>CM077643.1:154585104-155185104 GCA_039707465.1 Rhabdophis nuchalis | reverse complement strand
GAGGGTGCCAGGCTGGGAAAAACTGGTTTAACTGAAAGTCATTTACCACTCAAGTGGCAGGTGCTAATAATTTTGAAGTGGCAAAATCAAACACTGTCATGAGTGCAGAGACATGAATAAGACTGAGCAAGGCAATCACATTATTTTTCAAGGCAGCAAAGGAAGTGTGTTTCTCCAACACTATTGCGTTTGCACGAGTTCTGTTTGTGGAAGTTTTCTGAATGGCAAGGGAATGTTTTGTAATGGTCCAGGGGAGAGGTATGGCTAAGGATCATAGTGTGTTTCTCCAACACTATTGCATTGGAGACTACAGAGCAAAGTAGTCTATTACTGTCAAGAGTGAAATTTGGCACCTATGTGCCTCTTTGTTTCAACTTGCCATTAGAGTAGGGGGTGGATGGCATTAGAGCCATTAGAGTAGGGGGTGGATGGGAGAGGTTGCTTTAGAATGGGTTAGATGGAGAAACAAAACCTCTACAATTCTGCTGAAGACCTGAAACCTTTTCAAGGACATCATAACAGGTGTGGAACAGAAGCAGATGGTTCCCATAACAAAATTAACTTGATTACATGGATTATGTCAGAGGTTGGGGTGGGGGGTGGGCTGGGGAAAGTATTGTTTAATTCTATGAACCAGTGTTTAGGAACCTCAGAGTTAGTTTTGCTGTGATGTTACCATGCAGTGTATTCAATAAAGAGTAAGATTTTCGGAACCTGAATGAACCGGGAGTTTTATTTGGATTCTCGAGCTGAATTACATATGATGGGCATCCAGTTGATGGAATCTGTGTAGACTGAAAAACATTTAAGAAATGAGTGAATCAATAGATACAGTATATTCATTTCCTAGATTCTGGAAAGGTTGTCTTGTCTTTCACAGTCCTGTGTGTGCCTGGTAACTTGCACAAGTCCCTGTAGTTTTCTTGGCAATATTTCAGAAGTGGTTTGCCATTGCCTGCTTCCTAGGGCTGAGAGAGAGGGACAACTAGTTTCATGCCTGTAGTGATATGTGGGAATCACATCAGGATAAAGGATGAACAGACATAACAGACAACAGTTAGAGAAGTGTCAGGTGAGCCACAGAAGGAATAAGGGTTGACAAACTTCTCAGAAGGGCCTCTCTAGTTTCTTGGACTGTAAAAACAAGGAGAGAGGGGTATTTTCAGACGTGAAAGACTCTGTTAATGTAACCTTGCAATAAAGTTAGAACTCGGATTTGTGGATGTGCTTTTTGCCTGGACGATCTTGCAAAACAGACAATGTCCAAGGAGGGACTAGAATTCATTGTCTCCTGGTTTCTAGCCTGGGGCCTTAACCAGGAGTGGGCTGCTGGGGGTTTGCAGGAATTCGGAAGAACCTCTAGCTAAGATTCTGTGCAGTTTAGAGAACCCTTAAATCCAACTGACTGGCCCCGCCCACCCAGCCCCTCCCAGGAGTCCCCCTGCGGCCCATTTTGGATACAGGTAAGTGTAGGGTGCGCGCAGAGGCTCAGAATGGTGAAAAATGGCCCTACCGGAAGTTCAGGAAGGCCAAAAACAGACGATTTCCAGCCTCCAGAGCCTGGGGAGGCTGTTTTTGCCCTCCTGGAAGCTCGAGAAAAGCATCCAGAGCCCAGGAAGGGCAAACCCTTCCCTGTTTATTTATTTATTAGTTTTTATATACCGCCCCCTCTCCCGAACATGGGACTCGGGGCAGTGCACAGGAATTATAAAATATAAAAATACAACAATCCAAGAATTAAAACTAGTATTAAATAAGATTAACCCATGCTAAAAGCATGATTTAAAAACCCAGTTAAAATAGTAACATAGCTATATCAGCTATGCCAGGCCGGCCGCATGAAAGAAATATGTTTTTAATGCCCGGCGGAAGAGGCGAAGGTCTGTGATTGTGCGGAGGTCGGGAGGCAGGTCGTTCCAGAGGATGGGGCCTGCCACAGAGAAGGCTCTTCCTCTGGGGGTTGCCAGCTGGCATTGCCTGGCAGACGGCACCTTAAGGAGGCCCTCCTTGTGGGAGCGGACTGGTTGGGTGGAGGTACGTGGTAGGAGGCGGTCCTGTAAGTAGCCAGGTCCCATGCCATGGAGCGCTTTAAAGATGGTCACTAAGACCTTGAAATGTACCCGGAATGCCACAGGCAGCCAGTGCAGCTCGGGCAGGAGAGGTGTTACATGGGAGTATCTTGAAACTCCCAGAATCTCCCACGCGGCAGCATTCTGGACTAACTCGAGCCTCCGGGTGCACCTCAAGGGAAGCCCCATGTAGAGAGTGTTACAGTAGTCCAGGCGGGACATGACCAGAGCTTGAGTGACCGTGCATAGGGCGTCACGATCCAGAAAGGGGCGCAACTGGCGTATAAGGTAAACCTGATAGAAGGCCCCCCTGGCTATGGCTGTCAGATGGTCATCCAAGGACAGCCGAGGGTCCAGGAGGACTCCCAAGTTGCGAGGCCTTTTTGCGGGGGCTAATGACTCGCCCCCGATAGCCAGAGATGGAGTCAACTGGCTATGTCGTGGCGCCGGAAACCACAGCCACTCAGTCTTGGACGGGTTGAGTCGGAGCCCATTCCTCCCCATCCAAACTCGCACGGCCTCCAAACACCGGGACATCACTTCGGTGGCATCGTTGGGGTGGTTTGGGATAGAGATGCACAGCTGAGTGTCGTCAGCGTACAGATGGAACTCTACCCCAAAACCACGGATGATCTCACCCAGTGGCTTCATGTAGATGTTGAACAGGAGGGGTGAGAGGACTGACCCCTGAGACACCCCACATGTAAGGGGCCTCGGCGTCGACCTCTGCCCTCCTGCCAACACTGATTGCGACCGGTCGGAGAGGAAGGAGGAGAACCACCATAAAACGGTGCCTCCCAATCCCAACCCCCCCCAGCCAGTGCAATAGAATACCATGATTGATGGTATCGAAAGCCGCTGAGAGATCTAACAGGACCAGGATAGAGGAACAACCCCTATCCGGGGCCCTCCAGAGATCATCTACCAATGCGACCAATGCCGTCTCCGTGCTGTACCCAGGTCGGAAGCCGGACTGGCGCGAGTCCAGATAGGCAGTTCCTCCAGGTGCTGGGGGAACTGTCGTGCCACCACACTCTCAACAACCTTCGCCAAAAAGGGTAGGTTGGAGACCGGACGATAATTAGATAACAAAGCTGGATCCAGGGAGGGCTTTTTGAGGAGGGGCCTCACCACCACCTCTTTCAAGACGGTTGGCAAGAACCCCTCACCCAAACAATTCCCTGGAGCCAGCCTCGTGTCACCTCCTGGGAGGCCAGTACAAGCCAGGAGGGACAATAAACATGTGGTGGCATTCAGCCGCCCCAGTATCCTGTCCATGCCGTCAGGAGTCACAGGGTCAAACTCATCCCAAATAACGGTCTCAAGACCTGTCTCTGTCGTCCCATCTGGAGTAACCCAATTGGGGGTTAACTCGCCCCAGATCTGCGCGATTTTATCCTGCAGATAACATCCAAATTCCTCTGCACCGCCCTGCAAAGGAGCTTCCCGCGGCCTCTGGTGAAGGAGGGAGCGGGTCTCTCTAAACAGGGCGGCAGGACGGTTATCTGCGGATGCGATGAGGGCAGCCAGATAATCCCGCTTTGCCGTTTTCATCGCCACAAGGTAGGTCCGCAAATGCGACCTTACCCATGTTCGGTCAGATTCGGCTCGAGTGGACCTCCAAATGCTCTCTAGGCGTCTCTTCCGTCATTTCATTTCCCTCAGCTCCTTGGAAAACCAAGGAGCCAAGGTAGATCGGTGCCGAGTGAGAGGCCGCAAAGGCGTGACTCGGTCCAGGGCCCCCGCGACAATCCTATTCCAGGCGGTCGCTAGGTCCTCAGTCGAGTCGTGGGCCAGGGATTCAGGGATTGGTCCAAGCACTGTCTGGAACCTCTCTGGGTCCATCAGGCACCTGCGGCGGAACCATCTTGGAACTTCTGGTTCCGCCTCCCCGTGGTGGAGTGTAGCAGTTGAAAAGTCGAGCCGGAGGAGAGAGTGATCTGACCATGGCAGGGGTTCGGTGACTAATTCCCCTACTCCAAGATCACTTGTCCACTGGCCAGAGGCAAAAACTAGATCCAGTGTGTGTGTCCAGATGCGTGTGGGGCCATAAATTATTTGGGTCAGGTCCATGGCCGTCATGGAGTCCATGACCTCCCGGGCCGTCTCAGAGGTTATGCCTACCGATGGCAGGTTGAAATCCCCCATGACTAAAAGCCTGGGGGTGTCAACTGCCACCTCGGCGATCACCTCGAGGAGCTCGGGTAGGGCTGTTGATACGTAGCGGGGAGCCAGGTACACTATCAGCAAGCCCAACTGCCTCCCATGACCCCATCTCACATAGAGGGACTCACAACCGGTTGTCTGCGGAACAGTGGTCTCCTTGGCTTTCCTTAATAACAACCGCCACCCCCCAACCCCTGCCTTGGGCCCGTGGCTGATGAAATGCCCGGTAACCTGGGGGGCACATTTCCACGAGGGGTACTCCCCCCCTCATGGCCCAGCCAGGTCTCTGTGATGCCCACCAGGTCCGGCTCCCCCTCCGACACTAAGTCATGGATGAGGGGGGCTTTGTTGACCACCGACCTGGCATTACATAGCATCAGTCTGGGGCCCCGGCTCTGAGATCCCTGACCACCTGGGTTGCAGGAGGAGCTCTGGAGATCGGAGCGCGCAACCGCTTGCAAACAGCGGGTGCACCCTCCCAGCACATGATATGGTCTCCGGCTCCCACCATATCTACCCCTCCCCCAGACCATCCTGATGGTGTGGCCCTCTGAAATTTGGACCCTCGCCTCCCTCCCAATATCAGACCCTACAGCCTCTCTGTTGAGACCGTGGGCCGGCCTGGAGATATTTCTTGGTGGGTTGTTTCCCTCACTCCTGTTGTGGTACAGGAGGCCACCTAGGCCACGCCCATCATGGCCACACCCAACCAGCAGCCTGACAGGGAACCCCTTGCTAAAAATTTTGAAGTCCACCCCTGGCCTTTACCACTACACTGAACTGGCTCTGGTCTATGGCAAATCCATTAAAATTCCCCTTTTTTGTGGCCATCATATTCTATAAAATCATTTCCAGGAGCATTCACGGGCTCTGCTCAAAAAAAAGCCAAGATGATAACCACAACAGTATGATCAAAGGTTTTATTTGCATCACACTTTTAAAAAAAGAGAGGGAGCTTCAATTACTGTCATGGCCATTATCTTGATATATATTTTAACACACCTTGTTAAAATAGGGAACTTTCAGATAAAAGTTTTGCTATAGAACTCTCCATCACAGTCAGAAAATAGGAATTCATATAGGAATTCAAACTTTGTAATACACACACATAGATGTACATGTGTATGTGTGCTTGTGCGTACCTGTATTGTGGGGAAGGCTAGAGAGCAGAGCACTTGCTTTCCCTCGAGAAAATTCCACAAGAAGATCCCCTGTAGAAACAATAAGGAAGTAGATAATTGGATAAATTTTGTCTAAATCTCTAAGGCAGTATTTCTCAACTTTAAGATATGTGTATTTCAGCTCCTAGAATTCCCCATGCAGCATTTTAGGAGCTGAAATCTACACATCTTAAAGTTGCCAAGCTTGAGAAACACTGCTCTAAAGCATTGCTGTCAATCAGAGTAAATGATATAGGGTCTCCTGCTTCAGCAGCGGTTGGACTAAAAGACCTCCAAAGTTCCTTCCAACTCTGTTATTCTGTATTATATGGTCTAAATCAGGGGTGGGCAAACTTTGCAACTTTAAATCTGAAGGACTTCAGCTCCCAGAATTCTCCAGCCAGCTTTGCAAAGTTGCAAAATTTGCCCACCCCTGGTCTAAATGCACTGATATCTCAGCAGGTAACTAATCAGGGCTTGAAATCTAAGCAAGTTAGACCTGATTAGTCCTTGGATGTGAACCTCACGGGGAATCCCAGGGCTATAGACTAGACTGGGAAGTTGAGAAACTATCCAGTAACATGTCACTAGTAAGCCTTTTTTTTGCATTGCTGCTGGGAAACTACACATACATGTCTATGAGATCATCAGAAGTCAAGACTGGTTGAAGGAGACTGAAGAACTTTGTCCAAGTTCTTAAACTTTGTCTCTTGTGCTCATCTTTTCAACAATATTTTAGAGTTAATATCCCATCTCCCAAGATATATATGTATGTCATACCAAAAATATAAGGATGCTAGTGAAAACGTTTTCAATTGTTCAGTTAATCAACTGTGAAAATAAATGAATACACAGCAATTAGTCCTCTCTGATGACCCAGTTGCATCAGAATCCTCCTCTCTATTCTGTACCAAACTTATGAAAGAGGCTTCATTGAGAATGGGAGTCTGGCATTGTGACATCAAAGTTGAGACCAGCCAGAGCATTAGAAAAATTCAAAGAAGCAGTACAAAATCAGAAGATGTGGAAAGACCTGGCTATAGAATTGCCAAGATTTGGACACAACTGAATGGATATCATCATCATCATCATCATCATCATCATCATCATCATCATCATCATCACCACCACCATCCTTAAATGGTTTCCATCAGGAGGAATCATGCAGTGATTTTAAAGCACTCAAGCGTGCACTGCACACATGCACTGTAAACTCACCTCCTCTAACTAATCCCATTGTGTTGCATTTTTTAGAGCAATCACCTAGGACTGAGAAGATCACAGCTGAAATTTTACTTTGTCAGAAAACTCTTTACTCCAACTCAGGGGTCTCCAACCTTTGCAACTTTAAGTCTGAAGGACTTCAGCTCCCAGAATTCTCCAGCCAGCAAAGCTTTAAGTCCTTCAGACTTAAAGTTGCAAAGGTTGGAGACCCCTGCTCCAACTGCTTGTCTCTCCTTGAGCTCACCTACTTGACATTTTGACTTCAAGTAGTTCACAGAATGGTTATGTGGACAAGAAATGCCCCGAGCTCTTCAGAGGTAAAAGAAATCTCCCAAATATTATAAGACAACAGATACTAGGCAATTACTTCCCTATGTCTATCCTCTGTTCTGGCCACTTATTCCACTTTCTTTCACCCTGTACAGAAGAAGGAGATCTTAGGAGTGGGGCTTCTGACTGATTACCTGATAAACTGCTATGTTATTAAACCTGGTACAGTATTAATATGATGTATCGTCTCTATTTCTTATAAGGGTTCAGAATGATAGTTCCCTGTCTTGGAAGCAGCTGTTAATCTTGTGATAGCTGAGAGGCATCACCACTAGTCTAATGGCCATTTTTCTTCTAGTGACTTAGAGCATCTTCACTGTATCATCTGGCCATTGTTGACGTGATCTAAAGCCTGTTCCTCATCCGTGCTATTTTGGCAGACCGATGGTTGGGGGTCTCTAGAAGATGCTATCGGTTAACAGCTGGGGGAAACGATCTGTGCTGGGACTGAGTTATAAAAGGTAGAAAGGCATCTTTGCTTCTTTGGCAAAGAATTCTGTGAAAAATCTGATGGAGAAATAGATACCCATGGGAATGTTTTGCTGCATTGCAGCTAGATTTGGACAGCCATTTTTGGTTGAAAAGAAGTCATAATGACCTCGTTTGTGCATGATGCTAATACTCAGCATGACGTGTTAGGTCACAGCCCTAAAATCTCTTCACCCTCCAATTTAGCATGCATGAGCAGAACTCTGTGTGTATATGAATACTATATTTAAAAACCAATTTAGTCTGGTGTGTGATCCTGCATTTCAGTCAACATTCAACTAAGAAAAAAGAGGGGGAGAGGTAAGGGAACAACCAACCTCCCTAGGCACTAGGCCCACTTCCCGCAATATGGGAAACTAGATTTACCCAAAGAATCTCCCTTTTTTTTTTGATTTGATGCTTTGTGGCTTAACAGTCAGCAACACAGGAATTCCCAGGAAGTATCTTCTGAATGCAGCCTTGCCTTGATGCCTTGATCTTCTATTTGGAAAGAAGCTTTTATTCTGAGCCATTGTGCACATGGGCAACAGGACAATATGGAAAGCATCTTTGCTCTAAAAAACAGCAATGGTTCTTCCAGGGAAGAATAGCGGACTGAAGACAGCTCCATGTAAGTAAAGCCAACAATTACAGTTAAGGACAGGGAGCTGATGAACAGATTGGCTCCTTCAGCCTTCTCTGGGCAAAGGGAGGACATGACATTGCCCAAGATATGCTCCATATGGCTGTTTCTCAAGAGAAGATTGTAAGACAGTTACCAGAAGGTGGGAGAACTGGGAACTGAGAGAATTTGCCACTGCTATATGATATCCAGCTGCAACCAGAGTCTTTCAAAGGACACCAGGTTTGTACTTTCTTTTCTGAAATTGCCTATTAACAACTATAAAGAGGTTAGATACCCTCAAAATGGCAAGACTGGAAACATTGTGGGTGTTGTCCTTAAACCTTAATATAAGAAAATGAAAGTGTTTCTGTAAAAGCTTTAAGAATTTAAAATACACAGCAGAAAAAAAAGCCAAAGTTTTAGCTATAGAAAATTTAAACGGATTAAGGACTCTGAAAACATTTGATTTTAGCCAGTAGCTGAATATTTGATTTTAGCTGGTAGCTTAATAGACTTTGAGAGTAATACTAAAAAAAATAAACATATTGTGGGAAAGAAAAAAAATTCAATATTGGGAGCATAATAAGTTAAGCAATTTACAATGGTGTTCAGAGAGAGTTTTAAGGAATTATAGCGGGACTTTGAATCATTGATATCAGCTGTGTTGTCCGTTCTTAGGAATAGTCTATTCTCAAATGAAACTGTTATAAAAAAGGATTTGCAATAAATCTGAGAAAGTAAATAAGATTTTTTTTTATTAGGCATACAAAAAGAATAGATGAGGCTTTAAGAATTAAAAAGGAAGTAAGCAAGCCCCTCTCAGAAAGTAATTTGAATAATTTATTCTGGCTGGATTTACAAAAGATGCGTTTTAAAATTTTTGAGAAATTTGAGACAAAGTTGTACAGTCCTCTAAATAGATTAAAGGATAAGATTGTTTTACACAACAGCAAGGAACACATAATTGGTTTCTATAGAGATTCACAACTGGGTCATGGTTTTCCCAAAGGTGTTTTTTCAAGAGGCTTTCTGGTTTTTCTTTGAAGACATTTTGCTTCTCATCCAAGAAGCTTCTTCAGCTCTTAGAAAGCTTCTTGGATGAGATGCGAAATGCCTTCAAAGAAAAACCAGAAAGTCCAATTGCCTCTTGAAAAAGCACCTTTGGGCATAATCGGTTTATTCGATCAAGGTTAAAATGGGACAAATTATTTTGGATAGAGTTTTTTTTATGACATCTTGGTGACAACTGGTCTGAAAAAATATTGTGTTTGGATTTGCCAATAGGTAATATAGCATTTAAGCCTTTCCCCCTGAGTTCATTTTATGTATCCTAATCTGAGAGCATTTAAATTGGTTTAGCATCTAATTGTCTTTTTTTTTTAAGTAAGGGATCTTTGTGAGCTTGCTCTCTTTAAATGAGATATTGTCCATTTAATCGTGTTAAATGTATCCTTTTGTTTATAATAGAATACTGGGACCACTTTAATGCCTTGTGAATTAGTTTATAGTTTACAGGTAAGAGCTGAGATATGGAATGAAGAGTTTTACATGTATTAATTAATGTTATTATTTGGTTGCTCTTTTTAACTATTTGTGATGCCTGGATAGGAGGCTACTTATTTGATTTGCCTATACCTGTGATGGCAAACCTATGGCACACATGCTGTGGCCTAGAGGTGGAGCTCTCGCCTCCCAATCAGGAGGTTGTGAGTTCAATCCTAGGTAGAGACAGATGTAGGGTCTCCTGCTTGGGCTGGTTGGACTAGATGATTTGCAAGGTCCCTTCCAACTCTGTAATGTAATAGGTGGCACACAGAGCCATTACTGTAGGCACGCGAGCGGTCAGCTCCAGTGTGCATGCGGGTGCCAGCCAGATGATTTTCAGCCTTCTGGAGAGCCGGGAGAGGCCATTTTTGCCCTCCCCAGGCTTCAGGAAAATCTCCGGAGCCTGGGGAGGGCAAAAAACGGGCCCAAAGTTCGTTTCTAAACTTCCGGTTGGCCCATTCGGCTCATTTCTCGCCCTCCCCAGGCTCTGGAGGCTTTCCTGGAGCCTGGGGAGAGTGAAAATAGCCTCCCCCAGCACCCCAGAGGAAATCTCAGCTTGGAGGCGAGTAGTGCGGTGCACATGGGGGGGGAGCATGGGTGTGTGTGTGCATGCATAGGGGTGTGTGTGCATGCATGCGCATGTGGGGGCACGTGTTGCATTATGGGTGCTGGCACATGCGCAGCCTTGCATTTTTGGCATCCAACAACAAAAAGGTTAGCCATCACTGGCCTATACAGTAGTTAAGAGTTGAACTGTGGGGTGGAGAATTTTATATCTGTTAATTAGGAGGAAGTGAAAAGATAGTGACATTATTTATACTTCCCACAAGTGGGAAGCCACTGTGTTTTTTTGGTTTTTTTTCTCTCTCTTTTTTCTTTTTTCTGTATTCTTGCACCTTTTGTTCACTATTTTTTCCTTTCCTTTTTAGTGCGTATTTTACTATGCTACCTCTATTTATTTTCTATTAAATTTTCTTAATAAAATTAAAAACAATAAAAGAACTGGATCAGTGTTCTGTCTACACCAGGGGTCCCCAACCTTTGCAACTTTAAGTCTGAAGGACTTCAGCTCCCAGACTTCTCCAGCCAGTTGGCTGGAGAAGTCTGGGAGCTGAAGTCCTTCAGACTTAAAGTTGCAACGGTTGGGGACCCCTGGTCTACACTGTTAGTCTGTGTGCAGTTCGACATGCAGCTAAACCCACCTATCCTCCAACAAAACAGATTTTTTTTAATTATTATTAAATTTATATCCCACCCTTCTCCAAAAGGACCCAGGGCGGCGCACAGGAAATTAAAATACATACAAAAAAAAACAACAGTACAAAATTTAAAAACCTATTAAATCCCCATCCTGCGCTAAAAACCAATTAAAATCCCCAAATTAAAAATATGGCTAGTCCCAGCGGAGGTTATGTTAGGCCGGCTTGATGAAAGAGGTGTGTTTTTAAACACTGGCGGAAGAGGCGGAGGTCGGTGATGGTACGAAGTTCTGGGGGTAGGTCGTTCCACAGGGCAGGGCCCGCCACAGAGAAGGCCCTTCCCCATCTGAATGCTTTATTGAAAAAACAGGATGTGGTGAAACTGGGGACAATAGGGATACATACAATAAGAACCAAATACATGATAGGCAGTAGTGAGTTACTGCTGAACATAACTATCAATGAATACAAGTTACTTAAATCTCACCAGCGATGCGCTGTGTGTGGAATGTGGGTTTGTCCTTGGATGACCATGTGCCACAGATTAAAATGGATTCTTCTTTGTACTTCTGTCTTCACCGAAAGCTAAAGGAAATGGAGTCTGGCTTCCCAGCATGCATTTGGTTTGGGAGTGCAGGCTGATGGGTAAAGAGGTTTGGGTCAGCTTCAAACAATATAATTGGTAATTGTCTCTTCGGCCACTAGATGGGGATAGAGAGCAACAAGAGTATATAAAAGTTATATGCTGGGGCATGACAATCAGCAACAAAGATTATTTCCTTGGGAAACTAGATCTATTTGACAGGATGTCCATTTCACACCAAGAGCTATGGTTATTGATAGGTTGTGACTTTCCCATAAATCTGTTCCTCTAACATCAATCTCATTCTAGAATTTGTCTTGCTCAGAAGAAAAATCACATTCCAACTCCTAATTATTTTTTAAATGGAGTTTGAAAGGCCTGGATGTTCCAGACATTGTTTTAACCAGAAGCTCAGAAAGGCTAAGGACAATCTCCAGTTCAGAATCTTTTATTATGTTGTAAAATGGGGCATGTTCATCCTGATTCTAGTAGTGCTCAGATTCACGCAAGCAATAAAGAAAAATATTTAAAGGGGGGGGGAAACTAGATTGAGACACGGTCATGAAAGAGGGGTGACACAGGGATGCCCATTTGCCCTTCTTCTGCGCGTGATCTCTGAAGTTGGATCAAAGTCTCTTCTGCTTCTCACTTACCCATGTGCCTTCCAAGAATAATACAGGGCAGGGGTGTCAAACTCAAACAGACCAGATCTGGCCCATGGGGTGCTTAGATCTGGCCACTCTGGAAACAGTGAAGGACTGGCCCATGACGGCTCTGCCAGCGAAAATGGAGCTCGGAAGAGCCGTGCATGGCCCTACTGAGCTCCATTTTTGGCTGCAATGGCCTCCTGCAGCACTCTGCCAGCAAAAACAGAGCTGCACGTCTAGCCCTCCCAAGCTCTGTTTTTGCTGGCAGAGTGCCGTCACAGCTGAAAACTGAACCTGGGAGGGGTGCCCCCAACACAAGTGATATCGAGCTGGCCACGCCCACCTGGCCCCCAAGATCAAACACAACCCTGATGCAGCCCTCAATGAAATCGAGTTTGACACCTCTGACCCAGGTGAAACAAGACAGCATGAGTTGTGTGGGCAGAGAGAGGTTTTCAGGAGGAGATCGTGTAGGTAGCAGGCGATATATTTTGGCCACACACAGCTTCATGAACAATTTCCTCTTACTTATACAAAATACTTTGAGACTCGCCTGCCTTCTGGAATCCCTGTCCATAGTCAGTCACCTATACCATCCGATGACTTTCACTGATAAGCAGCATTAATTATTAAAGCAGAAATCTTGTCAGTGTTTAAAGTGTGAGAAATCGACAAAGCAGCGAGCAAGGAAGGAATAAATCCACCGCTGATAAGCTGTTTAAATCAAATTCCAAAAGGTCAGCATTGCCAGCCACGTCCAAACTGATGCCATTCTAAGCGCATGATAATGTATCTCAGAGTCGGTTGTTTTTTTCCCAATGCTTGTATATCTAAAATCCAGCATTAATCTGAACACCCTCTCATAGAATCAGCTTTGCAAGCAAGGTAGTAGCAACAGATGGATCGAACCAATCCAGCCTTTCAATCTCTCCCGCCTCTTGCTCCAAGAGATAAATAATGAACATGCATTTATCTTTTTATTTTGATTACTGTGTTTCTGATAGACTTCATAGAGCAGCTTGAATTAAATCAGGAAACATTTCAAGGACACTTTGGCTATATTGTTTTCTGGATGAGTAATGACAATGAAATGTAATTCCTTGAAAGTTTGAGTGATCAATATGCAGAATGCTTTTCCCATCACCCACCAAACATGATAGATCACCCTTGCTTTCTCTGATTCTTCGCTGAAAAGCAGAAAGAGACTAAATCAAAAACTCAAAACAAAACACGGGATGTTTTAGTGCTTTCCTGGCCAACAGCCACCCTGGGGGTGATGAATATCAACTATGGTGTCAGCTATTTAAACAAACAAACAAAAAAAGGGCAAAGCATTTTAGACCACGGTAGCAAGAAGTTAAAAACAAGTCCTAAAAAAACCTCTAATTTTATTTAACTAATGGTTATATTGATCTTTTGGCAATTTTTCAAACATTGCCAAAAGGGGTGGGAAACTATTAGCCTGAAAACCAATAGATGTTCGCCATCTAGTCTGCAAATAGTTTGGTTTGACCCTGCTGTTGTTTATTTATTTCTTTGTTAGATTCTGGTTGGCCTTTCCTTCGGGAACTCAGGGTTGTAGATCTAGCAGATATTCCTCCTGTTATTTCCTGCAATCAATCTTTATTACGGTCACAGACCAGGAAATAAGAGCATTAAAACATAATAATAGCAGTAAAAAAAATAAAAAATAAAAGACAGACAGAATAGTATATTGTGTTTGGTGGTGGATGAACCAGTTTGCCTAATATTACATACAGCATAGCAGAATTTGGCCACATTCAGAGAAACTATTTCATATTGATTTGGTAACAGTAGTTGCACATTAAAAAAAAATAAGTATTTCCCGGATATTTTATTAGATAAGGTGTTATGAATCAGGTCCGTGAGTCCTTATAGAAGATGCTGTATAGCAGGACGTAAGCTATTGTTTCAATGGTTCCTTGTCCACAGGGGCACAATTTCAGCTCATGGTAATTTTTTGTACCATACCTCCAAAACTGCTGTGGGAAATTATTCCCTACAATAACAGCCACATGAATAAGCATTCACAAAGTCTGCCCTTTTCCAAAAGTCTCACCCCTTTCACCATTTATTCATCAGGAAAACCCAAATGATTTGGGATGATTTGCGCCTCTCTCTCTCTCTTCTTTCTTTCTGTCTTTCTTTCTTCTTTCTTTCTTCTTTCTTTCTTTCTTTCTTTCCTCTCTCTCTCCTTTCTTCTGCTATAGGACATCAGCCATGTGCATATAGTGTACAACATAAATCTCTATGAATTAGCAGTGCATAAATGTTTTTTTTTTCTTTTTCCCCAAGCAGTGATGATCCATTCGGTGCAATAATGCACACACTGGGTCTACAACTATTCTGGATACCCAACCGGTTTGCAAAGAAAGAGAAACAACTGGCTTTGTTTTTCTGAAATAATTCAGTCCTTGGCAAGTACAGGTACAACTGTGACAAATGCATAGTCTATGTAACTGGTATCTTTGCCTGCAACTTCATTTGCAGGCTTATCACTGACCTAGCAAGAACTGCCTGATTTCTTCCTACATGGCAGCATTTCTTTTCTTAGTGAGCCTCCCTGAGGCCACATTTGTTAGCACATCCTGCACAGAATAAATAATTGATTTATATTGATAAAACGATTCTGAATTCAAGTCTTCTTAGCCGGAAAGCTAATGTTCTGCTACTACGGGGTTCATTTGCTCTATTGAGCTATTTCGCAGAACAAGTTAGTAATGATATTGCAGTATCTTCTAGTCTAGGATTGCCCAACCTGCCCTCCTCCAGTTGCTGTGGGACTACATTTGAAAAAACTATGTTTAAGCATGTTCATCTGCTGTGAAATGGGGAAACTGTGAGCATTCTAGACAAAGGCAAGTCCAAAAACCCTCGAGAATTCCCGGAAGCCTGCCACCCAGACAAATTTCCCATTAACAGGCACACAGAGATAAACAACTTCTACATACTATTCAAAAGAGACGATCAGAAAGCCAAAAAGGAAACAAAAAGACCAAATCACCACCTCACTAGCAATTAACATCCAGCTGAGCAGAGATCAACACCAACATTAACAACAGAACAACAATCAAGAAGTAAAGAAAACCCCAATCAAGGAACCACCAACACAGAACAAACAAGCTAACAGTTAACAACATCCTAATGAAGGAACTACCAAGATCACTCTCACTAACACTGATAGGACAAGCCACTAGCATAGAAAATGAGAGCGAGCCTCCACTCCCTTCTAATATTATGATGTTACCTAGTTTGGTAATGAAACATCCCCCCAAAAACCCACCACAAAGCTCAGAGAGCACCAAAGACCCCATAGTTCAAACTGGAGCAAAAATATTTTCTCCTATCCAAACTACTACCCTACCTAGCAAAAGCTTCCCATATAAATGGATAGTGAAATATATAAAAAAGTACAAGGATCAAGTCTTGGATGACACTATTATGGTAAACACCACTATAGTTACAGCCCAAAACAAACTGTAACATTTAGGCGTAGAGCATGTTCCCATTAATAAATATGGTGAAAGCATTTCACACTTCATCTGAATTTAATCTTTACAAGAGAAGGGCTCATTAGAAATGGCATAGTGGCTTGCATATTTAAAGGGAGAAAGATGCTACAGTCAATCCATATTACAATATAAGAGGATATTTATAGCTAGGGGTGGAACTGTGGAGTCCCTGATTCTCTCTGAGCTTGGTTGTTTATTTGCAGATGTTTTATTATCCAACTAGGTAACATCATTAGTGCGAGTGAGTGTGAGCTTTGCTCCTTGTTTATGTACAATAGCTTGCCCTGCCAGTTTTGGTGGGGAGGTAGTTTCCTCCTTAGTAATTATAAATATATGAGATATATATGTTTTGGAGGACTTTATTCAGTTTGTGTGTTATGATAATGCCATTTGGTTGTAATAGTATGTTGGTTGTTTCTGAGACACTGTTGACATATGGCCATGTTATCTTAACAGTTTGTTACAGTCCCATCAATTAAGGATGTACATCTAATAGGATCACAAGTGGTGGCCCTTCTTTATGGAACATCATTCCCACGAGGTACAGTATAGTTCAGTACTGTACTATACAGTACAGTACAGTTAGTCCCCACCCTATTGTTTTTCCAAAAGACCCTGAAAATATGGTTTCATCAGTGGGCCTGGAGTCTACAAATGGATATGGAACAAATCAAGTCATGATTTGATTGTATTGTTGCTGCCAGGGATGAGTTGATTTTTTTTAATGGGTTTCCATTATGTGGTGGATTTTTAAATGTTGTAAGCTGCCCAGAATCACTTATGTGTGAGTTGGGTGGCTATATAAGTTTGTTTAATTGATCAATCAATAAATCCCTTTCGTAGCTTGTGTTGGTTGTACCATATTGAGTTCAGTGATCAAAGAGTTTTTGATAAAGTTGTGAAGGTATCTATTTTGTTGGGAAATGTTGGTTAGGCAGTCTGTTTCCCTTTTTTGAATATTCTGGGTTGCTGCAGTGCGTCTGTACTCATCAAAAACATCTCAGAAACAATTAAACAATTAAAAGTCTGCTGCAGTACCCAGCAGATGGCACCATTTTGTTATTGTTTAAACCTCAGTCTAAATTATACAGCAGGGAAATTGATGGTAATTTAACACAGTTATGTTTTGAATACATATTAGATAGATCACGTTGCCCGGATCAGTGGAGAAATCAGAAGCAAATATTTATCTTCACTATCATATAGATCAGCTAGAGGTGATTTGTTCACTTCCTGCAACTGATTAAAGGACATGACTTATGGATAAGCAACTGCTCAAACATCAGAAAGCAACATAAACTAAAATAAACCATTAACTGGGCACAATTCAAGATGCTGATTATGACCTCTAGAGCAGGGGTCCCCAACCTTTGCAACTTTAAGTCTGAAGGACTTCAGCTTCCAGAATTCTCCAGCCAGCTTTGCTGGCTGGAGAATTCTGGAAGCTGAAGTCCTTCAGACTTAAAGTTGCAAAGGTTGGGGACCCCTGCTCTAGAGCCCTTTATGCCTTAGGATCTGGATTACTTCTAGATCTCCTTCCCTAAGGGATTTCTGCCCATACAATAAGATCAGGAAGGTTGTTTATCTCCAGATTCCTTCTGTTTAGGAATGTCATCTCCTGGGACGGTGGAGATGGCCTTTACAGTTGTAGTTTTCATCTTCTCTGGAACAGCATTTCTACTGAGATCAAAGTAGCATGGCTCGGGGCCTAGTTACATGCAAGACCGCCTCCTGCCCCATACATCCCTCAGACCGATACGCTCCCACAGAGAGGGCCTCCTCAGGGTGCCGTCGGCTGGACAATGCCGACTGGCGACACCCAGGGGAAGAGCCTTCTCTGTGGTGGGACCAGCCCTTTGGAACGACCTACCCCCTGAACTCCGCACCATCTCCGACCTCCGCCTCTTCCGCAAGTGTCTGAAGACACATCTATTCCATCTAGCCGGCCTAGCGTAACCTCCATTACTGACTCCTAGATAGTTTTAAATTTGGGTTTTTTAATTCGGTTTTAGCACAGGATTTTATTAGAATATGTTTTTTAAATTTTTATTATGTTTTGTATGTATTTTAACATTCCTGTGCGCCGCCCTGGGTCCGTTTGGAGAAGGGCAGGGTATAAATATAATTAAATATAAATATAATATATATATAGCATCGGCCTATACTTTTTTTTTTAAGCCATTAAAATCTGGCTATTCCAGAGAGTCTTGTAGGTAGACTTCTTTTGCTGTTTATTGCAGAAAAAAAAAGATGAATTCTTGAATTTGTATTTAAAACTTTTTTCATTGACTGAAGGAAACGCATGCAGTACTGTAAAATGGGATGGTCCAAAGGTTCAGTTAAGCAGTTAATAAACAATTCCGAAATGTGATTAGAAAAGAAAGCATGCAATATAAAAGCCCTGACTGCTATTTGGACTAAGATGACACTTCCTCATTTCCCAGAGCTCTAAACCTACCAAAGTTCACTGTCTTGCAGTTACCCCTCTACTCCTCTCAAGAAGCAACTGTCTGGAGCACTTGTGGGCACTCACAAGTCTTCTCCATGTCCAGAGAGAATCCTGAAGCACTCATCTATCTACTGGCACTTCAGTGTGGTTGTCGACTCCGCTTCAATTCACCATTTCTTCCCCAGGCGTTAGCCTGCATTTCGCTTCATAATAATTAAAACTTGACAACAAGCTGTGCTTTATATGGGGAGTTGAAATACCCAGGAGTAAAAGAAGAGAAGTGAGTATGACAAGATATACAGTGGGTCTGTAGAAGCGAGACATTTCACTGCAATCATTGAGATTTTACATAGCTAGCATTCTAACATATCCTTAAGGCAATTCTGCCATCACAATTCTGCCTTTTGTTGCTCAATTAAATCTCTTTATTTTCTCCTCTTTCTCTCTTTCAAGTTAGATAAGAGGGGGAAAGACGAAGGCTGAGAGAAGAACGAGACTATAATGGTCTAAGCACAGGTACACAGTGGCTCAGTGGCTAAGATGCTGAGCTTGTTGATCAGAAAGGTAGGCAGTTCAGCGGTTTGAATCCCTAGCGCTACATAACAGTGAGCTCCCATTACATGTCCCAGCTTCTGCTAACCTAGCAGTTCGAAAGCACATAAAAATGCAAGTAAAAAAATAGGGACACATGACCACATAGACGTCTTCAGGCAGTGCTGGCTCTTCGGCTTTGAAACGGAGATGAGCACAGTCCCCTAGAGTCGGGAACAACTAACAAATATGTGCAAGGGGAACATTTACCTTTACCTTTTAAGCATAGGGAAAAAACATGTTCTTTTGATTTACAAAGCATAATGTGGTTTGCTTTGTTCTAAGTTAATACTTTGGATTAACCCAGCCATGTTCACCAAACAAGACAGACACAACCAAAACAAGACAGACACAGATTTCAATGGATAATTAAAACTGCAGAAAAAACAATTGCTACTAACCTGCCTTCCATTGAGAATCTGTACACTGAAAGAGTCAAAGAGGGCTGAGAAAATATCTACAAACCCCTCACATCCTAGACATAAATTATTTCAACTTCTACCCTCAAAATGACGCTACACACCAGAACAACTAAACAGTAGAACAGTTTTTTGCCGTCACTCTGCTTAACAAATAATCCCCATAACACCCAAATTACTAAGACTGTATTACTATTGTTTGTCTCTTCCTTCCTAGTACTTATCTTTTTCCTAGTACCTATCTCTTTCCACTTATGACTATAACCATGTTGCTTGTATCTTTAAATTTTATATTGTTTTATTTGTTTCCTAGTATAATTTGATTACTTATTAGTACCCTATGACCATCACTAAGTGTTGTATCTTATGATTCCTGATGAATGTATTCTATTCTATTTTTATTTATGTACACTGAGAGCACATTTATTTATTTATTTATTGGATTTCTAGACTGCCCCCTCTCCCCGAAGGGACTTGGTGCAGACATGCACCAAAGACAAATTCCTTGTGTATCCAATCACATTGGCCAATAAAGAATTGTATTGTATTGTATTGTATTGTATTGTATTGTATTGTATTGTATTGTATTGTATTGTATTGTATTGTATTGTATTGTATTGTATTGTAATGTAATGTAATGTAATGTAATGTATCCTATTCCTATTCCTATTCTATTCTATTCTATTCATGGTTTTCCATGTGGTACAAAGCCAGGCTATTTTGCTTTATTCAATAAAACATGGTGAATCAAACTATAGTTTAGTATGTATGATCCCAGTCAAAGTATTGCTTGAATAATAACAAACACACACATTTAACAACCATCTTCTCAGTCACATTCTTTCTCTTCACTCTAAATTGAGTACAGATGTTTTCCTCTCTTAAAAACCATGAGAAATGTGGGCTTAGTTACATGACCCACTTCTCTGCAGGGAACTTGTAATTAGTCAGCTAGGCCATGCTGTTTTTCAGCCTATGGTGAGTTTTCTGTGTACATGTTGCTATAGAAGAACATTTCAACCCACATCAGGTTCTGATACAACCTAGCCCTTTTTGAGTGTGTGGTGTGTGTGCCAGAAAGTGGCAACTAACATGGTTGCTAAAGTCAACATTGCCAGCAGTCATTTAAAGAGAGCTTTAATTTAATTCTTGAACGACCACATTTGCAGGAACTCTAGAATTACCATATACAGACTGTTTCTATTTTTACAACCGCTGCAAAAAACGAAGCCAATAATCATTTGTGTAACATCATCGTCCAAGCAGACTATAGACTTCTTCATAAAACTTGACCTCTCTGGTTGGATATCCCCTTAGAATGAAAAAAAGAAAAAGAAAAACATTGGCTGCACATATTTCTTCCATACACCAGCCTGGTTAGACAAGCATCAGATTCAGCTCCTGCCACATCACAAGGCTAGGTTAAATGCTGGGTAGTGGAGTCCAGCACAAACTCTTCCACAATTTTCAGATGTTTTGGATGGCATTTTCAAGAATTATTAAATTTCCCATTCCAGGGCATTTCTCAACAGAAATCATAGGAGAGTCAGACTTGAAAGACTTCATGGATTAGAGTCAAAAAATTGGACAGGAATATTTCAGCCATCAGATTCAACACCTAAATCCAAATTCCTGAGGTTGATGGCTGCCTGGTGTTACTTTAATACATTGGTTAAATGTATTTAGCCAATGCATTGATTAAATGTATCCACAATCTTTCTGAGGAATTCTTAGATAGTCCCCACTTTTAGGATGCTTTTTCCTAATTGTTTGTTATCTTTGTTATCTTGTTATCTTTCTGTCATTTTCATCCTTTAGTTGTCTCAAAGGTGCTTTTTTTGAAAGAAGAAAACATTTTGCTTCTCATCCTGGGAATTTCATCAGTTGAGATGGTGGAAAAATGGGTGGGTTTTTGACATGATGGGGGGTGGGTGGAAGGATTGTATTTCTTTGCAGTCATCTGGTTGTTAGCACTCTTTCTCAGAGCTATTGAGGCCACTTGTGGGTTTATCTGTGCCCTCAGGGTCACTTGAATCAGCGTGCAATTGCTTGTCGAATCTTAGAACTGCTGCAAAGACTACATTTTAGACTGGAGATACTGTGGACGGTTTTTTATTCCTCCTCCTGTTGAGGGACCGCTGTTCAATTCTAGCATATATGAATCCTTTTACCCCTCTTTCAAACCAATGTTCCTCTCTATCCTGAAGACCGAGAACCTCCACAGACATTTAAATCTGCTAGCTCAGTAGTTCTCAAACTGTGGTCTGCAGACCACTGGAAGGGGGGCACAATGTTGTCACAGGAGGGTCCTCAAAGGCTTGAAGAAATGTTATGACTTAAATCTTGAGTTAAGTCATGGGGGGTCCATGTCTGTGCCCATGGCCCATGGCTACAAAAGATATTTGAAGGGAGTCCATGGTGAAGAAAAGATTGGGAACCACTGCCTTAGCTTTCCCTTTCTTTAAAAACAATTCCCATATGTCAAGTAATGGATATCCAAAATAGATTCTGGGCTTATAAAATTTGATAATTATGGTTTAAGCCTTCAAACCCTTCCAAAGATGACCAGGGATGTGTTTCTCCATTTGTTGCAAAGGAAACTTTGACTGTCTTAGTGTAGCTGGAATGATTATTGGATCCTTGTTGACTGGGAATTCCAGAGCATGCTAAGTGTCAGGGTTCCAAATAACATCCAAAAATAACTCAGAGCCAAGGCAAAGTATTGCTCAAAGTTCCAATTTATTAAAAGAGCCTTGTTGGCATATCTGGGAAAACCCGAATCTGAAGGCTTCCCAGTTTTCCAACCCAGTTGAAAGTTCATGATTTTGCCCCAACACTCACAAGTCCACCACATAGTCCAATCTTCCACTGCCATGCTGGCAGCTTCCACCCATCCATTTCTGGTCAGGTGCAGAGACAAAGGGTGACCTTGGCTTTCTAGAAAGAATTTTGTTATGGCTACATATCACTAACTCCGTACAATCCCCCCTCCCATTTTCCCACAATAGAAAATGCATAGTAGAATAATAGAAAGCCTCAGATCCACAAGAAAATATGGCTGCAGGCCTGAGAGAGCTTAAGTGGCAACATAACCAGTTCAGTATTGTAACTTTTTGTTCTGGAGAGACCAAAAAAGCTTCCTTTTTGAAAGAGTTTTCTCTAACGTGAGAAAACTTACTACTTGACCTTCTGTAATCTATTCTTATTTAAGCAGACTACCTTTGGTCCTTTTGCTAAAGTTCAGGGGTAGACTAGAGGCTGAAGCCTTGCATCATCATATCTAGATCAATGGATAAGGAGCAACTGAAGAACTAATTACTTACAGCAAGTGGACAAATACATTTATTTCAGTTGTTCGCAAAAAAACATGGGCATTAATACTAATGAGAACTCATATATCCACCGTGTATTCTTTACATACTTTTGTTTTGAGGGGATGCTGTAGAAGCATAAGAACTCTGAAGCTACTACAGTCAAGATGAAAGGTTTTGATGCAGTCTAACCATTGTTTTTGTCTTCTTGCTTACCTTCACCACTCTATAAATAGACGGAGTGCCTTATTAAAATGTTAACAAGTTTCATTCTCTGAGAATATAATTACTTATCCAGGAGGAGCCAGTGTTTCATCATCACCAGCAAGGGAATCAAAGTAAAGTACAAGCACTCAGGAGAAACAAAAACTCAAAGCATTTGACAACGTGTTCAACAAAGCTACTGCAGAAAAACAAACAGTCAAATGAATAAACGTTTGATTTTAGGGTTATCTTTTGCTTCTGCTTAAATCCCTGAACAATTGTGACATCCTGTCTAGGTGGCCTTTTCTAAACTGAGATTGTTTCAGGTCTAAAAATACTGTAAATATCTCATTTTCAGAAACGAGAAAGCACACCCTCACATCATCAAGGCATTCGCCTTTCAAGGTGTCATTCCCATTTTGCTTGCACAACTAGAGCAGAAAACAAGCAAAATGCTTCATAGGCCTGACAGTTTAGGAAGGAAGATTTGCTTGGTCCACAGGGATCTTATTCCTCTGTAGGATGTACCCTATTTAGAGAATCACAGTTGGAGGTGGCCTTTTTCCCCCTATTAAAACTACGGTAGTTCTAAATTAGAACAAACTCCATAGGTGTCTATCCAAACTCTGCCCATGGACTTCCAATGAAGGAAAGCTATCAACACATAGTGTTTACTCCCCACCATTGAAAAATATTTACGGTCAAGAAGGTTCCTCTAATATTCATCATTTCCTTCTTTGTATGGTCTTTCATAGGCTAAGCCTTTCCAATGATTCCTTACTTTTCCAATAGGATCTGTTTTCCATATACCTGATATTTCAAGTACTCTCTGAACACTTCCCATTTGTCTGCATCTTCTAAAAAATGCAATATGCATTTTGGCACTAAGTTCAGCCCACAGAATTGAATGGAACAATCCTTTCTTTTGACTGGGAAACTATTGTTCTATCAATGCAGTAGCCGCTGTCAATGCGCCAATAATGGCTGAGTCGTGCAAAACTGAGATTCCTCAGTTGTATTTCAATTTGGTGGTGGTTCATAGTGCATGGTCTATTTTCATAGTTTTTCCATTTTGCCCGCTTCCAAATAGAGGGGGAACTGATATTCCTTGTCCCAATAATTCTGTATTTGAATGCAGCAATAAAATTAGAAAGGTCTCCATAGCTGCAAACATAAAGTTTCTCCATATTGCTGCAATAACACACACACACCCCTTTTGCTTGGATCTCTCTGCCATCTTGCAAAACTCATCATCATGCTACTAATGCCATCATAAAGATACACTTGTTCTGAGAATGCTGAGGAATTCAGGAAGGAAAAAGCCGAGGAAACAGCTGGCTTTTTCAGCAAGCCGGCCTGGCCTGAACAAAATAACTTATTAATTTTAATTGCTAATTTTAATTTATTTAAATCTAATGCATAAATTGTTAATTTATTGCTAATTAGATTCTCTATTTAATCTTTTTTTTAAACTTTTGTATTATGTGTTTCTTATGTTGTACGCCACCCTGAGTCCTTTGGGAGAAGGGTGGCATGTAAGTCCAATAAATAGTATAAACAACAGTAAACAGGAATTTAGTGGCAAATCCATAAGCAGGCCTTCTGCAACTGGTTCTAGAATTCATACATGTTCACATAAGTACAGCGACATGTCTCAATTGCTTTTCTGCTGTTCAGAATCAGTGATGTGCCAAGGCAGATCCTAGGAGGAATGGAGCCTTGTTATTTTCTCCTTCCTCCCAGGGGTCTTGTTCAAGAGCACCAGAGGGGAGTGCACAAGATTTCTTTTGCAGCAGCTTGGACTGGAAACAGCTAATCCTAAAAAAAAAAAAAAGGTCTCTCAAAGCTCTGGTTAGTAATATTTATTAGGAAGACAGCTCAAGCAGCAGCAGCAGAATTCCAGAAAGCACTGTGCTTTCAAATGGAGAAACCTACGTGTAAGCAATTTAGGTTGGGAAGGTTTTTCCTTTTAACATAAAAAGGGAGATATTTGTCTCCTAGGCTTCTTATCAGTGTGAGAACCAGCTTTTGCAGGATGGAAGCGGGGAGTGCATGCGTGACTCTACATCTAGATGTATGTGAAAAGACATGTACCCAGCAATCAATTTAGCTGTAGAGATTAATTTTAAAATGTGACCTCAGCACCCTAAAGAGAATTAAGAAAGCCCATCAAGATGGCTGTACAGAATACATTTGACATGCTCTGATCCTCTGGTCCTCCCCGCACAAGCAGTTGCAGCTTTGAAGATAATAGAAGCTTCCAAACAATCGTTAAAAAAAGCAGGGCCATGAGAAGCAAGTTACAGAACTCCAATCTAGATGTAAGCAACCTGAATATCTTCTAGGGTGTGCAGCACATTGCAGTAGGCAAGCTCAAGCATGAAGGGCACTTACGAGCTTTCCAGCTCTGTTGTTGATGGGCCAGCAGCCTAAGAGAGCATTTAGCGCCACATTAGCAGACAAACAAGCAGACAATCCTGGACTCCTTGCCTAGGAGACAGTGAGTCCAACCAGGAGAAAAGGAAGAAGAAGGCATTCATTGCGAGGCTCATTTGAAAACCACAGGCAGGGCAGCAACAACAGTGCGGGCACAGCTTTTGGCCAAAGATGGTATTGACTAAGACGGCTCTCAGACAACACACGCATATTCATATCCAAGTCAATTGTTTGTATTAGTCCTTTTCTAACCTAAGCACCCAGCCCCAGCCATGATGTACAGGAAGTATTTTCATGGCAGTTAGGAGTTCTGCGAAGCTTGGGAAAGACTGCTTCACTTAGTTTCTTGGCAAACTAACAGTTGCTCGGAATAAAGACGGGCTGCAAACACAACAGGCACATTTCAGACAGACTGCAGTTAAATCTCAGTTTTATTGAGGCACCTGAGAGAATTGGGTTTTAATTCCTGTTCAGTCTTGGATTCAATGTAATAAATCACTGGAATTCAATGGCTCAAATGTAAAAGGGGGCAATAATCATCTATAATGCCGGGTGTGGGGTCTCGAGTGCTGGGGAAATCAGGAGATTCAGGCAGTTCAAATGAGTATAAAGATTTATTGCAAGCTTAAGCTCTCTACAAAAATCTGACCAACTAACAGTCAAGGGAATGAGCGGGAGATAAGAAAGCATTCAAGGTGGGCTGGACTTAGATCTGTTGCGGGCACTCAGTGACTAGTGACTTATGATGTCTTTCACCCTTCCCTCGGGCTCAGCCTGTGCATCTCCTATGGGGGTGGGTGGGATTTTAACTCCAAAGGATATGTGTCATCCATCATTTTGGGCTTCTGGAGAGGAAAAGTGATAATCAATCAATCAATAGCAGAAATAAAATTCTGGAACTAAAATTGTACTATGGATATCATTCTAAGTTGCATTTGCCACTCACTGCCTAGGACACTGAGGTGGAGATTAGCAAGACTGTATTCAAGACTTGAGTGCTGCCATGATGGAGCAGGGTTGAGTTCCTGTTCTTTGCTCCAGCTCCTGCATGGGATAAGAAAGGAGCCCCCCATTGGGTATTCTCTGGGCAACGGTGATGTTACTGGCTAATCCTTTCTACCAGAAGCACCTCGGTGCTTCTGACACAAGTGTGATGCGATTGGATATTCATCTGTTTGCAAACTTTGAAAATATTTTTAAAACATATTGAAAATACATCAAGACAAAAATAGAACAGGGCAGAGCACCAAAAACCTTACAGTTCAATCCTGAGCTACAAATATCCTCTTCTATCAGTATGGGAATTTAAAAGGAAAATAAAGAACAATAAGCAGGGATATCCTCAACAAAATATGCATAATATATAATGCACAAGAAGACATATGATATGTGATCTTAAGGAAAAATAGAAATATTTTAAACATTCACGTTCAATATTTTTACCCAGAACATTTGTAAAGAAGAAGGTGGTCTATTAGGAATAACTTTGTTCCTATAGCTAATAATGATCATTCTTCAAAGCTTTTGCTGCTGCATTCATTTTTCAGCCAGTCATTTTCCACATTTTAAAATACCACTGATCCAAAGAAAGCTGTACTTATTTAAAAACAATGGAAAAATAAATTGCTTCAGAATGTCCTTTAATGAGGAACAGCTCAGAAATGCTATAAATAAATAACAACAGGAATTTGAATCAATTTAGAAGCCAGAAGAAAAATAGCATACCAACAGTAAGAGTTATTTTGAAGAACTCATGTTGATTACCCAATTTCTGCAAAATCTTTTGACCAAAAAGAATAATCAATTAAAGGCTCTCATCAAAGATGTCAAATGTACTTATTTGCTTACAATGCCGCCAGTAAAATCTAGAAAGGTTACGTTTGTAGTATAATATTAAGCTGGGCTGTCTACCTAGGGCCAATTCTTAGTGACATGATGAAATCAATTTTAAAAGAATTTTGCTCCATAAAAGTCTAGATAAATAATAATACCTACTTGATCCAGAGAAGTTAAGGAAGATGGAATTGGTTGGTAATTGGATGGAGACATAAAAAGAAAAAGGGACTACATATGGTCACACATGGGGAGAATAAACATTGTGTAGTCTGGCTAATAAGGCAAACTACAGATACATGAGGCCTTCAGTCTTCCTCAAGCTGATGCTCTCCAAGTGGTTAGACAAGGGCCTCATCGCATCTGTCACATGGACCACTGACATGCTAGAAGTTGTAGTCTAAGACAGCTGAACCAGACCTGAAAAGAGTAATATAGTCTCTATGATCCCGATTGTTAAAAGATAAAGAATAAAGTATTCAGCCAATGGTAGTACTGATTGTTCTTGCTCTTGCATATCAACATTACCAATTTGGAGATGGTTACCTGAGTTAACAGTACTACTGGGCAATGTACAAAATTAAAGAAACAAAACAGAATCTTAGCATTATATTTCCTAGACAATACATTCCTATAAAATAGCATATCAGCTGACCTTAGCTGATTCAAGTAAGCTAAGTAAGTTTAAACCTGCTTAATGTTTGGATAGGAGACCACCAGGAAATCTCCAGCTGTAGACTAAACTAGAAGTGAAAAATAAGATCCCAGAAGGGGAAAAAATGAACTAATTTTGTTTTCTTACCTCTAAGAAAACTACATGGAGGTGCAAGTCATCAAGACCTGAGCTCAGTTAGAAGAGACCCTGGGGCAGGAGTCACCAACTAGTGCTCTGTGGACCACTGGTGGTCCGCGAGAAAGTTTTGGTGGTTGGCAGAAAAATTATTTGCATTTTTTATATTGCACTAAATCAGGGGTCCTCAAACTATGGCCACAGGGCCGGATTCATGCAATGAATGTTTGTGTTGCTGTGTAGAGAGTCTTTCTGTGCAGGTCAGAGGGAGGCAGAAATTCCAATTTGGGGTCTGCTTCAGCCTCTTGGTGTGGGGCTTTGGGCAAAGGCTGGAGGCAAGTGCCGCTGGTGGCAAAAAGCTGGAGGGCCTCGTTCCAGTAGGATTGCATTTGCATCATGGTCTGGAACTGGCTGGCCATCTCAGCCCGCTGAGCCTCCAGGTGCTGGCACCTGGCCTTGCACTCCTGCAGGTCTTCTCTCTGCTTGGAAAGCTTATGCTCGTAGTCCTCAGTGAGATGAGCCTCCTTCTGGGTCAGATCCAATTTGAACTGAGCCAGCTGTTTTGCCAACTCTCTCTCTCATGGTGGCTACTTAGCTCCAGCAACTGCTTCCTGTTGGGGCCCTAAGGAGCACGGGTGGAGAAGCAAGGAGTGGAGAGTAGAGGCTGGCAAGGTGCCCCTCGACGTGAGTGACATCGAATTGGTCATGCCCACTCAGTCACATGGCCACCTTGCCACGTGCACCTAGCCAATCATTAGGCAGATTATATTAGTAGTCTGTGGGATTTAAAATTATGAATTTAGTGGTCCCTGAGATACGGAAGGTTGGTGACCCCTGCACTAGTGGACAAGGACTTTAAATAACATCGATTGCATTTAAATTTCATCTCATCTTCGTATCCTACCGAGCGTTCAAATGCAACAAATGCAAAGATTGTTTCAAGGTTTGTTTTAGCACTATTACAAATTGAAACCTAAAAATAGTCCAGGATACTTTGAACATTTTTTTTTTGGTAGCTGCAGAACATCACAATAACTTCTTTCATCTGGCATGCCATACCATTATATAGATTGAAAGTGGAGCTGAATGACCTTTTCACGTTCCATCAAATCCTGTAATTGTGCAACTATAAAAGGAAGACTACAACCCAGTTGGAGATGGTTATCTGGATGGGTCAGTCTAACCGTAACAGAAGTCTTTTGAGAAAAAAGTGTGCAAGTGTGCGGGCATTTGTATGAGTTGTACTTCAGTTCCACCAGCTGTGTACAAGTGGCTCTATTTGTAGACTCTCCCTTCTTCTCCTCAACCCCTCCCATCCCAAATCCATTTGACTGTTGCTCAGCCAGTAGTCTGTGGCCCTGAAAGAAAGACACAGCTGGACGTGGATTAAATCCAGGCTGAAACTTGCTCGGAAACAGCTTGACTGAAATCAGAGGGACACACTGTCTCTGAACTCAGTCCCACCCGGTTCAGTTAGTCCACAATGAGATAAACTAAGTTTATCCAAGTCTCTATAATGAAAGCATTTTCAAATTCATACATTCCAGATGAAGAGCAAAAGCAGATTGTGATATGCAACTTTTTTTTAAAAAAAAGAAAAAGAAGGGATCCTATAGCATTAATAAATAAATACAACTTTGGGTCAGTTTTTCTGTGGTGTGGTGATCTGTATTTAATTTTAATTTTAATTAATTAATTTAATTTTAATTTTATTTATTTTGTCAAGCATGTATAAGATAACAGTTATAAATATAAACATGATTAGGAATACAGGAAATGAGTACGAATAAATGGGGACAGTAGGACAGGGACTGTAGGCACATTGGTGCGCCTATGCACGCTTCTTACGCTTCTCTTAGGAATGGGGTAAGATCAACAGTAGACAGTCTAAGGTTAAAGTTATGGGGGTTTGGGAATGAAACCACAGAGTCAGGTGCATTCCAGGCATTGACCACTCTGTTGCTGAAGTCATATTTTCTGCAATCAAGTTTGGAGTGGTTTATGTTAAGTATGTATCTATTGTGAGCTCATGTATTGTTGCGGTTGAAGCTGAAGTAGTGTTACCCCTCGTGGAAATGTGCCCACCAGGATACCGTGCATTTCATCAACCGTGGGCCCTAGGCAGGGGTGGGGGTGTGGCGGTTGTTATTAGGGAAGGTCTGGAGCCGAGAGAGACCACTGTGCCGCAGACCACCGGCTGTGAGTCCCTCTGCATGAGATGGGGCCCTGGGAGGCAGTTGGGCTTGCTGCTTGTGTACCTGGCTCCCCGCTACATATCAGCAGCCCTCCCCGAGTTCCTCGAGGTTATAGCCGAGGTGGCGGCTGAGACCCCCAGACTTGTAGTCTTGGGGGACTTTAACATGCCATCACTCGGCGAATCAACCAAGGTAGCCCGGGAGTTCATGGCCTCCATGACGGCCATGGACCTGACCCAGGTAATTGAGGGTCCCACACATGAGGGAGGACACACGCTGGATTTGATCTTTGTCTCAGGCCAGTGGAAAAGTGATCTTGATGTAGGGGAACTAGCCAACATATCCCTGTCATGGTCAGATCACTCACTCCTCCGGCTCGATTTTCTAACCGCTACACCCCACGGAGGCGGAACCGGATATTCCAAGATGGTTCCGCCCCAGGCGCCTGATGGACCCTGAGAGGTTCCAGACGGAGCTTGGGCCATTACCTGTGACCCTGACCCGCGCCCTGATGGAGGACCTAGTGGCTGCATGGAATACTGCAGCTGCTGGGGCCTTGGATCGGGTTGCGCCCTTGCGGCCTCTCTTGCGGCGGAGAGCCACCCGGGCTCCTTGGTTTACCGAGGAGCTGAGGGTGATGAAATGCCACAAGAGACGCCTAGAGAGGAGATGGAGATCCACACGGTCTGAATCTGACCGAACACAGGTGAGAGCCCATTTGAGGACTTACCTTGTGGCGATGAGAGTGGCCAAGCGTCATCATTGTGCCACTCTTATCGCATCCGCAGAGGACCGCCCTGCCACCCTGTTTGGGTGACCCGCTCCCTCCTTCACCAGAGGCTGCGGGAAGCCCCTTTGCAGGGTCGAGCAGAGGAATTTGGTGTTTATCTGCAGGATAAAATCGCTCAGATTCGGAACAAGTTGATCTCCACCGAGAGTGGTCTTGAGGGATCGTCGGAAGCTGGTCTTGAGATACCATTTTGGGAGGAGTTTGACTCTGTTGCTTCCGAAGATATGGACAGGTTACGCAGGTGACTGAGAGCCACCACATGTTTATTGGACCCGTGTCCCTCCTGGCTTTTACTGGCATCCTGGGAGGTTACACGAGGCGGGCTCCAGGAATTAGTGAACGCTTCTTTGAGTGAGGGGTTCTTGCCTACCGTCCTTAAGGAGGTGGTGGTGAGGCCTCTCCTCAAGAAGCTTTTCCCTGGACCCAGCATTGTTAGTAAATTATCGTCCGGTCTCCAACCTTCACTTTCTGGCGAACGTTGTAGAGAGTGTGGTGGCACAACAATTTCCCCGTCATCTGGAGGAAATTGATTATCTGGACCCGCGCCAGTCCGGCTTCCGGCCCGGGCACAGCACTGAGACGGCATTGGTCGCGTTGGTGGATGATCTCTGGAGGGAAAGAGATGGGGGTTGTTCCTCCATCCTGGTCCTTTTAGATCTCTCGGCGGCTTTTGATACCATCGACCATGGTATCCTATTGCATCGGCTGGAGGGGGTGAGGGGCACCGTGTTACGGTGGTTCTCCTCCTACCTCTCCGGCTGATCGCAATTTGTGTTGGCAGGAGGGCAGAGGTCGACCTCGAGACCCCTCATTTGTGGGGTGCCTCAGGGATCGGTCCTCTCGCCGCTCCTGTTCAACACATATATGAAGCCGCTGGGTGAGATCATCTGTGGTTTTGGGGTAGAGTATCATATCTACGCTGACGATACACAGCTGTACTTTTCTACCCCAAACCACCCCAACGATGCCATTGAAGTGATGTCCCGATGTCTGGAAGCTGTACGGATCTGGATGGGAAGTAACAGACTCAAACTCAACCCATCCAAGACTGAGTGGCTGTGGTTTCCGGCGTCCCGGTACAACCAGTTGATACCATCACTGGCCATAGGGGGCGAACATCTAGCCCCCGTGGATCGGGCATGCAACTTAGGCGTCCTCCTGGATACCCGGCTGTCTATGCAAGACCATGTGACGGCCGTGGCCAGGGGGGCATTCCACCAGGTACGCCTGGTGCGGCAGTTAATAATAATAATAATAATAATAATAATAATTTAATTTGTAAACCGCTCCCTCTCCCCACAGGGACTCGGGGCGGTGCACAGGGAGAATAAAAACAATAAATATACAACCATAGCATAAAAACGAATTAAATCTAATACCTGTGCTAAAAATCCCATTAAACACTAAAATACCCTATAATTAAATAAAAACCTATTGGACCGGGACGCCCTTCGCACAGTCACTCATGCGCTTGTGACATCCCGGCTAGACTACTACAATGCTCTCTACATGGGGCTCCCCTTGGGGTGCACCCGAAGACTACAGCTAGTCCAGAATGCGGCCGCGCGGGCGATCTTGGGAACGTCCAGGTATTCCCATGTAACACCGCTCCTGCGCGAGCTGCACTGGCTGCCTGTGGTCTTTCGGGTGCGCTTCAAGGTGTTGATTACCATCTTTAAAGCGCTCCATGGCACGGGACCTAGTTATCTGCGAGACCGCATCCTACCCCATACATCCCTTCGGCCGATTCGCTCCCACAGAGAGGGACTTCTCCGGGTGCCATCCACCAGGCAATGCCAGCGGGCGACGCCCAGGGGAAGGGCCTTCTCTGTGGTGGGCCCAACCCTCTGGAACGACCTACCCCCCGACCTTAGAACAACTACGGACCTCCCCGCCTTCCACCAGAAATTAAAGACTCTCTTGTTTCATCAGGCCGGTTTGGTCTAAGTTATTTACCTAGCCTACAGTCTGTACCTTAAATTGTTTTAATTGGGTTTTAGATGGGGTTAATGTTTTAATACTTTAAAATTTTTAGCACAGGGATAATTTATTTAATTCGGTTTTAATTATTTATATTTGTGATACTATGTGGTTTTTAATTTCCTGTGCACCGCCCCGGGTCCCTTTGGGGAGAGGGTGCGGTTATATAAATCCAACTAATAAATAAATAAATAAATTGACAGGTAGGACATTGTAGCATATAATTTTGTGTACTACGCTCAGGTCAGACCAAAGGCAGCGTAGTTCTATGTTGTCTAAGTCCAAAATTTTAAACCTAGTGGTGGTATAAGGCAGGGGTGGGCAAACTTTGCAACTTTAAGTCTGAAGGACTTCAGCTCCCAGAATTCTCCAGCCAGCTTTGCTGGCTGGAGAATTCTGGGAGCTGAAGTCCTTCAGACTTAAAGTTGCAAAGTTTGCCCACCCCTGGTATAAGGTATTCTGTTATGAGCAGAGGAATGAAGGACTCTTCTCAGGAAATATTATCCCTCATTTTTGGCCAGTGACTCTCTGTAAGTTGAAGAAAGAGATGGAGGGACTAATTCTGACTAAAAGAAGACCAAGCCTTAAGAACAAATGCATACCAAGCCAGAATTAAGATAGCAGCAGACAATAAATGTCACATTTGCAGAGGAGCTGAAGAAACACTAGACCAATAGAAGATCACACAGATTGATTACAAACAACAATGGTGCATTGGAATATCTGCAAGAAATATTATTTGCCTGAATGTTAGAATTGGCGGGATCATAAAATAGACAAAGTGGTGGAAAATGAAGAAGCTAAAGTGCTCTGGGATTTTAGAATTCAAATAGACAGACACCTGCCACATAACAACCCAGACCTAATAATTGTTCAAAAGAAAGACGAAAAAAGTTTGGATAGTGGATGTGGCAGTATCTGGAGACAGAAGAAGCAAAACAAGTGGAGAAAAATTCAAAGATCTGCAAATAGAAGTAAAATGACTGCCTCAAAAGAAAGCAAAGATAGTACCAATAGGGACAGGCGCCTTGGTTAAAATCCCCAAATGTCTAGAGCATTACTTGAACACATTGGCATTGACTAAATCACCATCAGTCAATTGCAAAAGTCAGCTTTACACAGAACAGCTTACCTCCTGCGAAAATACCTTTAATACTATTAAACCACAATATCTGCCTATCCCAGATTCTTGACAACGGCATGATGAATGGACAAAAATGTCAAATCTTGTCTAATCATCTGACTACGTGTCCAATAATAATATTACTATGCAGCAGAGGTGAAATCCAGCATGTTCTGACAGGAGTAGTTGGGAGAATCAGCAAATGCCACCTCTGGCTGGCCCCAGAGTGGGGTGGGAATGGAGATTTTGCAGTATCCTTCCCCTGCCATGCCCACCAAGCTATGCCAACCAAACCACACCATGCCCACCAAGCCATGCTTACAGAACCAGTAGTAAAAAAAGAAGAAGAAGAATTTCACCACTGCTATGCAATATTTTATTTTACCATGGCCTCCATGCATTTACCCCTGGAGTTAAGAAAATGCATTGTTCCCCAGCCTCACCTAAAACACTCTTAGGAAGGTCATCCAGGCCTTTCTCTGAGGCAGTGAGAAAAACGCAGTGCTTGTTACCAGAGGCTTGTGCAACTGCTTCTAGAAAATTCTGGGAACTGGTAGAACAAGATGCTTGGCAAAGAAAAGTGAAACTGGAGCCTCCAAGAGCAAGCAACATTATGCACGGGGATGACCTCTGTGGGGGAAGAAGGAGCAGCAGAAAGACAATGCAGCTGGGATGAGAACAAAAGAAAGATGCTAAAGTCTTCTCCAAATCCCAAACAAGAGGTTTGAAATCTGGAGCAGCTACAAGCTGGAACATGATACAGACATTCAAATTAAAGCAAACAAAAAAAGGTGGCACGCAAATGCATTCATCAGACCTGCCCTACAGATCCCAGTGAGTCAGCTCTGAACTCTCTGAAGACACATAATTTGCCTGCTGAAAGGAAGCCTTCCCTTAGATTAAATGTCTAGTCCAAGCTTGGTTGGACAGCCTCCCAGTTGTGCATACAATTGGCAGGCTGGATGTAATTATTTCTCCATAATGAAATACTTTTTTCTGGGATATGTAACCACGTAAAAGTCAATTGCCACTCCTTGTTAATATTCATTGCGCTACCAAGCTTTCGACTAAGAACTGAAACTCAATTTGTTCTTAGTTTGTACTTTCGAACTGCAGTTGGTGTCCAAAAAGCACGGATTTTATGACTAGAAGTGTATCCTTTCTACTAGGCCCCAGCAGGCTCCTTTTAGGGCAGTCCTATATTTACCGAGATAATACTTTCAATGCTCCTGTCAGATTGTTATGGGAAAGTAACCCTAAAAGTGCTCTATTAAAACTTATTTGAATAGAGGGACTCCCTTTACACAGTCCCCAGATGGCTCCCTGTGCTAACATTATTGTGTAACTATTCCATATTTTTTTTCATTTTTTAAGCGGCGGGAGAAGCAACGAGAGAACACAGATGGAACATCATAATATTGGAGCCCATTATTTACATCCCCCATTCATTATTTCAATGAAGCATGAGAGCTGCAGGATAAAAGCTTGAGAAAGCCTGTTTTCCTGCAGTCCACATAATTAAAAAAAAGCCAATATAAGGCAAGGGAGAACCTGAATTACACCATCCAATGGCTTCAACTCAGATCTGACAATCCGTTCTGACAATCACAGTGGGGATCCTTTGTTTCTTTATACTTTCTTTATAACAGGGGACCAAGGTTCAAGGAGCTGAGGGAAAAACCTACTACCATTGCCAAAGGGGGGGAGAGCTTTTCCTGTCCCCATTCAAACGATGGGGTAACATCTTGCAGCAAGCACACACTTCTGTTAAGAACAATTCTAGTCTACTTTTCATAAGAAGCACGTTGTTGGGGTACACCAGTAACCCCAGGGGTGATATGCTACTGGTTCGGGTAGGATCACCCAAACCAGTAGTAAAAAATGCTACCGGTTCGGGCAAACTGGTAGTCAGCTGTGTGACAATCAGCTGTGCCGCGCGAGTTATATTTGCTAGAAATCATGCAGCACAGCTGATTGTCTCGCAGCTGACTGTCGAAACTTGTTTAAACTTTTTTAAAGCATTTTTTTTACTACAGGTAGTAAAAAAATGTTTTAAAAACGTTTTTAAAAAGTTCCAACGATCAACTGTGTGACAATCAGCTGTGCCACGCGATTTATATTCTCTAGAAAGCAGGAAATCCTGCTTTCTAGCAAATCTAAATCACGCGGCAAAGCTGCCCCCCCCTCTGTTTTCTACTTACCTTTGCAGACTCAGAAAAGGCTCCTTATCACCTGTGATGCGCATGCGCATGAAGCAAACCAGTAACAAACTTCAGAGCATTTCACCCTGAGTAACCCCCAACCTTTTGGGCACCAGGGACCTGTTCTGTGGAGAGAGACGTTTCCAGGGACCAGAGGGAGTGGTTTCGTGTGCTGCCTGCATCCCATGGATGGGGCTTTTCTTGTTTGCGCAGCCCAGTTACTGACATGCCACGGACCTGTGCTGGTCCATGGACTAGGGGTTGGGGATCCCTGGGGTATATGCAGAGGTGGGTTGCCAATTTCTTTGCTACCAGTTTGGGTGTGCTCCCATGCATGCTTGTGCACGCACGCAACACTTCTGCGCATGCACAGAAGCTTCCAGACAGGTGGGCAGAGCCTCCCACCGCCACTACTACTAGTTCAGCCAATCCAGGCCAAACCAGCAGCAATCCATCTCTGGGTAGATGATGTAATATTTATCGAGTGCAAGATTTAGATTTAACTATTTGGTCTGAATTTGACTAGATTATATGGAAATCATGCATATGTATGGAGATACTGAGACCAGAGTTGTGGTTAGTTTCAGGAAATGGAACTGAAAAACAAGTAAACCTCATTTCCCAAAGGTGCTTTTTCCGGAGGCAACTGGACTTTGTTTTTTTCTTTGGAAGGCATTGCACTTCTCATCCAAGAAGCTTCTTCAGCTCTGGCAGGACAGTGGGGAATAGGATTTATTTATTTTTATTTATTTATATTAAATTTATATCCCGCCCTTCTCCAAAAGGACCCAGGGCGGCGCACAGGAATTAAAAACATACAAATATAACAATATAAAATTTAAAAAAATATTAAACTCCCAACCTGTGCTAAATCAATTAAAACCCCCAATTTAAAACTGTCTAAAAGCAGTCACAGTGGAAGGTTATGCTAGGCCGGCTTGATGGAAAAGGTGTGTCTTTACACACTGGCGGAAGAGGCGGAGGTCTGAGATGGTGCGCAGTTCAGGGGGCAGGTCGTTCCAGAGAGTAGGGCCCGCCACAGAGAAGGCCCTTCCCCTGGGTGTTGCCAACCGGCATTGCCCGGCCGACGGCACCCTGAGAAGGCCCTCTCTGTGGGAGCGGATCGGGCGAAGGGATGTATGGGGCAGGAGACGGTCTCGCATATAACTAGGTCCCGAGCCATAGAGCGCTTTAAAGATGGTCGTCAAGACCTTGAAGTGTATGCTTCCTACATTTATACTGTCCTGTCTGAAGAAGCTTCTTGGATGAGAAGCGAAACGGCTTCAAAAGAAAAAACAAGAAAGTCTAGTTGCCTCCGAAAAAAGCACCTTTGGGAAAGCCATGACCTGGATGACTGAGAACCTCTACAGACTTTAAGTGAACCTCATATTGCTACATGGAGATCAAATGTATTGCATGCAAATTAAAGGCAGGGAGCCTCCACAAGAGGATAAGTGCAATTGATCTGTTTCTTTGGACACATTGCCAGCTTAATAAACTAAAAGGTTTTATTAGCCCCAGCTTCCTTTGTGAAGGTTAATGTTACTTGATGTGTGTGCTTTTGAGCTTTCCATGGAAATGTCAGAGCTTCTAGTGTTGGCAGTTTTGGGCTTTTGAAGATCTTTTATATTCCCCCCCCCCCTATTCCTGGGTATTTCTGCCTTGATTATAGCAGCTGATTCTAACTCATAAACACCCCTCAATTAAATCTGTAACATATGTGGTTTCTGCACCCACTAAAACCTATTCCCAGTATAGTATTTTACCCTTTGGTTCAGGAGAACCACTCTCAAGATTCAGCTGCTGGAATCTTTAACCCAACACTATATTTTAGCTTTCATTCTCTATTAGTGATTTTTCTTTTCTTTTCTTATTCATCATAACCAAGGGGTAATGTATAAAATAAACATCTTCAGTAGGAGTGGTATCTCTTTATTGGCACAGCTTTACATGGAAAATGCAACTTTTCAAGCATTGCTGAGCTCATCAGAGAGTAAAAAAAATGGGACTAGAGCTCAATTTCAAAACTAATTAAAACAATGCAAGACTTCAGTCATTGTGGGCAGGATGCTGATTAACTTAATGCTTAATCTTGCTGAAGTCAGTTGAGTGTAAAAGTCAATTGTTGAGCATATTTTCAGAAAAGGAAACCATGAGAATGTGTTGAAAAGAAGATGGAAGAGGATACAATGAAAATTCTGCCTTCATCATCGTTTTACAGATTCACTGTTTTTCTTTTCAAAACATGTCGATATAAGTAGTCCTACAATTAAGCCACAATTGAGCCAAACATTTCTGTTGCTAAGAAAGACAGGTTTGCCCCATTTTATATGGTCTTTCTTGCCACAGATGTTAAGTGAATCATTGCCATTATTGAGTTAGGATCACAGTTGTTAGGTGAAACTGGCTTCTTCATTGACTTTGCTGCTCAGGCGGTCACAAAAGGTGATCACATGACCCCCCAGGACATGGCAATGGTCACAAATATGAACCAGTTGCCAAGCATCCAAATTTTGATCATGTGACCACGGGGATATTGCAACGGTTAGAAGTATGAAAAATTAGTCACTTTTTGCAGTGCCATTGCAACTTCAAACTAAACAAAAGGGTTGTAAGTCAAGGACTATCCTGACTTGCCAGCTGCCGGCAGTTTAGCAGTTCCATTCTCACTGGCTCAAGTTGACTCAGCCTTCCATCCCTTCAAGATGGGTAAAATGAGGAGCCAGATTCTTGGGGAAAATATGCTGACTCTGTAAACCACTTAGAGAGGGCTGTAAAGCCCTATGAAGCAGTATAGAAGTGCTATTGCTATCTATATTTCTGCTAACAGCCAAGCTAAACCTTCTTTTCCATGCAATGACTAAATCTAGATATTACTGTATAAACAAGGCTATCCCTTAAGTTTGTTTTTTTTAATTAAATGAGGCTGGATTTGACAACACTGTACAAGATATTTAGAAGAAGCAAGCAAGCATTACAATTACTACTTCAGACAGTCACAACCAATTTAGGATCAGAAATGAGAATGAGGAGCCTATGATCTGGACATCATGAATTTCATTTCCGTTCAATTTCATAAGGCTGCAGGCAGATAAAACATTTAGATTTGTAGACTGAGTCCAGGCCATTGGACTAATTTTACTAACTTTACCTCAGGGGTGGTCAACCTTTTTATATCTACCGCCCACTTTTGTATCTCTGGTAGTGGTAACATTTTTTAACTGCCCACCGGTTCCACAGTAATGGCAATTTATAAAGTAGGAAAATCAATTAAATTGAAAAAAGGAAAGTGCTTCAGTATCGGACAAAGCCTCTACTGCCCACCATGAAAGTTGGAACGCCCATTAGTGGGCGGCAGGGACCAGGTTGACTACCATTGCTTTACCTGGATGACTGAGAATCTTTTATCAACATTCAAATTGTACTTTTTGTGCTATTGATATAATGTACCCTGTTTCCCCTGAAAATAAGCCCTCATTGAAAATATTGCAACACAGCAGCAGCCATGAGGTTATTGCGCTTAAATTGTACTTTTTGTGCTATTGATATAATGTACCCTGTTTCCCCTGAAAATAAGCCCTCATTGAAAATATTGCAACACAGCAGCAGCCATGAGGTTATTGCGCTTGCCGCCTCCTGTACTTCAAAAATAATAAGACCGGCCCAATAATAAGGCCAAGTGCTTATTTCAGGGAGAAGGGGGGTCAAAAGAAAATAAGACTCTGTGATAGTGCATTCAAAAATCAAAAATCCACTTTGGAACAGAAGGCAAGAGGATTGAAAGAAAGACAGGAATATGTTTTTTTTTAAATAAACTAATCCTACAATCTGTAGAAATAATGTAGGTTTATTATTTTTCTTGATGCACTAATAGCAAGAGCATATTTTAAGGCAAAGTACATCAAGCTTCCAGCAGCCAACATTTCCTATATTTTGATTGAATAAAACTCAATATTTGCAACCCGTACTTGCTGTTTGTTTAAATTCCAGTTGTGGAAAATTTAATTTTAACAACATATTCAGGCCTTGGACTCGAATTTAAAAGCCAGACACAATTGGTTGGTGTTGTCAATGTACAGACATCCATGAATTGGGCTTTTTATTTATTAATTTATAAGATTTATTTCACTGCCCCTCAGTGGTGGGTTTCAAATTTTTTAGAACCTACTCTCTAGGTGTGGCCTATTTTGTGGGCGTGGCTTGGCAGTCATGTGACAGGGTAGGAGTGGCCACCTTTTAAAATGTGGTGAAACTCATTTAACAACGCTCTTGCTTAGCAACCAAAATTTTGGACTCAATTGTGATGATAAATTAATTATTTCTTTCTTTCTTTCTTTCTTTCCTTTCTTCCTTCCTTCCTTTCCTTTCCTTCCTTCCTTCCTTCCTTCCTTCCTTTCCTTTCCTTTCCTTCCCGTTGGGGCACTGGCAGCGGCGGGCCAGATTTACTTCCAGGTACGCCAGTGGACCCCCCTCTCACCGGTTCTCTAAATTTCACCAACCGGTTCTCGCGAGTAGGTGCGAGCCTGCAGAAACCCACCACTGCTGCCCCTTCACTTTCAGTGACTTTGGATGGCTTTATGAACAGTAAAAATCCAATATAAAAGAATAAAAAATAATAATCCTCCCACGCCCTGGCAGGTACAGCATGTGTTGCATGCAAACAGTTAAAAACTAAGCAAACTTCCTGTTAACTCAATTGCTCTGAAGATGATGCTGGAGTAAAATCCTAGCAATCTCTGGCCATTTTGTAGCTACATAACCCTGAAGACCAGACCATCACACACACCCCTCATTTAAAGCAACCAATTATGTCTTCTTTTAAAACAACAAACATATGCTGTGAAGTACTCTGTTATTCAAAAACATGACAGAGTGAATTACAGAGCAAGATTATCTACTAAGAAGAAAGTTACCTTGGGCTGGCCTAGGGTAGAAGTCAAAATATTAAACATGCTATTAGCATGCATCAAAGCAAAAGTTAATGTTTTTCTAATGGGTAACAATTATTACCTTGTAGCTTTCAGGAACCTGACTGAGCTATTCTTGGCTTTAAACAACTACTTTCCTATAAAAATAGTACATCCAATACATTTGTGTTATGCCACCTACTAGACAAAGCTGCATTTTGCTTATTATACGGACAACATGCTCCCATTTTTATCAGCTTGATATTATTAAGCAATCCTTTGCTTAAAATCCTTTGAACTACGCAGCAATCGTGCATAGTTCAACTAACCTATGTTAATCCTGTTAAGTGGAAAAAAATTTTTTAAAAGCAAAAAAGGACTGAAATTAACAAGGAAATTCATTTTCCCTTATGCATAAGGATCTTTGTTCCTGCAATGCTTCATCCACTTTTGACACTCCTAATAGTTAATTGGATTCAGAGATGAGTTACAACAGGAGTCCTCAACCAAGTCTTGTAATCATGACATCCACTGCTGTATTCATTATAACTTCAGGTTTACTTCCACATCCATGGACTTTGGTGTGCTTAAATGTATCTAACAGTCTCTTTTTGAAACAACATGGAGAGAACCAGTAGAAAAACCTTGTTCTTTTCGGTTGCAGAATCTATTTCAAATTTCCTTCAAGGTCTGGCAAAATTTAACTGCCATGCCTGCAGCCAATCCATGGAGTATGCATGGGAAAGTTCTTTACATATTTCATGTAATCACGCAACATCACGTGTTGTCTCCGTCTGTTGTCTCTGTCTGCATTGACAGAGGTATGTGGTATGCTGATGAATGGCCTGTATTCTCTGCCCCTGCACCTGGCTTCAGGTTACAGGACTGTTATGTTGACCAATTCAAATCCTTCCTGTCAGTAAAAAGATGATGAAATATCCAGCTCCAACAGTATCATCTCAAGACTGAGAAATCTAGGGTTTTTCATTGAATGAGAACAAATATGTACATGGGCACTCCATGGAAGGACTGTTACAATGCAATATTCAAGACTCGTATAATTTCCTAAAATAAAAATATAGGTATTATGTGTTGTGTTGTGTTATGTATATTATATTTATTGCATAGTATAATATTGTAATAATACAATACAATAGCAGAGTTGGAAGGGACCTTGTAGGTCTTCTAGTCCAACCCCCTGCGTGGGCAGCAGAGGCGTAGCTTGGGGGGTGCAGGGGGGGCCGGCCGCACCGGGCGCAACATCTGGGGGGGCGCGCTCGCACCGCGGCGCGAGGCGGGCAAGCTTTGTTTGGTCTCCGAAGTCACTTTTTCAAACAGCCACGAAAAAAGAAGGGAGGAGGAGGAGGAAAGCCCCAAAGGCTTCGGGTGTAGGCGCGCGTTGGAGGGAGGCGCGGGAAGGTCAGAAATCCACCTTGTAAATGAAAACGTTGCCTCCGCGGGTTTTTGGCGTGGCGACGGCGCTTGGCATCCCCGCGCCCGGTCCGGGGGCTGCGGCATCCCAGCAGCACCGCCAGCCCCCCCTTTGCAACCTCTGCTCCCCGTTGGCGTCGCCAGGAGTTGACCCGGGAGAAGGACACCCGACGAGCCGCCGGCCCGGAGCAGCGAACCCGCGCAAATCTTTCGCCCCCTCCCCTCCTTCCCCCGCCCCTCCCGCCGGCTCCCCCCAAGCGGCCTTGGAAGTGGCAGAAGAAGCCCTGGGGCTGCTGCTCCCTTTCCCCATCCCTTCCTGCCACGCCCCCCCCCCATTTTGGTTAGTCTTGTGTGCCTTGTTTGTTTCTGCATGAAAAGAGTGGGGATTGGAAGAGTCCTGTGCGGAAGGTCTCCAGCGGCAGCTGAGGGAGGAGGAGGAGGAGGAGGGCGGCTGAAGAGACGGCGGCAACACCAGCATGCCGAGGAGAAAGCAGCAAGCTCCCCGGCGCTCTGCAGGTAACCCCCCCCGCCTCCTCCCCTCCTTTCCACAACCCCTCTCGCTCACTCGCTCGCCCTTTCCCCACTCTGCCGCCGCTCTCCTCAGGGCTGCCCGAGGAGGAGGGGAGGGGTTAATTTAGAATAGCAAGGCCTGCAGCAGGGATTCAGACGCCCCCCCTCCCCTTTCCCGGTCTTCCTAGGTCTCTCTAGCGAGGTTAAATTAGGCCTTGAATGGCTGAGGGGAGTCTTCGCAGCTCGGGGAAAAGGGCAGGTGAAGAAGAGGGCGTCCGGGGGTTGGCGGGTTCCCAGCAACGTCTCTTAGGCGAGGCTTGGTCTAGTTTTGCACTTCTCTGCAGGGAAAGGGGGAAGCCAGAAAAGAGCAAGCCTCTGAGGTGTGTCATGCCCACGACCCACCCGGGGCTTTAACAAAAAAAAAAAGCCTCCATCCTCTTTTGACCGGGTTTTTTGGGGTTTTTTTCTCTCTCCACCCGCTGTGGAAACTTCGTCGGAGCCCAATTTGCTGCTGGCTGTGCGTGGGGCAGAAGAGTGGCGGTTGGTGGGGAGGCTGCGTCGTGGGGGTCTCTTGTCCAGTGTGCCGCAGAGTCGAATGGCAACTGAGAAAGCTCTGCAGGTATGCAAAACCTATTGCATACCTACAGAGAGAAGAGTTGGAAGACGCAAGAAGATGGATGGTGAGAACAGTTGCGATGCTGGCTTGACCTTAATACAGGAAACAAGCAGAGAACAACTGGAAGCAATTGATCAGCTTTAGGCAGAAATTTAAAAACGTACTACGCAGATGAATACGCTGCACCAGCGATTTGCTTTTTTGCAAATCCAAACATTGTTGGATACTAAAAAAGATGATTTTATTAAGAAACAAATTCAGCACACGTGTGCTCAGTACACGGAATTGAATGCTGCATCTATGCTCACCGAAATAACTCAACTTCGGCACCACATTATCTTGTATAAGGAGGTCAATCCTGATGAGCAGGTTGCAAACTGGTCAGCTTTAGATTTGCTTCACTGGGTGTATAAGTGGAAGCTGCAAGAAAGTTTAACTAACTTTGTTGTAACATTAAGAATCTTTCTTACTATCACTGTTTCTACAGCGAGTTGTGAAATAATAGCATGGCCCATGCTAGGTTACTACATTTGTAGATTTGTATTCATAGACCTGCTGAAAATGTGGAGAATGTGTAATGCATGTTCGCACTCAATAAAGTGTTTGAAAATAAACTTGTATTTAGATGCATTTTACTTTAATTACATCAGTATTTTCATAACAAACAATACATGTGCTTAGGGGGTAAGGGTTTCTTTAACTAATCTAGTGGAAGAGACTCGAGTGCTAAAATCCACGGGTTAGGGGGCGCAAATTACTTGCCTTGCCCCGGGTGCTGACAACCCACGCTACGCCACTGGTGGGCAGGAACCTTATACCATTTCAGACAAATGGTTATCTAAAATCTTTTTAAAGACTTCCAGGGTTGGGGCATTTACAACTTCTGGAGGCAAGCTGTTGTATTGTATTGTGTTGTATTACATTACATTATATTATTATATTATATATTATACAGATAGTCAACTTACAACAGTTCATTTACTGACTGTTCAAAGTTACTTTGGCACTGAAAAAAAGTGATTTAAGATTTAGTTTTTCACATTTATGACTGTTGCAGTGTCTTGGGGTCATGTGATCCCCTTTTGCAACATTCTGACAATCAAAGTCAATGGTAAACCCAGATACACTTAACAACCATATTACTAACTTAAAAACTTCAGTGATTCATTTAACAAATTTGGTGAGAAGGCATAAAACGGGGCAAAACTCACTTAACAAATTTTTCATTTAACAGCATAAATGTTGTGCTCAATTGTGGTCGTATGTTAAGAACCATCTGTATGGTTGTGTTGTGTTGTTATATTATATTATATTATTATATTATATTATATTACATTATATTAACAACATCTATAAAGCAATTGATAATTTGTCAAGCTATTATTGCTAGACTTGCAAAATAGAGGCAACACCTTAGGGAAATTTTTATTTTATCTTTTGCTTTCAAGGATTTTTTTATTTAGCCTCTCTCTATCCCTTTGAAAATTCATTTGTGTGGTTATGATCTCACATGGCTGCAAGTTGTACATGAATTAAATAGACACATGGCTAGAGAAGATCAAATCACCTGGGGAATTCTCATGTGAAATGACACCTGGTGCCAATTGTTTTGTCTCCCTCCTCAAACTATGCACCCTCCCAGAAGTGCTCACCTAACAAGAAAAAAGTAGTTTCTATGCAGCTGAAGGGAAATAAAAATTCAACAGATCAACATTACAAAAGCATCAACATTTTAGTTCTGACCAAGGGGTGGAACTGAGAACTTCCTCAAATTTCCAGTTATTTCTTTTGTGGTGTCAAACAGCTCCCAAAATGCTGTGCCTTAGCACTGAGAAAGTATTTTGAATCTAAGAATATATTTATATTCCTGCAGCCAGTCCTTGAGCACACTTGTCACATCTTGTTTTGCTCCTAAGAACATGCTTATTCAGCTTACAAAAAATTAAATTAGTGCAAGGGAAGTTTCTGAAAATGACAATTATCTTCTTGACAAAAGACCAGATTAGTGCTGAGAACCAGCTTTCTTGCTAATTCATAAACATGCTATTCCACAAAGTATTAGAATTCACACTAAAAATACATGTAGTAAATTACTGGCCCCTACCTTAGAATTTTTTTAAGACTATATATGTGAGACAAATTGTTGGGATACAGACATAAGAAAATATTTCACTTCAGTGTAGTAAAATATTAGAGTGGTCTGCATATACCTATTATAGAATTATGCTTGCCTGCATGGTTTGTAACTTCTTTGTAATTATGAGGTCAGAGATTATTCTCCTATTTTACATCAGTTTTAAAGGGCAAAGAGATCACAAATGTTCCAATATCCACAGACGTTATTAAGGAAATGATAAATATTTTATTATTTCTCAGCCAGCCAAAAGCAATTCATTGATCTTAACATAATTTGAAGAGCACATTTATGTTATATAATGATATACCTTTAGTTGTCAAGATACTAAAGCTGTTAATTCATTATTACCAAAGACAAGAAATTTAGCAATATCCAGATGAGGAAAAACTGATGGCTAGAAAAAAAAATTGGAATTTCAGATTGTATTCATTACAGCTCAATTGTTACATAAAATTGGATAGTCCCATACTGTTGATTAGAAAGTACTTTAGTAGCATTAGCTCCCAAGAATAAAAACGTAACAGATATCAACTATTTGTTTTCTCTTACTTATAAACGTGTTTGCTCAAGTAAAAGTTTTATCCAAAATATGTATATTATAAACAAATATTTCCTCCACATTTAAGTCACAGAGAATAGTTAGTTGTTTCAACTTTTAAGTAAAGGAGGTAATAGAAGCTACTTTGGCTTGGCTAAAATATCCAATATCCAGACATTTAGAACAGCCATATAAAGTTATGGCAGAAGGAATGCTGAACTTCATGTCATGAAAATTAAGTCAACTTCATTATCAAAGTTCATAACATGGTTCTAATTTTATTACTTAGTGCAAAATAAATGTCTTTTCATCTTCAGCAAGGAAAATAATGCATCTTCAAAACTTCAAAGCATCTTCAATCATCGCTGTCACTTCCAGAATCACTCAACTGGAGATCATTTCCTAAAATTAAAATGACAAGTTACACCATAGTAAAGAAGCATAAGCAACCCAACAGCACAATCTGAACCTGGAGTCTGTGCTTTACACTCCATATATTGCTTTTCGTTTTACAAATAAAAACACAGGACTTCCAGTCACTGATCTCTAGTATCTTTTAATCCTAACACATAGGATTAAAACACCAGGCTTTCAAAAGCTTTCAACATTACTCAACCTTGTTGAACTTGTCTATTAAAATAGAGGTCAGCTTTTTGAGAGGGAAAGTACCTAACTGATTGCAATTTAGCAAATTCACAAAAAGCATGAGGAATGGAACTACAGTATCACATGAAATAGAATGGACAATTGCATTAATAATTGTCCTTGGCATAGTGCTATTTGGTGGGTGGCAATATTAGTAAAATACTAATTGGGAGAAGCAATTTAGAGTTTGTTTTCTTATATGTAGGTCAGCTGAGGAAAAAAAGGCTGGCCAGACATATAGGTATGCTTAATGTTGAGCAAGATTACAAACTAAAAAAGAAGTCTATAGTAATATTTGGGGAGAAAGGTTCAGAAAATCATATATATTCCTGAGCATTTACAGCTTTTATGCAACACTAAAATTTAGATCAGATTCAGATATCCACCTTCTGACACTGTACAACTCTGTCCTAACAAGGTAACCAGAATTAGTTGTATCCGGTGTGGTTTTGAAGTTTAAACTTCAGAATAATAACATTTTAAATATCCTTTAAACACACTACAATTTTTATCATAAGAGTAGACATGAGAAGTACAATTTGCAAATAATATGTTTCACCCAAGGACATAAATGAAATCTCATGCAATTCTATTTATTTCAATACAAAGAAGAAGAAAATATTCTTTCTAGAAACATTTCAATTGCATGTTGTGACATAAAATCAATAAGATTGAAGGGTCATCAGTTCTGTATACTAGCTATGAATACTTGGGCCAGAAGCAATTTGAAATATGTTTTTTACTTAAAATTTGCCCCATATACATTAAGGATATATTTAATATATTTCTTTGTCCTAGAAGCAAAATGTAAACTATATTTTAAATAAAAGAAGCATTTAAATATAGAAATATGGGATAATTAATGCTAGAAACTTTAAGTTTATTTAAAGTTTCTCATATTATGTTTAATTATATAATATTTATGTAGAAAGTTCAAGAATAGTAAGCTGGCCACAAAAGGCAATACTGCATTATAAATTATCAACAATTCTTCTTCATCAACCTTATAATGTTAACAGAGCCTAAACAAAATGCCAAATGATTACAATTATTTCGTTCAAATTTCTAGCCATTTAATCATTCTCTAAATGAATGCACTCCAAAATTTTAAACATGTTCAGTCCTTTGGGGCTGTTTTCTCACCTATTTTGGATGTAAAGTCAACATATAGTGCTAATCATACCTAAATTAAAACCTTGAGGTTTCTCACTGCGTTTTTTATGCAACTGTCAATTCCATCACTAAAAGCTTTTAAAAATAGTTTTTCAGGTGGCCCAGGTAAAGACCATATATATGCTCATTTAACTTTATAAAATATTTTGCTTTATTATATATTTTTTGCCTTATCATTTATTTATTTATTTTATCACATTTTTATACCGCCCTATCTCCCTAGTGGGACTCAGGGCGGTGCACAGAAGAAGTAAAAAACACAATAATATACAAACAACAAGATAAAATAAGATTAAATTTGATGGATCTGTGCTAAAAATCAATTAAAACCGTTTAAAAATCCCATTAAAATTAAATTAAATCATTATATCAAGTTCATACTGAGGGCCAGTTTGGTCAAGTGGTTAAGGCAGCAGCCTAGAAAGTGGGAAATCATGAGTTCTAGTCACGCCTTAGTTATGAAAGCCAGTCAGGTGACCTTGGGCCAATCATCCTCTCTCAGCCCAATTTACCTCATAGGTAGTTGAGGAAAATGTATTTCCAGTAAACTGAATTGACCTTGTTGATACAGTGAAATGTTTTTAAAAAGCCAGTTTTCTTTCCAAAATGTAATTTTACCAATGTTCAAAACATCAAGATGTTCTTATTATTAAAAAAAGTCTCAAGGGTGTAGTAAAGTTAAATGAATTGCCAGGAAAATAAATAAATAAATAAATAAATATATAATCCAAGGCGTATTTATAGAGAATACTGGGGTTAATAATGAAGTCCAATAATAGTGTAACTGAGTAAAGATACAGTACATACAGATTAACACAAGCTAAACAAATGACTGGTTGCATCATTTTTGGCTAGCTTTGACATCTAAGTTACAATTTATGTTCCCAATGTTCCTGATTATATATGATATCCCAGAATCAAGCAGGAAAAATCCTTTGCTCTATTTTTGGATCAGGAAAATATAGTAGGAGTCTGCCATTTACCTATGACGTGCCAACTTCCTTGTATGTTCCATTTTGGGAACTGTATGTAAAAAAACAATTGCTCTATAATTCTACAATCATTTATGCTTCCTATCTATCCAATTGCTTTGCTTTAGGTTGTAATAAAGGCTGGTTTGTTATAAGGTAAAGTAAAAAAATGTCAGGTCATATATACAAACCAGTTCTTAGCAAAGCAGCCCTGGAGATAAAATAAACATTTTACTGCAGTGAAATGTGAATGAGATCATTTCTGAAATGTATGAATGCTTCTGGACAGCTATGTTTTAAAACCCCAAGTCCTGGAAATAAGTCTTAGGTGATATAAACTGTGCTGAATTGTTTTTAACCATAATCTTTAATTTGGCATAATGAGAGGTCAATGTAACTTTTATCCCACCTTCTAATCCAAACTGCTGTTATGTAACTTAAATTGTGCCTGGAAAGTTGTAACTAACAGCATGTGGTTTCCTCATGCCCAAGTCTATCATAGCATGCTTTACTTCATTACTTACTCAGTGTATTCATCAAACGGCCGCTGCTCTCTTGACTTCTGCGATATCCAATATCCACATCTGGGAATGCCTGTTGGGATACTGTCATCATGGGATGTGGTGGCTGCAGATGTGGCATTGACAAGGGAAGCGATCGCTTTGATCCTTCTTCTTCTGAATCACTAGAGCTGTTTTCACTACTTGATGAAGCAGATGAACTCTTTGATTCCGATGAACTATCTGAACTGCTCATTTGCTCTATGATTTTAGCTTCTGCTTTTAGCTCTGAAAAATACGATGTAAAAAAAGAAAAAAAATAGAATGTAAGACAAAGGCACACGTAATCACAACCTTCAGTTCACAAACCTGATGGGAGATCATTAATTATGTGGTACAGAGGTTAGAATTGGATCAGATGTTCCCAAAGCTGAAATCTCTACTCAAAGAAATAATAGATATAAAGAGAAAATACCAATTCTGAAAAAGGAAGAAAAATTCAAAATATATAAGGAGGTTTTCTGAAGCACAGCTCAATATGTTTCATGTTTTTCCTTAAGGAGACTCTTCAATAATTAATTTCAATCCTGGCACAAAACTGATACTGATTATTCACAAATGCTCTTGGAAAAAAACCTGGCAAAGGGTCCCCAAACCTCTCTTTATTTGAGCAATCTTGACTATTGATGTAGAGCCCTGAGGAGCAAATATGAAGTATGTATTAATAAACTTGCTTCATCATTGTTTTTTTAATCTGATAGCAGCAAAAACAACATGGCAAAACACCCCATCCTTCTATAGTCCATTATGCAACAATTATTAGAGTTTAATCAAATGACTAACAATTACAGCTGCTATTCTTAGTAGATCTACCTGCACTGGGAAGGGCCAAATTGACCTGGGACAAATAAATCTTGCTGATTATATGTTCATTGTAGGTCAACATTTGACAGGATGGCACAGTAGCAAACAAAACCCTATTCTAGTTTAGCAATATTCTGAGCAGGCATCATAGATCAAATTGATTCAGTCTTATTAAGGATGAAGCAAAATAAGGATTGATTGAGTTATAGATTCCAAAGGTTATGAGAACGCAATTACAACATAATTTATTAATAGCATATTTAGTTTGCCTTTCACTTTGGGATATCAGATAACAGAATCATAATATGCTATAATATTCAATAGAATAATAAAATAGCTTCATATAAAAAAAATAAAAGCATAGAACAGCATCAGCTTAAAATCAGGTATATCAGCACTCCCACCCACAGAGAGCCAAGTTTTAAGACCCATCCGGAAGCCAAGACGATGATGATAGATCTCACCTCTGGTGGCAAGATCAGGGGCCACAGCAGAAAAGGTTCTTCTTCCAGACATCGCCAGTCAAAATATCTTCACAGGTTGAGACCAATTGGATTTGTATTCCAATCAAAAGTGCACTGATTATTTTAATAATTATATTTGCATTTTGGAATTCCGAAAGCACTACTTCTGTATCAAAATCCAACAAGCTGAGATCAGTTCCCCCATACAGCCCAATAGTTCTATATGACTCTTATTCTGACTGTAGCTAAAGTTTGAAATACTATTTGCCATGCAGCATTTTCAATCTTGAGGCAAAGCCAGACTAAACTGGGCTACTTCTAATGAACCCAAAGCAACAGCAGTATTATACTGTATGGGATTTGCTCATGAGTTTCAAGGCAGGAGCATTGCCAACCTCACTCAGATTCTAGGCAGACTATGTTAAACCTTCCTTCACAACGACTGGTTTAAATCCTCATCCTGACTTCAGGACTTCAAGGAAACTACAACCTCACAATGATTCCTTTAATACTAAAGAGTAAAAATGGTTGGAGAAGGATCAGAGACATTCACTCTTTATGACAATTATCTATCTATCTATCTATCATCTCAATCTCACCAAAGCTTCCATGATCAGCACCAAACAATTCAGCATTAACAGCAAGAGATCTTGGATTTTGCATTCGTATATACCTTTTACTTAGTTTAGGTAGTTTCTGTCGGGTTGCCTTCTAGTTTAATGTTTAATTCATTAAAGAGTACTTTTCTGTGTGCATGATTTTATTAAATAGAGTCCATTTTACCCATGCCCTGACCAGTACTAGCCATCCACTTGGCAATGCAAAACAAATATCTTGCCATTCCTATCCACCACACTACACCACACCCCACTCCTGGAAGATCCTTTCCTGCCGGGTAATTGTCAGGTTGGCAGAATGCTGGGCAACTTCTTTGGAACTGTGTGACTCAGAAAAAATAATCTTAAACAAAGCATTCAACCTTAGAAAAGAAACTCTCCATTTTAATGTAATCTTAAACACCCTCCCCTGCAGCAAGTGGGTACTTTTTTTAAGCAGCTATTGAGGAAACTAAATGACAAGATTTTCCAGTCAGAGTTGACTCACAAAAGAAACACCTGCCTGAATGCTCCCCCTCTCCAATCCCCTGGGTATTCAAGGACTTTGCCTGAGAAGAATGCCCTGGTCATCAGTACAACAAGCTACTATTTTTTTAACATTAATTTACCACCCAACCAAGTTCTTCCTACACATCTGCCACACTATTTAACTGGAAGCTTATTCTATCTTACTTTGCATAGTATATAAAGTAAGTGTAACATTCCTACTGTTACTAACAAAAGGAAGGGAAAAAATGGCACAATTTCCACGCCATTCAAAGGAGCAAAATTTAAATACAGTGTGGCCCAAAGTTTGCTGAAAAGCAGCATCCACAGAAAATGATACCTCAGATCTAGACAACTGCATGCGCATCCATGCAAAATCTTAGTAAAAATGAAACCATAAGAGGGGGGGAAACTTTCAATGGGATTGGCTCGCCACACCTGTGCCAGCAAAGAGGACATGTGCTGGCCTCATCAATCGGGAAATTTGGGCTGTTGGGGTCTATGAGAAGAGCCTTCTCTGCTATGGCTCCTGACTTTTGGAACATATTATTCCCCCTTCCCCCTGCCTGAGATTAGCTCTCATCCTTCTGACCTTCTATAACAGCCTGAAGACCTGGCTCTGGTAGTGGCTTGAGGCTGCAACAGAGGAACATCACACTGGAGTTAGTGGATGAATTAAGAGAAAATACCCCTCACCCCCCCCCCCCCCCAATGCACCCTGCTCCCTTACCCCAGATCTGTTAACTACAACTTTACTTGGATTCTAATTCTGTTTTTACTGTTTTCAGAAATATTTATCTTTTATGGTTTTAATGTTGTAAGGCTCCTGGAATCACTTCAAAGCAAGACAAGTGGCAAACAAATTTAATAAATAGAAAAATAAATAAAACTACAGACTATTATCAAAGAAAGTAAAGAATGAGAATAGTGACCAAGAGAATATATAAACAGGATCAACATGACTAGAAAATCCAGGTAGCAGACAGGCAACAACTCAGTTATATATCTGTGTAGTATAGCATGAGATTTTGTATTATTGTACCACACTGGCAAGAATAAAGGATCAATGACCTACACGGTACCTAGCTATCTGCGGGATCGCATCCTGCCCGATACATCCCTGCGGCCGATTCGCTCCCACAGAGAGGGACTTCTCCGGGTGCCGTCCACTAGGCTATGCCAGCGGGCGACGCCCAGAGGAAGGGCCTTCTCTGTGGCGGGCCCGACCTCTGGAACAACCTTCCCTCCGAAATTAGAACTACGGACCTCCGCTCCTTCCGTCAAAAACTAAAAACACACTTCTTCTGCTTGGCCGGCCTGGGATAATAAAACTGTTTTTAGGGTTTTTAGGGTTTTAGTTTTTAGTTTTAATATGGGATTTTAGCGCAGGGTTTTAGTATAATTCATTTTAATATTGTATGTTTGTGGTTTTATATATGCATTTTTAAATTCCCTGTGCACCGCTCGGGTCCCTTCGGGGAGAGAGAGTGGTTTATAAATTTAATATTATTATTATTATTATTATTATTATTATTATTATTATTATTATTATTATTATTATTATTATTATTATTATTATTATTATTATTATTATTATTATTATTATTATTATTATTATTGAGAAGACTGACATATAGTGTATTGCAACCAGTGCAGTAACAGAAGTAATAAAAGAAACCCTGTACTATAGCCCTCATAACCTTTGGAGCCATGGACAATAATTACATAAGGCTCCAAACAGGAGCCATCTCTAATATCTCTCTCTCTCTCTCTCTCTCTCTTCCCCCCCCCCCAAACACCCACCCACGCAAAACACATGGATACATTTTTATGACATGGGCATTGCAGTTCAGATGAGGAAGCAGTTTTTAGTATAGTGAATTCATCTAGAGCAGGGCTATCAAACTCGAAGTGTCATGTTGTCATCACATGACATATCACAATTTTTGTTAAACCAGGGTGGGCGTGACCAGTGTGTGACACATCTGGCCCACCTAGTACTATTCTGGTGATTCAGATGGCATGCCAGTAAGAAGTTAAATTGACAGAATTGCACAGAATTTCATGATAAGTTGTTTCAAAGTTTCAAAACAATAAGTTGTTCTGCGAACACTTCATTCCCAAAGCTGCTTTCTTTCTAACCAACATGAAAATGAAGCAATCTTGCAGAAGAGGGATTGACTGTTTTTTCCTCATCTGTCAAATTGCTTGGTTTTTATGTTGGCTCAGAAGAAGTAAATCTTTTTTTATTAGTATTTATAGCCAGAAAAAAGGAGCACTAGAATATGCAATGGTAAATTCCATGGTTTTCACTATTTCTGGTCCACTATATCTCTGTGCTAGATTTGCAAAATGTTTTTTTTATGCATTTAAAAAACAGGTTGACTTATGGATACTACAGGGAGTATCCTTTGACCTCTACAAGTGTTGTGCCCGCCAAATCTTTGCTCATAAAAGGGATTGGCAAAGCAGAAACAAACCTCAATTCAGAGGTTTATTTACAAGAATATATTTTATATAGTGCAGCACCTCGATGCCCTGGCCAAATCGTGAAAAACCTAGACAGGATCAGACCTAGTTAGTTTCTGAATACTCTATATAATATTGGGATTGTTCGCTAGATTGAGAAATATTTTTTAAAAATCTGAAAAAATCATCGGAAACCACTTTTGTAAGTCTGCCAGGAAAACTACATGAATAAACTATGCAATTCTCTGTACCTGAATTTAATTCAAAGAAGTCATTTCCATTTTTAAATTACTTGATCAAGACAAGAATAATTTAAAAGGCAATACATCTGGATTATGGTATTTCAATACAGGTAGTCCTCAATTTATGACCACAATTTATTTTGTTGAGAGATTTAAGTGAGTTTTGCCCCATTTTACAACTTTTATGTTTTTACAACTTCACATTTGTTATGGTGATGCTGCAAAGGTCATACTTGTGAAAAATGTTTGTGTCACTTTTTTCAGTGGCACTGTAAGTTCAAATGGTCACTAAATGAAATAAGTTGAGGACTACCTGTATACAGTGTGTGTGTGTGTGTGTGTTTGTGTGTGTGTTTGTGTGTAGTCCTCGACTTATTAATCTATAAAATAGATTAAAAACCTTCCCACGTTATATATTATTTTGCATACAGGCAGGGTATGCATTGTGAATACATAATCATATGAATCCCAGCTGAATACTGAATCCCTGACACTGAAGCTGCTACCCACCCTGACCAACTTACCTTCTCAAGGACAATTTAAGCAAAAAACATCAGTCTCAAAGTCTTCAAGTTATGGAGTGACTCTGCAAACAGTGTCTCAAGGAATATAGCTATAATTTACCTCTTTCAATATCATCCATAGGAGAAGGCGGAGACACCTTTTCTTTTGGTGGAGATGATTTGTGGTTGTTTGGCATCTTATTAGTGTGTTTCATTAGCTGCTGCTGGTGGTGTTCAATACGAGACTGCACCTTGCTGCTGCCTTCACCTCTGCATCAGATCATCAAAACAAAATCTTGAAAAATATGTAATAGTTTGCTTTTCCAACACTTTTTAAACACTATACAAAATAAATGAACTTCTATGATATGGATAAATATAACGTCTACTACCCATAATACAGTTGTTACAGACTAGTTATTTCATGAACATGTGCTAAAAAAATTATTAAAATAAACACGTCTAAACTTGCTTATTCTACAGGAAAACAGTTAAATTTGTTCCAGTATACAACATTAAAGAAATAGAGCATGCTCAGAAATTGGGTTAAAGAAAGCAAATGGGAGTTGTCTGGAGACAGAATAGAATTTAAATAAATCCCCATTTGTCATTGAAATCTTCCAAAATACCTTACATTTGAATAGCCACTATACAAATGATAGGAACATGCAGTAGAGTACAACTGAAAGAAAATTAGAAGTGTTGAACCTCCATGCTCTGTTTGGCATAACAGCCTTTCAGTTTCAATTAATCATAGTTTAAATTTACATCTGAATCACAAGTTGTGGTTAATATTAAAATCCAAGCACAAGTGACAGTTTTCGCATTGCACTTCCTACTTACCCTGGAAAATGATAAGGGAAGGGAACAGGTATGAGGCTAAGGCTTATCAGAACTTTTATCCCAAAGAAACTATCACATTTTAAGAAGGAACAACTTGGCTATTTTTTTCTACCCACCTGGTTTTCTTCACTGTGATATTGCTACTAAGTTTCTCTAGTCTACATTCGCCAGTGTCATGGTTAATTATTAAGATGCATTCTTTTTGATATGGCTTCTTGGAACCCTTGAAAACTGTTACTGGTGGAGTGGAGCCCTATTTTAAATCAGAAAAGAATTACTAGTATCACTATAGGTTTTTGTTCTCTTAGGGAAGAGCTCTGTATTTTATAATAAAAAGCCCTCATGTTTCATACATGGCCCCAAGAGTCTCTATTTCATTGTAAAAATAAAAAAGGGAAGCCAATCTTAGGATTCATGTTTCATAATGAAATTACAATTTTCAGATTTTTCACAGAATACTGAATTCAGTAAAGCTCAGCGCAGTTAATTCCTGGCCTTTGTTTATCGTATAACCACAAAGAATTTCATTCCATCTTCTTAATTAACATCTCTCCTCAGTTATGAAAAAGGAAGTTTATGTTTGCATCAGCAACTGCAAGCCATTACTATCACGAATTACTGCCTTTCCTTTTTTTACTGTTGAATTTTCTATTAAATTATAGTGCAACAAACAACTTTTGAAAATACTAGTTTGCCTCAAGATTACATACAGCAATTTTACAATTCTATCACAGAAAAATAACTATGTGCATTTTCTAACTTACTGTTTACTGAAAATATTTTGATATCTTAACAGAATTGAAAATGAATCTCCCTCATCAAAAGGACTATTATATGTTCTCAGTAAATCAATTTCAGCCTGCTTCATATGTCACAAATAACACAAATCATATCAGGTTCTGAGGGGTCCTTAGTGCTCTCTGAGCTTGCTTGTTTTCTTGTGGATAGTTCATTACCCAAACTAGGTAACATCATCAGTATCAAGCAAGCCCCTTGAGCTACAAATATTCTCATTTATCATATAATGATGTTGTGCCTATCTGGTCTTCCCCACTTGGTTCATTCTATCAGGTGTGGCCAAACAAACCAGAAAACTCCACACTTAACAAGGAGAAAAGTAAGTAATGTTTGTTCTTGACTTATCAAGAGGAACAAGCTAAAAGAATTAAGTAACACAAAGTTGCCTGCTTTTTGAGAAGTTCTGACTGGTAGGGAACAAGTACTGGGAGTAATTGCACAATTTGCCACAGCACCTTCCTTAATTAGACTGTCTAAAAGTTGAAGGTTTCTGACTTATCATAATAATAAACCCAGTAAAAGTTGCTTTGCACATCCGAGCAATAGAGTCAGATTAAAAAAATTAGGGAAATAAAGGAAAAGGTATAGTGTTGGGCTAAAGAATGAATCAGAGGAAAGATCCATTAGAAACTGAGAAGTAAACAATGAAAAGAAAAAAAACATATTCCAAAAATACTGAATAAATGTTTCAGTAAAAAATAACCTGCCTATGTTTATTTTTTTATTTTTTTTATTTTATTAAATTTATACCCCGCCCTTCTCCAAACGGACCCAGGGCGGCGCACAGGGATGTTAAAACACATATAAAACATATAAAATGACATTAGCAAAAGCTGCAAACCATGGGGGAGCATGTCTAATCAGAAATGAAAAGTCACATACAATACATTAAAATAAAAAGTTGGTTTTTAAAGATTCTGCATCTCAGGATCAGATTCAGAAATAGAAATTCGGTGAAAATAGAAAGAACCTTTGCAATCAAAATAACCAGAAAGGCTGTCATTTATTAGATATTCCTTTAATTTGGACAAGAGACTGGACAATGACTTATGTATTTATTTTGTATTAGGAATTATTTATATTCTTATATATCTACTTCGGATCTGTTATCCTGTCATCATAATTCACTTTTGAGCAACTATTACAAAGACACAAAGTGGTTGAATGCAAGAATCAACACAAGGATTTTCCTGCTTCTTATTGCTCTCATATGCAGCCAGTATCTGTTGCAGAACATAGATCCTTGTAGTAAACAAGTAAAATACAAATTTTAAGACTGCAGCTTCCATTATTCTACAGTTCAATAGCATCTTGGAAGTTACCAATCCCCTAATATCTGCCCAGTCTACTTTGATAATTATACTCTTCATGCACTTACATAAAAGTAATCACACTTAAGATATAGCTATTCCTTTTTAAGGAATACAAAAACCTTACCTCAATATTTGGCAACATTACTGTTACCTGTTCACCTTTACCAACTTCAAGGTTTCCTTCACAAGATGTATCAATTGATGCAGGTTTGAAGTCATCTGAATAAAATCATAAATATTTATGATTCCATAAATATTGATCAATTTACAAGATAAGTGCAAAAGTTACATTATTAAATGGAAATCTTTTCTACTAGTAGCCTATCTGTCTAGTTTAGTCTTATTCAGTAGTCCTTAGAAGTAATCCACTACTTATTATGAATTAATAATTAAGTTCCCACACTACTCAACTCCTGGTGCCTAGGCTGTTTATCAATAGTTTAAAAAAAATAAAACAAAAAAAGGTCAACATAGATAACAAGGTCAAAGATGGCAGAGATAACAAACCTTCATAGGAACAAAGAAAAAGAAGAAAAGGAGGTCCAATCATGTTCAACAAAGGCCTGGGCAAAAAGCCAGGTCTTTAGGGCCCTTTGAAACTTGAGGGATGTTTGTGTGTGTCTGTTTGCCTGTGTCTGTATGTCTGTGTGTGTCTGTGTGCACATGCACGCATTCAAACCTCAGGGAGAACTTCACTTCAGAGGGCAGGCACTGCTACAGAGAAGATACTATTTATTTGTTTTTTTGCATTTCTAAGCAGCACTCTTTTACAAAAACATATCAATCAATTTTAAACAGATCTGTTTCTAACTAATTATCACATTCAACAGAAAAAAAGAATGAAGAATCAGAAAAAAAGATACATTTCAAGTTTTAAATCCAAATAATACCTCAGCTGCACATTCCAACACCTATATAACATAGGAGTTACAATTTTGGTATACATATTCCTATCTAGTGGAATTAATAATTGCTCTAACCCAACCTCCAAAATTATATATAGTTACGAACGCTTCTGACATAACCAAATCAGGTTGTGACCAAAAAATTCACAATATATTTTTTTTGCAGCCAATTTCCCCTTCCGCACCATTTTTTTTGTAAGTGCCAAATTTCCAAAATTAGGTTCGGGTCACAACTAAATCGGGTTGCGACTAAAGTTATGGAACAAATTATGGTTGTGAGCAGAGATCTATTGTACTGTTTGGGGTACTATCCAATAAACATACAAGGCTTCGAATTATGGAAAAGCGATGTCAAGACATGTCAGGTTTATTTTTTTCTAAATAATACTGTGCACACCTTAATGAGCTGAACAAATGTTTTACTCCATTTTTTATTTGTATTTCATAAGATTAAAAAGTTACAAACCTAATTTGTTTACTTCCAGGATGTTGTTGCATTTTTTTAATCTAAAAATGTCAAATATGCCCTTGATTCTGTTAACTTGTCCTGTTAATTATTGACACTGCAGAGTGCTTAAGTTTTAAATAAATGTATCCCCAGCTTTCAAATTGCAAACTCTTAACCTTACAAGTTAAACTAAAGCTTAGCTGATCTATTCTAAAGTAAATATAAATCTTTAGGTTACAATTCTGTAACATTAATGACAGTTGCGATAAATATAACAGGATCCACTGCCAAATATACTTCCCCTATATTGTACAAAAAGCTGTCACACCCCAAAATGCATACAAGCGTTCTAAAAATTGGATCTTTACATAGAATAGAACAATATGATTTGGGTAGTAGTGACTGGTTTATATTCCTCTCTGGGCTGAATTTGAAATGTTTAAAAGCACATAGAAGTAAGTAAGTAGAACACTTATATAAACAAAACAATTTTTAAGAAACCAATTCAAAATACACTGTTCTACATCCCAGATATTTATACCTGAAATATGTTCTCACCTATAAAAGCTCACCTAGCTGGGAACTATTATTCAACACTTGTCTTTTATGAGAGATAGGGAGGTGGTTGGGCAACCTCTGGAAAACCAGCTTATTTCTCAAAGCTTTCTCACTTCCCAAGCCACGCCACAATCCCTCCAACTTTGTTTCCCTGCCGATCACCTCCCAGTTCACTTCATGAGGTTCCCCTTACCTGTTTCGTGAAATGCTCTTCCCTTAAAAAAACAAAAAACAGAGGGCCTCTTAAACCGACTAAGCGGAGAAGTCACAGAACGAAACCGATACATATGTTTAATCCACTTATGACAGGCGAGTTTTCCCACTGCAACTTTACTTGAAACCCGAAACCCGAACCAAGGAGAAATCTCGCTACTTTTATAATTATATCCCTTGAACCTGGCTCTTTCCCCTTCATCCTCTTGCGGGAAAAGCAGCTTGAGTCTTGAGTTTTGCTTTGCCATCTAAAACAAATCCACACCCTCAACACACACACACATACAGTGTGTGTGTGTGTGTATTGGTTGAGGGTGTGGGTTTGTATGTACTGCATACACATACATACATACATTCCCAGTAACAGAGTTGGAAGGGACCTTTGAGGTCATCTAGTCCAACCCCCTGCTCACTAGGAGATCTATACTAGGGATTCAAACTTAGTCTTAGCCACTGAGCCACCTAGCAGGCACCTATTGATCTTCAATCTGCTTTTCCAAAAATAAATAGGGTTGAAATGGATGACATTTTTTGCCTATATTTCTTCTGAAAACCCAAATACTATGGACATATTTGAACACACACACACACACCTGTCCCTTCTGCCTCGAAAGACTCTTCTAAAACATCAGCAGGGGTACAATTTAGACGTTCGGGCTAAAAACCACCAGAGTTAAAATCGGATCCTGAAAAATTCGATTCCCTTGGCACAGATTTCGAGTCTCAGTCCCCGAATTTTACACACACACACACACAACCTTCTCTCGCCGGCCTCTTGCCTTACGGGTTGACTTTAACAGCCGAAGGGTCCCCACTGCTCCTAAGCCGCAGCTCCCTCCCGGAGCCTCAACTTTTCCTCCGCCGCCCCTTTTCCCCGCCTGCTTCAGCCCCCAGTTAAAAGCTCCCGCTTCGACTCACAGCGCAAGGTGTGGAAAGCGCAGCGCGGCTGCTTTTCGAAACTCTCGCCCAGCAACAGGACGCGCTCCTTGCTGTCGAAGAGAGCCCGGGCCGCGCCGTTCATCCCGAGACCCCCGCTTCCCGTTTCCTTCCTCTCTCGCTCGCCTCCTCTCTCCAACAGCTGCTTCCACTGCCCTGGTACATCTCTCGCGCTTGCCAGTTGGGGGAAAGGGGGCGGGGCTGCCGAGGGAGACCACGCCCCGTGTCAGACTACCGCTCGCTCCTCACTGGATGAGGCGCTCCGAGCGCCGCCTTCCTTTCCTCTAGAAGCGGAGACGGTTCAGGGAGCCTAGAGAGAGGCGAAGCGAAGGGAAAGGGCCTCCCCTTCCTATTGGCTGCCACCGTCTGGGAAGCTCACGCCCACTGCCGGTCAGTGGCCGTCAGATAAAGCCGTCCCGTCCCCCGTCCCCCGCGTCGGTGTGTCTCAGGGTTCTAAGGAGGAAAGACGTGTTATGCTAATGAGAACTGCGAGGAACAGGCCCGCCAATGGGAGGCGGCGAAAGCGATTCTCTCTCGCCGAGGTGTGGAGAGCGCTGATTCCATTGGCTGGAAGCGCTTGTGATCTCACAACCGTTGGCATAACAGCGCCATAAACGTTTCCGGTCGGGAGAGGAGGCGGGTGAGAGAGAGTTGATGCCGAGGTTCAATGAGTGGTTTTTTTGGGGGTGGGGGGAGGTTGAGCGGCCACGTCGTGCCCGCAATGAGCACTTTATGACGCGGACAGTTACTGAAATGATGCTGGGACAGAGGGAGGGGGAAGGGAAATAACCTGAACTGCCTTTCTAATTCCTTCATTTTTCTTCATTTATGTCTCGCTTACATTTATAAAGTAGCTTTAAAAACAACAACAACCAGTCTCTCCCACAGTTAAGCCCCAGTCCCTGTGATCTATGATTTTGTCAGAAGCTCGAGGGTGATTTAGCTCCTTTGATTGTTTTTTTTTTAACCTCCACTACTTATATAATTCAGGGATTTTGGGTTGTCTTCCATAACTATGTGTTCACCCAAATTTAACCTGTTCAGCTTCTTTTGAGATCACTCGGCGCTGGCTAAGTCATGCCACATCCTTACATCCTTGAGATGACTTTCGGTCGATCGCCTTCTTTGCCCCACCTTATCACACAGTCTTGTACAGGTAGTCCTTGCTTTAAAACATTTCGGTTAGTGACTTTGAAGTTACATTGGCACTGAAGAAAGCGACTTACGGCCATTTTCCCCACAAGGGTTGTAGCCTTTCCCATCGTCCTGTGATCAAAATTGGAAGCTTGGCAACCACCATGTATTTATGACGTTTGAAATGTCTGGGGTCATGGGATTGCCTTCTGCACCTTCTGATAACCAAAGGCAATGGGGAAGCCGCATTCACTTTAAAAATGGTGTTACTAACATAACAACTGCAGGGATTCACTTAACAACTGTGGCAAGAAACATCTTAAAATGGGAGAAAATTCATTTAACTAACATATTCAAATCACATTACATTTCAATCATTTAACTGTCTCACTTAGCAACAGAAATTTTGGACTTAATTGTGGTCATAAGTCAAGGACTACCGGTTCAGCAGTGGGGTTTAAACCCCCCCCCTGATGGTTTACACAGAGGTTATTGAATCCATTGCAACCATGTGATTGAGAGAAACTGATGGGAAATCTCTTAATGAACGTCATAGTCAGTGGGCATTTGAACTTGGATATGTCCTGCCCAATCTCAATATTTTAATCTTGCTGGCTCTGAAGAGGATATAGAAGACATCCCAATATGGATATGACTGCATGAGAAGCTTATTCACAGACTGCTAAACTAGCCATATGACCTACCGTATTTTTCGGCGTATAAGATGCACTGGAGTATAGAACGCACCCAGGTTTTAAAGAGGCAATTTTTTAAATTTAAATTAAAGGGATAGAGAGGGAGAGAAAGAGAGAGAAATACAGTAGGTAGGTAGGGAGAGAGAGAGAGAAGGTAGGGAGGGAGAGGGAGGGAGGGAGAGAGAGAGAAATACAGTAGGTAGGTAGGTAGGGAGAGAGAGAAAGTGTAGATAGGTAGGTAGAGGGATAGAGAAATAGAGAGAAATACAGTAGATAGGGAGAGAGAGAGTAGGTAGATGGGTATATAGGGAGATAGAGGGGGAAAATAGAAAGATACAGTAGGTAGGTAGGGAGAGAGAGTGTGTAGATAGGTAGGTAGAGGGATAGAGAAATAGAAATACAGTAGATAGGGGGAGAGAGAGTAGATAGATGGGTATATAGGAAGATAGAGGGGGAGATAGAGAAATACAGTAGGTAGGTAGGAAGAGAGAGTGTAGATAGGTAGGTAGGTAGAGGGATAGAGAGAGAGAAATAGAGAGAGAAATACAGTAGATAGCTATGGAGAGAGAGAGTAGGTAGGTAGGTAGATGTTTCCAGGTGTATTTACCCATGTGCTGGAGAAGGAAATCACTGACCACCTTTGGAACAAATCTTTGTTTCTGCAGACACAGTACTTGACCAACGTAATTCTCATCAATCACTTTAACTAAACAGCTTTCCAAAAGGGAAAAAAAATCCTTTTTGTACTTTGCAAACCTCCCCCAAATGGGCCTGGTTTTTTTTTTTCAAATAAAAGGCATGAATAGCCTTGGGGGTGCTTGCAGAGTGCTCCGGGGGTGTCAAAACGAGGAAAAAAGGGCCCTTTTTTCGTGAAAAGGGGCCATTTTTTGATCAAAGAAATTGTATGCATAGCCTTATGGAGGCTAATAGAGTGCTGCTGGGGGCTGAGGGGGGCAAAAACGCCCTGTTTTTTGCTCATTTCTGCCCTCCCTAGCCCCCAGGAGCTCTCTGGAAGCCTCTATAAAGGTATGCGCACGGCCATTTTTGTAAACGGGTGGGGTTTCTGGAGGCAAAAATTGCTGTATGCTATGTATAAGACGCACCCAGATTTTCAGCCTCTTTTTAGAGGAAAAAAGGTGCGTCTTATACTCCGAAAAATATGGTAAGTACATACAACATGCGATTGTGAACTAAAATATAATTGGCAATTTGTGGTCCAGGACTAGTGTGTTGGAGGACTATAGGTTATTCAAGGAAGATATTGAATTTGGAAAGACTGAGGCAAACATCTAAGATAATAAAGCACTCTGTGTTCAGAAGTTTGTTTTCAACAAGGAAAGATAGAAATACTGTTTGTGTTAGAAGTGATGTGTTTTATTACACTAGTTTTAAGAACATAAAAGCTTTGTTGGATCACACCCAGAGCTTGTCTAGGTCACAAGTAGCAGTTGTAAAAGCATTAATCCTCTTCCTCTTTTTCTCCCTGCAGTTAGTAATTCAAGTTTGTTGTCGTTCAAGAGGTAGTGAACAGCTTTCAAAACTAGTACCCATTGATATATGCTGTTCTATAAGTTTGCCCAATACAGCTTTAAACTGGATCTAAATGGATGCCCGTGTCTATTGCCCCTATGTTCATAATTAAATCATGTGTTGGTTAAAAAGTATCCTATTGTCAGTCTTAAATCTCCCAAATTCAAAGAAAAAATGTATTTTAGTAGAAATAGTAAATTGTATGAATTAGATATTAAAATTAGCTTCTATTAAAATATCCTCCATGGAAATCTGATGTGGATTTTATTAGATGAAATCTATTTATTACATCTTGCTTAAACTATTACTTGTCATAAAATGTCACTTACTGAAGATAATTATCTTGGGTGACTTTTTTCCTTTCTGTCTGTAGTTAATGTTACATGAAATGAAGCCACTTCCTGTGGATTCTAGAATATTGTCTCTGACTGCTCAGATTACTGAAAGTCCTGATCAGGATATTCCTGTGTTGCTGCTAAAGTTAAAAGGTAAATTGAGATCTTAGGTGTAGCACCATAAGGTAAAACTAAAGCCTCTTCTTGTGCTGAGCCTGCTATGCTGTGTTTGAACAAGTTCAATAGTCTGTTACTGTAGAGGTCTTTCCATTGGGGTTATTGGAAAGGACATTTGTACATACAGAATAGAGATTCAAGTATTAAAGAGAAGAAAGACTTGATCATTATGGACATTACGAGGTTCCTGTGAATATTAATACAAGTGTTGTAAGGAGTGAGTGTACTATTGGACGTGTTCAAGTTCTTACTTGTAAAATATTTTTAAATAAGTTATATTTTTATAAATATTGGTATGAATACATAAACCTCTTAATTTTCTTCTCCCCCCACGTTATTGTTCTAAATTAATCTGATTCTAATATGTGTGTTTAATTTACATGATCAATCTTGGTGTTTTGTGTAATAGTTGTGCAGGAAATGAAATGTTGGAAGGCAAAAAAGGGTGAAATAATGCTTGAGGCATTTAGACTGGAAACCAAGGGGAAGAAACCGAAGTTATTCCTATATTTATTCATATATTTATATTCATATTATTTATTAGTTATTCATATATTTATATTCATATATTTATAAGTTATTCATATAAATTGTTAGAATGGGCTCAGTTTATGCTTCATATGACATCTTGACCAGAGGTAGTTTTCAGCCAGTTTAGACTAGTTCCCCTGAACCGGTAACGAAAATCGCAGGTGGAATCGCCTACCCGTCCTGACTCTATGCTGTCCTATTTAGTCACATGTTTGAGGCTGGGCACATGCGCAGAAGGTGTGTGCGTGAGCAAAGCATATATGCAGAAAGCATGCGCATAAAGCGGGCATGGGTGCGCGGGGTGAACCAGTGGTAGAGAATGTGCAATCCACTGCTGACCTTGACCCATTAATTAATAATGGGATAAGAATTAGAATGTGTTTCTGTATCTTTAAATTTAACAAAGAATTGTATGATATGAATTATGTAAAAAGAGAACCAATTATGAAGGACACATAATACAAATTATATGGAGAGGCAGGAGTTAGTGAAAAGTTAGGAATTTGGTAGCATGTTTTCTCACTAACAATTTTTATAAAAAGTCATAAGCTTGATCAAATCCATGCATCTGATAAGGTAAGCACAGCTCATGAAAGCTAATATCTTTTGATAAAATGTTTTACTCAGAAAAAGTATACCAGACTTATATTAAGAACTAGTATTGATGTGTTAGGAAATCGGATGCATGTTGGCTCAATACACTGAGTCATAATAAACTGGTCAGCCATATTTTAGCTGTGGCTCTGCTATGCAAACTCACTATAAATGGTGAATTTATAGTTCAGAGTATCACACAAGCCTAGAAAATCAGGTTAGGCAAATTATGGTTATTTTAATCATGGTAAGCATATTATGCAAATACATTGAACAAAATGAGACAGAGAATAAACCAGTTTCACTTCAGTTGGAGAAACTATCAGTTGCTAGAGGGCTGCTTTCCAGTAAAGGAAGTTACAGCCAAGGTTGGTTCATTTCAGCTGTGCAGAATAAGGAAGTTTTACTTTCTGATTACCAGAATTCCAACTCAAAATTAGTCTCATATTACTGTATCATGGACACTGCGCCATACCATATGTTCAAAGCATTTTCTCATTGACTAAACAATATTTATTTATTTACATTTCTACTGCTGCTTGATTCACCAGTTTTATTCTTGTCTGCCTTCATTTTCTCTTTAAAATAACTTTTAATAATATATTTCTCTCTAAAATAAAAATAACCTTTTTGATGTGAATTACATAACTTGATTTTTTATATTTTATCTAACAATCGGTTGCCTGTATTTTAGTAACTGACTAGACAATCCATGACCTTTTGGATCTTTGTTTCAGAGATATTTCTTGACCAGATTTCTTAATATCTTCAACAATTGCAAAGCTTCTAATATTCTTTTTAAATTTCAGAGAGCTATTCAGAGATGTATCTGCCTTGAAAATAGCCCTTTGAACCTATATAGCACAGTCAAGCAGCAGTTGACCACTGGAAAAATGTTCTTTGACATTTTGTGTGATGTTGTAACCTGCTTTTATGATATTGTTTCATGTCATAAAATATTTTATAACATTTGTCAAATTTCAATTCCATGGGCGTTATAGGTCTCAGATTTTGGGTGCATTCTGTTAGATATCCCATTTGGTTTTTCCCTATGGTGCATCTTTTCATCCAGTTAAATGTTACAGAAATCAGAGTTTTAGTAATATATAGATAGATGCTCCAATTTAATACCTGATATTGTGTTTTTGCTATGCTCCCTTCTGACCTGTCTCGCAGCCCTCTGTATTTGTTATTTGTAGAGGGATCCAAACCTAAGCAGTTCATTTTTTTTTCTTAGAAATTTTAACAAGTGCATCCCCAGGAAGTAATGAATCAAAGAAAATTAAACAAGACTTATACTACTGTGATCTAGTCCAGTACTGTTTACTAGTCCTTAAGCGAGATTATACAAAAGTGCCTGGAGGATGGACTACTGCTGCCCAGATAGCAGAGATAGTAAGGTAAAAATACTGCACAGCTGTATTACTGATTTAGTAACTGTATTAGCGCATGGCTATGCTATTTGCAAATTACAGAGTGGATTTTTTCCCCTTTTTCTACTCAGTCAGTGTTGTGTAGGTCTTGAGGTGAAAACAGAACGTGACGAGTTTTACGGTAAAGTGCTTCCTTCTGCAATAGACAGTCTCCTTTTTTTGGGAAGGCGTTTGCAAGCACAATTTGTTCGAGCAGTCAAGGTATTTGAGCCATTTTGTAATATATTGACATACTAATACGGGCAGTCCTTGACTTACAATAGTTCATATAGTGACCATTCAAAGTTACAATGCACTGAAAAAAGTGACTTATGAAGGTTTTTCACACAACCGTTGCAGCATTCCCATGGTCAAGTGATCAAAATTCAGATGCCCGGCAACTAGTTCATATTTATGACTGTAAATCTGAAAATCAGATTCATAATAATTGTATTACAGTGATACACTTAACTGTGGCAATAAAAGTCATAAAATGGGGAAAATTTCACTTAATGTCTCCCTTAGCAACAGAAATTTTGGGCTCAATGGTGGTCGTAAGTCAAGAACTACCTGCATAGAAAAATGTTGATATGGGCAGGAGATGGTTCCCACTTCTTCTAATACCTGGCCTAAGTGAAGCTTACTAAGATATAATTTCTATGCCATCACGGCTCAATGTTACCAAAGCAGTGTATTGTCTCTTTTTGATAATGCATGATAATATTCTGGTTGACAATATGGACAAGGAAACTGTTGAACTTAGGTTACTATGAAAATGCATCCACATATAGCTTCAGTAATCGTTTATTCAGAGTAATAGAACAAAGAATGTAGAATTGTGGCAAATATTAGACCTCCTTCTGGCTGTAGGCAGATATAACATTGCCAAGGCAGATATTCTGCTGTGGTCTCTTTATGTATTGTTTTTCATTTTTCAATTTATCTATACTTATATTTTCAAGTTGATCAGAATATCCGATACATAATGCAGTAAATTCTAACAATTGTATTTGTCCATTTATTTGTATGTTTCTGATAAAAAAAGAACAGAAACTAATAAAACCTCATTTGCTTTGCAGTATTTTTAATTCCTGAAAAATACATACTACTAATAGATTTCACAAAATCCTCACACTGCATCTAATTTATGACTGTACAGACATATAGTTTCTAATTCCAAAACACAATAAAAGTATTCCAGTTGATTTAGCATTAACATTTCTTCCTCGTTTAACACTTACCATATTTTTCAGAGTATAAGACTCACTGGAGTATAAGACGCACCAAGGTTTTGAAGAGGCAATTTTTTTTAAAAAGTAGGTAGATAGATAGAGGGATAGAGAGGGAGAGAGAGAGAGAGAAATACAGTAGGTAGGTAGGGATAGAGAGAGTGTAGATAGGTAGGTAGGTAGAGGGATAGAGAGAAATAGAGAGAGAGAAATACAGTAGATAGGTAGGGGGGAGAGAGAGTAGGTAGAGAGGTATATAGGTAGATAGAGGGGGGAGATAGAGAAATACAGTAGGTTGGTAGGGAGAGAGTGAGAGTAGATAGGTAGGTAGATAGATAGAGGGATAGAGAGAGAGAAATAGAGAGAGAGAAATACAGTAGATAGGTATGGAGAGAGAAGGTAGGTAGGTATATAGAGGGGGAGAGAAATACAGTAGATAGGTAGGAAGAGAGAGAGTGCAGATAGGTAGGTAGAGGGATAGAGAGAGAAATAGAGAGAGAGAGAGAAATATAGTAGATAGGTAGCTAGAGAGAGAGAGTAGGTAGGTAGGTAGGTAGGTAGGTAGATGTTTCCAGGTGTATTTACCCATGTGCTGGAGAAGGAAATCACTGACCACCTTTGGAACAAATCTTTGTTTCTGCAGGCACAGTACTTGACCAACGTAATTCTCATCTATCACTCTTAACTAAACAGCTTTCCAAAAGGGGGGGGAAACCCCTTTTTGCACTTTGCAAACCTCCCCCAAACGGCCCAAATGGGCCTGGTTTTTTTTTCTCAAAGAAAAGGCATGAATAGCCTTGGGGGTGCTTGCAGAGTGCTCCGGGGGGGTCAAAACGAGGAAAAAACGGCCCCTTTTTCGTGAAAAGGGGCTGTATTTTGGTCAAAAAATTGTATGCATAGCCTTATGGAGGCTTATAGAGTGCTGCTGGGGGTTGGGGGGGGCAAAAACGCCCTGTTTTTTGCTCATTTCTACCCTCCGCAGTCCCCAGGAGCTCCCTGGAAGCCTCCATAAGGGTATGCGCGTGGCCATTTTGGTGAAGGGGCGGGGTTTCAGGAGGCAAAAAATGCTATATTTGATGTATAAGACGCACCCAGATTTTCAGCCTCTTTTTGGAGGAAAAAAGGTGCGTCTTATACTCCGAAAAATACGATAACCAAATGTGTTGTTTTAATGTCATATATCAGTTTTCAACCTAATTTGAACTACTACTCTCATCAGCCTCAGTATCATTTCTCATAGGAATCGTGAAAGTTGATGTCCAGAGCATATTGAAGGTCACAAATTCAGTAAAAGTAAAAAATACACAACAGTCCAAGTTTTAAAGATCAGTGTGATGTACAGTAAACTTTTGTGCATTAGTTACTGCCAAGAGACATGCTGGATTCTGCAAAGAAATATCTTACACTTCGTTGAAACAGTTTCAGAATAACAAGGGAAAAGGTTATTTTCTTATTGTGCCTGTACTGTCACTTAAGTAGACCCCCGTCCTGCTTCCCTACTCCCTTTCTCAGTTTCAGAAGAATATTATCTTTTTAATAAATATAACTTGAGGGTATAATCACTGTTTAATTTATGTGTTTCAAGAATTTTAATAATCAATTTTCCTTTAAGGATGAAAAAAGGAATGAATTTCTACATTGTTTCAGGACAGTGACTGATGCCATCTGTTGGTTGTGTAGAGGTCACATCCATCTAGTAGAAAATGGTAAGGGAAAAAAGTCTGGAAATTCATTGGGTATGAATGTTGTTATGGTTTCTGATTCACCTGTGATCTGCATTTAGAGGGTTGCTGTTAGCTCCCCCTCTCCTCCCCTGAAATAAAATTAAGCATAGATTGAACTTCTGTTTGAAATAGATTTCCTGTTTTTGCCCTAGTGCTTCAAAATAAACACTTCCAGCAATTGCTGACAACTGATGATGATGAAACAACAACCCAGACTCTGTCCCTCTTGCAGAATATTTTAAGGGCCAATAGGTAATTATATACTAAAGTGTGTCTTTTAACATTAAAAACAATTAGACTGAAATTCATCCTAAAATATGAATAGTTCCTCTAGGTTAATTAGCTTTTCATCTTCATAATTCCATATTCTTTGTTCTAAAACAAGAGATGCATATTATAGCTATAGTTTAAAGATAGCGTCCTCCACCCTCCACCCCCATCCCCCCTTTTTTTTAAACTGGTGGACATGTTTGGCATGTTGGACACAGGTGGAGGCTTTCATAAAATGAATGCTGAGAGAGGTGCTTCCCTATTCATGAAATGGTTATTGCAGGGATGTAGCTGGATTTAGAGCACCAGTTGAAAAAAAAAATAGTGCCTGCCAATACTGTCCTTGAGCTATTCCTATTATTTTTTCTCAGTAGCTCTTGGGAGCCAGTGTAGAACATTGCCAACTGAAGCATTAGGCCTCTTCAGCTACCTATTATTTCTGTGTTCACAGGATGCTCATAGGACTAATTTGCAACATGCCACTTTCTCATTTATTACAATTGTAAAAGGCAGATGGGGTGGGGAGCCTGACATGCATCAAATAAATGGATATTGGAGTCCCCTGACTTTCGAGTTGGTGGAGCCTCATTCAAAGGATTTAGTGTATTTGTATATTACAATATGGTTGGGGTTCTTCTAATCCTGCCCCTTTTCCCATACACCATTTTTATTCCAATATGATTTCCTCTCTCTCTCTGGTTCTCTCAGTAAAGCATTACTTCAAATAACTGAAGAATCCCTATACTTCCTTCTGGATGAACTTATTTACAAGATTTCCTCTACCACCAACCCTGCCAGAGGAAATGCAACTGTTAAACTGTTACTTTTGATCACAGAATCCGATGCCCAACTTGTTATCAGAGTGAATGCTCGCTACAAAGGTTTGTCCCAAAAAATTGGATTTTGAAAAATATTCTAAAATAATAAATTTTGGTATTGAACATTCCTTGGATTAATTGTAATCCAAATGGTTTGCTACATGTATCAGTTCTTCAACTTTAGCACTCATGCTATTGATTGTAAAATGTATTAAATTGCCATTGTTTTGAAACAGTGAATATTTTGGGTGAAGTCCTGTAAAGGAATCCAGCATTATGTATAGTAAAACAGGTATAATTGATGTGTATAATATATGGCTTATATTGCCATAATCATATACTAGGAAAAGCAGTAGATATATTTATTTATTCATCCAGTCAATCATTTATTATGAATGCATATTCTGCCTTTCACCTGCATTCAGTGCAGGAAGTTTTATTACCATGTCGTGTACATTGAATCCATTAATTATTTAAGATTTTCTTTGACTCTTTCACTACTCCTTGCCACTGGTATACATTTAGTGTGGAACAGTCTAACTCTTATCTTAGTATCTGTGCCACTAGTAATTTATAATTGACATCTGTAGGGTGAATAAACAAGCATTTTTCTTACCAAGTACCATATTTATCTTAGCACATCTCATTTCTTAAGGGCTACATACTCTTCTAAGCAAGCAATGGACTGGCAAAGGATTTGACAAGAATCTCAATCAATTGCTGGACTTGCTAGATGCAGAAAACTCCAGTTCTTGTGATCTACAGGTACGACACAGGTATACTGTGTGTTTTGTAGAAAAAAATCTGTGTATGGTGAGGTAGCTCATGTTAGATTTTACCAGTGTGTTCATACGTGTTTCATAACTTCTGGTCGCATAATTGGAATGTGGCTATGTGAAGGAGAACTATTATAGAAGCATTCTGTAAATGTAAGCTTAATTCTTCATAGGGAATTTGCCATATCTCCAAGCTTGGATCAGATCTCCTAATTAGATTATAAACCAGCCTTGGTTTGAATGTAGACTAGAAAATTGTCAAATCAAATAAAGCTCATAGAGAATGTACATTCTTAACATCTACAACCGTTTAATTACCACATGCAATAGAAAAATAAATAAGCTAATATGTTGATTTCAGAGAATGCATCAAGCAGCATGCTTGATCCAGGCATCTTGGCGAGGATATCAGACACGAAAAAGATTAAGGCAGCTTCCAAAAGCTGTAACTATCTTGCAAAGGAAATTTAGGTAAAACTATGGTTGTTTTTTTTAATTGAAAACAATGTTGTCTTGTTAAAATGGCTTGAAAAGTAAAGCTACAAAATAAGGATTTTCCAGACTTCACATCTGGCCAGGGACATCAACATAGGTATGTATTTACTGAATAAAATCTCTATGCGTATGTTTCTTTTTAACTTAAAAATATCTAGAAGCTTTGGGCGAATAAACTTATATGTAATGTCACAATAGACATAATTTCTGTGTGTTTTTCTTCTAAGAAGAAACTTGCTTTTGTAGAATTAGATAAGAGTGAAGAAATTATATTAGAATTTCTTCACTCCCTTCTGTTTTCATGCATTGTCTGAAGCTTGCACAATTTTTTCTATTTTTAAATTTTATTTACCGGTTTTAGATTTATATGCTGCTCATCTTATCTAGAGGCGACTTTTGTTAATACTACTATGATTAATTCCTTTCTTTGCATTCAGTATTTGCAGGTGTTCTGTTAAAATATGGTGCTGAATTGGAATTATTGTATGACTTTATATCCCAATTAATATTTATTTGTTAATGTTTTTTTTTGTGGGTGCACTAAGCTATAATCATACCCTAATTTATTTATAAAAATACAAAAAGTTCTTAATTGCTACTTGTTTGAGGAATCCACTAGAGGGCAGATTTCATTCATGGATTTTCAACCCTGCAGATTATTTTCAAAATGAAAATTCCATGCTTCATTGCTAGACTACACTATATAAGATATAAATTATATTGCCTAATCCCAGCATGAATACATAAATAATTTGTATATATCTATGTGCATTTTAGTCACTCTTGATTCCAGGGGACTGCCTAAACTAATCCCTGCAGGTTTCTTGGTAATAGTTTCAGGAGTGATTTGCTCTTCCAATTTTCCTGGGCTGAAATAGAGAGTGACTGGCTCAATCAACCATCTGGCTTTATGCCCTAGGTAGAATTAGAACTCACGGTGTCCTAGTTTCTTGCTTGGTACTTTAATCACTTTGCCAAAATGACACTCTCATATATGTGTATGGGGATGGGGGGGGGGGTAGTAAAAGAATGCTCTTGTTTACTCTTTATGTGACTCTTAATTGCCATTGCTGAAAACAGCTGAAGAAGATCTTGTTTTTAGATTCAACTAAGTAAACTAAAGTTTACTATCACATACTAGCATACCTCATTAATACTATAAAATAATATGGGATCAGAGGAAGGCATGCCCATGTGTTCAAAATGGGAGGGCAGGAGTCTAGGCAGTCATTGATAAGTTTATTTTTGATATTCAGAATTTAGAATACGTACTAAATTGAGGCCTGAAAAAACCCCACAAGAATGACCTAGAGCAGTGATGGCTAACCTTTTTGGACCGAGTGCCCAAAGTACATGTGCCTGAGCACCCAAAATGCAATGCGTGCAGCCCCTGTGCATGAGCCCTGCCACCACACATGTGTGCCCTATCCCCATGCATGTGTGCCCCCCCATGTGTACATGTATATCCCCCCACCTGCACCCCACTCCCTGTGCTTGCGCAGCAGAGACCCAACAACCATCTTGCTGGTGGGAGACATGCGCACATGCACAGCAGTGGTGGGATACAACTGGTACGCCCCGGTACGGACATACTGGTGCCTGCTGGGAGCACCAGGTACAGTGCTCTGGGGGGCCCCCCCGCCCGCCCATGCTCCTTACCTGTATTTGAGCTGTTCGGGGTTCCGCACATGCACACAGAGCATATGGCTCCACCAAGCAGCTGGAGCATCACAGGCTATAAGTACACATGCATGTGCTGCGCATGTGTGCGTGCGTGCTGTTCATGTGGTAGACGCCCGGCCCCGTTGCACTGTACCGTTGCACTGTACCAGTTGCAATAGGATCCGGAACCCACCACTGATGCACAGTGAAGCTGAACCGAGGCGATGGCTCGTGTGCTCATAGAGAGGGTGCTGTGTGCCACCTGTGGTACGCGTGCCATAGGTTCGCCATCACGGACCTAGAGAGTGCAAAATTAATCAAGAATAATGCCGTTCCTTTAAAAATAGCCCAGACCTCCCCAAATAAAAAAGATTCCCCAAAATATGGCTTTTGTCCACTCTGGGGGACTTGTTTTGGCTATGTCTTGTGGAGCAAATCTATTTCCTTTTTTCCTCCATCAGGCAATTAAGAGTGAATGTCAGTAATACACTAAGAAACAAATAACATTGCAACAGACTGATTTTGAAGGGGCTGGATTGTCCTTAACTGGTTAAAGGAGTTTAAACAGAGCTGAATGACCATGTCTCAGGAACGCTATAGTAATATGCAGGAAGCTGGACTTCATGACATTTGAAGTCCCTTAACTCTTTCTATCTACAAATGGCTAGCCAACTTTGGTTTGTGGAAGAACAAATGGCAGAAATTCTCATGACTTGGCCCTAAACGGTGCTAAAACTGGAAACAGTTTAAATGTTGAAAACGGCATTTTCAGTGTTTTTTTAATTGTTTATAGAGCTAAAAGAGAACAGGAGTTGCAAAGTTTAAGAAGACAGAGAGAAGAAGAGCACCTCCGTCAACAACTGCAGCTTCAGAGACAGAGAGCCATGAGGCTATTTCATGAGCGGCAGCTGACACTATTGGAAATTGTCCATGCAGGTATAGTTATTATAGAACCATGAAGAACTGTTATGGGACAGGTATCTCATTTTCTTTAATTTGGAATTTTTTTGTCTTTGCTTTGTTGCCAAAGGTGACATCATTGATGCTCTAAAGGACTTTTATAATTTATGATGGATCTATTCTCCAAGGAATAGGGCAAAATATGTTGTAATTTGTATCTAGTAATTTGTATCTAGTAACAAAGGCATAATTCATGATAGGTACATTAAAAGGTATATGAATCATACAGTACATGTTATATTTGGTATAAGGTCTTATCTATATAATGCACAAATAGAGGGTGGGGCTAGCACAATAATAATGTATTATCAAATATTTAAGTATTACAAATGAAATTACCTCACATCTGTAATAATCATCTTATAATATTTCCGGACCTGTCATATTAAAACTTAGACTTCAATTGATATCTCTGGGTGGAGTACAAATTGAGACTATATCAATTCTGAGATGTCATATTGTGCATATCCATGACATAGCAAATAAACTTGCTTTGCCTAGATTACAAAATGATCATGCAAGTAACTATAGTGGCTTTCTGTTTTTTTAAAAAAGTTTTACTTTAACTCTGTATAGTTTCTCTTCTGCATCTTTCATCTGGCTGGAATGAAATTCAAATCTCTCTGCTTGTGTGAATTCTGATTTTCTAATAATGAATATACGCTCTTTATCTCCCAGGTCAAATAGATAAGCATATGCATGAAATGAAAGAGAAAGCAGCCCTAACTATCCAAAGATACTGGAGAGCATTTAAAGCAAGGAGAAATTTTCATCAGGAAAAAAGAAATCTCAAGGAATATAAAGCAGCTGTCCTCATTCAGAGAGCGGTCAGTATACAAACCAACTGTTGGCATGATACAAAACATTTTGCATCGCTATATTTAAAAAAAACATTTCAAATGCAGGACCTCCAATGCATCTTCAAATTTAAATTTGTAAATTAAGATGTTCATGGGACACTGCTATCTACAAAAACCTAAGCATTAAAAGCAATGTTTCAGAAAGTCTGGTCTGCAAGACTTAAATTGGAATAGTATTTCAATAGCAGATTTAAAACTATTCTTGTTTTTATAATTTTGCTACCAGTTAGTCAAATTGTTCCTTATGTCAATGATGGTCTAACCCAGGGTCTGCAAAGTCGGCTCTTTTAAGACTGGTGGACTTCAACTCCCAGAATTCCCCAGCCAGCTATGCTGGCTAGGGAACTCTGGGAGTTGAAGTCCACCAGTCTTAAAAGAGCCGACTTTGCAGACCCCTGGTCTAACCTAAATTGCTTGAACCAGACTGTCAGTGTTGAAATAAGCCTTGTTCTATCATCTGCCTGAAAAAACGGTTCACGAGAAAGAAAAAACCTGTGATTTTGTCACAACGTTTAGCAGGAAAAAATGCTGCTGTAGAAACTAATTAGGGAAGAAAATATTGAGGTACATTGATTCTCGATGTCTTTTATCAACGATATTCTTTGTTTTTATGGACTTGCTTATGGACGTCCTACTTAGTGTGTTGTCCAAAGAAAAGCCTAAATTTAGTATTTCTTCTTCCATCCAATAATATATGGCAATTCTAAATCTAATCTTTGCCATTGCTTCCATGGTTCAAATAAGTCTCTTCTTGATGTCTTTTTTAAAAAGTATGAAGGCTCAACGTTAGCTGCATCTTCAGCTGTAATGTTTGCCTACCAGATCAATTTCAGGCCTTACTAGAGTGAGTCGTAAAGAATGAAACTTATCCATGGAGGGCTTATCATGGCCAGCATTGCAGGATCCATCTCCCTTCTCATGCATGAGAGGGTGTAGGGAACTCTGCTAGGCCCAGGATGTGACAGTGGTTTTAGGATGCTACTAAAAGTATTAAAACATGTGTTGCTATTTAAATGTGATCCATCAAGATTGGTTTGCATTGAAACAGAGATGATGCAAAATTTCTTTTTCTAAAATGTCCATGTTCACTAAGAAGGCATAAGAGCCATGATGGCGCAGTGGTTGGAGTGCAGTACTGCAGGCTACTTTTCACCGTCTGCCAACAGTTTGGCAGTTCAAATCTCACCAGGCTCAAGGTTGACTCAGCCTTCCATTCTTCCGAGGTGGGAAAAATGAGGACCCAGATTGTTGGGGGCATATATGCTGACTCTGTAAACCACTTAGAGAGGGCTGTAAAGCACTGTGAAGCGGTATAGAAGTCTAAGTGCTATTGCTGTTGCTATTCCATAAACCTACCCTATGTAAAAATTAAAATTGTGTAAAGAGTTAATTTTTATTAATATTCTGTTTCAATAAGGTGCTTAAATTCTTGGAGAAGAAAAGAAGAAAGGAATATTCTCTCTGGAAGCAGCCTGAATCTCTTTCGGATGAACAGAGGATATTGTTGCAGCAAAAGGTGGAAAGCTATATCAAACTGCACCCAGTAAGTCATAATTACACTCCTATCCCCGGGATGGTCTCATGTGCTTTTTACTTCAAAGGACAACTGGACTTGAAGCAGAAGAAGAAAATGTTTTGCTTCTCACCCAAGAAGCTTTGGACCTTAGTCATATGACTTCATTTTACAATAGTTTTGCTGAAAACAGGCATTTACGTCTGGCTTCTGCACCTATAGTAAACTATTGGTTCACTTAAGGGCCATGGATTCAGTTAATGACCACTGTGATTTGCTTAATGATCTTTACAAAAAACTTTGTAATATCAGATTGGTCATGTGATTGACCCATTTAAAATTACCATCATGATAGGCAGGTTCCATTACAGTCATAAACTTGAGGACTTATTTATTTATTTATTTATTTAAATTTATATCCCGCCCTTCTCCACAGAGGACCCAGGGCGGCGCACTGGAAATTTAAAAAACATACAAAATACAATAAATATAATTTAAAAAACTATTAAATAAACCTATCCTGCGCTAAAACCAAATTTTAAAAACCCAATTTAAAACTATCTAAAAGTCCCCATGGGAGGTTAGGCTAGGCCGGCTTGTTGAAACAGATATGTCTTAAGACATTGGCGGAAGAGGCGGAGGTCGGTGATGGTACGTAATTCAGGGGGCAGATCATTCCAGAGGGCTGGCCCCGCCACAGAGAAGGCTCTTCTCCTGGGTGTCGCCAGTCGGCATTGTCCGGCCGACGGCACCCTGAGGAGGCCCTCTCTGTGGGAGGGTATCGGTCTAAGGGATATATGGGGCAGGAGGCGGTCTCGCATATAACTAGGCCCCGAGCCATGGAGCGCTTTAAAGATAGTTGTCAAAACCTTGAAGCGCACTCGAAAGGCCACAGGAAGCCAATGCAGCTCGCGCAGAATCGGTGTTATGTGGGAGCACCTAGTGGCTCCCATAATCACCCGCGCGGCTGCGTTTTGGACTAGCTGTAGCTTTCGAGTGCACCTCAAGGGAAGCTCCATGTAGAGAGCATTACAATAGTCGAGTCGGGACGTCACGAGAGCTTGAGTGACTGTGCGAAGGGCAGCCCGGTCCAGTAAGGGGCGCAATTGGCGCATCAGGCGTACCTGATGAAACGCCCCCCTGGCCATGGCTGCCACATGGTCCTCCATGGACAGCCGGGAATCCAGGAGGACACCCAAATTGTGCGCCCTCTCCACGGGGGCCAGTGTTTCGCCCCCAATGGCCAGAGTTGGAATAATCTGGCTGAACCGGGGTGCCGGAAACCACAGCCACTCAGTCTTGGCAGGGTTGAGCTTGAGTTTGTTACCACCCATCCAGATCCGTACGGCTTCCAAACACCGGGACAGCACTTCGACGGCATCGTTGGGGTGGTCTGGGGTGGATATGTACAGCTGAGTGTCGTCAGCGTACAGATGGTATTCCACCCCAAAACCACGGATGATCTCACCCAGCGGCTTCATATATGTGTTGAAAAGGAGGGGCGAGAGGACCGACCCCTGAGGGACCCCACATAGGAGAGGCCTCGAGGTCGACCTCTGCCCTCCCGTCAACACATATTGCGACCGACCAGAGAGGTAGGATGAGAACCACCGCAGAACGGTGCCTCCCAGCCCCAACCCCCCCAGTCGGTGCAATAGGATACCATGGTCGATGGTATCAAAAGCCGCCGAGAGGTCTAATAGGACTAGGATAGAGGAATAACCTCTATCCCGCGCCCTCCAGAGATCATCAACCAACGCGACCAATGCCGTCTCGGTACTGTGACCGGGTCGGAAGCCGGACTGGCGCGGGTCTAGATAATCAACTTCCTCCAGGTGTCGCGGAAATTGTTGGGCTACCACACTCTCAACAACCTTCACTAAAAAGTGAAGGTTGGAGACCGGACGATAGTTCTCTAGTAAAGCTGGGTCCAGGGACGGCTTCTTGAGGAGGGGCCTCACTACCGCCTCTTTCAAGACGGCAGGTAAGGACCCCTCACTCAGAGATGCGTTGACAATGCCCTGGAGCCAGCCTCGTGTCGTCTCCCAGGATGCCAGTACAAGCCAGGAGGGACACGGATCCAATAAACATGTGGTAGCCCTAAGCTTCCTTGACAGCCTGTCCATATCCTCGGTGGTAACAAAGTCAAACTCCTCCCAAGAAGGAACCTCAAGACTAGTCTCGGACAGTCCCACAAGACCACTGTCGATGGAGGGTAGCTCATTCCGAATCCGAGTGATTTTCTCCTGCAGATAAATCCCAAATTCCTCTGCTCGCCCTTGCAGAGGGGCTTCCCGCGGCCTCTGATGGAGGAGGGAGCGGGTCACCCCAAACAGGGCGGCAGGGCGGTTATCTGCGGATGCAATAAGGGTGGCACAATACTCACGTTTGGCCACTCTTATCGCCACTAAATAAGCCCTAATATGGGTTCTCACTAGTGTTCGGTCGGCTTCGGAGCGAGAGGATCTCCATCTGCTCTCTAGGCGTCTCTTGTGGCGCTTCATCCCCCGAAGCTCCTCAGTGAACCAAGGAGCCTGGGTGATTCGTCGCCGCAAGAGAGGCCGCAAGGGCGCGACTCGGTCCAAGGCCCCCGTGGCCGCACTTAACCATGCGGCCACTAGGTCCTCAGTCGAATCGCGGGGCAGGGTCACAGGAATTGGCCCAAGCTCCCTCTGGAACCTTTCAGGGTCCATCAGAAGCCTGGGGCGGAACCATATAGGAGTGTCCGGTTCCGCCTCCCCGCGGTGGGGTGTAGCGATTGGAAAGTCCAGCCGAAGGAGAGCGTGATCTGTCCATGACAAGGGAGTGATGACTAGATCCCCTATTCCCAGATCACGACTCCACTGTCCCAAGGACTACCTGTAATAGCTTTACACCATTGCCTTCAAATCTTGAAAAGTTATAATTTATGTACATATTTCCTTAATTCTATTCCCTTTATCTAATAAAACATGCCAACAGTGCATAAATTTTATAGCTATGTAAACTGAAACTATGCTATGTATAGCCTGCTTTGCTTTTATTTGATATGAGAAACATAAATATTTGGTAGGGTTGTTTGGGTCTTTTCTTTAATCTAATAATAGCAAGTTGCTTCTTCCTGAATCTTAATTAAGAAACTAAATTAATTCAGTGATGGATCAATGGCTTCAGAGAAAAAAACATAGAAAGAAGCTCAGTGATTAGATTTACCAGTTCCCAAGGAATGCAAATGTTGTGCTGCAGACCCTTACAAAGGTTTGAAGCTGATAACCATTAATGGTGACAGAGACGGTAATTTTTCTCCAGGCTTCTGCAATGTCAGAAGAAATGAGCAGAGAACTTCATCATGAAGCCCAGGAAAAACTAGCGCACTATATGCTGAGAAAAAGAAAAGATCAGAAAGCAAAACAACATCGAGAGGCTTTGCTAGCCCAAGTTCACACAGACATGGAACAATTGTTAAGTATGTGTCTATCTTATTTTGGTCTTGCATAGATTGTCTTCCCAGGTTAGCTCTGATTTGGTGAATACTGATTAATATCACAACTGAATTATCCAAGTAGACGCTACTACTTCACCCAGCTTGAATTTTCTTCAGAGATCATCATTGCTGTGTAAATTATGAATGCACATAGCCTCTTGATGTTTAAGTATTGTGGTTCTAAAATTCTATTTTTCACATTGACCATTATGCTAGCCCTCCCCATGCGTTTGGAGGTGCTGAAATAATTACTGTGAACATTTTGGCAAATATAACACATGCTTTCAATTTGCAGTTTGAGCTGTTCCATTGTTTTCACACACACACATATGATCTTAGCACTCTTATTCTGGAGGAGACTAGAGAACCCATAGATACATACATCACATATCTTTCATTTATTTAGTAGAGTGGTAGTTCTATTCTGGCACAGGGACTGGACTGTATCCAGTCCCTGTGATTATCCGGTTGATAGAACAGCACTAGGGGCAGTGCATCACCTAGGTATATGCTGCACTTGATGGCCCTGAAAGCCAGCTGGACTTTGGGCCAGTCGCTCCTTTTCAGCCCAACTCACCTCACAGGGTTGTTGTGGAAAATAGGAGGAGGAAGGTGTGTTGAATAGGTTTACCTCCTTGGGTTATTTGAAAAGCAATAAAAGTGGAATATACAGTAAATAAATTTATATTATGTATTTTATGCATGTATTATATGTTTGTACAATATATATGTATACATACATACATTTGTGTATTTTATATATATACTGTATAAAGAACTGGAAAAGGAAAGGAAAGATTATAAAGAAGCTGCTTCCAATCTTCTTGACAGCAACATTTATAGATATATTTTATCCTCTCTCTCTCTCCCAGGTTATATCAATTTTGTTCTTTCCCTAAGCTGTGCTTTCTAAGTTCAAACCAATAAATTACAAGTTCTTTTCTTTTCTTTTCTTTTCTTTTTTTTTTTTTTAGCAAGAAGTCCACAAGGGCTTTTCAGTCACTAGTAAATGTAGCTATTGATCTTTCTCTAATCAAACAAATTAATTTTGCCATTTCTGCTAGTTCAGTATGTCTAATATTTTCCACAATATTCTTCAGGAACAACACTAGAGACTTTTTGTGTTAGAAAATTCAAGTGATACTTTCCCCATGAGAATAATTTTTGGTCAGTTTTGGCCCATTCTGTTATTATATTACCTGTCAACACACACTCTCTGTTATTAACCCCACCCTTGACTATTGCTTCCATGTAGAAATTTTAGCATGTAATATAAACAATATTGTTTAGTTCTTCAGACTTGCCTTTTAAAATGTTAGTTATAGTTTTGCTTCTATCATTTTTAGTCTTTCCTAAGTTTGATCTCTATTTCCAAACCATATACTTATTTGCATTATTTTCATCTGTAAGATAAGACATAATAAATAATTGGGGCAGGTGGAGAGCTTAGGTACCTTTTTATTGTTTTCTACCACAAAATAAGTAGTAAAATGTACTATACTTTAAAAGGATTTGCTGCTAAAATTCAATTGGACTCTAAAACCTGAGAAATTAGTTTCAGATGAAATGTAGTTTGTTCTAATCTTTTAAAGCAATCTAAGTTGTGATCATAAATGAATTTTATGATAGAAATTATATATGTTAGACATCAACTCTTATACATTCAATCTTATTTATATACAATTCAACCTTACTTCAAACTGCCAAGAAAAACCATTATGATTTTTATTTGATCTCGTCAACCACTACTTTCTCATCCTTAAATGCTTCTCTCTGTTGTCTTTGGTTTCTTTCCTTTCACATGTGATATGTAGCATGCACTTTAATTGTTAGAATGTCTGGGCTTTTGTGTACTTTAGCTGCATTGCTCCTATATGTATTTCATATTGCATTGTTGTAGGATGCTACTTTGAAAACAAGATTATAAAAACGGCAAATGTAGTGAAGGTTAACCAAGTCTTTTAAAGAATTATATGTATTTTTGCCATAGGTGCTCCAAGTCTCTCAGAATGCACCATGAGGGATCTGAATGTCTTTATGAGCAGATCAGTTCCTGTGGTAGCTAAAGCCAAACAATCCCATAATACAATATTAAAATATATGCAGTGGCCCTGGTGGAAGAAACTTGAAGAAGACTTCTTTAAAGAAGAGGTTGATTCCATGGATCCTACAACTGCTGAACTGGAGACTTTGTTCATTGGTGGAAGCAGAACATGATTATTATAGAACATATTCTAATGAAGTGATTGTGCACTTTTTCTCATGTGATTCCCCCCCCCCCCCCATCACATATTAGCTCTTATCTATTGAATTCATAGTAGAATTCTACATTCCAGAGATTGAACTCTGTGTGGAAAGTCTGAATCTGACTGCTCAGATAATTTCAGATGATCTGTAGAAGTGTATTGTATACAGTTTTATATACTAAGAATTGTATAATATTGCCTTTTTAAAATGACATTTAAAACTGGATGCTGTAGATCTATGGGTAGACAGAAAAAACAAGGAAGGAGATCCCAAATTATCATAGATGTATGCATATGTGTTGGGGAATAGCTTTTCTTGTGAATAATCACCAGTGTTCATAATATGGTGTCTTTCTGCCTGTTTAAATGTTAAGACAGCATCTGAATTTGAATATAAGCCTCTTGGCCGTGTGCCCTTTACTACATTTACTTGGTGATTCCTCAACATCTTTCATAGACACAGAAAAGCTCTATTCTTTTAAAAGACAAAAACAGAATTCCAGACTTGTGAAGCAAGAGGTTTCCGTATCTAAGCTAGGAAAATAAATAGAGTGCACTGAATCTCCCCAGTAGGATTCAGATTATTTTAAATCCTTTGTTACATAAATCAGTAATTTCTCTAGTTAGACATTGCATCGTTTTAATTTCTTCTCCCTGATTTAAGAGCCTTGTTCTCTCCCCTCCTTTATTTCTGCAATTTGGGATGTTCTGAGTAATTTCAGACTGAGTTCAAAATTTACTTAATATCTAGGTTGATGACAAATTTTCAAAACCATCTTTTTCCCCATATCTCTAATTATAGTCAACTGGGACCATATTGTGTTTGCTCAATTGAATCGTTTTTTGTAGATCATATTCATATATCTTTTAAGTTACTTAAATAAACATCTTTTTTAAACTTTGTTGTGATTGATTTATCTCCCAAAAGGAGAAGGAAAGATTGTAGCCGATAGTCACACTCACTTGTATTACAAGACGTGTTATAGAAATTATTTAAATTTGTTCCATGTTGTTTCTTATTTACCAGAAAGGCAGTACAGGTTGTAGAGCCTCTGTCATTCTCATAAGACTGAGTTTAGGGGTAGGGCATCAAAAGAGAAACTGCCTGGAAAATAGGTGGAGACACAGAGACTTCAAAATTTGACAGGATATTTAGGTTAGTGTTAAGGGGCAGAAAAACTCTCGCATGCTACTGAAAAATGGGGACACACTTTTCTTGTGTAGCTATTAAAAGATATTTTACAGTTTGTTAGATTCCAAGACTTATGCCAAAGGCTGGAAGTCATCTTAAGCACTAAATGGGATCCATCTATCTGCTTGAGTTCAGAACATGAAATGTACAAGCTGAGATGGAATTTAAGAGAATAGAATAGAAGAAAGAGGAGAATAGAATAGAATGGAATGGAATGGAATAGAATGGAGAAAATTAAAAAGAAGAAAGAAAAATTAAAAGTGGGGAAGAATTAAACATGCCAGTTAGGTAGAAAAAAACTGAAGTGTAGAATATGCTCTGCAACCAGTCCAACACTCCCAGAAGTATTAATACAAAAGTTTTCCGAATACAGGGAAAGTAGGGATACAGGCCACTTCAACAGTATTTTTTAGATTCATGCCTAAAATGTCGGGTAAACTGTAAACATTTTTGAGACTAGGTTCCCAGATGACTATCCTATGAAGTGGTTTGGCTGCTGTAAGAAACCACACTCTTCAAGACTATGGTGAAATCCTAGACAGGACTGCCATCAGAAAGTATAAAACAGTTCTGGACATTGTAGTGGAATTGCCCATTTGCTCACAAAGTTATAAGAGTATAAAATATCTGATGCAAGTATATGGGAGCCAATATAGTCAAGGTCATTAAGTCATTAAGATTTAAACAGTTCATGACCTAACTATCTGATCAGATTTATGGTGAAGTCATTCTAATTGTACTTAAGATAATGGATGGTTCATAAGCTGGCAACCCACTTGGTGATGACAATGCAACCATCCTAAGATATTTGTAATGTGGGAGGAAATCTAACCAGTCAGGATTAATAGAGGCTATACAACACCTAGCACTAGAATATCCTACCAAAGCACTATCTGATCGACTGCCACCAGCAGAGGGCAAAAACGTCCAAAACCTTCAAATTTGTAAAAGTGGGACATATCAACAGAAACTGTGAAAGCTGAAGTAAACTAAGCTGAATTTACAAGATATGGAAAAAAAACCCAACCTTTCCAATCTAGACTTCCATAAATTCAGTTATACTCCAGTCATGAGAGGAGTTCATGTGATAGAAAATGAGTATATAGTGGCCTGAAGAGATAGTGGAGCCATGATCTCTACTATAATGTACGTTCATCACTTATCAGAAAGCAACACTCAGTCAAGGTCTTAGTTGCGTTTTAATGCTGTTTTTAAGGGGGGAAACTGACACAGCACTTTTGAAACTACAGTATGTTTTTAGTGTAAAGGCTGAATTAATAGGTTGAATTCAATACTTAATTTCTGGATTAGAATTCGGTAGGATTCTGACAATAATGAGACTTTGAATTACTGTATAGACATAGATTCTGCCCTTCAGTTCCACCATAAAAGATGCTCAAACAGGCCAAACCCAAAAGATTGCAGTCTCGTGCTAAATACAAATAATCAATTTTTCTAATTTTCTACTCCCTCATCCAGAGAGAGGGAATAGATTTTATCTGCAGAAAATCAGGATAGTAACCACCCTTAATTTTAATTATATGAAGTTTACTTCCAATTTTTATGTAATATTTGTTTTATGTCCAATGTCCAAGGTGGGTGGTTATATAAATCACCATAATATATAAATAAAGCACACAATTTTTATTCCAGAAACAGAGTAAATCCCTGTGAACAACTAAACAATTAAAACAACACATCAACTTACTTTAATTGTTGGTTATATTTTAGGATATGTAAAAACTTTTTGAGAGTTGACTGGATTGACTCTTCATTCTGGAGCAATAAACTGGTGCAATGCTACAAATCAGGCTGTGTTTTTTTTCCTTTTGATACTCCACCCATAATCTCCTTTGTTTTGTATACCTTATATACTTTTTTATACTTGAGGTTCAATGCTGTGTATTCTAATATTCAATATTGCCCTCATAGCATTCCTTTATCATAAGAACTTTTCTAAGTTCTTACTCCCTTTTCTTCAAAAGAAAAAGTGTCTGTGTCAAATGTTGCTGTGTTAAATAAAGGCAAATGATGGAACAGTCTTGTAAAAAATCCAGTTATGGTCATGCTATTGTCCTCTATCAATTATTACCACTGAAGTAGATTTTGAACTCCCTTTTGACAATGCATGGTTGGATGTGGAAATTCCATTTTTAATCCCCCTTTCAATGCTTAATTAAAGGTCCAATAGTGTCAGTAGAGGTCTCCTTATAAGACCTATTTTTCATCAACATGAACTTGATTTGCTATTCTCCAGTGCTAAGAAGGCCATTTAATCTGTGAAGAACCACTTTATGTAATTAATAATTGTCTGTTCTCAGCAACCATATGATCCATACAACCACAATTGCATTACGTTTCTTCCAGCCAAAACCAATGCAAATTGAAGTAATGGTTCTTAATATAAAGATGGGCTATTGAAAAATTAGATTTCTTTTACATTTTGAATTATGATGTTATAAAAAATCTCCAAGATAGGTACACATGATGAAATTTAGATTTACCTGTAATTTGGCAAAATAATGGTTAAGCTGCTTCTATATTACCCATCATCCTATCACACGGTTACTGAGTAACACTATCAACCCATCAATCTCTGTGGCAGTCCTGTTTCAGCCAAAATCCTTTTCCTTTCAAGACTAAACTCCTTGCTCTTTATTCTACACCAGTTTGCTAAACAGGCATCCGATTTTTCTCCATTTGTTGTTCTTTTTAAAAATGTATCAGTGCAATATTATGACATTAATTTGATTTCTATTTGCATTTCACTGTTTCATTCTATTGAACATTTAAGCAAGAGATACGTTTTTTTGCTGCAACTTATTGCAGAATGCAAATCCTACAGAGTATAATTTGATGACGCAGGAAAAACAGTTATAGGAGAGGGAAATAAAATCAGTGCTGTGCATTTATTGGATCATTAACAGTTTCAGATTCTAGCCAAACACTTTCTTCTCCTTCTTCTTTGAATAAAGTGCTCAATAAATACGGTTTACAGAAAACGCGGTATAAGAAAAATCTTCAAATACTAACAAAGTCAATTTCTTAGAATTCCGAGTATGATAAAACCAAAAGGAAACATTGAGTGCACCCTCAAAATACCTAGTATTTCCTTTCTTGCTGGTACTTCAGGGACAAAAAAAAAGGCCATAGTTCAGGAAATGCAATGGCCAAAATAAAAGAAAAACAACGCCCTGTATTTTTAATGGGCCATAACTATATAATCATGACATCAGAAAGAAATAATGCAATAATCTTTAGCAATGTGTTTGTCTTTAATTCAGTGAGGTTCTTAGGTTCATTAACTTTTCTTGGAACATTAGGTAGAAATCGATGTTTCTAATGTTTAAAATACAACTAATAAAGGAAATATAGAATTTAAAATGCAAGATATGAACTTTAGAAAGCATGGGGGAACAGGGCTGCACCTTACCTCAGATAGCTTCTAGTATTGGACCCTGGGAAGGTTAGTGGGACTAAAATGTGTAAGAAGCTACTACGTTCAAATCTCTTGTATTGTGAATCACATTCACCTAGTCTCCTCTTTATTAGATCCAACCAGGATTTTATTCTGTGGCTTCGGATTCTCAGATTATTTTTCTTCTCAAGAGAATTCCAATTTAATTCTGATCATATGCGTAGACCTCTGCCTCCAGGGACAAATAAAAAAGCTTGCCCTACAGGGTCAAGCATTAAGCTCTTCCACCGTTTGTTTAGGCACTGTAATATTTCCTCGGCAGATGCCACAGTACTGTAGCAACTCTGATCTGGAGCTGCTATTAATGAAATGAGGAAGACACACATAGACATCGAGGTGATAGAAGCATAATACTCCTCCATAAATTCTATGAAGCCTCACTTATGGCTATCTGAGCAACTACGGCTATATTGGTATTTTCATCAGGGCACTTATTGTGTGTGTAAAATGCCTCTTATGGTACATTCTGGAGCTTAGGTAAAAAGTGAGCAAACATGGCAGATACCAGCTTAGACAGCATTGAATTTTCCATCAGTAGGAAATAGCATTGTTTTAAAAATTGACATGTAGTCTCTAAATACAAGAAAACACACATTCTAATACTGTAAATAAATACAAAGGTATTATAATGTAATAATAAATAGATGTGAATCCTTCAAACCTAGTTCAGCTGAGTTCATCAAAGCTCATCAAGGCTAAACCTGGTTAGTATTTGAATGCAAGACCACAGTAAATACCAGGACTATAGGCAAGAACAAACAACCCGCCAAAAGGGAACTTGGACATCCTTGGGGATTGGAAGTTAAAAAAAGAATCAAGATGACCAATATGACTGTGCAATCCAGTCCTACTTTCTTTTAAAATGCCATATGTGTTGCATGTCTATTTGGTTACATTGTCACGCCTATCTACTGAAGATTCTGAGCCTCTTCATATCCGACATCCCTCACTTCTCAGTTCCCACTTTCTGGAATATAAACTAGGAACAGATGCTCAGTCTTTTGTTAATTTGTTAATTTGCTCAATCATCAGACTCTGCAAGGATTATCATGCAAGAGACAGAGGTTAGAAGAGATAAATTCAAAATACTGCCCCTTCCTAGCTTTCGTTTTGATAAGTGCTTTTTAAGGAATTCATAGGCAAAGAGTATGCAATTCAGCCTGTTGAGATCCTATGTGGTAGTATTTTTACTTTAAGTCTACACCAATGCAAATGCTTTATTTTCAGTCTGAACTATTAAGCCAATCACACAAGAATTGCACTAAAGCACTAAAGCAAGGCCAAGTTTTCCTAAGATCAAAGATCAAGACCATCTTCATCTTTCCTTTTGGATACTAGAAGATGTGCTACAATATTTTTTGGAACAAGAGAAGATAGACTTGCTTTGTCGAAATTTCGTGTGGGGGCATTTTAGTGAACCGGCATGTATGTATCACTGTTTTATCAACTGATACAATTTGTTACTCATGTGCATCCTCATACTGGTAGTGCCGCTGAGTTATTTTTGTTGCAATCAAAGTGGTGAGCCGTCCCTAAGGATACAAATGAGCCTTCTGCACAGTGGTTCAAGCAACAAAATAGTCATAGAACACATCTGGAACATTAACATCATCAAGGACAAGAAGGAAAAAGATCCTTTGTATCACTGGTTCCTACAATGCGGTTCCATAATTTAAATAAATTAAATTGTTTATTCAGAGGGCTAAAGGACTAAGGAAAATTAGGCGCTGAAAGCAATGATATTAAGGTATCTCAATAGGGTCATCAAGCTGACATGTTTCATGACCTTCTTTGGTTACTGTATGAATAAGAATAAAGCTTAGAATACTGTGAATATTTTCCTCAGGAAACAAACAGATGTAGATATATTTGATCTCTTCACATGGGATGGAAAGAAACTACTTCAGTCATACAATTCAATTTTTTAATGAAATAATTTTTTTGTTTAATGACAAGAACTAAAGAGTAGGTGGCTCATGATAAATCCAAATGAAGATCCTTTGACTGAAAGCAGATGATGATTGCAGAAAAAGATGAGGCCATTGAAATGAAAAACAGATAATAAAAAATGGTGAGGTAAAAAAATGTGATTTCAGTTGTTTAATCACCCTAATGATCACATCTAATTGAAGATTCCTTGAAAATCTGGACCTTACAGGAATGTCTTCAAAACAGGCTACATTAAGGGCCAGCTGGGTTTAAGTGGCTATGAAATGAGTGTGTAACTATCATTTTAGCATGAATAGGCAATCAATTCTAGCAAGATATACTAAAGGGGTTAGAGAAGTGGTTCTCAACCTCCCCAATGCCGCGACCCTTTAATACAGTTCCTCATGTTGTGGTGACCCCCCAACCATAAAATTGGTGTCTCAGTTCCTAAGACCATCAAAAATATGTGTTTTCCAATGGTCTTAGACGACCCCTGTGAAAGGGTCTTTCGACCCCCAAAGGTGTCGCGACCCACAGGTTGAGAACTGCTGGGTTAGAGTGACACACCGAACAACAGAAGGCATTGGGGCAGCAGTATTTATAAATATGAAATGATATGGAAATAAATTAGGGATTGTGAAAATTTATTTTGTACTATTTGTAATATGACTTCAGCAACAGAGTAGTCAATACCTGGAATGTACTACCTGACTGTGGTTTCTTCCCCTAAACCCCAAAACTTTAACCTTAGACTATCTACTGTTGACCTCACCCCATTCCTAAGAGGTCTGTAAGGGGCGTGCATAAGCGCACCAATGTGCCTACTGTCTTGTCCTAATGTCCCTTTTTATATGTATCCTTTTCATGTATTCAAAATCATGTTTATACTTTTATCTGTTATCTTATATATGTTTGACAAAATAAATAAATAAATGCATAAATAAATACATAAATAGATAAATACATAAATAAATAAAATAAAAATAAAATATTTTGCATAATGCTTCCATTTTAATATATACTGTGTTGTGTGATTTTTTTCTAATTTTCCAGTTTCAAGATTTATGCATCATATATAGTGTGCTGGTAGTAGAATGGGACACACATCTACATAAAAATATCTTCTTAGTGGTAGCAGAGAAATGTTTGAGGCTGGCCAGTGTTAGCTTGGAAGATAACACAATTTTCATTCAAGAGGACAAAGATAGAATTTCAGATATAACCTGATGACCCCAAATTTTATGAGTACAGAGTGACCTTGTAGGGAGGGGGGAACAGAAGAATCCATTTACTTCAGATTACAACGCCCCAAATCACCTTGACTTTCCAGTCTTAACACTTGGAGAATTTTAAGTGTAGCCTCCAGCATAGTACATGGAGTTTTGCTTGGAAAACCTGAACCAGTGAGCATATAATGGTGTGTAAGCATAATGAAGATCTTTGTTTCTCAGACAAAATACTTGCAGGAAACTATAATAGCTTTTTAATGCTAAACTCTCTGCGCAATGGTTTAATCCAGGGGTCTCCAACCTTTGCAACTTTAAGTCTGAAGGACTTCAGCTCCCAGACTTCTCCAGCCAGCTTTGCTTTGCTGGCTGGAGAATTCTGGGAGCTGAAGTCCTTCAGACTTAAAGTTGCAAAGGTTGGAGACCCCTGGCTTAATCAACTAATTACACATCAAGTTTCTAACTGGACTTTCACATCTGCTTGAGTAAGACTGTCAACTCTTCTTCATTATCTTAAATAAAAACTTCCAAGTAGGTAGTTCTTAAGTGAGGGAGAGAAAACCATGTTTTGTATGAGATCATTTTGCACCTTTTTTTTTGTGGTATGTCTGATCATGTGGGACTGCTGAAATAGCTGTGCAAAATGTGAGAATCTATATCTGATCTTGAACAGTTCCACTCATTTTCAAGTGTGAAAATTCTAGGTGGCAGGATGAATATTTTGCAGTGCCATTTTGTCTTTCTGCCAGTATAATGCACATAGGACGCCACTAGGTGAGAAGACAAACAGTCAGAGTCATCAATTAAATGACGACATACAGCTCTGACTCTCAGTTTTTAAATAGACTGGTATTTACAGTATTTTCCCACTTCTAGACATTGGATTGAATTTGGATGATAAAGGTTAACCATCTGACATTTCAACCAGACAAGATTAAAATAATGATGACTGGCATGTCCTGTGATTGAAGTGCAGAGAATTGGTTCTAAACTGATAAGTTTAGATCTTTACTGATGGTCTTCACTCAATTCTGATTTCTTGGGTCCTTCTGAATCTATATACTACTTTCATATCTGTAACCTTTACTGGGTGAAATGGTACTTCACAGTACTTCACAGGTTTTCAACCATCCCAAATGGACTAACTTACAGTTACAGGACCCATTACTCCTGTGGGAATGAAAGCTTGGAAAGTTCGTGCCATTTCAAAACATGCATTAAAGGATGAAACTTTTTCAACCAAGGTACCTTGAATTAATTTACAGAAGCTGGAATTCATTACTCCTGTGGAAGTACAATTTTAGAAAGTTCTTGCTATTTCATGAACACTATGGTGCCATTTAACACTGCCACCAAGCTGCCACAGTCATATGGACCTCATTTACAATGTTCCCTTCCTATAAGACAGGGGTCTGCAAAGTTGGCTCTTTTAAGACTGGTGGACTTCAACTCCCAGAATTCCCCAGCCAGCCATGCTGGCTGGGGAATTCTGGGAGTTGAAGTCCACCAGTCTTAAAAGAGCCAACTTTGCAGACCCCTGCTATAAGACAATGAAGAAGCCTGGGAAGCTTGCAGGAAGAAAGTCATTAGGGATCATGTGACCATGGCTGATAGCAAGAACATGTGGCAGGCCTGGGACTTGCATTCTCTGATTAGGTAAGGAAATATATTTGAAAGGATGACCCAAAAACATATCAGTTGTCTAGTTAAACATTAAAAATGGATATTCATCCCAGTGTTGCAGCTATGAATGCTTTTTGCTACAGGTCATCTTGGTGCTTCATGTTTAGTAGGGCTGGACTTTTTGGAGTCCAGAAGACAACACAATGATATGAAGTAAGAAGGACAATGTCACATACGAAGGAAAAACTAGAACTTTCTTTCCCACCCCACCAGGAGAGCATACTTGAGTTTATTGTTGTTTTGCAAACTATTCTAGACTCTAAGTAGGAATGTACATCCTACTTAAAAATGGCAGAAACTTGTGTTGCTGCATTTTAGTAATTATTATTAAACTGGAACCTTGGCTCTGATTGTAAAAACAAAGGTGTTCAGAGGTGAACACTTGGGCCTCAAGTGTCCATTCTTATGTAACAGTTTTTGCATCAGTATGTTTACTACTAAGTATATTTACTGAGTATATTTATTCCTTACTCAAATGCTTTAGCTTGAGTTCCTAATTTAGCTAGAAATATTTTGAAACGACTAAGCACCATATTATTTATGCATCTTCTCCACTGATTAAATTAAGGCAACACTTGTTTCCTCACGTAATTAAATTAAAGGGAATTTCCCAAGACTAGGAAGAGGATCTTTTAATTGAACTCCTGAACAAGGAATACAGCCCAATCTGAAGTGACTGAACTTCCTCCTACTTTTTGATTTTTTTTAAAAAGCTCCAACTTGTTTCCTCAGGTAAAGTTGCATCAGTCCCTCATTTTTATCCCTTGATTTCATCCAGTTTCCAGTCTACTTTGAGACTACTTTGTAGTCCAAATACAATAATTTTACACTGGAGAATAAATCAAATTCCTAGTCCAGTATTGGCACTCTTATTTTTAATTCCTTTCAGAATTATCCTCAGTATGTCGTTTTTCTTTTCTTTTTTTACATGACAGGTTGAATTTCACCGAGGTGCTTGCCCCGAGGTTCCTTTCCCAGGTATCTTCTCTAGCTCAGACCTCACCACGTCTATAAACAGCGGGCAATGTATTTCTTCCTCACAATGGACAACCAGGACGCCTTTGCATTTTATGCGACCTGCTGTATGAAATCCCCTGATTTCTCAGCCTCGCCCTCGCTCCGCGCGGAGCTCAGCAAGCGCATCCCTCACGTCTGCCTCGCCCATGCTCGCTCGGCTTGGAAGGCATCGGTCTTGCCAGGCCCCGCCTCCTCGACGCTGTTACATGTAAGCCTCCCGCTACCCAATCAGTTCGCCCCCTGCCTCTCTCGTGCGCCTCTCGCCGGGGGTTGCTGTGGTGACGGACTAAAGCAGAGGCTTTCCGCCAGTTCGCGAGTGGGGAGGAGCAGGGTTGATTTATTCACCGTGCAACGCAAGGTGCTGCAGCGGCTAAAGTCGGAGCCGGAGCCGTGCACAACAAAGGTACCCAGCCAAACGCTCCAGGTAACAAACAGGAGGAGGCTGGCAGGAAAGAAGACCAACCGAAGCGGTTTTTAAGAGGAAACCAAGGCAAGAGAGGGGCGGAGGCTGATATGTCAGAATAGAGGAGGGGATAGTTTGTGGGTTGAATTTCCAGCTTCGTGGCGTGGCATGTGGGTCCTTCTCTCCCCTTACTCGCCGCCACGGTTGTCTACACCGAACGTGGGGCTTCCTTTTTTCCTCCATTGTGTGCATTGCACGCAATCGATAAAGCGCATCCCGGCAATTACGGGGTTCTTTTTCCTCCCCTTATCCGCGTGTCGCGTGTTTCGCGTGTGCATGTGGACTGCTAGAGATGGCACAAAGTTGGGTCTTGAGTTTCAGCTGAAAAAAGGGAGAACGAGGGCGCCGATCTGGTATAGGCGTAGCGCTGCAGGACGGAGAAAGAACGGGGAGAAACTTCTCCCTTGGGCTTGGATTTTGTGGAGTGTTTTGCATAATCGACTCTTACATGCGGGGGGATATAGGGTTTTTTATATTATATGTGTTGTAAAAACTCGTTCAAAACCCCTTCGCTATGGGGGGGATTAGGCTTTTTTTTTTTTTGGGCGTTCTGGCTTTCCGTAGTGGTGTAGGGGACTGCTGTGTTCTGGAAAGAGACTCTCACAACCATTTAAAATAAAAGACCATTTGACAACCGAAGCTCGCACCTTCCAATTGTCATCTGTAAATCTCCCGATGCATTTTCAACTTCGGTTGTTTTAGCTGGAATGATTTCTGTTTCACGATGCTAGCTAAGATTTTTATGAATGATCCGAGCAAGAGCAACGTCACCTTGCATAGATCAGACTAGGAGGCTCAGTTTAGGAGTGACTTTACTATTCCTTCTAAAAAAATGTTTCTTTCTCCTGTACAAATAAAAAACACCCTTTCCCTTTGAATCATTTTTCTTTTGAGTAACTATCACAAAGCACCACATATGTTAGTACATTTCCCCCCCAAAATTATCATTCCAGCGTAGCGAGTGTTTTAAGATGCAGAAAGAGAAGAAGGATTTCTGCAAGTTGGAAAAAAATGCTTTGCTAGGAAAGCTGGGAAGAAGGGATTTTCAGCCAAACCTGCTTATATATTGACCTAAGCCTGCAAGGCTATAGCAGAGGCTTTGCTACAAAAGCAAATGGCTGCATAGAGTGAATTGGAGAGAACTGCAAAAGGTTAGTGGGCAAGCAGTGCCTTCCCTCTTTTGGATGCTTTTCAGCTCTTTTCCTGTTGAACTAGCAAAAAGAGAGAATTTCATAATGATGATGATAATAATAATATTTTTTTGGATCATTGTCATTCTCTTTCCTCCTGTTTACTACTAGCTCAGACTGCATCTCTTTCATACTGTACTGTCACATTGCAGAGGCAAGGCAGGGGTTCCAAAATGGATTAACTCCTTTTCTGGCTGTGTCTGATGCTCAACAGTCTGTTTCTATAGTCTAGAGACTCACTATGTATTTTCTACAGCTATTGTCTTCTTCCTAGTTATACTTTCTGGTACCACTCCTTGGCTGATGAATGCAAAGATTATATACTGTAGTGTAGATCAAAACCGAGAGCTGAAATGACTACATATGGACAATAGACAGGCTTTTTCTTTGAGACAATTTACAAGCCTGTGTTTGCTCTTTCCATCTATTCACATTAGAATCAAGCATATATCCTTTTAATTTTGCTCACCCCCACCTTATAAAGATTAAAAGATTAAATATATAATAATTCACAATCAGTCACTAAAATTGTTGTATCTCAGCATTACAATATAGACTATCTGGATACTAAGTATGAATAAAGTGGGGAGTGGGAGGGATTTGCATTTATGGATGGTATTTTCCATGTGGGATAGCTGATTTTGTACTTGAAAGACTGGAGATTATTATATAGGCAAGAAAACAAGCTGAATTAATTCATCTTTGATTCAGGATGTCTTACTTTTCAAAATATTGTCCCCATTCCCAATATCTGCCATAAGTCTTTTCATGACTGGGAGAATATGGATGTAATAAATAAATTACACTTCATTAGATTTATACCCACTCATTATTTTAGCAATTAATTTTCTACATGTGGATTGAATGACAGGTATGTATTGGCAAGGTCACCCATATGAGGGCTAGAATCTAGAAATAGAACTGTTTCATTAAATTATAGAAAGATATGAAATATAAATAAAATTCCAAAGTGATTTCATAATGACCAACCAAAGTACAGCTTAATATAATAGCATTGTAGAAACTTAATTTTTAATGTAATATTCTTTTGGTGTTTGGTGTTTTCTGGAATGATAGAAGAAATTGTGAGTGTCATGTTTCCATAATGATAAAGTCTAGATGGAAACACTTCTATTCAAGTATTGTATCATAATTGATCTTGTGAGGTTTATTTACTCTTACCCTTGCTATCTAAACTGTTGCATATAACATATAACAGTGATGGCTAATCTTTTCCGGATCGAGTGCCCAAAGGGCATATGCCTGAAGCCCCAAAATGCAATGCATGCAGCCCCTGTGCATGCACCCTGCCACCACACATGTGTGCATGCTCTATCGCATGCGCCCTGCCCACATGCATGTGCAGCCCTCGCACCTGCCCCCTACTCCCTGTGCTTACGCCGCAGAGACTCGGCAACCAGCTGGCTGGTGGCAGGTGAGCGCACATGCACAGTGAAGCTGAACGGACGCGATGGCTCATGTGCCCACAGAGAGGGTGCTGTGTGCCACGTGCCATAGGTTCGCCATCACAGACATATAAGATGGGCTTAAATGAGATTCCTATGTATGGTTGAAATAAAAGGGGGTTAATTTGACATACTAAAATAATGTACAATATTTATAGTGATGATAATATTCTGCATCATTCTTCTCTATTAATATTTCTAAGTGTGAAATTAGATGTCGGTTCTAGGTCATGAATTAGACATGTAATTCATGGCACCATAAGTCTGTAGGAAACTTATTTCAGCATTTTAATTATATTTTTGACTATCACAGTACTCAATATCATTCCTGGGAGAGGACCATAATTCAGCAACAGAGCACATATAGAATAGCTTTTCCCTAACAAGTGTTCTCCAGATGTGCTGGATGTAGTCTTTGCCACTACCTCTGGGGAAATTAAATCTAAAACAATCTCAAAGTCTGTTACAAATGATGACAAGTTATGATTCTTGGTACTTAAATGGGTTAAAAACAAACACATTTGGCAGGTGCTAGATATAGCACAAATAACTAAATATTTAAGGCAACTTGCCTTACATCTTCGTAAGTTGGGAAGCTGTGACTCTCAGATGTTGTTGTGTTGTAATTCTAAGCATCTTCGTCATTAACAGTGCTTTGAAGGAGTGGCGTTCCAGCAAATTCCTCACAACTGACTAAAAATATTGTTCCATCACCAAGTAAATATAAATATTTCTCAAATTAGTTTCTACAGGTGGAAAATTGGGGTTTATTGATATATTTTTTATCCTGCTTTTATTACTTTGTAAGGAACTTAAGATAGTAAACATACATAATACCCCTTCTTCCTCCTATTTTTCCCTGCCATAACAACTCTGTGAGGTAGATCACTTCTAGCTTTTATGTACAATGAGAGCTTATGCACCAAAGACAAATTTCTTGTGTGTCCAATCACACTTGTCCAATAAAGAATTCTGAAGAATTCTATTCTATTCTAGATTGGGTTGAGAGAGACTGGCTGGCTAAAGTCACTCAGCCACTTTCATGTCAAAGATAGAAATAGAACTCACGGTCTCCTGGTTTCTATGCTAGCAAAACTATTACCCGAGACTGGCTCTGGGTCATAACAAATGGCTTATTACAATTGGACTGTGTTAACCTGAGCAGCATAATGTGTTGGACAGCCCTGGTTAATGGAATCAGGTTATAAGAAGGCTTTGTATGGAATATGGCTAGTCTGAATAGATAATATTTTATTAAAAGTACTGACAATATGGCTTAATTTCTATTTTTACTGACATATGACAGATGATAGTCAAGAAGGCATCCTTAGTGGCTACTGATTTTCTCCATGTCTAACTTGAAATCCTTCAAAAAGAACATTTGGGACACGCTCACTGAAAATTACAAAAATATCCCAGAAGAACACAATTACATACATTTATGCATTCCTCAGAATGGAAATGCAGATTTGCAGGTGTTTGTGCTGCAAATCTAAAGCCAGCCATCCTTCTGGTATCTGTGTGTATGCTGCATTGTTGCGACACCCCTCTCTCCCTCTAGACAGTAGATGAGGAGAATATTAGCATGGGAAATTTCAAGCTCTTATCTGATATTTATGTACATAAATTGTGACCCGTTCTTCAGGCAAAGTGCTGATCTGAGATTCTCTTATGGATGCATCCATACACATTGTATGCAATATTGTATATCATGCCTGTGTTGAGTAAAAAGCTGAAGCTTCTATTTAAATATAAGCTGATGTAAACACACATTTGTATGCTGTGTAAATTGTCCTGTTCTAATTATACACCTTCTGGTGTAGGGCTTTTAAGGGTCAGTAGGTTTACTACAGTGGTTTCCTGGCAAGGACATCTCACAAATGGAAATAAGAATAGTATATGTTTTCCCTAATAGTAAAAATAGTTTGATGTGGAAGCAATTACTCAAGAAAGATGGTGAGTTTCCTATTGCTCAGTGTGTTACAGAGGAGTTAGACAACCAGCTGTTCGGGGGTGTTTTAATTTGGATTACTGCAAAGAGCAGCAGCTTGGACTCACTGGTCTTTACGGCCCTTTCCAATTTCATGGTACCATGATTCTATTCTATGTACTAGGGTCATATGCTGAGTTAGCATATAAGGTACATTTAAGAAAACTATACTCCAAAGCAGAATTATTTAAAAAAAATATTATAAAGCTGCCAGATTAGAGTTGTAAATATCTGGTCAACCATTAGATGGCAGCAAAGAGCTACATCTGTAATTCCTACTAAAATCAACTGTTTCTCCTAGATGCTGCTTGGAGTGTCCAAACGCGGGTTATCCTCAGCTTGCTGCCCATTGGACTGAGTTTCACTTTGATGTGTAGCCACGCCTCTTGCCTCTGCATAGGGCCAGTTCTAAAAACTCAGTCGCCCTTATCGGACGCGTCTGGGGAGTCTGCAGTCCTTTGCCAGCAATCTGACCTCCCCAGCAGTGAGTTAGTGTAGCCTTTGTTGTTATTTTTGTGTGTAGTTGTGTTAGATAGGTGATTTTTTATTTTCGTTCCTGTCTTCGTTGTCTTCGTTGCGCGGAGCGGGCTGTTCAAACCGCGGCCGTTTCCCGCTTTTTCTGCGGAGCGGCTTGGCACTGGGAGGGCTTGCCAGCGGCTGCTGGTAAGCTTCTAAGGGGGCTAGGTAGTTAGATAGGACCCCCCAACTTGACTATCGGGGGTTTTCCTCCCTAGGGAAGCTTCTACTGAGGCTTTTCAGCCCGTTGTTTCCCCAGTGCCGGTTTGAGCTTAGGCGGCCGTTCGCAAAGGAAAAAAGGCGCGCGTTTTAAACTTGCCGCCATTTTTCTGCCGCAGCCCGACTCCTCTTCGCAGATCGCCGCTGCTTCGTTCCTGGGGTGGTTCTAGTTCTGGGAGTCCCGGACAGGATCCCCTGGGGCAGCAGAAGAGATCCTTCCCAGCGGCTGCAGGGAGATTGGCAGATTCTGTTGCCATTCCCTGGTCTACTCCAGCGCTGATCTGCAACGCCTGAGACTTTTGGGTCTGAGTTTGGCGCCAAAACCAGGTTCCAGTTTCTTCTTGTTTTAAAGTGTATATTGTTTCTTCCCTGGTGGGATTGGGATGCCTTGACTGGATTTAATTGTTTGTTCTTGTTCTTTCAGCCACTCCATGGCTGATCCCAGTGAGCAAACAGGAGAACCTGCCTCCAAGCGTAGCAAGACCAACCCTGCTGCCAAGGGCGGTTCTGCACCCTGTCCTGACAAGGGGAAGAGGCCTGCAGCCAAGGCCACCAAGGCTGATGAGAGACTGGCGGATAGACGGCTGAGGATTCTAGAGCAGCAATTCCAGAAGGCTCTCTCTGCCCGGGACAAGGCTGTGACAGATAAGATCCCCCCTGCCCCGCAGCTTCGTAGGGAGACCCAATCCATTCCCTCTGGTGATGGGGATTTTGGGTTTTCCCCCAATCACTCAAGGGTTTCCCTTGCCTCTCCAGTCCCCTCAATGGAAGTGGAGCTAGAGGAGGAGTCAGTGGATGAGGAAGAGGAGGTTCCGGCCACTCCCATTTCTGCACCCGCTGAGGCTGCCTTGCCCGCGGCCATGCAGGAGGTTGTGTCCAAGGACATTTCGCAGGGCATCACGGATTGCATGAAGCAATTAGTGGCTTTCTTGCCCCTCCTTTCTACCCCCAAGCCCAGGGCACCTAGGAAGGTGGTTCCTGCCCAGGGGGGTGGCGTTTCCCCTTCTGCCTCTTCTGCAGTCAGCGAGGCATCCGAGGGGGAGGATGATGAGGAGGTGGTTACCCGGGGGCTCCCGACCTTTCAGGGGATGAGAGCTCCACCCCGGCGGCTCCCGCTTCCAAGGGGCTATTTAACCCCTTCATGTTCAAGGCTATCTTGACCAAGGCTAGGGAGTCGGCCGTGCAGATGGGTCTACCGGCTCAATCTGATAAGAAGGCCTCTGATCAGGACAATGCCATCGTCATCGGTCCTGGACACCCTGGGGCGGGTCTCTTTAGGGAACCTACACCTCCCCAAGAATTGGTGCCGGCCCCTCAGTTGTTCCTCGACATTATTCAGCGCCAGTGGGTTCAGCCCGCTACCATGGCACACCCCAGCGGCGTGGATAAAAAGCTGTACGCTGTTGAGGATGCTATGGAGACCATTCTGGCTCTCCCGCAGGTTGATGACCCCATTGTGTCTTTGACCTCCACATCCTCACTCCCGGCCGAGCGGGTGGAGGGGCTTAAGGCGGAGGACAGGCGGATGGAGAAGTCTTGCCACAAGACACACCAGGCCACTGCCTGGGCCATGAAGGCCTCGCCCTCTGCGTCGTACGTTAGTAGGGCAGCCCTATTCTGGCTCAGGAAGCTATTGGCCTCCTTGCCTGAGAGACAGGTTAGATCGAGACAGGGGGTCAATAAGATCATCGCTGCGGTGGAATATTCTTGCGACGCCTCGCTCAATTCCACAAAGTTTTCATCCAGGGCTCTAGCATCCAATGTCACCTCACGCCGTCTGCTGTGGCTCCGCCATTGGCAGGCGGACATGAAGGCTAAGTGGAAGTTGGCGTCGGCCCCTTCAAGGGTGGCAAGCTCTTCGGCGAGGCCTTGGACTCCTTCCTAATCGAGTCCAAGGATAAGCGGAAGATTCTGCCGGCTGTCACCAAGAAGCAGGACCGGAAGAATCAGTCTTCCTATCGTAGACAGCCCTTTCGGTCTACGGAGGCTCCCTCTACCTCGGGTGGGGCCTCCAGAACCTACCCCCAGGCCAAGATCGTTCCCAGGACAGGCCGGCCTACAGGGACAGGTCCAGGTTCCAAGGTCAGCGTAGGCCCTTCAAGGGTGGTCAGGCCAACCGTCCCTTCAAGAAGAGCAAGTGACCCCTGGGGGATCCCTCCCATTGGGGGACGCCTACAGCAATATGCGTCCACGTGGGAGGCGACCACGACGGACGCCTGGGTCCGGAATGTGGTCTGACACGGCCTCACCCTCGACTTCCTATCCTTTCCCCCACGGAGATTCATCCGCTGCCCCCTTCCCAGGTCCCCGCACAAGCAACAGCTCATGAGGGCGGAGATCGGTCACCTACTGGAGATAGCGGCCATAGAAGCGGTGCCGGGGGGGCAGGAGGGCAAGGGGTTTTATTCCATCCTCTTCCTAGTCCCCAAGTCATCGGGGGGGGTCAGGGCCATTCTGGACTTGAAGAAGCTGAACCGGTATCTGCAATACAAGCGCTTCAAAATGCAATCCCTCCAGACGATCCTGGGATGCATTCGACAGAACGACTTCCTGACCTCGATAGACCTGAAGGAGGCGTATCTGCACATTCCCATCCACCTGGCGCATTGCAGATACTTGAGGTTTCAGTTCGCCGGCCAGCACTTCCAGTACAAGGCCCTGCCTTTCGGCTTGTCATCGGCTCCAAGGACCTTCACGAAGGTCCTCTCCGTAGTGGCGGCGCATCTTCGATCCAGACCTGTGCGTTTGGTTAGTTACTTGGACGATATCCTGTTGATGTCACCTTCCAGGGACCAGGCCCTGAAGGACTTGGACTGCACCATCCGCTCCCTGGAGGACCACGGGTTCTCGGTGAATCGGGAGAAGAGTCACATGCAGCCCACCCTCTCCATACTTCATCTGGGTGCCGTCATCGACTCGAAGACCTGCAAAGTCTTTCTTTCGCAGGAGCGCATCTGCAGCATTGTGAAGTTGGTGGGTTGGTCCAGAACTCCAGACTGGTCCCACTTGTGACGCTTTCCCAACTGTTGGGGAAGCTGATCTCGTGCATAGCCATTGTTCCCTGGGCCCGCCTGCACGCACGGGAGCTACAATGGTTTCTGCTTCCCTTTCAACGACGCAAGATCAGCAACTCCAGGAGACGGGTGACAGTCCCACCCCCAGTGCTTCGGTCCCTCAGGTGGTGGAGGTCTCCCGCCCTAAGAGAGGGGTCGCCCTTCAAGGAGCCAGGCCGCGTCACCATCACGACGGACGCCAGCCTTGACGGCTGGGGAGCTCATCTGCAGCACCATGTGGCCCAGGGCAGGTGGTCTCAACGGGAGCTCGCCCACAACATCAACTGGCTGGAGCTCCGGGCGGCCAGGCTGGCTCTGCGGCATTTCGGCAATCTCGTAGAAGGGTCCCATGTCCTTCTCCTGATGGACAACATCGCCACCCGAGCATACGTGAACCACCAGGGAGGCACACAGTCGAGGGCGCTCATGACGGAGGCGGAGGCTCTGGGCAGGTGGGCAGAGAGGCATCTCCTGTCCCTGAGGGCGGACCACATCGCGGGCGAGGAGAACGTGACGGCGGACTGGTTGAGCGAACCACCATCAACACCTCAGAGTGGCAGCTGCACCCGGATCTTTTCCAGCAGATTTCCCGGAGATTCGGCCTGCCCGTCCTAGACCTGTCCGCCAGCCCGCAGAACACGCACCTGCCAAGGTTCTTCACACGTTTTCCGGTGCCCGCAAGCAGAAGGGACAAACGCCCTCCGGTGCCGTTGGCCCACAGGCCTGCTATACGCCTTCCCTCCTCTCCCGCTGCTTCCTCAGGTAGTCCGGAAAATCATCTCGGAGGGGGCGGACGTCATCCTGGTCGCTCCCCATTGGCCCAGACGGTCCTGGTTCGCCGATCTAGTGGGTCTGTCAGTAGGAAAGGCCTGGCGCATTCCTCCGAACCAGGTGTCACTGATACAAGGGGCCATTCGTCACCCGGACCCTCAGTGCTTCCAACTAGCCGTCTGGCACTTGAGGGGATCGTTCTGAGACGAATGGGCTATTCGGACAAGGTGATAAGAACGATCCAGGCTTCCTGGCGTCCTGCCACCGTTCGCATTTACGAGACTACATGGTCCGCCTTTCTCTACCTGGTGCCGTGCCAGACACATCGCTGCGGCTGAGGCCTCCACACCTCAGGTGCGGGACTTCTTGCAGGAGGGTTTGGACAAGGGGCTCGCCCCCAATACTCTGAGAAGGCAGGTGGCTGCTCTCGCTACCATCCTGTCGCCCGGTGGGTCCCTGCCGCTCAGCAGACATCCAGGGGTTCGTGGTTTCCTGAAAGGGGCCTCGAACATTCGGCCCCAAACAGTCCATAGATATCCGACCTGGGACTTACCCTTCGTCCTCCAGGCCCTGACTGTGGCGCCATTCGAACCATTGCGCTCCGTGTCACTGCGCCACCTGACCTTGAAGACGGTGTTCCTCATTGCAATCACATCTGCAAGGCGAATTTCGGAACTCTCGGCCCTCTCCGTACGGGAGGACTTGTGCGTGGTCCACGCAAACAGGGTGGTTCTCAGACTAGACCCGACCTTTGTGCCCAAGGTCAACTCCTTGTTTCACAGATCCCAGGAGCTCGTCCTACCTGACTTTTGCCCGCACCCCTCTCACCCCAGGGAAAGGAGGTGGCACAAGTTGGACGTTCGCAGGGCGGTGCGGATGTACAAGAAGAGAACGGCTGAATTCCGCAAGTCAGAATCCTTCTTCGTTTCCTTTCAGCCGGTGTCCATGGGTCGCAAGGTCACGTCTACCACGATTGGGCGCTGGCTGCGTGCCTGCATTACACTGGCATATGAGCACCGGTCCAGAGCTGTTCCTCCGCGTATTACCGCTCACTCCACCAGGAGCGCGGCAACCACGGCTGCTTGGGCCACCCAGGCCCCCATAGACGAGATCTGCAGGGCCGCTACGTGGTCCTCGCCTGGGCAGTTTATCAGACACTACAAGCTGGACGTATTTGCATCCTCGGAGGCCTCCTTCGGCAGACGTGTTCTCCAGAGGGTCCTTGATGCTCCCAGTTCCCACTCAGACGAATCTCCCCTCCCAGGGACAGCATAGCGTTGGCATGTCCCGCGTTTGGACACTCCAAGCAGCATCTAGGAGAATGACCATTGGTCTTACCTGTGAATGGTCTTTCTCTAGATGCTGCGGAGTGTCCAAATCCCACCCTGGGCGTGGTGGGAACTGGTCCCATGTTTTGTTGAAGGTTGAGACTAGTGTTGTTCCAGTTGTTCTGCGTTTTTTCTGGTCTACCTTCGTTTTTAGAACTGGCCCTATGCAGAGGCAAGAGGCGTGGCTACACATCAAAGTGAAACTCAGTCCAATGGGCAGCAAGCTGAGGATAACCCGCGTTTGGACACTCCGCAGCATCTAGAGAAAGACCATTCACAGGTAAGACCAATGGTCATACTCAAATATCTATGTAGATTCTCAAACTCCACACCCATTTGCACTATTCAGATGACCCTGATGACACAAATAACCTCCAGGTGCCTTAAAAATGCAAATGACCAGCTGTCTGCAAGGAGTATAAATCTTTCTATTCCCCACCATCCAGTCAGAGCTGAAGAAGCTTCTTGGATGAGAAGTGAAACATCTTTAAAGAAAAACAAGAAAGTCCAGTTGCCTCTTGGAAAAACACCTTTGTTATTCAAATACGACTTTTTGATCAAAGATTGATTATAAAAAATTAATCCAAATTAATCAGCCTAACAATTAAAATGCAGCAAATGAATTCCTTTAATCGAAGGATGTAATCTAATCTGTAGGAAATATTACAAGGTAAAAATATATTTCTGAAGATCAAGTCATGATAATTTTGTGGTTACATGCATTTAGTTCTCATGGGAAGAGTACTGAAATGGTTTGGCATTTTTGCAGTTGTTGCGGATTCAGGTTTTTTAAAAAATAATCCACTACACGCAGGGGTCCCCAACCTTTGCAACTTTAAGTCTGAAGGACTTCAGCTCCCAGAATTCTCCAGCTGAAGTCCTTCAGACTTAAAGTTGCAAAGGTTGGGGACCCCTGCACTACAGGACATGAAAGCTACAAGTGCAAATTTGTCTGCAAATTTCCTATCCTACACCCACTTAATGATAACCAAATCTTCCTGTTGAGTGTGCCGATCTTGATCACATTGACACTATGTTATTAGATGTTCTTTTAAACATTGTAGGCATATATCTAAAAATATTCTGGCAGATATTTATTCTAACAGTAGACAATTCAGTATCCTTTCAGATGTTATCCTCTTGGATGGGCTGACTGGAATTGATGGGAATTGGTCCAAAGTTTCTAAAGAAGACAAATTTGCTTATCTATAATGTATATATATTAAAGGATCCTGGCATTAATTAGAAAGGTATTTCTCTTTTTTTGGTGGACTGCCTCAACCTGGGCAGCCTCCAGATTTGTGGATTTTAACTTCCAGGGTTTTTAGAAAAGGCTATGTATACTGGATTTTTTTAAATTTGAAACCCACAATTTGCATCTTATCCAGTTTGTGGGAAATCAAATCAGATCAAATCTTTATTATGGTCAGAGACCAACATAACCAGTTTGGGTCTTGGCAATTTCCCTTTACTCTTCTGAGGCAGAACTAAATCTTGTTTCACAGCTCCTCTTACAATTTATTCGGGAGAATTTGCTTTTCCTATAGCTTGGCATCCTTTCAAAGCACTAGAAATTAGATTGTAGCCATGTCCGTTCATATATTATTTTGATTCTTGGGGATTTCATGAACATTTCATGAAATATTAGCAAATAACTATGCTTTTGCTTGCTCCTGAGATATTTTTCAATTTCTCTGTCTACCATAGCTATTTTTTAAATTTCAGGGGCTGAGGGGTATCCCACTGGTTTTCTGTCAGATGCGAAAGGCTAGTGCCACATGTTAAGTTCCAATTAAATTGATTTATTGTGTATCCCTGTGCATAGGAATCTAGTCAATCAATAATTAGCATTATTTTGGAGCTAAATAAGGGTTATTAGAATTCAAGAGGGGTTGGACTTAGTGTGCTTGTGGCAACAGAGAGATTCTGGGCTGATTCCTCTTTTGACTTTACACCCCCATCATCTGCCACTTCTTCTCCTGCATTTGCTATCCAAATACTAACTACATCAAACTCTAGTTTACTGGATTGTGTACTTTGGATTATGTACTTTGAACTGGAAAATGCAGGTACTATGGGCAGTGCAAGGAATTATATGCATTTAAAAAAACATTCTTACAAGTCTGAGTCAATAGATCCTTTATACATTCTTGTTGGGAACTATCCAAAAGATCAAGCAATCGTTGCATTGATGGTATTTATGAAATCACAATTGCCAATGGGTCAGTGTGAATGTAAGGGAAAGAACAATAAGTTAGAAAGATTTTAAAAAATAGAAAAATAATGCTATATGGTATAGAGATTAAGATGTTACTCCTACCCAGGAATGTCTACTGAAGTCCACAGCAGCTCACTGAGGGATTATTCTTGTGGGGAAAGCCTGTAGAACTAGCATTTTGAGTTCCTTGAGAGAAAAAAAAAGTATAATCTTGTCTTTTTAGAAAATTTTCGGAAGACGTTGTCTTTTTATAATAATTTTATACCTCTATGGAATTTTAAGATAAGATCCAATATAGTTTTAAATACATAAAAGCAGTGTATATCAAAACTTTATAGCACCTATAAACAGTGGTGGGATTCAAATAATTTAACAACTGGTTCTCTGCACTAATTATTTCTTCCAACAACCAGTTCACCAAACTGTTCAGAAAGTTAACAACTGGTTCTCCCAAAGTGGTGCGAACTGGCTGAATCCAACCACTGTCTATAAATAAAAGAAACTATTGTATAAAAAGGACTAACTGATAAGAATACCATTAGGATTCTGCTCATTTTTGTATTCAAGTCTCATTCAGCTCAGTGGAACTTAACTTCCTAATAAATGTATATGAATGCACTTTTAAATATAATTTTATATTATATGCAGGAGAAATAAATTTTAAATGAAGGAATGCATATTAACTCTCTGATGAAAAGCTTGTTTTTCTTCTGTTCAATCATGGCGGATTCTCTGAAACTGCCTGGACAAGTCCCTGCAGTTTTCTTGGCAAGGTTTTTCAGAAGTGGCTTGCCATTGCTTCTTTCCAAAATCAATGCTGATCACAACAAAATGATCACACACCCACTGAATAAAAATTAAAAGGGGGGGGGGGTAAATTAAAAAGAAAACTGGGAATTTTTAACTATGAATTGAATGATGCCAGGAGTCACAGTGTGTGAATTGGACAGCTATGTAAATTTGTTTTTAATAATAAATAAATATTTCTAACATATCAGAAGCAAATACAATCAGACCATTTAAAAAATGGGTCTGACCAATTTTTATATTATAATTCCCAAGTAATAAATTTAATATCTGTTAACACAGGCATCTGGAACAAATTACAGTAACAATCCTGACATCAGGACAATATAATGCAAATAATCTGCATCAGTTGAATGATTATGTCATGGCATGTATGTCATCCCTTCTCCCTCTTCCTCCCCCCTCACAACCCCCCCACCAGATGTACATTCAAATTCATTAAGCTTTGCCTTGAATATGGCTGTGTCATGCAAGCCTGCTTATACAGCAGGGGTCCCCAACCTTTTTGGCACCAGGAACCGGTTTCATGTTAAAAAAATTCCACGGACCGGTGCCCATGGCTCAGCCGGCGTAGAGGAGGTGCGGGGGGGAGGGGGAACAGGCGGCGCATGTGCATGTGGGGGGGTGAGTCGGCTCACTCGCCCCTCTTGGGCCCCCAACGGCACGAGTGGCCGCACCTGCGCTCTCCCACCCCGGTGCGCGCTCTGCCCAGGGGGCTGCCCCCTCCTCCTCCTCTCCAGCCCTTTCTAAGACTTGTGCCGCTCACTGCGGCCCGGTTCCTATCAAGCCAGGGACCGGCACTGGTCCACGGACCGGGGGTTGGGGACCCCTGTTATACAGTATACCATCACTTCGTTTTTCTCGATTCCTTCTTCCAAGTGGACCAGCCAGCTTAACTAAACATCTTTTTTATGCTTTGTTCACTGTAATGCCCTAATCCTAATTGGGATTTCTGGCTTATTAGGAATCCTCATGTCCCTGTCGCCTAAGGAAGCCCCTCCTCCTTCTCCCCTCAAGTTTATCATCTCCAAATTTAGAGACATGTTGCCACATTACAACAAACATTACAATAAATAAGCAGTGGAATGGGTAGTATCAAGCCTCCACTAGGCCTAATACATCTATTTTAGTAAATCTAAAACACCCTCTTTGTTTTAAAAAGAAGACACTCAGATCTTACTCCCTTTTGTGGTCAATACCAGATATATCCTTTGCAGTATTTACACAAAAAGTAGATTAACAAGAATCTGTAGGCTTCTGCCACAAAAGGTTGCCTACTCTTGCACTAAACTAAACCTAGAAGTTATTTTGATACTATGTTAATCAACCGGCCAATGTCATAATTTAGCCCTATAACTGAAAATACTCACTTGGAAAAGAAAAAAAGAGTAATTTCAGATCTTTCTGAAAATTCTTCCTTGGGTTCTTTTTGAGAATATTTTGCTGGTTGAATAGATACTGAAGAATTTAGTTTTCCCCTTAATGACAGCTTTGGCACCACCTTCGGCCAATATAAGTTTAAGCATATATATTTCATCTTTTAGAACTGCATAGCCTTATGGAACAAACAAGCCACCCTTTGAGAGCTTTTGTGAGAGTGGAACAAAAGCACTCCCTATCATATGTTACCTTAATTTAATATGTGAGGCAGATGCTTTGTGATTAGACTGATATCATTGACTGGATTATTTTCTTTGCAGTTCTAGTTGCATCCTTTAGATCAGGGGTCTCCAACCTTTGCAACTTTAAGTCTGAAGGACTTCAGCTCCCAGAATTCTCCAGCCAGCAAAGCTGGCTGGAGAAGTCTGGGAGCTGAAGTCCTTCAGACTTAAAGTTGCAAAGGTTGGAGACCCCTGCTTTAGATGATTGAAAATCATCTTGTTACAAAACTGTCAAGCACTTTGCTATGGCCTGGCCTGGCCTTGCCTGAATTTCCCCCCCCCCCTTCCCCCCATCTCTGACACTGCAATCCTTGGAAATCTTCATAAGATTTCCTTTGGCAATCAAATTAACTCTATGCTGTCTTTTCAGGTATAAACGTATATACATATTATTGGAGGGTGGGGGCGATATAAAGAGACTAATGCTTCTTTCTGCAGAAACAAGGCTAGGCATTTTATTTTATCTAACAAGGAATATTGACATTCTTAAGAAGCCTGCATCAATAATCTCCACCCTATATTTCTCCCTTTTCTTTGCAAAAGGCAGAATGCTCATCTGAAAGAATATGGGTTGTGGTTGTGTGGTCCTCCACAAGGGACCATATTTGTTTCTGGGCTGTGGTTACAAACTAAGCCATTGTAAGAACAGTGCATATAAAATATAAAATCCAAATCATGTTAAGGTTTTTCATCGTTGTTCATCAAGAGGATATACAAGGCTCAGTAGGATTTTATGAAGTCCAGAACAGTTTCTTCCTCTTTTAGCATTTCCCAAACATATCTTGTATGTTTTATTGAGTGATAGCTGACTTGTCAGACACGTCACGTGCCTTATGATATCCATGATATGACATAATAACAGCCATCTTAATGAATGATGATGTACTTTGCTTGGCTAATAAAGGGTGTTTGATGAGGAATTTTGGCAGAGCACCATGATCTGAATGAACAATTTGTCTAATTAACAGCACGTTGTTGACTCTTCTATACCAAAACCTGGTCCCACCTGAATTGCAGATTTAGCATTCTAGCATTAATTATTTCCTTTTTCTTTCTTTTTTGTAAATCTCCCCTCCCCCAGCAAAAATTGTGCTCAATTTGTGTGTCTGCCTATAAAAAGGACACTTGCTGTAGTGGCACTTGGAAACAGATGCATAACTATTGTGCAGATAGATGGGATGCTGATAAAACCTATCCAGAGGCACAATGTTGATGATAAGGGTCTAGTAGTTCTGTCTGAATCCAAGAAGCAAACCAGAGGTGAGTTCCTACCGGTTTGGACTGGTTCAGCCAAATAGGTAGTAACTTGGGCGGCCACACCCCCGAACCGGTTCTATCAGTGGCGCCATAGCACTGCCATCTTGTTTTTTTGCTTCTGCACATACGCAGAAGCAATTTTTTACTACTGCATAGCACGAACCGGCAATAACAGAAGCCGGAACCCACCCCTGAAGCAAACATATGGCTGGCTTGTGGTTTCCTGGCTATTTTTAAGTTAGTAAATGTGCACTGCAGTTCTCCCAGAAAGAACAACCATAGAACAAAAGAGGACTAACCAAGAATGGGCAAAGAATCCATGATTACACTACCAGTGTATATGTGTTTATCCTTTTTGGGTTTTGTATTATATGCAGACCTACCTATTGTAATGTATAATCCATAGTTTGTAGATTAGTATTATTTGTTAAATTCATTCCGTTAAAGCATATAATAATAGTTAATGTAAAGTGATAATAGACTCAAGGTGAGTTGCAGCTATAAATCCTATGAGAACTGTTATGTATTCAAAGTAAACACACGTTAGTCACATCAGCAGTGAAGCATTTGAGAATCTACTACTTAAAAGTGCTAGAAATATGGATAAGGATATTGATTATAGGAGATAAGAAATTTCAGAAGCAGTGGATTGTAAAAGTTTGAACCTATAAGAAATGTGTGTAGTTTTTGGCTTTTCCTCTGGATGCCTAGATTACTTAAACTGTGCTGAGCAATGTGAATTTTACTGGTTAATCACCTGCTTTCTTGTCCACCAGTCTCCTTGTTTTAGCTAATATACCGACAGTGCAAGAAATCACAAACCAGACTGCTGCAAAGGTGCTTTTTTCAGGAAACAACTGGACTTTCTTGTTTTTTCTTTTAAGACGTTTTGCTTCTCATCCAAGAAGCTTCTTCAGCTCTGACAGGCTAGTGGAGAATTGAAGGATTTATAATAATAATAATAATAATAATAATAATAATAATAATAATAATAATAATAATAATAATAATAATAATAATAATAATAATAATAATAATAATTTAATACTTATAAACCGCACCCTCTCCCCACAGGGACTCGGGGCGGTGCACAGGAAGAATAAAAACAATGACTATATACAACATTTCATATTAAAAATAGATTAAACAGTACCTGTGCTAAAATACCCGTTAAAACTAACTAAACTAAAAATCCCCAATAAACCCAAAAACAGAGGAATAACTATCCCAGGCCGGCAAGGCAGAAGAAATGTGTTTTTAGTTTAAGATGGAAGGAGCGGAGGTCCGTGGTGGTCCTAATGTCGGGGGGGAGGTCGTTCCAGAGGGCTGGGCCCGCCACAGAGAGAGCCCTTCCCCTGGGCGTCGCCCGCTGACAGAGTCTAGTGGACGGCACCCGGAGAAGTCCCTCTCTGTGGGAGCGAATCGGCCGTGAGGATGTATGAGGCAGGATCCGATCCCGCAGATAGCTAGGTCCCGAGCCATGGAGCGCTTTAAAGATGATAATTAATACCTTGAAGCGCACCCGGAAGACAACAGGCAGCCAAGAGCGGTGTTACATGGGTATACCTTGTGGTACCCATAATTGCTCGCGCGGCTGCGTTCTGGACTAGCTAAAGTCTCCGGGTGCACCTCAAGGGAAGCCCCATGTAGAGAGAGTTACAATAGTCCAGTCGGGATGTCACGAGCGCGTGAGTGACTGTGCGAAGGGCGTCCCGATCCAATAGGGGGCGCAATTGGCGAACCAGGCGAACCTGGTAAAACGCCCTCCTGGCCACGGCTGTCACTTGATCTTCCATGGACAGCTGGGTATCCAGGAGGACACCTAAATTGCGCGCCCCATCCACAGGGGCAAGATGTTCGCCCCCTATGGCCAGCGTTGGAGTGAGCTTGTTGAAATTCCTTGCAGACAGCTGGTCATTTGCATCATTTTTGAGAAGCACTTGGAAGTTTAATTATCTGTGTCCTCAGGGTCACCAGAGTAGTGCTCCTGGTTCCTGTAGTCTGCAGTTTTTTCCTTTTTTGGAAATCCATTCCTACTCCCACACCATCACAAATTGTATAGCTAAAAGTCTGTAGAGATTCTCAGTCATCCAGGTCATAGTAGTCCCAAAGGTGCTTTTTCAGGAGGCAACTGGACTTTCTTGTTTTTTCTTTGAAGATGTTTCGCTTCTCATCCAATCTGGTATACTAATGGTCAAGACAAATTAACACCAAATAAGAGTCAACAGACTTCAAAGGGGGCTGTCTCTTTCAGGGGCATAGAGACTCCAAACTGATGATGCGTTTAACCCCACCCTCGGGCTCAGCCTGGTCATCTCCTAAACAGAGATTACCTCATATTTACCTCATGGTTTCCAGGATAGGGGATATCAGCATATAAATCAAGATTGTCATAGTCAAGAGACTTTAGGTCTTCATGGTCACCCTGACAATTTTGGGGTATTTCAATACCATACTGTCCTGACATATGTAATAGATCTAATTCTAGATTTAGTTTCCACAACAAAGCAGACGGTGGTGATCTAAAAATCAGGGATTTATCAGTTCTTCTTTTGTCAGAATGCTACTGAGAAAATATTAGAAGGGTTCTTTTTCCAAGTGAATGAGAGATTTATTAAAATGTTACTTTCAGAGGCTAATAGACTACAGTGAGATTTACTAATATGGCTGGTGCGATTATTGCAAAGATTAGTGCTTTTTTCTTTTGGGTGGTGGTTGAACACCTGAGCTGGCAACAATGAGCAAGATAGATATCATCTGAATTATAGCTAGAAGAAATTTTTGTGTGAATTCAACCAAATGCAAGTTGAATTCATTATGGAGCCTATTTACTGGTAGTAATAATGGGTATACATACACACAAACACATTCCATTACTGTGGTCCTTTGTTGTTGTCCTATGAAGCTGCTTCAGTTATTTGGAGGCTCTGGGGAAAAGTTCATGACGGCCTCATTAGCCCACTGTGATAAGTCCGAGAAACATTTTGAAGACACAGTTGCTTGCCTCTGTACACACTGAAAAGTTTCTATTTTAAATCAATTATTCTAATGAAATGTTGTACCATCATTTCTCTGGTTTTCTTGGGTATATTCTCTCTGCTGAAACATAAAAATGTATACAATGTCAATCATGTACCGGTATATGCTTGATTTCGTTTCTTATTTATGTCTAGGGCAGGGGTCTGCAAAGTCGGCTCTTTTAAGACTGGTGGACTTCAACTCCCAGAATTCTCCAGCCAGCCATGAAGTCCAACAGTCATAAGTGACAAATGGCTGAAAGTCACTTTTTTCAGTGCTTTTGTAATTTAGAATGGTCACTAAACACATGGTTGTAAGTCAAGGATTACCTGTAATAGGAACAAGGTCCAGGAAAAAGGTGAATGGCAAAAACCTACTGGGGATTCAAAGATTATCAATGTATTTCTATAATCACTGTGTATAAAAATAATGTAGATCATAATTAATTAGAATCATTCTGCTTCTAAGAAAAAGAAACTATATTAAGTCATGAATTATGCAAAAACGTTTTTCAAAAAAATCACAGTGATGAAGTACTTAGATTGCACAGTTCATGTATACAATATTTATTAAGCAGTATATTGATGCCAGTGGGGAATCTGCAGGAGGGAATACAATGTATAACTAAAGGTTAACTGCTGGACCCCTAAAATGGATTAGAGAAAATAATGAGGACTTTTGCAAAGCAGTGCAGTGGTTCTGGAACAAAGGCGCTCTATCTTAATTGTTGGCATTGGCAATATCCAGAAGTTGCATCCAATAATAGTCCTAGCTTGCTAGGTGATATTGTAATGCCACAAAACCAACAAAAGTTTGAGTTAATCCAGAGCTATCTGACTGTTCCCTATAAGAACAGAACCAGGATTGGATAAACCTTTGGTCTGATCTAATCAAGGGCTTCTTAAATTTGTCACTTTATAATAAATTTGTACTGTAATTATCAAGGGATGTGGTGGCTAAGATGCTGAGCTTGTCAATCGAAAGGTTGGCAGTTCGAATCCCTAGCACTATATAATGGAGTGAGCTCCCGTTACTTGTCCCAGCTTCTGTCAACCTAGCAATTCGTAAGCACGTAAAAATACAAGTAGAAAAAATAGTGACAACCTTTGGTGGGAAGGTAACAGCATTCCATGCACCTTTGGCGTTTAGTCATGCCGGTCACGTGACCACAGAGATGTCATCAGACAGCACTGGCTCTTCGGCTTTGAAACAAAGATGAGAACCGCCCACTAGAATCAGGACTGACTACCACATATGTGCGAGGGGAACTTTACCTTTAATGTAATTATGTCAATGGCTAACTAGCCACATTACAGTATACTAGCAAGCATGTATTTGTTTATAGAGATTCTTCTGAATGCAAGAAAGAAGTAATGTTTGTACTATATTCATTAAAATTACACACAGTTTGGCACCACAGTTCTTTATCTATTTAATTTAATTTAATATTTAAATTTCTATACCGCCCTTCTCCCTTCCGGGACTCAGGGCAGTGTACAGGCAGCAGTAAAATCACGAATAAAACATATAAATTTCCAATAGCCACTTGTCAGGACTCTTCACAATTCATTTTTGTCCTCACTTATCTGAGGTTTTCTTTTGTTTTTTCAATTTCCATGTTAGGATTCATTGAATAATGTTATTTAATTTCTAAATTTAGAATCCATTGGAGAATCTGTATTCCTCCATGGAAGTCAGGCCTCTACATCTCAAATTCTGGGTGTACAAGAACTGGTACAAATTCAGTTTTGCACCTCTTTAGGACTTGAGATTTTACGTCAGTGTTGTCATGGCTTCCTCTTCATCTGCTCCACATGGATGAGTCAGCTTTCAGTGCTTAGTAGTAATATATACTGAAAATCAGACTGACCCTTTGATAGAGGTCTGAATACAGTTGTACCATCCAGATGATTGTAATTGGAAACCACTGTATACCCAGGAAGGTATCTTGGAGTCTTGGGAATTAGCCTAGCAGCATTGTGGATTGTCATATGGATTCCTTTTAAGATGTTCAAGCAGCAACCTGAGTCACCGATACTGAGGTTCAGATTTGTATTCCCATTGTGCAAAAGTAATTTATTCCTGTTGTCCCCGAAGATCATGGTTGAACTTTCAAAAGACAAAGTAAAATGGCATATTTAAGTGAGGATAAAAGGAAGATAACACTGAATTTAAGATGATCCTGGCCCCCGGGCCAAGAAGATTGAGACAGCGAAAAGATAGTAGATGTATGCTGCTCAGTTTCCTGCTTTGCTGGGGAAGATTTCTAACTCCTACTGAAATGTATGGGTTTTCCCCACTTTAACAGATATGTGTTGGTAATATATTTGTGCCTGCTTGTGTGCATAGGCCAGAGGCCACATTCCAAAAAAGGATGCCATGTAAAATACTGATTAACTGTAGACCAATTAAAATTAATTACCAATAAAATTACTATTTATATACATTCATACATACATACATTCTCTCCAGGGGTGGGCTGCTGCCAGCATTACTACCAGTTCGGTGCCCATGCGCATTTGCACATAAATAGGTCTGCCCATGCACAAAACGTTAAAAAATGGAAATTAAATTTGTGCAATGAAAATTGTTCTGCGCATGCGCAGAACTGAAAAACCACTTCAGGAGCATGGCAGGCCTGGGTCACTGCCAGTTTCAGTGACCCAGGCCGCCAAACCATTACCAGTTTAACCAAACCGGTCCTAACCGGTAGGAACCCACCTCTGATTCTCTCTCTCACTGTATTACCAATAAGGCACCTCATTTTTAAAAAAATTAACTGATCTTCTGTGTGTGTGTGTGTGTGTGTGTGTGTGTGTGTGTGTGTGTGTTACCGTAAACCAAATACTGTAAACCACCGTAAACCATGCAGAAATCTGGAAAAACTAGGCAGAGCAAACAAACACTTGCATATTCTTCAATAACCTCATTCAGTTCAATGGCTCTTACTCCCAAGCAAATATGCATGGGCTGCTGCTATGGGGAGATGGATCTGTTTGTCTATTTACATCCATGTGCCTCCTCCTGCTCCTTCCTAACATGCTCTAAATAAGTTGGGGTGAAAACTGAGGAAGGGGTCTTTGGGACATTGAGCCATCTTTAATTTTCGTTTGCAAAAAGAAAAGAGCTGGGTAGAGCCCCCTGTGTAAATTGCTAGCACAGGGATACTTACACTTGTTTAATGTATAGCGAGTCCCATTGATTTTCCAGTACTTTCTCCCCAGGTAAGTATGCTTAGGACCTGGTGGCCTGTACAGATAATGGACTCAGCTCCCACAGCTCTCATTTCCCTCCACCTACAATGAAGGAGGGTCTGACCTGAGCAGCCTTTCTTACCAAGGCATCCCTATGTGGAATATGATTCCCCCCCCCCCCCAGAGTCATGGCATGGAGAGCTTTTGTTTGAGCACAGCCTGCATTCATCTTCTACCTCCTGCCCATTTCTATGTCTGTGTTTGAGTTCTCCCTGAATGTAGGACGTCACTCTCTCCCCAGTTCGCAATAATTGGGGAAACAATTCAGTTTTCTCTTTGGTAAATATGATCCCTCCTTCAACCTCTTCACCTCAGTTCAGCTCTTCTGCAAATCAGAGCCAACTGCACTTTTCACACCAGGGATCCACGGACCACTCACTGGGCTTGCTTTCTTGGCGTGTCCATGTCTCTCTCATTAAATCCCCCCTACTTGCACCATTGTCCCTTGATGCTGCTGTGTCTTCGTTCAGGGCTGACTGATTTGCTAGGTAGAGGCTACCCTGCTGGGAAGAAAGATCTACAGTTTGTAGCCTGAAAAGTGCTTCCTTTCGCTGAGTAGAAGGAAGCATTGAATCCAGCTGAGATGTTCCATTTCATTGACCTAGCACATTTTATGGAGCAGAAGAAACGGAAGGTTTGGTGATTAGCGCTACCAAAAATAGTTTTTAAAAGACCCTCATCTCTTGTTCATAGTTTTTAGTGCAAAAAAAATGAGGTTGACAAATGGTGCTTCAACTGAGGAAACTAACCTTTTTTTTTGACAGGATGTATAGCCAATCCGGGTCCTCCAAATTCACGGAGAACCGATGGCTCATGCAGGTTTCCATCAGCATTCCTTCATGCATGGAGCCCATTTGCAGCCTCAGCCTCATTTCCCCACATGTGCCAAAGTCTGCTGGCTCACAAGAATAAGAACAATGGTTGAAAACTGACTCATTGAAGCTACCAAGTAATAGTCCCAGTCAGGGGTCTGCAAAGTTGGCTTTTTAAAACTGGTGGACTTCAACTTCCAGAATTCCCTAGCCAGCATGGCTGGCTGGGGAACTCTGGGAGTTGAAGTCCACCAGTCTTAAAAGAGCCAACTTTGCAGACCCCTGGTCCAAGTAACAATGTGACTCCTGACGTTCAGAAAAGTGAGAGCCATGAACTGATCTCAAGTATGCCGATTGTGAGTCAAGCTCTGAGTAGCTCCGGGTGATTCATGGCATCATACCCTTACGTGAAATGTATTTGTTAGAGGGAAGAACTGATGTAATCTTTCAAACATATGTGTGGTTATGCATCAATAGTTTTAATATTAGCTTTGTATGCATTTTGATACAGATGATTGAACAACACTGAAGTCTTTTTGAGCTACCAGGAGAAGGATTCAGTTTACAGATATTCTTAAAAACTATTTTTTGGGACTTTCCCTCCTATCATTCTAACTCAGGGGTGTCAAACTTGATTTCATTGAGGATTGCATCAGAGTTGTGTTTGACCTCGGGGGAGCTGGAGAGGTGTGGCCAACTCAACGTCACTTGTGTTGGAAGGCACCTGTGGTAGCCTGAGTGCTCTGCCAGCGAAAATGGGTTCCCGGGCTCCGTTTTTGGCTGCGGCAGTCCCCTGCAACCCTCTGCCAGTGAAATTGAAGCTCTGGAGGGCTGCCCATGGCCCTCTCGATTTCCATTTTTGCTGGCAGAGGCACCACAGGCTGGTCCTTTGCTGCTTCCAGAGTGGCCCATGGGACAGATCTAAACACCCCACAGGCTATATCTGAGCCCCGGGCCTTGAGTTTGACACCCCTGTTCTAACTCATACAGGTAGTCCTTGACTTGCAACCATTCATTTAGCAACATTTCAAGGTTTGGACTGAATAAAGTGAGTTACACTGTCTCTCACATTTATGGCCGTCATAGCACCCCTACAGTCAAAATTTAGGTACTTGGCAACTGGCATATATTTACAACAGTTACAGCACCCGGGGGTCCTGTGATCCCTTATTTGCAATCTTCTGACAAGCAAAGTCAATAGAGGAAACCATATTTGCTTAACAACCCTGGCAAAGAAAGATTATAAATAAGACTTGTTTCACAATGAGAAATTTTGGTGCTAATAGTGGCCACAAGTTAAGAACTGTGTATGCATGAAGGAAGCGGGAGTTAAGCCCTTTCTTGTTTTAAATACAGTTTCCTCCCGCTACTGGGCTATTATGGCACTTTGCATTCAGAGCTCAAGATAACAAGTTGAATTGATCTTGGCTGAATGTTTTCTGGCTTCCTATAATTCTGTCTAGATTGGATTTGCCTTGTATGTTTTAATTATCATCCAAGAGAAGAGTCAGGAGAACTACGATGACTACATTTCCTTTTAAAATTGCAGAAATGCTCCTGGTGCGGATTAACAGTCCCTTCACCAGATTTACTATTGATCTGCTTTGTTTTACTCTCAAGGGGAACAGCGTAGAAGCTGATAAATGGATGCCGGTTTTCACTGCGGCTTTGTAGGATGATAAAGATTCTTACGCATATATTGGTGCCATTTATATTGTTCTAATTTTTATGGTCTTGTCAGTAGAATTAACATCGTTATTTAGATGTATTACTACAATATTGATATTAAACCTATTTCTGATAACTGAGTTCTAATATGAATGCCATTTGTCTACCCCAGGACTACATACACCACTCATACTTTATAGATCTGCAAGGTTTGCAGTATAATTCTATGTATATTTACTTAAAAGTAGGTATAATAGCATTTGGTGTCAGATATTTGCAAGATTGAGTACTGCGATCATGATTAGGGAGAGTATCCTCCATGATCAGAGCACATTGAAGAGTTTTAGGTGGTCCCAACTTCCTTTTATTTTTTAAGTGAAAGAGATTATTTGGGTAACGGATGGGTAACTGAATCTGCCCTAAGTAATACTGTATTGAAATCTGCTTTGCTGTTTCTTACTTTTACTTCATGCAAAAAGGATTTTTCCCCATATGTTTGTCTCAATGTACTTGGATTTTTTCCCCCACATTTCTCTCGTTGGGGCTTTTATTGTTGAAAATGAGAGTGGGGAAGTGTGCTTCTTTTTTCTCCACATGTTTTACTCCAATCTTCTTGGCTCAATAAATTTCCCAATCTGAAAACAAATGAAGGCTTTGTCATACAGTTTAATTAAGCCCATAGTTGAGCCCAAAATTTATGTTGCTAAGTGAGATATTTAAATGAGTTTTGCCCCATTTTGTGAACTTTCTTGCCAGAATGGTTAAGTGAAACATTGCTGTTGTTAAGTTAATAACACGGTTGTTAAATGAATCTGGTTTACCTATTGACTTTGCTTATTAGAAGGTCGCAAAATCTGACCACATGACCTTGGGATAGTCATAAATGTGAATCAGTTACCAATTGTCCAAATGTTGATCACATGGGGATATTACGACGGTCGCAAGTGTAAAATGTGATCATATCTCACATTTTCAGTGATGTAACTTTGAAAAGTCACTAAATGAACTTTTGTGAGAACTACCTATGTTGTAATTGAAGCATGGGAAGCTCAAAGGGGCTAGAGAGCTGAAAGGCATTACATTCCTGGGGACAATTCTCCACAGCCAACTCTCCATGGCCAACTCGCTGCAGGACAATTAGCCACAGTCAACTCACCACAGGACAACTCGCTGTGAGACAAGAGCAGTGGTGGGCTTCAAATTTTTTAGAACCTACTCTGTAGGTGTGGCCTATTTTGTGGGCGTGGTTTGGCAGTCATGTGACAGGGTGGGAGTGGCCACCTTTTAAAATGTGGTGAAACTCATTTAATAACGCTCTTGCTTAGCAACCAAAATTTTGGACTCAATTGTGATGATAAATTAATTCTTTCTTTCTTTCTTTCTTTCTTTCTTTCTTTCTTTCTTTCTTTCTTTCTTTCTTTCTTTCTTTCTTTCTTTCTTTCTTTCTTTCTTTCTTTCTTTCTTTCTTTCCTTCCTTTCTTCCTTTCCTTCCCGTTGGGTCACTGGCAGCAGCGGGCCAGATTTACTTCCAGGTACACTGGTGGAACCCCCTCTCACCGGTTCTCTAAATTTCACCAACCGGCTCTCGCGAGTAGGTGCGAGCCTGCAGAAACCCACCACTGGACAAGAGTTACATTAATATCAAAGAAATAGTGGAATAGAATTATTAAAGGATGCAAAAGGAGGGACAGAATGAAATGTGAATGGCAAAAATTAAAATAATTTTAATTTATTTTAAATAAATAGAATTGTTAAATTGTCCCACGGTGAGTTGTCCCATAGTGAGTTGGACATGGGAAGTTTGCCGCAGCAAGTTATCCCATTCTGCCCCTTAACAGCTTTATAAAGTCAAAGTCTTTATTGTCATTGTACATTATGTATACAACAAAATTGGTTTAGCCTTTACTGGTGCAGTTCATACAAGATAATGTGAATAATATAATATACTTAATACTATACTTAGCTTATACTTAATTCAGTGCAATAACACTACAGTTCACCCATGAAAATGTTACTAAATTTCTTTGCTTTTCATTGAAAAAATAAAGGAATTAAATTGTCCTTCCAAGTTAGATACGAACTAGTAGAAATAACAGATCCTCAGGGCACTCTAGACTTAGGTTGCCTTTCTTTTTACCTTTTGTTGCTCTGATGTATTTGTGGGTCTGATACCCTTTCAAATCATGTTTCTTCACATATTATGAAATCTTCTCCTCAGTGTAAGAATTCAATAAGAATGGGGATATCAGCCAATGGAAAAAGAAAGAAAAAGAAAACCATTCCCTTCACTAATTTCCCATTCACAAGACTCTTCATCTGAAAATATCTTTCCTCTTGCATCCTTAATATATTGTATTTGCTTAAATATTTTCCCATCTAATATGTGAATTAGCTCTTGAATTCATCATGATGACCAGTCAAAAGGTCTTTTTATTACTCTAGCTGAAATTGTATTGTAAGAGTGTACTTAATATAATCTCTCCCATCCCCAAACTGCTTTATTTATTATTATTTATTTATTTTTCACATTTATAACCCGCTCCCATCTCACCACAAAGGGACTCGGGGCGGCGAACAAAGAATTACGTCAATAAACATAAATACAGAGATATTAGGTGCCTGTGTTGTGACCATTTTAAAATCCCCATTTACAACTGGCGGTGCTGGGGTTACGCAAGGCCGGCTAGTTGGAAGAGGTAAGTCTTAAGACATTTGCGGAAGAGGCGGAGGTCAGGAATGGTACGGATTTCAGGGGCAGGTCGTTCCAAAGGGCTGGTCCTGCCACAGAGAAGGCTCTTCCCCTGGGTGCCGCCAGTCGACATTGCCCGACCGACGGCAACCTGAGGAGGCCCTCTCTGTGGGAGCGTGTCGGTCCCAGGGATGTATGGGGCAGGAGGCGGTCTTGCATATAGCTAGGTCCCGAGCCATGGAGCGCTTTGAAGATGGTCCATAACAAAATTGTGTATTTTGAATGTTTGAAATGTAACCAATAACTGAAGATGTAGCCACATTTTTCTGCCATCTTTGTCACTGTTGGTGCCTTCTAGATCACATTTGTTCAGAAATCAGTTCAATCCCATTAGTAATTGACTTTTAAACAGGCATGGGTTGAAATGTCTTATAATCATCAGAGAGATGCATTTGTAATTTATTTTCTGTATTATTGATGTTGTTGTAGTTTTTAATTGTAAGCTACCTTGAGTCTCTTTGATTTGGCAGCCTTATCAATCTAATAAATTCTAATTATTCCAAGATGCTTTATAACAATAAAGCAGTAACAGTGGGGAAAACATTAATAAATAGCTCAGAAAGGAATATGAAAATAAAAACACACAAAAGCCACTAACCCTAAATAATGTGATAATATAATCAATTTGAATTTGAACCATTCAGTGAATGAATAACCTGGGAAGCAGAATTACTCTTCAAATGTGAGTCCTGTTTCAGAATGCTAATTAGTTGCACAAACATAATTCATCAGAAGTGCAGCTTGAATTCACACTGTTCACAATACAACTTCTTATTATAACAATCATCCATAAAAAACTGTTTTTATGGATGATTGTTATACCACATTTTGCAAATAAACTGAACTATTTCTTATTCTGCTTTTTATGGCTTTTTATGCTGACCCTTTAATAATCTAGCCCAGTTGTTCAAAGTGTATTTTGTGAAAACATTTCATCTGCATTCAATTCAATGCATGATATTGCCTTCTGAAGTCCCATTTAATCACCTAATACTCAAAGCAATCTTTTCACAAGAAAATATTTCTCCACGTATGTTTAAAACAAGTGAATGCAACATGTCATCCAACACAATGCAGCACAATGTTGTCCTTGTGGGCATGGATGCATAGAAATCTTAGTGCAAGTCCTCTTTTGTAAAGTTTTACAGGGGCAACCATCTCCAGCTGATCATCTAACTTTTATCCAGTTTCTAGGGCAGGTATTCCCAATCCCTGGTTCAGAGCCTGTTATCGGGTTGCGACCTGATAGGAACTGTGCTGCATAAGTGGTGGGCGAGGGTGTGAGCCTGTGTTGTGGTTGGGGACCGCTGTTTTATTTTGAAGAATAGTTTTTTTTATTTTTCCCATTTCAAAATCATTCATTCATATGCATTCTTATAAATGCTATTTAACATTTATCTATTCATCATTAATATCTATACACATTCTTACATATACACTGTATAATACAGTTTGGATCGCTTTCTTGCCACCCCGTGTCTCCATCTTATTTTGCAACAGCCTTACTCCTATCTTCTCAAGCTTCCTTCTCTGCCTTCTTATTTCCTCCTCTCATTTCTCCTCTCCCTTTCTCCCCCTCTCTTTCCTCTCTCCTTCTCTCCTCTCTTCTTTTTTATCCTCTCTCCTTCTCCCCACCATTACTTTCTCTACTTTACCCTTTCTTCCTTTCCCTCCTCGTCTCTCCTCTTTCCGTTGTTGCCTTTGCTTATTTATTTTCTCTGATAGGTTCTGGGGATGGCGTTTCAGCAATCCAAACTTAATATATATTTTTCCCTCAAAATAAATTTCTATTGAACAATAATTCACATAAACATTGAACAAAGACTGAGGAGTTTAATGCCTCGTCCAATTTTAGTCTAATTCATCCCAAGCTGATAGATCTTATACACATCTTACAGTTGTCTTATAAATCCCTAATTCTCAATATTTCTCTTACACTTCTAATAATAGCAGAGTTTATATAGAGAAAAAGATTCAAAAACAATTATTGTAATTAATTGGGGGGACCGCTGTTTTAAAGCACTGCTGATATGTTTTATTTATACTACATATTACAATACAGCAATAACTTTAATTCTCTAAATGTAGCAACATTTTGTGCATATAAACTCCTCCTACCAATGGAATAGTCAATAATGTAGTTTAGTTTCTTATTTTATTACATCATGCCACACTAAATTAGCCTTAATTGTATAGTGTTTATATTTTAAATATTAATATTATTTTACTGGTAGAATTTAATGATATAATGACGATGTTATTTTTGTGATATACACCCACACAGTATGTATATATAGCATCATTCCCTAATTTTATACAGTAAGATTTATATTAGATAATTTACACTGCATTGTTCTTCCTTGCCTTATTTTATATGCTCTTTGACTGTTGATCATTGAGTACTTTTGATCAGTGTGGATTGCTTCATGGTATATGAATATGTACTTTGCAGTTGTTTTCTCTGTTTATGAGTATGTTCAGGAAGATAATCTATTGTTGTTCTCTTCTTGTAAATATGATTCTGTGGAAGTTGTGATGATGACAGTTATCATCTTTTTATCTCTTTTCTTTTTCATTTTGACGATGGCAAACATGGCATCCCCACAATGGATCAGTATTTGGGTTATATCTTTGGGGAAACTGCTGTTTCCAGATTTTGCATGACTGTCTCTGCTATGAATTATGAAATGTGTGATTTTCTTTTGAGACAAAAAACATCACAATAACCTCACACTCTCAAATGCAAAAGTAGGCTAAATATAACTTTTTTTTTCAATACAGTGGATAACAGCATAACTTCATCAGTGTCTACTCATGCAAATGACAACCACACAACTCATTAAAAGGAAAATTTCATCACATTCAAATTTCTGAAACTACCAATAGATTACCATGATTCGTACAAATTATAGTAGCCCATAAACTAAGAAAGTTTATCCAAAGCATTCTAAGCAAACCTAACAACCCAACAATCAAAGAAGACAAAACAAAACTCATCTACAACATACAATGCAAGGATTGGGAAACAGGCAGAACACGTGCTTGAACATCATTTGGCACTTTAGAAAACATGGTGAAAACTTAGTCTCACAGCACATTAACATGTGAAATTACTGCTCCAATAGGGTAATTATAGACATCTGAGATCACAGCAGATCCAAAAATGCAAATGTTTCTGGAGAATCCTTTTACAGATATAGTTAAATTCTACCTGCAATTCATTCAAGAAAGGAAGCAACTAAAAGTCGAGGAAAAAGGTAAACACCTCTAAATACATCCTTCCTGATTAACGAAAATCGAGATAAGCAAGACCTAGCATTAGAGAAACAGGAATAATGAAAGAAGAAATAACATTCATCTTAAAAAGCATTCAAGGATACTATCAAGGTGGAGAGTACAAGCTACCACATATAAACAGCAACTCCAACCCCTTGTTCACTGATGATACTATCTAGCTAGCCTGATAATGAAACGTCTTTAGGAAGAAAAGCAAGTTAAGAGGACATCAAGAATCCAGCAATTCAATCCTCAGCTCTATTTTTTCTTCATTGTAGTTACTTAGGTATGATTGATTACTGAATGTGCCCTCAAATTGGTGTTGAGTCTTAGTATTCCCATAAATTTCACTCAGGATAATCTGACTCCAACCTCGTCTTCCAGCTCTTCAAATGGTGCATACTTTCCCTTTGTAGTTGAGTCTACTCATCTTGCTGCTACTAACCCTCTTTTTCACTTATACCCAAACACAGAGAAGACTAGAAGATGTCCCATAAATGGATGATACTCACATCATTCCAAAGACTACTATGTTCTCTGAGTTCCTCTCTATTGTCCCTAAGTATGCAACCTCAGTAATTATCCTCCTCTCCTGAGACATAAGTCTCTTTGGGATATGTTTTATTAGGTTGTCAGAGTCAGTAGCGGTAGCTGCTCATCATTAATTCAACAGAGAACCAGCCTGAGAAGTCATTTCCTCTGTGAAATGTTTCTCTCCCTTTGTAGAAGTGTGTGCTTTCCTCTTCTCCAAATGTTCATCGGGGTGATAAAATAATAATAATAGAAAAGGCAGAGCGTAAACAGACTCCTGGCTTCTAGCATTCTTCTTGTTGATTCCAGCATGAAAACAATTTTACCATTTTCCATCCAATTATAAATTTTAATCAGAAAATTAAAAAGTTTTAATATGGTCTCAGTGGTTTTCACTGTTATCACATGCAGTGAAAAGGTTTAGAGCTGTAAACTTATAGAAAATGCCAGTTGTAAATAAACTATGGGGGCATCTGACAATTTCCTCCATTTTTTAACTCCCCTGTTGCTAATTATCTCCATTCATTTCTGCCTTTGCAGTCACTTTATTCATTGAATAAATTATTTCTACTGCCTTCGTTGCTTGGATTTCATTTTTTATCAGGTACTCACCGATATGAGTTCATATCCCAGGAGTCATGCTTACATTGCTGTATGTTGCCTTCTTTGGTTTGCTTATGTAAAGGCTACAAAAAGCAAAAAAAAGTGTGTTCCCCAAAACTTGCAAAAAATTAATAGGCACTCTTTAAAACTTCTGTGGCCCCAGAGCTGCTTAAGGAGGTCCAAAATTGTTTGTTTGATGGGCAGCACCTTTGTTTGACAGATCCCACTCATCCTTTTGCTAATGAATTAATGAATGTTATTTAGAGCATGTTAGTCACTGGGGCAATAGTTCTTTAAATAGTTTTTAAATGGCTGCCGGAATAATGGTAACTAATGGTAATTGGGGATTTTGGCCTGGAAAGAGTTCATTAAGAAATACCTTCATTGGGTTGTATTGAGGCACAGGAAGTGGCCCAGCCACAATCTTGCACATTTGAACTGAACTATAGAATGGAAAGAAAGAAAATGTATTGCCAGATTGGTAGGGCAGTTAAGGTACCAAGCTAGAAAGCAGGAGACTGTGCTTGTCCAGTCCTGCCTTAGACATGAAGGTCATTCTCTCTTAGCCCAACTCACTTTACAGGATTATTGTGGGGAAAATAGGAGGAAGAAGATGTGTTGGAGATATTTGTAATAATAATAAAGGTGGGAGATGATAGATAAGTAGGTAGGTAGGTAGGTAGGTAGGTAGGTAGGTAGGTAGGTAGGTAGGTAGATAGATAGATAGATAGATAGATAGATAGATAGATAGATAGATAGATAGATAGATAGATAGATAGATAGATAGATAGATAGATAGATAGATAGATAATTGCAAATACCTTTGTTGGAAGAAATGTCCTTCTGGGTTCAGCTCCAAGTGGGGGAAAAGACACTTGGAAACATGGAGGCTGCTGGGAAAGATGGTTTAATGGTGGACAGGATCACATAGTTTGAGTTCCTGAACAGATAAGGGGGATCACATGCTTCTAGATGTAGGATGAAGAAGAAAAGAGTGAGATGCTGAAAGTTCCTGGCTTTATGCCCTCTCTGGCCCTTGATTTTGATCTTGTATTCTGTTTGGTTGTCAGATTCCCATGGGGCCATGCAGGGGTAACCCTCTAGGCTTTTCTGAGTCCAGGTTTGGTCGAGCATTGCTTCTTCCCAGGTGCCCTGCGTTGAGCTGGGTGAAGGGCTAATACTATTATGCTTTAATCCCATCACCCTGGAGCTGAATGGGGAAGACCTTTGTTATGTAGAATAGACTGGCTCAGGCATTTTAATGGCTCATTGACAAAGGTGGGGGCTCTTAAGACTGAGTCTGTTTCCTGCCTACAAAAATGTTTCTCCATTTCTTATCCAAGGAAATATAATATTCTGCCTTTTCAATATTTCCCAGGATATTTCTTTTTTCTAGGAGAGGGGTGGGTGCTAACTTCCTACACCTTTACATAAAAAGTGCACCTGAACAAAGGTATTACTAGTTACAAATGTAGATATATATTTTCTATGTAAATTTTAATCATTAGCAAATTCCACATAGCTTGACAGATTTTTTTTGAGACCTTCATGCCTCATCAACTTGCTTGTCCAACTGACAGCTATTGATGAGCGACTTTAAGACCAATATTCTTTTCCATATGCCTCTTTACCTTATAAATGCTGATTTGTGTAAAGTAGACTATATGTCACAGTAAGAACCAAAAAGCACCTCAATAATTTTTTTTCTTTTTATATAGCCAGAGACTCAGATAGGTAGGAACTAGGGATACAGAAATTCTTGTATACAAAATGGAAATACATGCATAGGTGTGCTTGATACATAATATTCAAAGTAATGCAACTAAGCCATTAAAATACAAGAAAAACAATTTTAATTTTAAAAACTATTTAAAACCCCAAAAATGGAAGTGCTATCCAACTTATTAATAATATAATCATTTAACAGACTTTACTGAATTCCACCAGTACTGAATCTCCAGGCAAGATAGCAAAGCCAAATCTTCAGGCCCTTCCTAAAGGTCAGAAGGCTACATGTCAATTTAAGTTCCAAGAAAATGATGTTCCATTTGTTATTTGAGTTATTATTCAACCACATTATTTTATATCTTCATGTTAAGTCTTTGTTACTGGGAGAATTGGACATTCAAGCACAATAGTTTTGTTGTTGTGTTGTCACATTATCAAGATAGTCCGATATTTATATAATATTAAGTCTTAGTGAGGCTTCATTTGAGCTGTTGTGATATGTGAAACAAATTATAACGGCTAGTGTTGTGTTCAAACCAGGCTGCTATGTGTTATTCAACAACCTGTGTTCAAAACAATTCCTGGTATTAGTGTTGCGCAGATACTAAAAAAGATACTCACTGTTTTTTTTCCAAACCATTAATTCATTTTATAGCGTCCAGATGCTCATTATGGAGGAGTTGAGCCTTATTGCTCAGGAGACATGCTCTAAATTATTGATGATTTCCTGCCAGAGAAACAATCTGAATTGTATAAAACATTACATCTTGGTAGAATATGCCTGGTAGGAAGTTCATTGCCTTGTAAAATGGTATGTAAAACACTAATGTTGCTGTGGATTCCTAGGATAAAAGAGAAATTGTCACTTGAGAAAATAAATGGAATGAATTCCACAACTGCTCATGATGGGCATTAATCAGGGAGACTCTTTTTCTGCATTTACAACAGGCTAAGTTGGTGGTACAGTACACATTTCTTTTTTGTGCTCTTCTCTGGGTTATGAATCCATTAGGGGAAGCACCTTAAATTATCTTTGTCGCTATAAATGCTAGCTTCATCTTTTGGTTTCAGTTTAGAACACACAATGTTTTTCTTAATAGTTTTGTTATTTTGGAGAAATGCCTTTTTTTTTACAAAAAACATATGATATATTATTCTCTGTGTAGACCACAGAGCACCAAGTATGAAAGTGCAGTATGCAAGTGTACATATATCAACTTGGAACAGGATAAAATAGACCAGCATGTCTGAGAATTACATCACAGACTACACTGGTTCTCCCCCCCCCCCTCCAATTTAAAAGAAAATACTGCCAAGAACACTTCCTTCTTGGCAGCAAAAGGAGCCAATGGTTAAACATTTCATCTTAATCTTAACCTAAACCAGTAGTGGGATTCAGCCAGTTCGCACCCCTTCAAGAGAATCGGTTGTTAATTTTCTGAGCAGTTTGGTGAACTGGTTGGAAGAAATCATTCGGGCAGAGAACTGGTTGTTAAATTATTTGAATCCCACCACTGATCGAAACTATGATATACTGTAAACTAGCCTTCCCCAATATGATATCCTCCAGTTTTGGTTTGCAACTGTCATCCTGACCAATTAGCACAGTCCTATAAAATGTCTTGGCATGGAATAAGGGGTTATTTGGGGGATACTAGGATAGATTTCCAAACAGGTATTTCAGCCTACGTCTATATCTGTTTTAAAGATCTGCTTATTAAGAATCTCATAGCACAATTTTAGGCTGTTTCATCTTCATCCATATTTGAAGAGATGGAAAATTCAACCGAGTTTTCAAGGAAAACGGAAGGAAGAATGAGTGGCGGCAAAGGAGGAAAAGATGAATATGACATTATTTTTGTGGGATCTCCAGCTAGACTGGAGGAAGGTGTTAAGACAGGGCCGAGTTTGGATTCTTTTCACTGCAGAAAGTGGCACAAGCTAAGCCTCCCCCAGAATCGTTGAAACCTTATTCTACCATTCCCAAGGGAATAGAGTCAGCCTGGTGTGATTCTTGTAACATAGGTGAGAAGCAATCAGTCTTCTGTTTGAGACTATTCATGACTAGTTTTGGTTGCTTTCATCTGACACATATGAGATCTTTGACAATCGCTCTCTAAATGGGGTTTCCCCCTATTTAAAACAGCAAAACATTGGAACGTAACAACAATATTGAGAAGATAACAATGTTTTTCTCTATATTCTTTTAAATTAGCCTCTTTTGTGGCTTTTTTCTCTCTCAGAAAAAGCAATTAATAGCTTGAGGCAGGGGAAGGACGATAGTATTGATTTCCATTGAGGAAGACTCAGATAAATGCCCCTCTCCCTTAACTTGACTACCTAATTAATCTCTTCTACGTGAGTAGTTTCAAATTTTAAATATGGGTGGATCTGATTACTGAGCTTCTGGGGCTGACATTGATTAATATAAAATAACCATGGAAAATACATGGGCCTGTCCTTGAAAGCAGTAGGTGATGAGCTCGCCGTGAAAGAAACATGCGTGTGCCCAATTTTGACTAATCTCTTCTAGTTAATTACAGTTATATCATCTGATCATTGAGTAGAAATCTTCTTTATAACTTTCAGTTAATTGTGGAATCTTTAGTGCTAATAAGACTTTTCTCAAATGTGTTAAGAATATGAATGTCTATGTTTAATCTAGTATTTCTGTAACTACAGCTACCATTTTTTATCATTTAACTTTGCCATCCATCAAAAACTGATTATTAATATTTTTATGCAACTCTTATGTAGCATCTGCATTCCTTATCATTTTATGTTTTCATTATCTGCATATCTTCTGCAATTTGTGGTCCACTTTATCTCCAAACCTTTTTGAAGAAGATTTAGTAGAAGGTTCCCTATGGAATGTTTACTTTTCTTCTACAGTTTGATGAAAAACATGGATATTTATAGTCCATATTATTTATTCTGATATTAGCTTCCCTTCAGTGGAGATCAAGGAGAGGTTGGGACAGTTGTCTGACATAGATCCTTTCATTTGGATTCCAACACTGGGCAGGGGATTAAATTCACTGACCTAAATAGGTCTTTCCAGCTCTTATTCAGTACAAAAGCTAAGAGTAAAAACAGTGAGGAACACGTAGCTTCTGATTTCACGATGGACGTTTTCATACTGTTTTCCCAATAAGATCTATGTTAACTTGTTCCAACTGTAATGTTCAGTAAACATAATAGTGTGGGTGTTGCATGTTCTCTGCTAGAGATTCTCTTACTTTCCCCACTGCAGAATTATTTCTCCATGTTGCTTGCAAGATTACTTGGGAGAAAAGAATGGCCTTTAAGAAATATTTTGCAAACTAGAACTAACACTTATTAGACCAGTCAGTTGGTATATTAGCACCCACCTACAACTTGGTCAAATTGTGACCATGCATGGAAAAACGCATCCAATATAATGAATACTTTTTAAAAAAACTTTTTGTCTTGTTACTTTTGGACATATCATGGTGTGGTTTCTTGAAGCAATGTCTTGCTGAGCTCTTGTTACTGCAATACCTGATAACAGCAGTGAATTATTTAAGAACAAGTTGAGTTCCTCATTACAATTAATACGTGCAGAGTTTTTACAATGCCCTTTTAGCCTAGCCAGGTCTATTGACTCAGGCATGGAATGGTTATTTTCTTTAATTCTGTTTTGTGCTCTTTCTTTTGGAAAAAAAAATAGAAGCTTGTGTTTTATATTAGCAGGACACAGACTAAGGCATTATTAGCAAGATTGCTTAGTACAAACTTAGTACAAATATCATGGGCAGTGCTTTGAGGTTAATAATACCTCTCCAAGCCTAATCTATCACTAGGATTATTTGAAGTAGCATTGCTGAAATTTGTAATTTGATGCTGTTGCAAGATAATTTTCTGGCAATTTGAAGAGGATTGATTGTCAGTTGTTTATCTGAATTCAAGCCAAAGCCCTGTCAACTGACAGTAATACAAATGCTCATTTCTGCCCTCCCTTTTCAAGATCTACCAAAGTATCCACTAAGAGTTAAGACATCATATTGGATATGCATGAATATGGCAGTGTCAAAGTAGCAGCCAACTTGATTTTCTGCTATTTTAAATTGGATACTCTCAACTTACTGAGTCTAAGACATTTTTCTGCAAACAAATTACAATTTTTCCTATTGAAGATAAACCATCTATTCTAGCCAGTGGAAGCGTAGAAGTATTTCCTCTATGGCAAAAAGTGCTGCCCATGTTCACAGGGGAAATAATGTTCAATTGAATGCCATCGGCATCCTGGATCCCTCCTCTTACTTATTACAGAACCACTTGTGGAATGTGTTCCATGTTTACAATGTGCATCACAGATTGCAACTTTGTGGGGTGCTACATTTAAAAGCCCCGTAGTGACAATTAAGAACCATCCATCATCGTTGATTGATTTAGATTTTGTACTATGATATTAGCAGCTGTGGTTCCCCTCCTTTTCCTGCTAAGGGAAGTCAGCATCTTGGATGGGTAGAATCCTCTGCTCTCATTGGAGGCTGAGTCTGGGCAAAGTCTTTAGTCCCGCCCTTCTGCGCACGCATGCCCAGTTTCAAACTCAGCCTCTCCTGAGGCAGACGCGTCTTTTTGAACTCCGGATCCTTGGAAAAGAACAGAAAAAGAAAAGAAAACGTTTTGGCTTGAAGGTACTGGGGACTGGGCCAGCGCTTTGACTGCTCCTGGAGCAGCGCGCCTTAGCTGAGGGCCTCTAAGCCCTTCAGGGCTCGTAGGCAGCCGGCTGGAGAGGGGAGAGAAAGAGAGAGAGTTGGAAGGGGAGGAATCCCCTGAAGGGCTCCCCTGCTGGGCATCGCAGCCCGCTTCCCCGAAGGCCCAGGAACAGCCGTCGGCCCGGAAAACACGCCGCTGCTCCCGGACGGTTGAGCAGCGACCGCAGGAGTCGGGGGGGGATTTCGGAAGAACTGCTTGCCCCCCCCCCCCGCCGCGGAGCGACCCGGCCAAGGAAAGGCAAGCCAGGGAAGGGCGCGCCGGGCCGTTTGGGGCCTTGTCGGCAGGCTTTCGGCCTGCAGGCGTGCGCAGCGTGTGGGCGGCTGGCGCCAGGCAGCCACTGCGTGGGCGGGCCTCTCTTGCATCGGGAGGCCTAAGAGCAAAAGCGAAACTATTTCTGTGATTGCTGAGCTTCTGCCTTGAGTTTGTGGCACGATGGAAGGGCTTCCCGCTCCAGCCTCTACTGATTTGCCAGAGCCTGTGGCTGGGCCATCTTCTGCCCCGGTGGAGCCTACTCCAGAGCAGCCCCCCCTGCCTTCCACTTCCCAGGGGAAAGGAAAAGGGAAGGCCCCTGCAAAAAAGGCAAAAGCATCCAAGAAGTCTGACAAATCAAAGCCCACTAAAGCTACTTCTTCTTCTTCCACCTTTGAGAAGAGAAAGGATAGGGCCTTGGAAAGGCTGCATAGCAGAGCAGCAGACAGAGCGCAGGCCCAGGCCTCCCCTCTTTCTCGTAACTCGCAGGCACACTTGTCCCTCATGGCCTCTCCGGCCCAGGGGCATGGAGGGGGTGCTGCCATGAATCCCATTTTTCCCATCGATGTTTCAGGGATTTGGGGGCCTGATCAACCTTCACTGCCACCAGGGCCTCCTCAGTCAGCACTCCTGCCTCCTGGGATTCAGAGAATGGAGGCAATACCTTCCACTTCTGCGGCTTTTCCCATGCCTCTGCCTCAGCCAACCCTGGATGCGGCCAATATTCAGGCCATCATCGCTGCTGCCATGTCTCAAGGGTTTGCGGCTGGCCTACAACACCAGGTGCCTGGGGTTCCCATTGGCACGGGCCCGACGGGCCTTCCTCCACCCCCGGTTCCAGAGTCTGTTCCTGCAGGGGGTGTGGAGGAGGATGACGACCTGGAGAGCGTATCCAGTGCAGAGGAAGGGGAAATCCGGGAAGGGGGCCTTTCGGAAGATGAGGGCAGACCACCCGAAAAGAAGACTTCTTCAGGTCTGTTCCCTTCGGCCCTGTTCACTTCCCTGCTCTACAAGGCTAGGGCGGCTTCCAATTTCGCCCCTGCGACGGCCCCTGCTGCTCCAGCTCCGCGCTCGGCGCTGATTTCACCAGAAAATATGTTTGATGACGACATCTTGCCATCAGAGTCGATCCCGATGCCCAAGATCTTTGTTGATCTGGTTCAGCGCCAATGGGCCACACCTACCTCAGGGCCTGGACCGTCCTCCTCCGATAGGAGGTTTTTCAATGTGGCCGACGAGATGGCGCAATGCTTGACAATTCCAACCGTGGATGCCCCGGTCGTTTCCCTCTACACGGCGGCCAATATGCCTGGGGCCCCGGAGGACGTCCTGAAGCCGGAGGAAAAGAAGGCCGACCTCACCTTACAACGAGGGCATCAGGCGGCGGCGTGGGCCATCCGGGCAGCCACCTCGGCGTCGTTCTTCACTCGCCCCTGTCTTCTCTGGCTGCAGGACCTACAGCTACGTACCCCAGTTGCTGATTTCAGGGCCCACCAGGACATCGCCAAGCTGGTGGCAGCCGTGCAGTTTACATCTGATGCCACTCTGGCCTCGGCCAGGTTCACTTCTAGGGCCATGGCATCTTCCGTGGCTTCCCGACGTCTTCTGTGGCTGCGACAGTGGCAGGCGGATGTGCGCCACAAGTGGCGGCTGGCTTCCGCTCCATTCAAGGGCGGCTCCCTGTTCGGGGAGGCCTTGGATCCCTTCCTTATTGAAAACAAAGATAAGCGGAAGGTTTTGCCCACGGCCCCCAAGAAGGGGTTTCCCCGGGTGGCACCTTATCCCAGGCGGCCCTTTCGGGGTCAGGAGTCGGGCTCCTCCTTTCGGGCCCTCGACTATGGTTCGTCCTTTCGGGGGGCGGATTACGGGTCTCAGGGGTTTCGTTCCCAGGGTGGTTACTTCCCCAGAAACAGAGGCCAATCAGACCGCTTTCAGAGGGGCAAGCAGTCCAAGCGCCCCTTTCGGGGTGGGGGTCAGCGCTCCTACCGCCGGAACTAGTTCCCCGTCGGGGGGTTACCCTATTGGGGGCAGGTTGACCTTTTTTGCGGACGAGTGGGATAGAACCACGTCCGATGTTTGGGTTAGGTCCACGGTTAGAAACGGTTTATTGTTAGAATTTCTCTCTCCTCCCCCGCTCTGTTTTAGGGCTTGCCCGGTCTCTTCTAACCCTGAGAGGCGCCGCCTCATGCTGGAGGCGGTTCAGCATCTGCTGGAGATTAGGGCCATAGAGGTGGTTCCCGTGGAACAGCAGGGCCTGGGATTCTATTCTATCATCTTTGTGATCCCTAAGTCCTCTGGTGGTTGGAGGACGATTTTAGACCTTAAAAAAATTAAACAGGTTTTTGCGTTACAAAAGGTTTAAGATGCATTCATTGCAATCCATTTTGTGGGGAGTCCGACAAGGGGATTTTCTCACTTCCATCGACCTCACGGAGGCCTATCTCCATATTCCCATCGCCCCGCAGCATAGGCAATTCCTCAGATTTTCGTACATGGGACAGCACTATCAGTACACAGCGCTTCCCTTCGGGCTGTCTTCCGCACCCAGGGTCTTCACCAAAGTCTTGGCTGCTCTGTTGGCCAGCTTGAGGGAGGTCCCCATACGTTTAAATGCGTATCTGGATGATATCCTCCTTCTCTCCTCCTCCCCTGTAGGGGCTCGCAGGGACCTGGCCTCCACCATTCACGCACTCCAGCTCCACGGGTTTTCCATTAATATCCCCAAGAGCCATTTCCTCCCTACCACTAGATTGGTTCACTTGGGGGCCCTGATTGACACGGTGGGGGGTAGGGTCTTCCTGTCTAGGGAGCGTTTGGAGTCGCTCCAGGCTCTGGTTCGTCAGGTCAGGGGTGAGGCGAGGCCTTCCCTGGCTTCCCTATCTAAATTGCTGGGAACGATGGTTGCCTGCATCGGGATAGTTCCTTGGGCCAGGCTTCACACCAGGGATCTCCAATGGTTTCTTTTGCCATTTCAGAAGCGGCTGCTCAGTTGTTCCCTGGCCCGAGTACGTCTTCCCTTAGAGGCTTCCCGTTCCCTTCAGTGGTGGTTGTCCCAGGCGGTCACCAAGGGCCGTCTCTTCCAGGAACAGGAGCTTGTGACGGTCACCACGGACGCCAGTCTCTTTGGTTGGGGGGCCCACTGCCTGGGACAGTGGGCGCAAGGCCGGTGGGAGCCGACCGACTTGGCTCACAGCATCAATTGGCTGGAGCTCCGGGCGATCCACCTGGCTCTCCGTCACTTCCTCCCTATGCTGAGGGGGAGACATGTCATGGTGCTCACAGACAACATGGCGGCCAAGGCGCACGTGAACCGCCAGGGGGGCACCAGGGCGCACTCCCTCATGGTCGAGGCCAAGCAGTTGGGCCTCTGGGCCGAGCGCCATCTCGCCTCCTTGACGGCGGAGCACATTTCAGGGGTCTCGAATGTGCAGGCGGATTGCTCAGCAGGGAGGTGATGGACAATGCGGAGTGGCAGCTGTGCCCCAGCCTCTTCCAAGACATTGTGGCCCTGTTTGGGGAGCCGGTGATAGACCTATTTGCCACTCCTTCCAACACACAGCTCCCTCGGTTCTTCTCTCGCTTCCCATCGCGGGGGTCGGAAGGGACGGACGCTTTGCGGTGCAACTGGCCCCTCGGCCTCCTTTATGCCTTCCCTCCCTTGCCACTTCTCCCCCGGGTCCTGCAGAAGATCGTGTCGGAGAGAGCGGAGGTGGTGCTCCTGGCCCCGCATTGGCCCCGCAGACCTTGGTTCGCGGACTTGAGGAGTCTCTCGGTGGAGCGGCCGTGGAGAATTCCCAACGACCGGATATCCCTTGTCCAGGGATCGCTGGAGCACCCGGACCCTCAATGGTTCCAGCTGACCGCCTGGCGATTGAGCGGAGCATCCTGACACGCGACAACTATTCCCCCGGTGTCATCCGCACTATCCAGGCGTCGAGGCGGCCCGCAACGAACCGTATTTATGATTCTACCTGGCGGGCCTTTGGCCGTTGGTGTGCGGGTAAGTCCATTCACCCTCTTCAGTCTACCATTCCACAGGTCCTGGACTTCCTCCAGTCGGGCCTCGAGAAGGGGTTGGCGCTGAACACCATCAGACGGCAGCTGGCGGCCATCTCATCAGTGCTTACTTGTGGGGGTTCCCTGTCCTTGTCTCAGGTGCCCACGGTGCGCCAGTTCTTCAAGGGTGCCTCGAACTTGACTCCGCCTGCGGTCCATCGTTATCCCTCTTGGGATCTTCCTCTTGTGTTGGACTCCCTCACTGAACCTCCGTTTGAACCATTGAGGGAGGTATCTCTGCGTTTCCTCTCCTTCAAGGTGGCCTTCCTCATTGCAATTACCTCAGCTCGCAGAATTTCCGAGCTGCAAGCTCTGTCGGTCAGGGACGATCTCTGTGTTTTTCACCAGGACAGAGTGGTTTTGAGGTTGGACCCATCCTTTATCCCGAAGGTGTGCTCTTGCTTCCACCGTTCTCAGGAACTGATCTTGCCGAATTTTTGTCCTGACCCTGATCACCCCCTGGAACGTAGATGGCACAAGTTAGACGTGCGCAGGGCTCTCGGGGTCTACCTTAAACGTACTAAGTCCTTTCGGACCTCGGAGGCCTTGTTTGTGTCCTTCCAGCCGTCTTCGCTGGGCAGGAAGGTCTCCTCGGTGACTATTGGGCGTTGGATCAGGGCCTGCATTTCCATGGCCTACCAGGCCCGCTCCGCGTCGGTCCCAGGCCGCCTAACGGCTCACTCCACGAGGAGCGCGGCCACCTCGGCTGCCTGGGCAGCCCAGGCTTCTCTTCAAGAGATCTGTAAAGCGGCCACGTGGGCCTCCCCTTCGCCCTTCATTACTCATTATAAGTTGGACACATTTGCATCCGCGGATGCGGCCTTTGGCCGGAGAGTCCTCCAGTCTGTAGTTCGTGCTGAGAGGCCTGTCCAATTGTGATTCCCGCCCTGGGACACCTACCGCTTTGGTACGTCCCATCCAAGATGCTGACTTCCCTTAGCAGGAAAATGAGCGTTGGTCCTTACCTGATACGCCTCTTTTCTGCAAGGGAAGTCAGCATCTTGTCCCGCCCCAGGGGTTTGTGTTAGCCTGTTAGTTTGGGTCAAGGGTCGTTCTGCCTTGGCTTCTGTTGGGGTTTGGTGTTATGTTACTGTGCTTCTCAGTGATTATTTTACATGGGCTCTCATTGATTGGATCCGACTGTTATTGACATTGCTACCTTCGTGGTCAAGACGCTTCGAGTCTGGCATCGTCTTCGTTTGAAACTGGGCATGCGTGCGCAGAAGGGCGGGACTAAAGACTTTGCCCAGACTCAGCCTCCAATGAGAGCAGAGGATTCTACCCATCCAAGATGCTGACTTCCCTTGCAGAAAAGAGGCGTATCAGGTAAGGACCAACGCTCATTCTCTCCACCCCTCCTCAACCCAGCACCCCTCAGCTCTCAAGGAGCAGCCCATTTTCAATGCTGCTGAATAGTTTGTGAGGTCCAGCATTAGTAATGTTGCCATCTGTCCTTAATTTAAAACCATCATCCTATCATTTCTTATCCTGTCAAGTGTCTTCTCCACCCTATAGGTGGGTTGGATTCCAAACTGAAAGATTCTTAGGTGTCTACCACTTACTCTTTAGTGTTGCTGCACATAAAAGTTTCTGAACAACAGATCCCTTGCAACTATTTAGTTGTGTCCCAAATATGCATCTGAATAAAACTATGTTGCCCTCCCTAATGGCAGTACTTCTTTTGCTTATATAGGTAGTCTTTGATTTACAACAATTCATTTAGTGACCATTTGAAGTTACAACAGCATTGGAAAAAAAATGACTTGTGACCTTTTTTTTATACTTACAACCGTTGCAGCATCTCTATGGTCATGTTATCAAAATTCAGGTGCTTGGCAACTGACTCCTATTTATGATGGTTGCAATGTCCTGGGGTCGTGTCATCATCTTTTGTGATCTTCTGACAAGCAAAGTCAATGAGGAATCTAGATTCACTTAACAACTCTGTTACTAATCACAACTGTGGCAAGAAAGATCGTAGAATGGGACAATAATCACTTAACAACTGTCTTGTTTAGCAATGGAAATTTTAGGCTCGGTTGTTGTCGTAAGTCAAGCACTCCCTGTTTTGAGGGTCCTTATTGTTCTATAACGTTTGGAGTTCATAGGATGGAATAAAGGTGGGCTAAAGTAAAGCGTAAAATATAATTTTGGTTTAGATATAGAATATGGATTCTTTCAGAACATTTTGCCAAGATATTACGTCCTCTAAATCTTCGCCCTACAACTACTGTGCGATATATATTGGGCTGAGGGAGTATGAAGTTGAGTCTTTCCAGTCCTAGTCTAAATCTGTAACAATTGCATTAGGCTGGTCCTTTCATAAACCACACTTTATATTCTGAATCTCAACTTCTGTATAATCTGACCGTCCCCTTTAGAGGAGCAGCTTTTCTCTGCTGCTGGAGTATTCCGTGTGGTCCATTTTATGTCCCAGATAGTATTGCCTCACTTTAGGAAATATGGGTTTCTTACTGTGGGACTAAGAGATAAAGTTGTTGCTCCTCAGTATGTGGGAATGCCAGATGTTTGGTAAAAGTGATCTTTCTTTTTCTTTTCTTTTCTTTTTTACTTTATATTAGTTTGTATTAGTTTTTAAATATTTAAAAAAAAATTGTAGGCAAGGTAAAATTGGGTGCTATCGTGATAGCAAATTTACGATACTCTACAAAATTAAATCATTAGCATCAAAGATCTGATTATTAACAAGGAATAAATCTCTAAATTAGTGCTTACCAAGCAAAAAAGAAGAGTAGGTTTTGAATTAAGGAGGAAGGAAGGAAGAAAAAGAATATGCAAAGCTGGAATTAAAGGGAGCTCTTTGGCCTAAAATAAATTTGTTTTTTTAAGAGGGTGGTGTTAATTACAACATTTGAAATGGAGAGAAGGTAAAATTGGGTCAAACAGAAACACTGGCCCAAAAAGCTTAGATCCTGGCATTCCCATCTGGAAATTAGACTGCAGTATGATATATACGGCAAATATATGGAAGAATGTCCCACTGCACACATTGCTCTGGATGAGAACGTGCTTTCTTTGAACTCAGTGGGACATATTTCTGATTAAATTGACATATGTGTGTGAAACAAAACATTATACCTAAAGGCAGGCTTACTGGAAAATAAATCACATTTAAATAAATGGGAATGACGTCTAAAAAAAGAACACACAGGAGGTACTTATTATTGGTAGATGTTTGAAAGCCTAAGGGCTAAAAAGTATGAAAAGCTTGCAAAACGTAAGAATGCCTGCAGGATCAAATGATAGTTAATGATTTTTATGTGGCATGATTTTTTTTTAAAGCATTGGGAATATCAGACAACTTAATATATGGGCTATGTGGTATATATTATGTTAGATAGGCAACTTAATAGGAAATAGGAACTTTGAAGATAGAAAAGTATTCATGACAGATATTGGAGGATACTGTAAATTGGAATAGAAAAGTATGTTGCTTAAACTGTTTAGTAACAGAGACGCATTTAGCCATGTGCCTTCAATTCTAACCTGCTGCTTGCCTCATGAATTTTTAATCCTTCTCCAATGTGCTGTTCCTTGCTTTGTCAATGAATATGCTATTGCGGACAGTCAAAGCTGCGCAGGTCACCTGCAGGCTTGACCCTGTGGATATCTTTGATTGATGTATCAAAGAGAGATCTTGCTAAAGGGACGTAGCCATTAGGGGAATTTTAATGAACTGGCTCCTAGGATTAGCAAATGAAAGGGGGGTACCACACAGCATGAATGTTTGTCATATCTGCAACAGTCAGTGAAATAGATAGATTTTTGTAAGAGAAGATTGTAGGTCCAGTTGTGAAGCTGGAAAAAAAACACCCCACAACCGAATGTTGAAATAAAATTGATCCAAAACAAAACTAATGGAAGTGATTTTTTGCAGGTGTGTCTATATTAGAAATTGGTGACTCAGGGTACTTACTCTGGTGTTGCTTTCCTTCTAAAGTGCAGAATGACCTATATAGGAACCCCTCAACTATTCATCTATTTGAAAAGATTTGAAAGAGATCATGTGGCAAACTCCTGCGCTGATCGTAAACATCACCAGTGGTGTCCTTGAATAGCCTAAGGATTATACGTGTAGTTTATCTTCTACGTCTCCAGCTCTCTTGGTTGCTTGCAGGAGTGGAACATGTTGGAACTTCCGTTTTAGCCCAAATGGTAGAAAACGATCCTATGAGTTTGAAAATTATTTCTGAGGACCAGAAGAGATAGTCATTATCAGTTTTGGATCATTCTTACCTTTTCTCATAATTTAAAATTGTATTAACACTCAGGATTGGGGGCGTGGTGGCTCAGTGGCTAAGACCCTGAGCTTGTCGATCAGAAAGGTTGGCAGTTTGAATCCCTAGCGCCACATAATGGAGTGAGCTCCTGTTACTTGTCTCAGCTTCTGCCAACCTAGCAGTTTGAAAGCAGGCAAAAATGCAAGTAGAAAAAAAGGGACCACCTTTGGTGGCAAGGTAACAGCGTTCCATGTGCCTTCAGCATTTAGTCATGCCAGCCACATGACCACGGAGACTTCTTTGGACAGCGCTGGCTCTTTGGCTTTGAAACGGAGATGAGCACCGCCCCCTAGAATTGGGAACGTCTAGCACATATGTGCGAGGGGAACCTTTACCTTACTCAAGATTACAATAAAATCCTACAGGGAGGAGGCAGACACTAACATAGGAAATCAGTTTGTAACTCACCAATTTCAGCTTCTAGCCCAAATACAAACCCATCCCAAGTACCTGATCAAAGAATAATCTCTGATGAAAGGGAAAAAATTCACATCCTCCAAGAGTGCTCCAACATTTACTTAGCTTTTTAAAAAATTAGTACGAAAGTAAATTGATCCTCATGTCATAATGAAATGCAATCCCTATGGCTGCACTGTTGTGTGGTGTCATTAGAAAACTTGTTACCCAATCAAAAACAAAACAAAACAAAACCAAGCACCATAGTTCAAGTGTGAAGCAAAGCAATTCTATGGCAATTTCATCCATCTCTTATAAAATCTAAACAACAGGGTGTTGTGGAACAATTATAGATACTTATCCTCCTGTCTCAGCTGATGCAATAAGAGAATCTGGCTGGCTGAATGGCTAAAGGCTCTTGCCTGATATGCAATACAGCCCCGGTTCGAATCCCAGTAAGGGTATGGCTAGCTGATGAGAGCTAAAAAGCTCGAAATAGATCTATACTAGTCTCCCTGATTTATTTATTGATCAGCTCAAAAAACCTAACACACATATTAAAAAAAATCACACAACGGTACTCATGGCTTTCTGTCTAGATGGTCTCTGGTGATGAGCCGAAAGGCAGAATAGGAAAGCAGTATGCTCCTCCCTTAATTGGGGCCCTAACAGGATGTTGTGGAATTATTGATCAGCTCATAAAACTAACACACACACATATAGTTTTTGATCTTTTTCTTTTCTTATCGGAATAATACTCACTGTTAATTCCAAGAAAGTAGCAATAGAAGGGAATAGGATCTCCTTGGACTTTCCCCCTCTTTCCTGTTATTTTTCTGTTACTCTGTGAAGGAATAGATGAAACATTTTGGCTCAGGCTTGCAGAAAAAAAAATTGGAGAAAAGGTTAGGAAGAATATTCTTGTCATTCCTATAGCTGTGATGGAATATAGTTTGGGTTCCCTGGAAGGAGACAACTCAGTTCAGATATTATGTGAGAGAGAAAGAGACAAAATATATGTATGCTTCATGTGAGTCGTAGCCTGCTTCTGTTTGGCAAAATTCTGTCTATAAAGAAATCTGCTCAAATGGACTACCGTGCATCTGCCTTGGCTTTTGGAGCCTGACCATCTCTGAGATTGGATTTTTTTTTCTAGTTTAAGAGAAAAGAAAAAAGAAAATCAGCCCCCCCCCCCATACCTGTGGGACACAATGTGCACCTTTGGCCATCACATCCCACTCAAAAGGTTAACTTTCTTGAAACATTTGGAAGATGAAAAGAAATGGGTTCTGTATTGGATCTCAATCTGCTACAACAGAAATGGGAAATTGGTTGTTTACCCTTTGGGTGCTGTTCGTCATTTACATGTTTCCTTGTAACATTACGATGATATAATGAAGCAACTTGCGGTTCCACATCAATGGAAGAGCTGTTGAAAATCACATGCTATTTTTGCCTCAGTGAGGAAAATAGATGAGTTTGAATGTCAGAGAGCACTGTGGAGAGAAAAGCAGGAAGATGTATTCCACTGGCTTTCCCCCATCCATCTGTTCGACTGGCAGGCTTAATGTTCAGTTACGGACTGTCCCAGTTGTTGTAAATGACGCTGACCTACAGGATATGGGATGACAAAGGTCATGCAACTTATTTTCCTCTTGCATTTCTATAAGTGATCATTATATTCTCTGAGATATTATAACTCTGCAGAGCAGGAGTGGATTGTTGCCGGCATTACTGCTGGTTCAGTTCACACTTTGCTCGTGTACATGTCAAACACGCGCTTAAACTGGTCTGTGCATGCGCACAACATTAGAAAAGGGGGGGAAATTACATTTTTGCAAAGAAGATTGTTGTGCACATGCACAGCAAAGAAAATCAAGATGGCGCCACTGCCGATAGAACCGGTTTGGGGGCATGGCAGGCCCAGTTACTACCTACTTGGCCTCTGCTGCAGAGTGATAACTGCCAAGGCAGCCATTTTAAACGGAAGAAAAACTTTTTCCTTATACAGTATTCAGAAGTCATTCTGTATGCAGACATGTGCATAGAGAGACACTCCTTCATTCATATAGTTGCTTTTGCTGAGGGGACTTTGTCCACAGTCTCTGTTTTAAATGAAGTATTCTGGCAAATTATACAGATTAACCTCTTCAAAGGTCCTCATGGGTCATAAGAAGCTGCAAGTATCTGTGAATGCTACCAAAGTCCCATCCTCGAGTTGCTGAATTATGAGGATTCTGCCGTTAGTGGTGTATCTGGACTGTCACTTTAACATATTTTCCTCCAAACTGTGATGGGTGCGAAAGCAAGCAGGCATAATTTACTCTGTCTACATAACTGGTATCTAGTGTCATCTGGATACAACCTGCTTGTCAGGCTTGGGCGGAAGCAAATTCTGGATACACAGGTTGTTCTGCAAGTCACTTCACAGAGGTCCTCGTCTACTGTATTTATCCTAAAAAGGGTGGACCGGGATTTCTGTATAGCAACCTATCTTTGGTTGCTCAGCAAACATTGGAACGAAATATCTCTCTGTGGGGCATTTCAATGGTCCGTAAAGTGACTTGGGCGTCTGGGATTGGTTTCTACATATGTCTGACAAGCGGTATGCTTTATTGAGCTCCTGGTCTACAGTTGTCTCTAGCGATCTGGTGTCATGTCATTTCAGCAGCATAAGCCAAAATGGTCTACAGGGAAGTCAGCAGCAACCAGAGAGAAAGAAGTGGACTTTCAAAGATGGGATTTTTAAAAAAACATTGGGTCAGAATAACTTGAAGTAAATTGGCCTTACCTACAAGTTGAGAGTGACAGGGAGTCTGTGCCATGGGGATGTATCCTTCTAGAACTATTAATGAGGTATCTATGAGCCAAAATTAGGGAGATGAGTTGTTGTGTTCTAAGCAAAGAAGAATACAGATGGTTCTCAATTTACGACTGGTTGCTTAGTGACTGCTCAAAGTTACAACTGTAATCCCTGGGGTATTTGAAACACACACACACACACACACACACAAACACACACACACACACACACACACACACGCACTTATACTAGAAATGATTATGGAATCTTCCTATTTGGTGAATAAATTGTTTCCTAAACCATAAAACAGTTTTTACTATTGATATGAAAAGAAATTAACTCTGTTGCTTAGCATCCAACAAAGAATGTTACTTCATAATGTGACTTGGTTTTGGCTTAAGATAATACGCAAACTCATTATGGCATTATGATGACAAAAAGCAATATAGCTTATTTAATAGAAGCGGTTTAAAATCTTAAGTTAACTTTAATTGATAGTACAGCCAGCTTATATGCTAGTAAGAATAATTGTCACAAGCTATAGGTAGTCCTTGACTTACGACAGGGCGTTTAATGACTGTTTGAAGTTACAATGGCTTCGGAAATGGTGCTTTATGCCCCACACTTCCAGTTATAAAATCCTTCCCCCATGGTCATATGATCAACCTGGGTGCTTGACTATCTTTTCCACTTATTGTCAGTTGCCAGCACCTCACAAGCACGTGTTTGCCATTTGCAATCTCCTCTGCTGGCTTCCTCAGCAAGTCAGTGGGGAAGCTGACAGGACAGATTGCAAACTGCTGCCATGTGCTGAGAAAACTGCCTCTCATCTCTGTGGGCTGGTAAAAGAGCTGCTCACCAAGAGGTCCTTAACTCCTTCAAAGGTCTTAGCTCCATTCCTACAGCCCCCTGAAGCAATTCTCTTCGATGCACAGAGAACTGAACTTGTCATGTACCGTATTTTTTGGAGTATAACACACACCTTTTTTCCTCTAAAAAGAGGCTGAAAATTCTGGGTGCCTCTTATACATCGAATACAGCATTTTTTTCCTCCTGAAACCCCGCCCCTTCACCAAATTGGCCGCGCACATACCCTTATTGAGGCTTCCAGAGAGCTCCTGGGGGCTGGGGAGGACAGAAATGAGCAAAAAACAGGGCATTTTTGCCCCCCAGCCGCACTCTATAAGCCTCCATAAGGCTATGCATGCTATTTTTTTGACCAAAAAACGGCCCGTTTTCACAAAAAAACCAGGCGTTTTCCCTCATTTTGCCCCCCCCCCATCCCCAGGAGCACTCTGCAAGCCCCCCCAAGGCTATTCATGCCTTTTATTTGAAAAAAAACAGGCACATTTTTGCGAAAAACGAGCCATTTTGGGGAGGTTTGCACAGTGCAAAAAGGGTTTTTTTTCCCTTTTGGAAAGCTGTTTAGTTAGAATGGCTGGTGGTCAAGTACTGTGCCTGCAGAAACAAAGATTTGTTCCAAAGGTGGTCAGTGATTTCCTTCTCCAGCACACGGGTAAATACACTTGGGAACATCTACCTACCTACCTACTCTCTCTCTCCCCCTACCTATCTACTGTATTTCTCTCTCTCTATCCCTCTACTTACTTACCTATCTACACACACTCTCTCTCTCCCTATTTACCTACCTACTGTATTTCTCTCTCTCTCTCTCCCTCTGCCTACCTACCTACCTACCTAACTACTCTCTCTCTCTCCCTACCTACCTACTGTATTTCTCTCTGTCTCTCTCTCTCTATCCCTTTATCTACCTACCTAACTACACACTCTGCTTACCTACCTACTGTATTTCTCTCTCTCTCTCTTTCTCTCCCTCCCTCCCTACCTACCTACCTAACTACTCTCTCTCCCTCCCTACCTACCTACTGTATTTCTCTTTCTTTCTCTCCCTCTCTATCCCTCTATCTACCTACCTACTTTAAAAAAAAATTGCCTCTTCAAAACCTTAGTGTGTCTTATACTCAAGTGCGTCTTATACTCCGAAAAATATGGTAGTTCTTTTTTCTAATGGCTACGCAACCATTAGATTGCTTAATAACCATGTGGAACTGCTGAGATTGCAGTTGTTGAGAGAAGCAGTTTCATGGAATATCTGCAATAAGATATTGAATGTTGGAGATAATATCCAATCTCTCTATGCCTTTTTCTATTTTGTTTTTGTTTCGTTTTATTTTATTCATATAACATTACAATATTGCCTCTCTTCGGGCATTGTTTCCTATTCATATCCCAAATTGCTATGGATTTAATTATAGATTGATTTTAAAGTAACATACTACAGTACTTTGTATAAATGATGCTCATTACCTTGAGAGTAAGAAATGAGTGTATTGTTGAAGCTTTACAAAGTGGTATCATAAGATCACTTATTTCTGGTAATTAAAAGACGTAGTTGTCCTCCAAATAGTCAGCTGCTAACAAGGTCTCCTTGAACTTCAAAACCTGGAGGCTTGTTGCTTAAATGCAGCACCTTATCATTCTATAATTGGGTATTATAAGCGGAAAATATGTATAACTGAAGAAAGTTATCCCCTAAGAAATTGCAGTCTCCGATGAGTTAGTTCTTCCTTAACCCTTGTGATTAGGAAATTATTCTTCACCAATTAATTACAGACTGTGAAGGCTATGAGAGGTGTGTAATTGGAAAAACCCTGAAAAAGCACCCTTAGTGTGACATGTGTCACAACAATAATAAAGAGTGATTCTTCAGGTGAGACTCTCTGAAGAGATGTCTTCAAATTGGGGAAAACAAAGGCAATCTATTAGTGAAGAAATATTGCCCTCTTTCTGTCTTCACTCCGTAGTTATGTCTTCCTCATGTATTAATGCCAGATTCCAGTTGGTTCCCATCTGTTCTTTTCCACTCTCCTGCTGGGTTTGAAAAGAGAAGGGTTCTACACCTCTGGCTCTTGAGGCCAGCAGCTGAATGCAGAAATAACCAGGCTCTGCATTATGTATTTTGAAAGGGCTGTTTTGGGTTAGATAGCCAGACAGAAAGCCAAACCAGCTAGGAAAAAAAGTAGTTAATATTGGCTGGTCTTTCACAGCAAAGAACTGAGTTTCCTTCCCATGTTTTATTAAATGCAGAATTTCTCCATCTCCCAAAAAAACCCACAACCCCCAACTCTTCCTGATTTTGCATTCAGAGCGAGTTCTCCTGCAACGAGTGCAGCATGACAGCAGCATGAAAGATATCTCCAATATAAATGGCCTTCATTTCTGTTCCTCCTCTTTTTATTAATTTCCACGCTAGCTCATTTTATAAAAATTTTTTTAAAGTTCTTACTTCCCTGCTCTCTGAGGATGTCCTAGCAATGAAATCTCAGTTCGGATTTTTAAGAGGAGCCTTCTGCAGCCACAGTGCCAAAGGTTCACAAATTCAACAATTCTCCTGTTAATTGTGCACCATACTGCAGCCATAATTCTAGCCCCATGCATGCAGGTCTAGGCCAGCCAGACAGTCCACTAAAAGGAGCCCTGCTCTTTTTGGGCAGGAGTCCAGCCTCCTTTTGACCTGATGACCTTGTTGGGCATTTACCTCGATGTGCAAATGGTCCATCTGAGGACCATAAACTAACACCACAAACCCATTTTTTTTCACTGCCTCAAATGCTTGCTTTTCACTGGTGTTGGCTCACAGGTCCGACAGCCATGATCTAATTGACTAATTGTTTGGTAATCCAGTACAGTTGATGATGGACAAACATGTATGATCCAGCTCATTGCTTGGGATTGCATGATTCAGCAATATGTTTTTGTAATTATGGTTGAATGAGGGAGCATGAAATAAGGTCTTGAGTTTTCCCCGTAGCATATGATGGTATTGCATGCTGGAAGAAAGCCATAGCTAAACACGTAAACATCAGTATCTCTCATCTAGAATGTGCTCCAGTGCTCCACTGTAGCTCCAGTGCTCAGTGCTCCAGTGTAGAGCAAGGATGTTAAACTGGTAGCCCGTGGGCCCGATACAACATGCACAGGCCATGTCCACCCAAGCTCCATGAATGGGAAAAACATCACAAAATGTCACCTGATGGCAAAATGAGTTTGACACTTGTGGTGTAGAGGATCCATCTTGGGTGATCCATATTTTTAAACCTCATTTGTCAACTTACACCCCAGATAGTGACATATTTCAAGTGAAATGAGTAATTATTTCACCGCTTCAAGACCAGTGATTCAGATTTCTTATTGAAACATTCTTATTGAGTAACATGTAGGGTCAGTACATTCGCCGGAGTTGGTTGCTTTCTTCTTATGTTTTTGGTCAACTGAATGGAATTTCATAGAACTACATTTAAAATAATTGTGTTTTATATACAGTATATATGACCGTATGAATTCAGTAATGTTATCTTAGCAAAAGGAAATCCTAAAATGGCACAATAAGAACAATATCAACATCAAAGCTGCATGGATAAACTTTAATAATTTGACATAAGTTAGTATTGCTGTTATGGCCTGAATCTTTCGTAATGACAAAGTGCTAAACTATATATGTAAGCCTAGCACAATGGAGTACAATGTGATATTACACAGCTACTATTTATGGCTGCTATAAATTCACCTATTAAATAAATGTCTGAATATTGATTGTAGGCCTCTCTTAAAAATGACAATAGTGAGTGTAAAGTTATGAACTGTCATATAAGACCTCAGTTGTCAGCTTTCATCCCACATGTGGACAAATTTTGCTTTTGTGTTCTGATTTTTATGATAGCTTCCTTTTAACTCCCTACTGTCTTGACACTGTCAGTCATAATGGCACAGGAACAAGGAAAGATTGCATCAGACATTGACTATGTCCCCTCTCCCCATTTGAAATCCTGAACACCTTCTGCCCTGGTTTTTCAATCATTTCCCTGCTATAAAAAATGTTCTATAATCTTATCATGAGGCTATGCTAGTGGTATGTCTCGGGTAAGATTTAACCATTTTATAGTTAAAATATGTAAAGAGATGTCATAGGATGGGAAGAGCAAGAGGAACTTTTCAGATAAGAACATACTATTCCTCACAAACTACAGTGATGGTTAACTTATATTACTATTTACTACTATTTTCAAGTCAATAATTTGTGGTGATGTTTTATGATATGCAGTGGCTGTTGTTAACACCCTATGCCCTGTATATGTACATATCTATACAAAAAACCCATACCTATACTTTTTACTAAGAATTTTTATTATAATAGTAAAATCTATTGCAAACTAAAGTTAAAGAAAGAAAGTTAAAGAAAGTGCAAAGGAAAAGGAAAAGAGAAGAAATAGAAAAGTAAAAATATAATAAAGAAAAATATATAAAGAAGTGACATCCAACTTCATAGCAATATGCATAAATTTAATAACTCTTCACCCTTTAGAGTTGCTATAAACGTTGGTCTTTTTTTAATCCATATCACTTCTCTTAATCTATAAATAATTCATAAAACATCATCTTTTCAGTCCTGGTACCAGTAGATCGTCCATAAAGGGTAACCAGTAGCAACATATCTTGTTTTTAACCTCAATCAAATAAATAGATTTTATATTCCTTCCTTTTACTTTTAGCAATCTTAATATTTAATGAAATGTGGTAGGATTTGATTTTTCTTCACTTCTTATTTTCTCCATCACATACAGTTCTTCAAGACTTTAACAGACTCTTTTGTAAATCCAGTAAGGAAAAAAAAAATTCAGGTCGCCCTGTTGGTTTGCCATTTTAAATTTTAAAACCTCAGCCAATCTCTTTTTGTAGATTCAGTGAAACATCTTTTTCTAAAGCTGTATCTTGGTCTGACAGTTGTAAATCCACCTTCAATACCTTCACTAGCTTGTTAGTCAAACGTTGTTCTACATCTGACATTTCTTCAATGACATCTTTTGGATGTTGCCTATTCATAGAAGCAGACATCATTATTGGCATTGTTGATATTGTGGCTACTTATTTCTGAGTCCATACATCAGCAGACTCTTTCATAATATTTTGCACCATTTTACAGGCCTACCCATCTTTCATCTACTTAAAAATTTGGTCGCTTCTAGCATCCAGTTTTCAAAATCATAAAATTATTTATCTGTGTTACATCTTGTAAATGAAGAGAACTGTTTCACATGTTAACCTTTTTCTACTTTATATTTAACTAGCTAGATACCAGTGCTTCATGATGAAACTATGTGATTGAGCTATGCAGGAGAAATTCGGTTCACAATCCGTTGGCTCAGGGGTGGTCGGCGATCGAAACACATAAGGGAATATCGCTCCCGCTGCCTTGAGTCCAGAAGCAGTTCCATAGGTGAAAGGCATAGACATTTGGGTAAGGTACTGATATTTAGTACTGTAAGGAACCCCAGACAGCTGCTGAGTGAAGAAGTGGAATGTCTGCCAGTTTGAACTGGGTTAACGGAATGTGAGGCAACTGCCAGTTGGAATAGAGTTCTTTTCTGGTGGGGAGGGGGAGTAGAATGTCTAACTCCTTAGCATCAGAGTGTGTTATAAATAAAATAAATAAATAAATAATTTAATTTATAGCCCGCTCTCTCTCCCCGAAGGGACTCGAGGTGGGGCACAGGGAAATTAAAAATGCATATAAAATCACAGACAGTACAATATTAAAAAAGAATTAAACGAAACCCTGTGCTAAAATCCCCAAAGCTAAAACAAACTCCTAAAAACCCCTGAAAACAGTTAAGTTGTCCCAAGCCGGCCAAGCAAAAGAAATGTGTTTTTAATTTTTGACGGAAGGAGCGGAGGTCCGTAGTTGTTCTAATATCGGGGGGAAGGTCGTTCCAGAGGGTCGGGCCCGCCACAGAGAAGGCCCTTCCCCTGGGCGTCGCCCGCTGGCACAGCCTAGTGGACGGCACCCGGAGAAGTCCCTCTCTGTGGGAGCGAATCGGCCGCAGGGATGTATGGGGCAGGATGCGATCCCACAGATAGCTAGGTCCCGTGCCATGGAGCGCTTTGAAGATGATGACCAACATCTTGAAGCGCACCCGAAAGACGACAGGTAGCCAATGCAGCTCGTGCAGCTGCATTGCAATGCAGCTCGCGCAGCTGTTAATTACTGTATAAGAAATAGTAATTATCTGATGGTCATTTTGAAGAATCCTTTCTTAGCAAGCACCAAGAAGCCAAGGGAAACCTATGTGCCAAATTTCAACTTTGTAGACTTTATGGTTCTGGAGATTTCATGATGAGTGAATGGTATTTGGCTTTTATATATATAGATTCAAAAATCTTATTGTAAAAGTTTTAACATTCTATTCATAACTGAACCCTTAAGTGCATTTATAACTGTGTTAACTCATCAGCGAAACCAGTTTATGGTACAAACTATCTGGATTTGACCACCAGTACTTTTTTTTTTGCCAGCCCTGAAGAAAATAACCCTGTGGTGTGCAATTTCCATAGCATTGTACTTCATAATAAGTTATAGAACAGAAATCTGCAAATACTGCTGAAAGATTGATATTATCCAGTTCTGTGTGTATCCTACCATATTATGGTAAAAATTGAACTGCTGTTATATGTGTAGAGATACAGTTTATTCCGTATACCATGTACGTTTCTCTCTAAGCTATATTAAAATGTGCTGGATGCATTTCTAGGGAGAGAATCAGAAAACTGGGACTCCCTGCTGGATGTTCTAAAGTGATGCCAACCCACTGCCAATTTACTGCTGTGATTTGAAGAGCCTCAATTGTGGGTATTAGAGAAATGGGAAACCATGCTCAATTTATCTGTCTACTCTCATTCTGTGCTGAAGCAAACCCATTCCCCGTGGCATCTGCTTCATAGATTCTTTTCCCTAGAGTCATAATTGGCATTATGTCATAAGTCACAAGGTGCTTTGTTCTCCGCTAATTGGGAACTATTATTCCAGGAAGTAGATGGGGAAGGAGGCAATGTGCTGTAGTATAAGCCTTTCCCCCCCATGACTCCCTTGGGTCTGCACCACTTTAGCAAAGGCTCGGTGAAAAATAGCAGAAGGTGGGGTGGGGGAGATGGGGAACGACCAGGCCAAGGTGTGAAATGAAATTGAAAAGAACTAGCTAGGCACTCCTGACAGTTTTCTGCAAAGCTTGACGGCTGCTTTTCCTCCAAGAGTCTTATGAATTACAATTATCCGGGATCAAATATCACATCTGCTAATTTCTACCTGCCCTGCAAAGTTAGAACGAACAGCTTATCTTGCTTTTAAAAAGTCTTTTACGATGCCTCTATTGCTTAAGTCCGTGACAGATGAGATCTGAATTTAAATTGGCTGCTCCCTTACTTGGCATGATCCTTCCCAAGGTGTACTGAAATATCCAGATCTTTCATTCTGATTTCATCTTACTGATGGTTCTAATTTTGTTTTGTTTTGTTGGGCAGTTTATAATCCCTTGAAACAGACCTCTTGGTAAATAAAGTTGTGTGGGCTAAATTTACAGGTTCGAAAAACCTGTTCCATTAATCTTGTTCTTTGATAAATCTTGTTCCATTAATCAATTATTTAGGACAGCTTAATTTTAAATTTATATCACTTACCCTGAAAAACAGTTTTCAACGGTTTTTTTAAATGTATAAAATACAACAAAATATATTTTTGTTTAATATTCTGCTGCACGAGATGCGTTGGCTGCCAGTTTTCTTCCAGGGATCAATTCAAGGTTATTTACCTATAAATAGGGGTGGGCTTCAAAAATTTTAGCAAGGGGTTCTCTGTCCAGTTGCTGAGTGAATGTGGCCCTAGGTGGGCATGGCCTAGTTGGCCTACTGCACCATGCGGGGGGGGGGGGTTGCCCTCCCCAGCTCTGGAGACTTTGCTCAAGCCTCTGGGAGGGCAAAAACAGGCTCCGGAAGCTCCCCAGGCTCCCGACGCCCTCGAGCCCATTTCTGGCCTTCCCAAACTTCCGATAGGCCCTTCTAGAGCCTCCGTGCACACCCTGCACTTACCTGCATCCAAAACAGGCAGCGTGGGGACTCCTGGGAGGGGCGGGGTGGGCCAGCCAGGAGTGGGATTTGGGGTTCTCTGAACTACACAGAATCTTAGCTAGAGGTTCTCCCAAACCCCTGCAAACCTCCAGCAACCCACCCCTGCCTGTAAAACCCTACATGGTGTGGGGCCAGGTTACCTATGGAATTGTCTTTGCCCCATTACATCAGCCCGTCCCACTCAGTTATGCAGGGAAGGCATATTTGTGGACCCTATCAGTTTAAGAATTCCGACTGGCAGAGTCCAGGAAGAGTGCCTTTTTTGCCATTGCCCCTACCCTTGCCATTGCCCCTTCAAGGTGCTAGTGACCATCTTTAAAGCGCTCCATGGCATGGGACCTGGCTACTTGCGGGACCGCCTCCTACCACATACCTCCCTTAGACCTGTCCGCTCCCACAGAGTGGGCCTCCTCAGGGTGCCATCCGCCAGACAATGCTGACGGGTGGCCCCCAGGGGGAGAGCCTTCTCTGTGGTGGGGCCTGCCCTCTGGAACGACCTACCCCCCGATCTTCGTACTATCACGGACCTACGCCTCTTCCGCCAGGCATTAAAGACACATCTGTTTCAAGAAGCTGGCCTGGCTTAATTTTAATGGATAAAGTTTTAATTGATTTTAACCTTTTTAATTCAAATTTTTAGCACAGATCCCGATTTAATTCCGTTTTAAACTGTTATATATTGTATTGTTTTGTATATGTTTTTTATATTTCTGTGCACAGCCCTGAGTCCCCTCAGGGAGATAGGGCGGTATACAAATTCGATTAAAGTAAAATAAAGTACCCTGTGGAATAGTCTCTCTACCAGAGGTGAGGTGGGCCTCCACTCTCATGGCCCTTTGAAAAACATCCAAAGACCTGGCTCTGCCATATGGTTTGAGGTTCAAGAGGAACAAGCAGCCCTGAAGGCCTTCCATCCCACTTTGTACAGGTAGTCCTCAACTGAACAACAGTTCACTTTAGTGACCATTCAAAATTAACTGCACTGAAAAAAGTGATTTATGACCGTTTTTCACACCGTTGCAGCATCCACATGGTCACGTGATCAAAATCCGGATGGCAGTTGCAGTGCCCCAGAGTAACATGATCCCCTTTTGCAACCTTCCGACAAGCAAAGTCAATGGGGAAGCCAAATTCACTTAACAACTGTGTTGTTAATTTAACCAGGCCAGTGATTCATTTAACCGATGTGGCAAGAAAAGTCATAAAATGGGACAAAACTCACGTAGCAACATAAATTTTGGGCTCAATTGTGGTTGTAAGTTGAAGATTACCTGCAGTTAGCTTTTAATGTTGGTTTTTAACTATCCTTGCCTCCATTTTATTTATTTTTTAATATTCATTTTTTATGTTTTTAACATTTTATTTATATCCTGAGGGGGGGAGGAAGGGAGGTGAGCAGGGTTTACATTTGATAAATAAAAACTAATAAATATAATGTAGCCTATACATTTATGAGACGTGGGAGAGCAGTGATTAGAATGCAATACTTCTGCTGACTGCTGCCCGCACGTTCAAATCCCACCAGACTCAAGGTTGACTCAGCCTTCCATCCTTCCGAGGTGGGTACAATGAGGGCCCAGATTGTTGGGGTAATATGCTGACTCTGTAAACCGCTCAGAGAGAGGCCTGTAAAGCACTGTGAAGTGGTATATAAGTCTAAGTGCTATTGCTATTGCTCCCGTTTTATGTGAGTCTTCAGCGATTGATGGATTACAGCTAAATGTATGAATTGATTCCAGGGAACAGCAGTGTGAGGTGCTCTTTGATCATGCAATAGCTCTACTAGTAGCAAAAAATGCACTTTCAAACAAGGAGGTATTTGGTTTTGTTGTCAATGAAAATTGGCTACATCTGGATTTGAGTACACACAAATTGAGTACACACACATATTGAGTACACACACATACTCTTTTCAAATTTGGATACTGTCCCCCTTGCAGACAAATTAATAGACTACATAGACACATCACATATCTTGAATCTGTAATTTGTGATCTCCAGGCAGAAATTAAGTGTCCAATTCGGCCATTCCACCCTGTGGAGATGCCACACTACCAGCCTCCTCTACCGCAAAGATCCCACAGAAGAAGAGCAGCCTGGACAACTGTGGGATCTGGCAGGGTGAGAGCTGTGACCCACAAACACAAAACTTTTGCTGTGTCCCAGCATAACAGATATAGCGCCCTTGCTGATCTTAATGGGGACACTAAAGTGACAGGTCAGGGTAATAATGACGACTCAAATAAGCAGGGGATTGTGGTCCAAAGTGAAGAACCTACTTCAGAAATGCAAAAGTGTGAACCAGGGATCATGCATCAGTCACACAACAAGAGCAAGGTACCCAAAAAGAGAAGTCACCTCCTGATTGGTGACTCAATCGTAAGAGATGTAAACTTAGGTAAGGATATGGAGGTTTTGAAAGATGTCAGATGTTTACCGGGTGCTACAGCCAGCAGAGACAAGAGGCGTATTCTTAAGATAGTCAAGAATGCAAGTAAGGACTGTGAAGTTGATGCTATTATACATCTTGGCACAAATGATCTGTCCCAAAAAGATGTAGCTTCTGTGCAGAATGATTTCCAGAGTTTGGGGTACGAACTTAGTAGTACAGGTTGTAGGCTTATCTTCTCAGAGATCATACCAGTATACAAGGAACAAAAAGGAAAGGGCCAGCGCATAGCAGAGTTTAATGTGTGGCTAAAGGAGTGGTGTAAAAAGGAAGGCTTTGGTCTTATTAGTCATGATGCCTGCAGCTGGTCCAATGATAAACTGTACAAAAGAGATGGTTTGCACCCATCCAAGAAAGGGACTGAGTTACTTGGCACTAAATTCACAGATTTCCTGGCTAAACATTTAAACTGAATAGTGGGGACAGAGAATCAATAGATAAAGAATATTTCTGTCCCCAGCAAACTAAAATTCATAGGGTTATCAGTGCATGTAACATAGATATTGGTGCGGGTAATATTACCAACACTGCTGTCAAGCAAAACCAAACAATTAACAGTGAGTGCCATACCATGTACATGAACCATACAAGTGGCAAAGAAATAGGGGCAAAGAGAACCATAGTCAGGCATAACACAGGTTTCGTAGACAGAAAACACAGGGTCAATCAAAATGGACTCAAATGTCTATACACCAATGCACAGAGTATGAGGAATAAACAGGGTGAATTAGAAATTCAAGTAAATGAGGGCAGATACGATATTGTTGCCATTACAGAAACTTGGTGGGATGAAACCCACAAATGGAACATACAGCTAGAAGGATTTAAATTATTTAAAAGAAATAGACAAAATAAAAGAGGAGGTGGAGTTGCACTATATATAAGAAATAATTACATCTCTACAGAAATAGAGCACAACAATGATGAGAACTATCTTGAATGTATTTGGGTCAATATTAAAGGATGGGGGGGGAATGATATTGTCATAGGTCTATACTACAGGCCACCCAACCAAGCAGAGGAAGTGGATGTACTTTTTGCTAACCAGCTAACTAAGGTATGTAGGAAGCACACTGCAATAGTAATGGGAGATTTTAACTACCCTGACATCAATTGGGAAACAAACTCTGCACCAAGTGGAAGATCCAACAGGTTCCTAAGAAACCTAGCAGACAACTTTGTTTCCCAAAAGGTAGAGAAGGGAACAAGGGGATCAGCAATATTGGACTTAATTCTCACTAACAGAGAGGAAATGATAGAAGGTGTAGAAGCTACAGGAACTTTGGGGGCAAGCGATCATGAAATACTGGAATTCAACATTATGCAAACAAAAGTAGTTGAACAAAGTCAAACTAGAGTCTTAGACTTCAAGAGAGCTAATTTCAATAAACTCAGAGAGAGCTTGGGAAGGATTCCATTGATGAGAATCCTCAAGGGGAAAACAACTCAGGAAGCTTGGGAAATTTTGAAAAATGAGATTATAAAAGCCCAGTCCAGCGCAATACCAATGAAGAAGAAAAATAACAGTTCCCAAAAGAAACCAGCATGGCTGCATAAAGAACTCTCTGACAAATTGAAAGACAAAAAGGATAAATATAAAAAGTGGAAAAAGGGGGACATAACCAAGGCAAAATATCAGCAAATAGCCCGAGCCTGTAAAGATGAAGTGAGGAAAGCTAAGGCTCGCAATGAAGAAAGGCTTGCCAAAAAAGTAAAAAATAACAAAAAAAGCTTCTTCCAACATGTTAAAAATAAGAAAAAGGTTAAGGAAACAATTGGTCCACTGCTGGGAGAAAATGGCAAGAAGATGATAAGCAACAGGGAGAAAGCAGAACTATTTAACTCTTTTTTTGCATCTGTCTTTACACAAAGGGATAAAACAGTCCAACCAATCAAAAACAGCACCACAAAAATCAGATTAGGAACACAAGTTGAAATAGGGAAGAAAATGGTAAGTGAGCACCTGTCTGCCCTGGACGAGTTCAAATCACCAGGACCGGATGGATTACACCCCAGGGTCCTGAAGGAACTGGCAGACGAGATCTCAGAACCACTGAACTATATCTTTCAGAGATCCTGGAGCACCGGGGAACTGCCAGAAGACTGGAAAAGAGCAGATGTGGTTCCCATCTTCAAAAAAGGGAAAAAAACAGATCCAGGAAACTATAGACCCATCAGCCTGACCTCAATACCAGGAAAGATTCTGGAAAAGATAATTAAACAACAAATAAGTGAACACCTAGAAGCAAACAAAGTAATAGCCAAAAGCCAACATGGGTTTGTCAAAAACAGATCATGCCAGACGAATCTAATTGAATTCTTTGACAAAGTGACAAAATCAGTGGACCAGAGGAATGCTGTTGATATAATTTACCTGGACTTCAGTAAGGCATTTGATAAAGTAGACCATAACCTACTATTAGATAAAGTAGAAAATTGTGGGTTAGACAGCAGCACCACCAAATGGATTTGCAACTGGCTGACCAACCGCACTCAACGTGTAGTCCTCAATGGAACTGCATCTACATGGAAGGAAGTATGCAGTGGAGTCCCCCAAGGCTCTGTTTTAGGCCCAGTACTCTTTAACATCTTCATCAACGATTTGGATGAGGGGATAAATGGGGAACTCATCAAATTCACAGACGACACCAAGCTGGCAGGAATAGCCAACACTCCAGAAGATAGGCTTAAGATACAGAAGGATCTAGACAAACTTGAACATTGGGCACTGTCTAATAAAATGAAATTCAATTGTGAAAAAAGTAAGGTCCTACATATAGGCAAGAAAAACCAAATGCACAAGTACAGTATAGGTGGTACCTTGCTCAATAGTAGCAACTGTGAGAGGGATCTTGGAATCCTAGTGGACAACCATTTAAATATGAGCCAGCAGTGTGCAGCAGCTGCCAAAAAAGCCAACACAGTTCTAGGCTGCATCAACAGAGGGATAGAATCTAGATCACGTGAAGTGTTAATGCCACTGTATAGTGCCTTGGTAAGGCCACACTTGGAATACTGCATACAATTTTGGTCGCCACAATGTAGAAAAGACGTGGAGACTCTGGAAAGAGTGCAGAGAAGAGCAACCAAGATGATTAGAGGACTGGAGACTAAGACATATGAAGAACGGCTGCAGGAGCTGGGTATGTCTAGTTTGATGAAGAGAAGGACCAGGGGAGACATGATAGCAGTGTTCCGATATCTCAGAGGGTGCCACAAAGAAGAGGGAGTCAAACTTTTCTCCAAGGCACCTGGGGGCAGGACAAGAAGCAATGGGTGGAAACTAACCAAGGAGAGAAGCAACTTAGAATTAAGGAGAATTTTCCTGACAGTAAGAACAATTAACCTCTGGAACAGCTTGCCTCCAGCAGTTGTGAATGCCCCAACCCTGGAAGTCTTTAAAAAGATGTTAGACAGCCATTTGTCTGAAATGGTATAAGGTTCCTGCCCATGCAGGGGGTTGGACTAGAAGACCTACAAGGTCCCTTCCAACTCTGCTATTGTATTATTGTATTATTGTAAATGTAACAAATTTTCCCTTGGTGACCTGAAGACTTTATTATGCCACTTTATTTATGATTTAATAGGATCTGTGGAATGAAGTTTTGAGAGAGAACTATTTTGAATAGGCAAAATTGTTGGGTGGAAATAAAATGGCAAAAAAGTTTCAGAGACGTAAAGACTTATTAATAACAAATACATGTCAAAACCTATTGAGAACAAATATATGCAATGCCAAAAATGGTTGCTTCCAAGACAATAGCTATGCCAGATTATCCCAGCAAAAACAGCCCAGAGTTTGGTGACATCTTCAGACAACAATAAAAGAAAAAGTTCTAGTTTAGTATTCTGGGAAAGGGATCATTTATGTTGTTGTGGGAGGCAGAAATGGTAAAGAAAAAGATGTGTGTGTGTGTGTGTGTGTGTGTGTGTGTGTGTGTGTGTGTAGGTAGCAGTTAGTTAGGTGTAACACAGACATTCCAGCCCTGACTAGAGTGAGCATGTGTCATTTGATAAGTCTTGATCTATGTTTAATCCATGGGAAATGGTGCCCTCTTGTCTAATGCATTTGAGCTTAGCTGTTTAAGAATGTAATCACTCTTTGTAATTCCTTCTCCCAGGGCAGATGTCCAGGGGAGTTTGAACAGGGTACTTGCTGGTGCCAGATTTGTGTCCATTTGTCCTGCCACATAGAGATTTGCCAATTTTTTTAAATACGAGGTATATGAGGGATTGTTGGCAGGTCATGGTTTGTCCTGAATTGAAGAATCTGCTTGATTTAGTATCCTCAAACAGCATTGCCAGATAAGATGTACAGATACAATAGTATCTAGCTTCATTCTTGGATGTGAATCATTGTGATCCATTGTGTAGGAAAGGTCAGTCTTAACAAACTAATTTGGCCTGCAAGTTACCAACCTTTAGTTAGAAAAGCCTTTCACAGTAAAAGCAAGCAATCAGGAGCCTTTCCAAATTGGGTGATGTTGAGCCAGTCACTCTCTCTCAGCCCAAGACACCTCACAGATTGTCCTTGAGGGAAAAATAGAAGGAAGAAGGTGAGTTGAATACATGTATATTTGCCACATTGAGGTATTTGCAAACAATTATATAAATAAAAATGTAACGATGAGTTTGTTCAAAACAGGTAATCTCCAAAAGTACTGCACCGATCGCTTCCAAATTTTCACACAACGTTCCTTACAAATACGGCACCAATGATATGTATAGATTGTGTAGATGTCACACCTGTGCCAGGTACACACAATGGAAATGTAAAAAATGTAGGTAGATGGATACAGAGAGAGCAGTGGGCCTTTATGACATAAAATACTCGGTAGGTAGGTAAGGAAAAAGAGAAAGAGGGAGAAATACAGTAGGTAGGTAGGTAGAGAGGGAGAAATACGGTAGGTAGGTAGAGAGGGAGAAATACGGTAGGTAGGTAGAGAGGGAGAAATACAGTAGGTAGGTAGGTAGAGAGGGAGAAATACGGCAGGTAGGTAGGTAGAGGGATAGAGGGAGAAATATAGTAGGTAGGTAGAGGGATAGAGAGAGGGAGAAATACAGTAGGTAGGTAGAAGGATAGAGAGGGAAAGGGAGAAATACAGTAGGTAGGTAGGTAGAGGGAGAGAGGGAGAAAGGGAATAGGTAGGTAGGTTGGGGGTTATACAGTGTTTGAGTGTTTGTGTTTGTGTGTGCAGGTGTAGATCTACACGCAGATTGGTTGGCCATTTAACCAGACTGGGCCACAGCAACGCGTGGCTGGGAATGGCTAGTAATAAATACGGGATAAGATGGATGGATGGATGGATGGATGGATGGATGGATGGATGGATGGAGAGGGAGAGAGAGAGGGGGAGATGGATGGATGGATGGATAAATAGACTACATTTCATATAGTCCTTATTAAGTGACTACAATTGGTACCAGTAACTCAGTCATTAAACAAAGTGGTCACTAAGTGAAATCCCAACTGTGCTTATGATCCTACTTACATTTTCTTTTAGACCTGTGAAGATAATAAATGTGAGTACTGGTTGCAAAGATGATTTTTCATCATCTCTGTGGTTACTGAATGGTTATTGTCTGAGGTGGCCACTAAAGAAGGATTACCTATAATTTACTCTTTGATCATTCATATTATTATTGTTGATTATTTCAGGATTCCAGGTTTGTTGTTGCACGTGAACTCAATTATTGTTTGAAAATTACCCAAGGAATACAATATCACTGCTCTTAAAATGTATAAATTTTGGGGGTGCTGATGTATGTTGTTCTGGGTAAGGGATATACAGATTGTTTAGATGGTGTTATGTTGATCTCAAAAAAGTCCATTTCTTTTAGTGTTGAATGTAACTGTGGACAGTATCTACTGTTAAATACATGTGACAATGCTAGTGCTATTACTCCTTTTTCTCAAAACCATGTGTTATTTATTATCATGAACTTGATATGAACATAGAATATAGGTGAGTGCAAATGCATGTTCTTAAAATTGTACTTAAGGAGTGGAAAAATATGGTTCAAATACCATGGTCGATGGCTTTCGATACCATCGACCATGGTATCCTATTGCACCGACTGGGGGGGTTGGGGCTGGGAGGCACCGTTCTGCGGTGGTTCTCATCTTACCTCTCTGGTCGGTCGCAATATGTGTTGACGGGAGGGCAGAGGTCGACCTCGAGGCCTCTCCTATGTGGGGTCCCTCAGGGGTCGGTCCTCTCGCCCCTCCTTTTCAACACATATATGAAGCCGCTGGGTGAGATCATCCGTGGTTTTGGGGTGGAGTACCATCTGTACGCTGATGACACTCAGTTGTACATATCCACCCCAGACCACCCCAACGATGCCGTCGAAGTGCTGTCCCGGTGTTTGGAGGCCGTACGGATCTGGATGGGTGGTAACAAACTCAAGCTCAACCCTGCCAAGACCGAGTGGCTGTGGTTTCCGGCACCCCGGTTCAGCCAGATTACTCCAACTCTGGCCATTGGGGGCGAAACATTGGCCCCCGTGGAGAGGGCACGCAATTTGGGTGTCCTCCTGGATTCCCTGCTGTCCTTGGAGGACCATGTGGCAGCCGTGGCCAGGGGGGCATTTCATCAGGTACGCCTGATGCGCCAATTGCGCCCCTTACTGGACCAGGCTGCCCTTCGCACAGTCACTCAAGCTCTTGTGACGTCCCGTCTCGACTACTGTAATGCTCTCTACATGGGGCTTCCCTTGAGGTGCACTCGAAAGCTACAGCTAGTCCAAAACGCAGCCGCGCGGGTAATTACGGGAGCTACCAGAAGCTCCCATATAACACCAATCCTGCGCGAGCTGCATTGGCTTCCTGTGGTCTTTCGGGTGCGCTTCAAGGTCTTGACGACCATCTTTAAAGCGCTCCATGGCTCGGGGCCTAGTTATATGCGAGACCGTCTCGTGCCCCATACATCCCTTAGACCGATACGCTCCCACAGAGAGGGCCTTCTCAGGGTGCCGTCGGCCGGACAATGCCGACTGGCGACACCCAGGGGAAGAGCCTTCTCTGTGGCAGGCCCTGCCCTTTGGAACGACCTACCCCCTGAACTCCGGACCATCACCGACCTCCGCCTCTTCCGCCAATGTCTAAAGACATACTTTTTTCATCAAACCGGCCTAGCCTAACCTCCCATGGGGACTGTAGAAGAGTTTTAAATTGGGTTTTAATTAATAATTGGTTTTAGCACAGGTTTGGGATTTAATATATATTTTAAATTATTTATGTTCTATTTTTGTATGTTTTTTAAATTTCCTGTGCGCCGCCCTGGGTCCTTTGTGGAGAAGGGCAGGATATAAATGTAATAAAATGAAATGAAAATGAAATGAATGTTGGACAAGAATCTATGGAGTTGTTCCATTTGCTATAGAATAGAATAGCAGAGTTGGAAGGGACCTTGGAGGTCTTCTAGTCCAGCCCCCTGCCTAGGCAGGAAACCCTAAACCGTTTCAGACAAATGAAACGTCCAACATCTTGAAGACTTGTAGTGTTGGGGCATTCACAACTTCTGGAGGCAAGCTATTCCACTGATTAACTGTTCTAACTGTCAGGAAATTTCTCCTCAGTTCTAAGTTGCTTCTCTCCTTGATTAGTTTCCACCCATTGCTTCTTGTTCTCCCCTCAGGTGCCTTGGTGAATAGCTTGACTCCCTCTTCTTTGTGGCAACCCCTGAGATATTGGAACACTGCTATCATGTCTCCCCTAGTCCTTCTTTTTATTAAACTAGACATACCCAGTTCCTGCAACCATTCTTCATATGTTATAGTCTCTAGTCCTCTAATCATCTTTGTTGCTCTTCTCTGCACTCTTTCTAGAGTCTCCATAATTCAGCTATAATTCAGCAGATGGGTGTTTTTTTTATTAAACCTTGTTGAACATGATCGTCCTTGTGAACCTACAGTACCTTAAATTACGCCGAAAATGTTTTCCGAGAATACTTGCTTTTCCTTTTCCTTCCTTTTGCATCATTTCTGGGATGTTGCTGCTCTGAGCTGAATCATCACGATTCCTTGCTAAATCTGCTCTCGCACTGTTCTTTATTCACTCCTTCACGGCAGAACATGTTGTAACCTTTGATCGCCACAAGAAATCCTTCTCTGCCACTAACTGTGATCTTCCCCAACTAGAACAGGAAAAATAAAAAGTATGAATAAAAACAAGTGTTGTGGGGGGGAAAAGCTGTTCCAGATGGGATGATGATTAGATGAGGTGATAGACTGATGATGGAAACATCTTGAAAAAGCATGAGCACATTATTTACACACATTAGATGTGGTCAGCAGTGCTTTTCCGGTTAACTCTGAAGAGTGCTCCAGTCAGTCTCAAGTGGCAATGATCCCTAATTTATCCAAGAATGTTTTCATGCAGAGGAATAGATACCCTTGTACATAATACCAGTATGTACACATTAATCAAACCTAGTGTAATGTAGTGATTCTACTAGTTATAATATTGTGCCTGAATGTAATAAGCTTACATTAGAGGTTTGGTATCTATGTATTTTTCATCATATTGTACAGTAGGACGCTTAAATGTGCCAAGATTTCTGCACCACAGTCTAAGGTAGTAGTAGGGAACTTTAGTCTCTCAAGATGTTCTTGAACTACAATTGGCCATGCTACGTTTTATGGATTTGTTGTTAGGTAAGTGATGGGATATGGAATGAATGTGTGCCATTTTAGAGGGAAAGAAGAGTCTCTAAATTTGTTTATACTTGTGATGAAGGTTGGAAGTCACTTATATGTTTCTTTTCTTTTTATTATATTCATATTTTTTTTGTTTTTTCTCACTTTTTTATTGCTGTTGTTATTTCTTTCTGTTCTCCTGGGTTTCTTTAACATTACAAATGGATGTTGGGTTTTTATTAAGGGAATTTTAGCACAGGCTCTTAATTTAATTCTTTTTAATTGTATTATTGTATTAGTGTTATTTATTGTGGTTTTTAATTTCCTGTGCACCGCCCTGGGTCCATCTCGATGGAGATAGGCGCGGTATACAAATCGAAATAAATTGAAAAATTGAAATTGAAATTACCTTGGATTAGATTTTACCATTATAATCAACATTCTTAATAAATATTTTACACACATACACACACACACACACACACACACACACACACACTAGCCAGTTGACCTAGTTGAAATGCTATTGGTTCACTACTACTGATCTAGTATGAATGGATTAATATTACTGAGCTTACATATTAAAGTATTGCTATAAATGCCATAAAATAGAATAGTCTCTGTTTTTTTTAATGTGTGTTAGCAATCACCAGTGGAGCAACTCTGGGCATGAAGATAGTGCCCCATTGACTTGCAGCTTATCAAATGGGCTGAAAAGAAATGGTTTTGAGGGTCAATTCCATTCTATTCCTTACCTGTAGCATTGGTGGGTTGCTCCCAGTTTGGCTGAACCAGTAGTGGCGGTGGCAGGAGGTAGTAAAAATATTTGCAACCTATCACTGACCTGCAGCCATCACCCCCCTCTATAACTTTTTCTCCATTGTTGAGGAAGGAGCACTGACAGGCCTGTCTTTCCAAATTTGATTTCTCTCAGGAGAGGAGAACAGGAGAAATGAATGTACTTCCTGCCTTCTGATTTTTCCTACTATCTCCCTTTGGTAGCATTTTCTAGTTTTGCATAGAAAGGAAGCCTCAGAAGTCTACTATTTTCTTCCCTTGCCGTTCCAGATTTCCTTCCAAAAGATCATTGCTTTCTTCTCAAAATCTTCTGCTATGGTTATGCTATCCATTAATAGTGATGAGAAGTCAATGCAAACAGCATACTGTTTCAAGGACTAGTCGTTTGATATTTTTTGTTATAGGAATAAATAACAACTATTCCCTTAAATCAGGGGTATCCAAATTTGGGAACTTTAAGACTTGTGGACTTCAACTCCTAGAATTCACCAGCCAGCCTGGCTGGGGATTTTGGGAGTTGAAGTCCACAAGTCTTAAAGTTCCCAAGTTTAGACACCCCTGATTTAAATGAAGGAAATGAAAAGAAATGATACTAAGGCAAACTTTCTCAAAAGAAGGAGCTTCTAGTGGTGTTACCTTCACTGAAAAACTCCCTTCCTTTGAAGATGTATGAAACATGGGTTTCCCAGTACATTTGCTCAAGTGTGATTGGAAGTTGAGGACTACCTCTAGTCTAGACAGTTCAGCCATGTTGTTTTAATATTCCATTTGTGCATTATTCTTAATGTTGCTTTAATGTTAAATAATTTGATCATTTGGTGATGGAGAATACTCAAAGTAATAAAGAATATCTATAATTATCACTCACCATCATACTTGCACTACTTTGTACCTACAAAGAATATATTGGGCTAGAGCAGATGACGATTTGTATAGCTGCCCATATAAAGAGCTTTTCACTTAAACTGCCCTGATGCTTCTTTGATCATTTGCTTCACTGTCTAATGAGACTTTAGATTAGTATTAAAAGTAGAATTGCAAAGCATAATTTGGGAATATTCTTTGTAGGAGAATTTGTGAACAGTCAGTGAAAAGCAACATGATAGCAAACCTGATCTATTTCCAAAATAAGAAACAGATGGCAACTGGACCCAGTTTCCAATAAAAGGCAGACTAAACACTTCCATTATAAAGGGAAAACAAGAAAAATAGTGCAAAAGAATTTGAATATTGTTTTTGCAAAAAGGGTTCTTGCTGTTACAGCTCAACTGTCCCAGGAAATTCTCTGGAATTGTTTTGTTAGGGTTTCTAATCTTCTGGTAAAGAATGACTTATCAGGAATTTTTGCATTATTGTGAGCTTGCTCAATTGGTTCCATTCTTTGACTTTTGGATTATGTCTGACACTGTGATAATTGGTTGCTTATTTAATGACTGCATGGTTTGTCCCTGAATATCAACCTTTTCCTGTAACTTCCCTTTTTTTCTCCTTTGTTTGATCAGGTTTCTCTTCTGCTTGAAGACTTGCAGCCATGGCTCTGGACAAATACTTGCTCTTTAACATGAGTACCCAGATAGCAGCTTTCTGCTGTCTGTGGCCAGGACCTCTGAACATCAAGTGAAAGGTCTGACAGCCCATTCATCCTTTCGCCCTTTCTAAAATCATCCGACCGTCCAGTCACCCATGTCAATTTGCTATGACATACATCAGCGTTGATGAGAGGCAGGAACACTCTCGGGTAATTTTGAGCTGCCAGAATAATCAGCTGTATGTGCAACATGGCTTCAAGGAGTTCTCAATTAGCAACACTCATCCCTTAAAGAACATGGACACTCACATTTTCACTGGAGACTTTAATCCCGTAAATAAAGGAGGCAACAATGCAGGAACACATCTGTACCAGAGCATGGAGAATCTACACTGGGCCACGGTAGCTGATCCACATTTCCATCCTCACTGTGGAAATGTAGACAATAAACTTGTCTTTCATTGCAAAGGTGCAGCCCACTCCGGGTATTCCATGGAAGATTCCTTAATTCCCAGTTCACCTGAACGTTACCGACACTTCTCCCTTCCATCAGAACAAGGAATCCCTTCAACGCAAGATATAGCCATTTCCTCTTGTGCCAAAGTGCCTCCGTGGTTTCTTTCCTCCATAAGTGGGGATGCCAAAAAAATCCTGAAAGAAAAACATAGAATTCACAGTGGTAAAGCTCCTGAGATTTGCAAGCCCCTCAGAGCTCAGCCTTCTTTGAACGATTCAGTTGCAAGGGAATGTTCTCAATGCCGGGCCTGCCAGCAATACAAGAACGGTTGTTCCTCTAACTGTTGCACCATATTTGTGCAGCGTGCCACTCTTACCCATCCCCCGTGGGTGGCATTACAGAGGCAACGGCCTTGCTTCCATAGCAGGCTAACCAGCCCAGAAGACATCAAGCAAGAAGCCCAGAGAAGGTTGCAGATCAGGAGGCAGAACAGTTCCCCCAACTTAACCCTGCATTGTGCCCATGATAATCAGAAAGTGATCAAATCTCAAACTATGGGATCATTAAATGGAGAGGGGGGGAGAGGGGATTGCAAAGGGGTTTCCGGAGAGAGCAAAAAAGTTGATTGCAAAGAGAGGCTCTACATTCCAACTTTTGACGAGTTCAAGAGGATGAGAAGTAAGGAAACCCTTTTCCACAATGGCAATAGTGAAATTGTGAAGGACAAAACAGAAGAAACTCACATGTTGGAGGAAAAAAGAAGTCAAAATAAGGATCAAGTTAAACGAGTGGTTTCAGCCATAGATGACGACGATGAGGTGTTTCATGAAAACAGCCAGAATGCTTCCAGGTTTATTGGCTGTGAAGAAAATTCATCCACATGGGACAGAAGTTTCTGCCTAATAAATATTCCTATGGCCAGGGATAAGATTTTGGAAATCCCGGCATCAGAAACTGTGCCAGTTCCCATCTGTTCTAGCCCAGTCCCAAGATCACCTCTGCAACCTGCTGCGGCATTTAGGAAGGAGGGAAAGAAAGATTTTGCAGACGGAGAGGAGCAAGGATTGGATGAAAGAAATGTCAGGGAAACCCTCCATTGTGCTGGACAATCGCTGGTGCCCGAAACTCCGTCGTCTTGCTGCCCGCTGCTGTTAGAAGCAACCGATATCTCCAGTTATGGAGCAAAGCTTCAGAAAATGAAGGATGAATTTATAGGTTCTGCTCTGGACCTCCTTAAAAAGAGGTAATCATTGTTGTTAGAGATTCTGAGGAATGTTAAGTCCGAAGGAACGTAGTAATTTCTAATACTTTTTGTATTTGCATGCTACTTCGAGGTGAAGTAAGTAGGTTTCAACTAGTGTGAAAATTGATGTCCTGGGTAGCAAACTTCTGGGCTTTTGGAAAGTTTCTTCTCAGATAATCATATAACTTCGACCTAAGAAGCAGGGTTGGCGTCATGTGAATTTATACTGTAGAACAAACAATGTTTTTGTTTCAAAGAAACAGCTTCATTGTTGTGCTTCGATGAGAATTTTGTACCATGTTACTACAGCTTAGTTCGCACTTCATGCCAAACCACAAAGAGGCTTGGCTTTAGTTTGGCGTGATGTATAAATCTCGGCTTTTGGCTTAGCATTCTTCATTAATATACATAACAGGTTAGCACAGTTTATAAACCCCAATTTTTATTTGATGCAGAAAGGATTTCCTTCCTAACTGATGGGAAAGAGTAAAGGTAGGATTAGATCCTTTCCTCTATGTGGCATTTATTTATTTATTTGATCACGTTGAAGTGACTGTAATTTATTACGTGACTCTGTCCTATTAATGCTCATGAGCTATATTACACATAATGCAGGGGTCTCCATGGAGTAGGGGTGGAGGAATAAAAATGCCAAGGGGAACATGACCTGGCAGTCAAAGCTCTGCTACTTGTAGGTGTATTCTATGCAGCGCACATAGCAAAGGGGATGGACTTCATTCTGACTTTTTAAAATCCCCCTGCAAATGTTGCTGATGTGATGCTATACTAGGATTGAACACTGCAAAGGAGCCTAGCTTCTCCCTGTCCACAAAGGTGACTGTTAACATGTCACTTGCCATTTAAACCCTGGAATATAGTCAGTCTTAGCTATGGCTGGCAAAAACAAGTCACTTTATAAATATGGGTTTATTACAGTCTTAACCATTTTTGTGGGTCTGGATGACATGGCAAGTTTAAAGTTTAAAAACTCCTGAAACCTCCCAAATTGATTGGAGGAAGAGGGGGTCCCAGTAGAACCTAGAGCCGGGATGGCCATTTGTCAGGGCACGTGAGGCATTGCCCTGTTTTTGAGGCCATTTTTCAACCTCCCCAGGCTCCAGAGGCTTTATAGGAGTCTGGGGTGGGTGAAAACAGCCTCCCCAGCCCCACTGGAGGCCCTCCGGAGCTTCAGGAGCTTTCCTGAAGCCTCTGGAGCGCAAAAAACTGGTCCTATGGGCAAACCGGAAGTTTGGGAACAGACTTCTGGTTTGCTCATAGGGCCGGTTTTAGCCTTCTGGAGCCTTCAGGGGCCTTCCAGAGGTTTCCCTGAAGGCTCCGGAGGGCAAAAAACAACCCTACGAGAAAATTGGAAATCACTTCCGGTTTGTCTGTCGGGCCATTTTTCGTCCTCTGGAGCCTTCAGGGAAGCTTCCGGAAGGCCCCTGAAGGCTCCGGAGGGCTAAAACCAGCCCTACGAGCAAACCAGAAGTTCAGTCCTGAACTTCCAGTTTGCCCGTAGGGCCATTGTTTTGCACTCTGGAGACTTCAGGGAACTTCCTGAAGCCTCTGGAGGGCCTCCGGAGGGGGGGAGGAAACTTGCGAGGCTGTTTTCACTCTCCCCAGGCTCCTATAAAGCCTCTGGAGCCTGGGGAAGGCAAAAAAAGCATGCAAATAATGGGGGGAAGCGCTAGTATGCACACATGTGCATTGGTGTCATGCATTGTATTATGGGTGTGGCACGCCCACGCACAACCCACCTGCATTCCCCCTGCTTTTGGCACGCGAGCAAAAATGGTTCAGTATCACTGACTAGAGAAGGGCCAGCCTTATTCTGAAAACCAGCAGGTGTCCCTTGCTCAGTCTGATCACTTGCTTATTCTACTTGAATATGCATTAGATAAGGTTACACTAAGTAAGATCAATTTCTGTCTTAAACAGAAGCATTCAGAGTGACATCTAGATTACTGTCACAGCCATATAAAATACTCTTAGAGGCTCCCTTTAGAAAATTTGGGACAGTGATTCAATAATAGATGGTGCATGGACATTAGTACAAAATTAGCAAATGTGCATATTTGGGACAAAATAGTGCATAAGGCAAAATGCAATTTTTCTGTTGAAATTATAAGATTGAGTCAGGATTTTCTCAGAATTTAGCTGTGGCTATTCCAGCAATTTACAGCTCAATGCTATAGAATTGCAGGTAATACTTAAGCAGCTATATAGATTGTTGCTAGATTTGGGAGTTAAAACATTCTCAGGGCTCACTCTTGGTCTTTTGATAAGGAAGAAACAATTGGGAAATTGGAAATCTTAGAAAAAGAAAAAAAGAAATAAAGATGTAGCTTCTGATCTATTTTACAGTAACCATAAAAACAATTGTAGGTTTGCCTCTTTCTCTAAAGTTACATTGTGACTTTCTTCTTTACTATTGAATCCTTAAAACCATAGATCATACTTTCTTCTGTTTTATACAAAAGGTCCATAAAGGGTTTTCAGCCATCAATAAACATAGATATTGTCTATTCAAATAGGTCAATTTGGCCATCTCAGTGTATTCTATTATGTTTACCACCATTCCTCTGTTGTAAATATAGCCATATCTTTCCATCTTTGTGCTTCAGTACATTTTTCTTTCTTTTTTTCTTTATGCATTTTCGTTTCATTCATTCATTCTATATGTTGACCATCTCACTGTCCAAAGTGACCCTGGTACAAAATTTTAGTTTGTACTAAAAGTTACCCTTGTTTTTAAAACTTTCAATAAGATGTTTAAAAAAGAAGGAAGTTTTGGGTTTACTTTAGTAACATGAGACAGAGAAATTGTTTGAAATGTGCCAGTAATACCAGGTATTTGTGTGCAATGTCTTACTAGCTACTTTCCTCCCATTGCATTTCAAACTATGGTTTGCTAAACATGACATTATGGTCTATTCCAGGGGTCTCCAACCTTTGCAACTTTAAGTCTGAAGGACTTCAGCTCCCAGAATTCTCCAGCCAGCAAAGCTGGCTGGAGAATTCTGGGAGCTGAAGTCCTTCAGAGTTAAAGTTGCAAAGGTTGGAGACCCCTGGTCTATTACATACATAATCCTAAACCATCATCCTGGTATATAAGCCAAAGTGGCTGAATTTATATATTGTGCTTTCCTGAAATAAAATAAATTATATTTTGTTTTAGTGATCGTGTGAAGGCAATCATGACTTATTTTGACATTTTTAAGTATCTTACGATTCAAAATTGCAATTAGTAATATATAAGCTACTCAGAATTTAAATATACCTCCAAACGAACAGCCAGTCACACAACTAACTGATCACACTGACATACAAGACATTTATAAACTAAGGAGAATAAGACAAGAAAATCCTGCGGCTGATGCTACCTAGTCTGTTAATGAAATGTTCAGAAACTAAATTGAAACAAGTTTGGAGAGCAACTCCCTGTCAAAATACTATCTTTTTGAAAAAAAATTTTTAATGGGGTTTCCAATAATCTTCTTTTGCTTAGTCAATGGTAAATACTTAATGTATTTGTTCTGAATCACACATCCCATTTATCATCATAGAAAATCCTCACAGAATTCAATTGATAGGCCCTCTCATGAAATGTTGAATAGCAAAGAGCATGATTTACTATTTACTATTAATAAATAGTAAAGACGATGATTGCAGAGATTATTTGTTTGTATTTTAAAACTGAATTATATCTACTATGTAGGCTAAATCATTCTCAATAGTTTTTGAATCAGTTGCTGTTCATCTACTTTTGCATACTGGATGAAAGTGCTCTGAGTTGTACAAATACTTGGAGGGAGTTATAGCCACCAAATCTGGAGCATAGCCAATTGGAGAAGGCTAAGCTAACCAATGTAAATTCTGCAGGAAAGATTTGGAAAAGAATGGTGAGTGGGGGAAGTATGGGAAGAAGAGAATTATGTGTGTAATTTTATGGGGGAGGGGATATTAAATTTGCTTGCACTTTTTGTGAGATCAGGAGTCACTTCTTTAAACATTGTTTGTTCTATTTGATTTTTCCACCTTTTTCTTTCCTTTCCCTTTTGCGCTTTTTTCTTGTTTTTTTTCTTTTTTCTTTCTCATTTCAGTTCAATTCAGATTCTTTAGACTTAGAATAACAAAGTTGGAAGGGACCTTGTAGGTCTAGCCAACTCCCTGCTCAAGCAGGAGACCTTGTACATTTTTGACAAGTGGCTGTCCAGTTTTTTCTTGAAAAGTTCCAGCGTTGAAGCATCCACAACTTCTGAAGGCAAGCTATTCTATTGATTGATGGTTCTCAGAAAATGTCTCCCTTATTTCTACCTTAAATCTCCCCTTGATCAGTTTACATTCATTGTTCCTTCAAGAGGTGCTTTGGAAAATAGGTTGTCCTCCTCTGACAAACCTTCAGCTATTGGAACAATGCTATAATGTCACCCCTGGTCCTCCTCTTCACTAGACTAGCCATTAAATGCTTCAATAAAAAGTGGTTTTTTTTTCAAATACAAAAGGAAGGAATCTCAATAAATGGGCAGAGAAGGAGAGCTTTATTATATCTATCAGTGTACCTAAACAGACTACCATATATACAAACGAATGAAGAAAAATATATGAGGGTAATCAGGAAGATGGTTGAAAAAGAAACTTCAAGCAAAAGATGTTTTGGATTTAAGCAACATGTTATACAAAAATGGTCAAAATAGTCACTTATTGTATGATTACAAAGAAAGTGGGATGGAAAATGGTTGACATTCTCAGTCATCAAAATACCCAGTCTGTACAGCTTTGGACCAGAGTTCTGATGGAATCTTGTCACTGATCATATTGGTCAGGGCTGATAATGCATGAAATCAAGAGCATTTAAAAGCATTTCCTGGACTACCATGGTAGAGGCAGATGGATGAAGAATGCACAAGAGATAAAGTACTTTTAAATGTTGGCCCAGTTAGACATAAATGTGCTTCCAGAGGAAAATCTGGCTGGTAGAGAAATTAATGCAGTTGATTATATAAATAAATAAAGGACAGGGGTAGACCACTACAGCAAAAAACAAAATCTAGAACAGATTTGATAGTTAAACATGTTTTTGGGAGCCCTGTTTTCTGCTATATAAAAGCCAGTTGCAATGCTTTGGTATACTAAGAGGCTTACATTGGTTCATTTATAATCACCTCAGCTTTTTTTTCCCAGTTAGCATCTTCCTAAACTGATCCCACGCCAGATAGTGTATCTAACCTCATAAATTTTTTTCCTCATCCTGAAGTCATCAATTTCCTTGTTCAGTTGCAACATTTGGTGATCTAATAGAAGGTGAGAGAATTCTTCATGAATGTATTTTATTCTCCTTATGTACACTGAGAGCATATGCACCAAAGACAAATTCCTTGTGTGTCCAATCACACTTGGCCAATAAAGAATTCTATGACCTAGATGAAAAAACAGTTGGCCAGAAGGAATGAGAGAGGGAGGGGGAGGAAGAGAGAGAGAGGAAGAGAGGAGGGAGGAGGGGCAGGGAGAGAGAGAAAGGGAGGGAGAGAGAATACATTTATTCAAATGGAAAAAAGTTTCCTGTATCATTCATTAATTGACCAAATGAGCCATGACCTCATTGGCAGATGACCTCATTGGCAGCCATCTTATTTCTAGGCACAACTGGAGATTATGTCTTCAATTTGAAAGGGCAGATGCTTTTATAATATCAAGAAACACTCCCTCATAGGTGTGCTTTCTCAGCAATTAAGATGTATAAAAGAGGGGTTTCTTCCAAATCCAATTGATTTATTTTATCGAAAGGCTAAGCAGGTTTCCGTGAGCGACACAGCATTTTATGTGCCAGATTCAGCTAATTGGGGGCACACAGTATATATGCCACATGTTTTGCCTTCCTTGCTTAGTGAGGATCTTTACTTTTCATGATTGATGTGTCTTTTTGCTCCACTCTTCTGCATGCATGTTGGAGGTAATACCCTGACATTCTAAGTTTTATGAAAAATGCTTTCAAGAATAGTAATGATATGGACACGAGTCTGTAGTAGATCTTTCGAAATGAAAAAAGATCTGAGTCACAATTAATGATTTAGGTAGCTTTAAAAATACCTAAATCTGCTCCCAGCAGTCCCCAAATGACTTGCAGATGTATCTATGGATATATTAATTTAAATTAATCAATAGAACAGCTTGTCTCCTGGAATTGTGGATGCTCCATCCCTGAAGGTTTTCAAGGAAAAATTGGACATTTGTGCAGGATGATATAAAGTCTATTACTTTGGACAGGGGGTTGGACTAGAAGACCTCCAAGGACCTTTCCAGATTCTGTATAAGGATTTTAAAATATTTTATATATTAAATTATAAAATTAAAAATAATATGGTGTGTTTCTCTACTTTGTGTGGATTGCTTTAACATTGGTTTATTTTGTGCAATTCTAGCACAATGATAGTATCTCCAGCTTTTATGGATCATCTCTAAATAAAATAAGCATTCTTCGCAGTGGATCCTTGACTTCTATTAAACCTTTAAAAAAAAACAACCTATAGGTAGTTCTTGACTTACAATCATTCATTTAGTGACCATCCAATGTTTACAACCACATTGAAAAGAGTGATTTATGATCAGTTTTAAAGCTTACAACCGTTGTAGCATCCCCGGGGTCACATGATCAAAATTTGTTCGCTTGGCATTTATTTATGACAGTAACATTGTCCTGGGGTCATGTGATCACCATTTGTAACCTTCAGTGCTGGCTTTCAACAAGCAAAGTCAGAGTCACGTAATGGCTGCAGGATTCACTTAACAACTGTGGCAAAAAAGGTTACAAAATCACTTAACTGTCTTGCGTAGGAACAAAAATTTTGGACTCCATTGGACTCATAAGTCAAGGACTGTATATATATATATGATTTAGCGTTGGCAATATTTTAGGGTGCATTGAATACTCAGTGTGTGAAGATCTGCATGAAAATTATTAAAATATTCTATAGAAATAAATAGAGGGCATCATTCTACCTGTAGCTATTTGACATGGAATAAAAAAATATTGTATTTTAATTTTTTTGTCTCTTATTCCAAATATGCTTGCAAAAAGGAACGATATCTCTGAATCCTGTTAATAAGTCAGTAAAGCATACACTTCTAACATCTGGAAAGGCTCTTCAATATTTATTGAAATAATAAATGTGAATATGAATTGAGCCAGTTCAGTGCAGAAGTTAAGGCACCAGGCTAGGAACTAGAGAAATGTGAATTATAGTCAGGGGTGAGCTTCAAAAATTTCAGCAACAGGTTCTCTGCTCCGTTGCTGGGTGGGCGTGGCCATGGTGGGTGTGGCCTAGTCTGCCTCCTGTACCACGGTGTGTGTGTGGGGGGGGCATTTTCACCTTCCCCAGGCTGTGAAGGCTTTCCTCGAGCCCCTGGGAAGATGAAAACTGCTTTCCCCAGGCTCCAGAGGCCCTCTGGGTGCCCCATTTTTCCTCCTCCCCAAGCCTCCATGTGGGCCCTGCACCTACCTTGCATCCAAAATGGGCTGCATGGAGACACCTGGGGGTGTGTGGCAGGGGCAGGGGGTGATAGGCGGGGCAAGCCAGGGATGGGATTTGGAGGTTCTCCGAAATGGCCATAACATTAGCTACAGATTCTCCTGAACCCAGGCGAACCTGTAGTAAGGTGACCAGACGTCCCGCTTTTGAAGAAATTGTCCTGCGTCCCGCCGGCTTTTAAAAATGTCACGATTTTTGCCAGGGGCAGTGGCAGGGGCCGGGCGGGCGCTCTGCATGTGCTCAGAGGCGGCCTGGGGCCAGGGCAGTGGCACAGGTCGCCGGCAGGACGCAGCGGCCAGAGCAGACTGTCGGGCAAGCAGAAGTGGCATCGCTGCCGCCGTCGCAATGTGCTGAGAGCTGGTGGGGCTCCCGGCCGGCCGCTCTCAGTGCATAATGGCAGCAGCGCAAAGTTCAGGGCTACATGGGCTCCGGCTGCAGCCCCTCCGCGAACAGCTCTCCTCCTCCGCCAGCTGGCTGCCTGCCTGCCTGCTGGCTCGCTCCTCCCTCGCCAGCCTGCCCCTTCTGCCTGCTCTACAGCCTGCTCTGGCTGCTGCTTCCTGCCCGCGCCCCGCACCGCTGCCCTAGCCCCAGGCTGCCCCTGAGTGCGTGCAGATTGCCCGTGCCCGAATGGCTACGGTCCGCCACCCCCCCAGCTGCGCCCCGGCCGCTATGGGAATAGCGGCCCTCTGCTGTCACGAAAGGCCGCTTAACCTGGAAGAAATGTATGGAACTTTATGATTAATTGATATAATTTTTATGATTCATAATTTGTAATGGAAGATGGCTTCTTATGTTCTTCTTTTTTGAATATGTCTGCCTTATTTGTGTGGTTTTTTTTCAAAATAAACAAAAAATTACTGCGAAAGAAAAAAAAGGCACTGCCCCCCCCCCCCCCCCCCCGGGCAATGGTGTCCCGCTTTACCAATATTAAAATCTGGTCACCTTAACCTGTAGCAGCCCACCCCTAATTCTAGGCCTACTTTAGGCATGAAAGTTAGCTGGGTGACCTTGGTGCTGGTCACTCTCTCTCGGCCCAACTCACTTCACAGGGTGATTGTTCTGGGGAAATAGGAGGAGGAACAAATATTAGGTAAGCTTGCTGCCTTGAGTTATTTCCAAAAATTAAAATTTAAAAAAATCTAAATCTAATGTAAAAACTGAATATTTATTAAGCATTCCTATTATTTCTGCAGTTCTAATCTGAGTGGTTTCTCTCTCTTACCCTTAGTGTTCCATGCCTTGGGTCTTGGTACACTATTTGCTCATAATTTATGGATGAGAAATTATACGTGACATCTCCATGATTTAGGGAGCACTTTGTAATGATGGAAGAGAAGAGTTTCTTCTTTCTCAGGATAAATAAAATATCCGAGAGTAACAAAGGAAGAGAATATGAGCTAGCTTGTTACCATTCTATCTTAAGGAGCTTACCTTTTTCAAATTACCATAATTTCAATTAGTAATATCACCAGAGGTACCTTGTTTAAATAACCTGTACAGGGAGGAGAGATAAAGCATCCGCTGTTTCCTCAGTCAGTACAAATAAATTTACATTTTGAATACAACTATTTGTTCCCTGGCACAGTTAATTAATTAAATGTAAATCAGTTATATCTTTCCAACTGAGTATTTTGTTCTCTGCTTTGTGAATGGTATTAATTGGATTTTGTCCCTTTTCTCGCAGCTGCACTGCTGAAACTACCCTTGATCTCCCTTCCCCCAAATCCTGTGAAGTTCAGAAAGCAAATCACACTTTTGTGGAAGACTGTCATCAATCCACAGTGAGTTACTTGGCTAGGGCAACAGGTCACAAATGATAATGGATGCATCATGATTTGAATGATGTAATTTAGACACTTGCTTTGGAAAAGGTAAGACAAGAAACAATGGTTGGAAACTAACCAAGGAGAGAAGCAACCTAGAAATTAGGAGAAATTATTTCCTAACAGTGAGAGCAATCAACAGATGGAACCACTTGCCGTCAGAGGTTGTGTGTGCTTCATCACTGGAGTCTTTCAAAGAGAGACTGGATAGCCATTCGTCTGAAAGAGTATAGGGCCATGATCAGTGGTGGGTCCTACTGGTTCGGACTGGTTTGGCCGAGCCAGTAGTGGTTTGGTGGCCTGGTTCCCTGGGCCCCTGGGCCCCGGCGTCATCTTGTTTTTCAATTCTGCGCAGGCACAGAACAATTTTAATTGCACTGTGCATGTGCGTGTAGCACACATCAAGGATGCACACATGAAGCGTGCACATGAGCAAACCGGCAGTAATACCTGCCGGAACCCACCCCTGGCCATGATGGTAAACCTATGGCATGTGTGCCACAAGTGCCATGCAGAGCCCTCCTTGCAGGCACGCCAGTTGTCGCCCCAGCCCAGCTTCACCATGCATACGCTCCCAATTCCCGCCAGCCAGCTGGTCTTTGGGCCTCTGCCGTGTATATGCGGGGAGAGTGCTGGGGGTGGGGCACATGTGGGGGGTTTGCACGCACATGTGCGGGTGGCAGGGAGGCTGGGTGACACATGCATTATAGGTGTGTTCATGTGCTTTCAGTACATGACGACACAAAGGTTAGCCATCACTGGTATACGGTCTCCTGCAAGGGATTGGTTCCGAAGACCTCTGAGGTCTCTTTCAGCTCTATTCTATGTTAAGTACTAACTAAGTACTAACTGATCTCTTTTGAGCATTTTGATACAGATGTCATAACTTTGATGTGATCATGGTCACTGCTGCTACCAGGGCATTGAGGAGCAAATGAAGAAATACGTATGCATTGCAATATTATGATGCAAATTCTTCTCCTTTTGTGACCACATTACAACATTAATAACATGCATCTAAGGGGGCAGATTCGTGTTCGGTGAATTTGGCAAATATTAACTTGCTGTGAGCATCTCTGTTGAAGTGTAATTAGCTATCCTTTGTAAAGCTTTTTTCTGACTCCACTTCTTTACCTTCTAGAGCACCAGCTCAAATTGCCGCAGATCGAGTTCAGACATCTCCTACGAAACCCCGGTCTGCACCAAAGTTCAGCGGGAGTGTAGACTACGGCCTCATTTCAGTGATCCAATGCCAACAGATGCTGTAAAGAGGAAACAACTGGAGTTGAAGATAGCTGCAGCGGCCCGACACCATGCCCAGAAGCGCCGACAAGAGAGAGAATCCAGTAAATCCCATCTTTTTCTCCTTTTTTATAATGGTTGTCGTGCCTAGATGGCAGCATGTAGTTGACTTTGGTTGATCTTGAAAACATAACAAGAGCCGTGGTGGCGCAGTGGTTAGAATGCAGTACTGCAGGCTAACTCACTGCTCACTCCAGGAGTTCGATCCTGACTGGCTCAAGGTTGACTCAGCCTTCCATCCTTCTGAGGTGAGTAAAATGAGGACCAGGACTGTTGGGGGCAATATGCTGACTCTGTAAACTGCATAGAGAGGCCTGTGAAGTTGTATATAAGTCTAAGTGCTAGTGCTATTGCTATAATAAGTGAGCTGCGCGTGCGCAAGATGGCGGGTTAGCTCCGGAGCTCCGTGCGGGCTGTGGAGGTTCGTTAGCCTTCTTAGTGCTCCCAGCCCTCTTTTATGGCTTAGAGGGCTGGGCATCTGTAAGGAATCCATCCTGGTACTACAGGATGAGGTTCGCGGCGATTTCGGAGGTGTCGGGCGTGGGCACGGCTCCGGGGACGCTCAGACGGTGAGAGCGTCGGAGCGGGCCGTTTGAAGTGGGGGCCGGAGCCGGAGCGGAGCGGTGGCCGGCGTCCCCGATGCCGGAAACAGGGCGGAGGCGCCGGTCGCGGCCAGAAGCTCCCGACGCTGATGTCAGCTGTGGCTCGTCCGGGGGGCAGAGACGGTGGTGAGAGCGCCGTGAGGCCAGCGGCAACGGCGTTAATGGTGGCAATGAGGATGGCGGTGCTGAGAGGTGTTTGAAAGATGGTGAACGGGGCGCAGCCGCGGGAGATGGAGTGGCAATGCGGCTGCGGGAGATGGCGGCGGTGAGAGCGCCGGAGAGGGGAGAACGCCGGAGGCCAGTGGCGATGGCGATGGCGAGTACGGAGGCTAAAGGATGATGGCGGCATGTGAGTGCCGAGAGGCTGGTGGAGGAACCCTGAAGCGGCCGCTGGAAGCCTGGCCGACGATGGTGGGAGCGTTGAGAGGCCAGTGGAGAAGGCGGTGGCTCAGGAGAGATAGAGATGGTGGCGGTGAGAGAGCCGAAAGGGACGCGAACGGCCATGCTGGCCATGCTGACCAACTTAACTTCCCCCTGAGACTGAGAACTGAGCCATGCTCCCGAAAGACGGGATTTGTCCTAAGATCTTGGGCCGGAACAACTCATTGATTGACTATTTTCAACTGACATTGCGAGCTGTACCATCTTTATATCCTTATTGTTTGCACTTTATCTCATTTTAATATCAATTGAGGACTTTAAATCTTGGCTAACGACCTTCTAATTTCTTTTAAAATCTTTGTATTTTAAATCCCAGCCCCACTGATGAATTTCACCTACATTAACTATTTATTAATTATTTATTAACAACTTTACTATTTATGCATAGTATAATGTACTCCAGAGCTAACCTTTTACTGCTGCGAGAGTCCCCGCTCTCGCAGGTCTGGCCCTCTACACTATCGAGGGCCCGTCTCGATGATGGATATATTAATCCGGAGAGACGGGCGAAGCGCGGCCTTAGGGGATTTTTAATTGGTAAATTATTGGTTATTTTAGGGGGTCCCAGGAAGGGGGGTGGGCATAGACAGATAGAGACAGAACAACATGAAAGAAGGGGCCGGACCAGTAGCCGACGGGAGGAGACGGAAGGATCCGATATGAGGGGGGAATTACGAATCGGTCCGCCGGAGGGCATATCAATCCAGACGGTCGTGGGGAGGGGCAGGGCCGAGGGGAGACTAGTTCCATCCTCCCGGTTGGTGGCACGTGGCCGTTGGTTACAAACGGTCGGGTGCCACAACCCCCGTAGGCTAGGTGGTCAGGGGATACAGAGCCAGGGCCTGCGGCTGATGTTTTGCAACGCCAGGTCCGTGGTCAACAAAGCCCCCCTCGTCCATGACCTTGTGTCAGAGGGGGAGCCGGACCTGGTAGGAATTGCAGAGACCTGGTTGGGCCACGAGGGAGGACTTCCCCTCGTCGAAATGTGCCCACCAGGTTACTGCGCTTTTCATCAGCCGCGGGCCCTAGGCAGGGGCGGTGGGGTAGCGGTCATTATCAAGGAAGGCCTTGAGCCGAGAGAGACCATTGTGCCTCAGACTACCGGTTGTGAGTCCCTCTGCGTGAAGTGGGGCCTAGGGAGGCAGTTGGGCTTGCTGGTTGTATACCTGGCTCCCCGCTATGTAGCAGCAGCCCTGCCCGAGCTCCTGGAGGTGATCGCTACGGTGGCAGTTGAGACCCCCAGACTTGTAGTCATGGGGGACTTTAATCTGCCATCGTTGGGCGAATCATCCGAGGCAGCTCGGGAGTTCATGGCCTCCATGACGGCCATGGACCTGACCCAACTAATTCAAGGCCCCACCCACGAGGGTGGACATACGCCGGATCTCATCTTTGTCTCGGGCCAATGGAAGAGTGATCTGGGTATAGGGGATATAGTCATCACACCCTTGTCATGGTCAGACCACTCACTTCTCCGACTCGACCTTCCGACCGCTACTCCCCGTTGCGGGGAGGCGGAACCAGAACTTCCTATCTGGTTTCGCCCCAGGCGCCTGATGGACCCTGTTGGGTTCCAGACGGCGCTTGGGCCACTTCCTGTACCCCTGACCCGCGCCCCGATGGAGGACCTCGTGGCCGCATGGAATACTGCGGCCACGGGAGCCTTGGATCGGGTCGCGCCCTTGCGGCCTCTCTTGCGGCGCCGAGCTGCCCCGGCTCCTTGGTTCACCGAGGAGCTGAGGGCGATGAAACGCCGCAAGAGATGCCTAGAGGGAAGATGGAGGGCTACTCGCTCCGAATCTGACCGGACACAGGTAAGAGCCCATTTACGGACTTACATTGTGGCGCTGAGAGTGGCCAAACGTCATCATTGCGCCACTCTCATAGCATCCGCAGAAAACCGCCCTGCCGCCCTGTTTAGGGTGACCCGTTCCCTCCTGCAACAGAGGGTGCGGGAAGCCCCGCTACAGGGTAGAGCAGAGGAATTTGTGACTTTTCTGCAGGACAAAACCGCTCAGATACGGAACGAGCTAGCCCCCATTCGTGGCCCAGTGGGATGCCACGAGGCCGATCTTGTTTGGGAGGAATTTGACTCCGTTGCTTCCGAGGATATGGACAGGTTACGTGGACGACTGCGAGCCACCACATGTTTATTGGACCTGTGTCCCTCCTGGCTTGTACTGGCATCCTGGGAGGTGACACGAGGCTGGCTCCAAGAGGTTGTCAACGCATCCTTGAGTGAGGGCTCCTTGCCTGCTTCCCTAAAAGAGGCTATGGTGAGGCCCCTCCTTAAGAAGCCCTCTTTGGACCCAGCTCTTTTAACCAACTATCGTCCCGTCTCCAACCTTCCCTTTCTGGCGAAGGTTGTCGAGAGTGTGGTGGCACAACAGTTTCCCCGTCACCTGGAGGAAGTTGATTATCTAGATCCGCGCCAGTCCGGCTTTCGGCCCGGGCATAGCACCGAGACGGCATTGGTCGCGTTGGTGGATGATCTCTGGAGGGCCAGGGATGGGGGTTGTTCCTCCATCCTGGTCCTATTAGACCTCTCGGCGGCTTTCGATACCATCGACCATGGTATCCTATTGCATCGGCTAGGGGGGTTGGGGGTGGGAGGCACCGTTTTACGGTGGTTCTCCTCCTACCTCTCTGGCCGATCGCAATTTGTGTTGGCAGGAGAGCAGAGGTCGACCCCGAGACCCCTCACATGTGGGGTGCCTCAGGGGTCGGTCCTCTCGCCTCTCTTGTTTAATGCATACATGAAGCCGCTGGGTGAGATCATCCGTGGTTTTGGGGTAGAGTACCATCTCTACGCTGATGACACTCAGCTGTATATATCTACCCCAAACCACCCCAACGATGCCGTAGCGGTGATGTGCCAGTGCCTGGAAGCCGTGCGGATCTGGATGGGAAGTAACGGACTCAGGCTCAACCCGACCAAGACCGAGTGGCTGTGGTTTCCGGCTGCCCGATTCAACCAGCTTTCTCCAACGCTGGCCATAGGGGGCGAACATCTTGCCCCTGTGGATGGGGCGCGCAATTTGGGAGTCCTCCTGGATACCCGGCTGTCTATGGAAGAGCAAGTGACAGCCGTGGCCAGGAGGGCGTTTTACCAGGTTCGCCTGGTTCGCCAATTGCGCCCCCTATTGGATCGGGACGCCCTTCGCACAGTCACTCATGCCCTCGTGACATCCCGACTGGACTACTGCAACTCCCTCTACATGGGGCTCCCCTTGAGGTGCACCCGGAGGCTTCAGTTAGTTCAGAATGCAGCCGCGCGAGCAATTATGGGAACCACTAGGTTTACCCATGTAACACCGCTCTTGCGCGAGCTGCACTGGCTGCCTGTCGTCTTCCGGGTGCGCTTCAAGGTGCTGGTTATCATCTTTAAAGCGCTCCATGGCTCGGGACCTAGCTACCTGCGGGATCGGATCCTGCCTCACACATCCTCACGGCCGATTCGCTCCCACAGAGAGGGACTTCTCCGGGTGCCGTCCACTAGACTTTGTCAGCGGGCGACGCCCAGGGGAAGGGCTCTCTCTGTGGCGGGCCCGGCCCTCTGGAACGACCTTCCCCCCGATATTAGAACGACCACGGACCTCCGCTCCTTCCGCCTGAAACTAAAGACACATCTTTTCCGCCTGGCCGGCCTAGGGTAGTCTCTCTCTCTATGGGTTTTTTAATTGTTTATTTATATTGAGTGGGGATTTTTAGTTAATGGGATTTTAGCACAGGTGTTTGTTTAATCTGTTTTAAATTGTATGTATTTTTGTATATTTATGGTTTTTATTCTCCCTGTGCACCGCCCCGAGTCCCTGTGGGGAGAGGGAGCGGTTAATAAATTCAGTTTTATTATTATTATTATTATTATTATTATTATTATTATTATTATTATTATTATTATTATTATTATTATTATTATAATAGTTTTCAAAGATAAAGAACTATTCATCAGCACTTGATTAATATTTGGGCTGGAAACCACTGGAACCCAGAGTTGAACCTAACTTGGAAATTGAAGAAACCATCTGAAAAAGGCAATGTCAAATCATTTCTGTACTGTTGTCCATCTGTCACCAGATGCTGAGCTCATCTGTCATGAGGGCAAGAACACAGAAGTGTTCTTGAAATGTTTCACCATTAAATGATTGAAATGGTTTTAGATTTAATTTTATGGCTTCATACACACCATTTAGAATGTTGCATTACTGACCTTTGCTGTAGAGGTCTACAAGAGGAAAAAAACATACATGCAATTGGCTTGACACTACTTCCTTCCCTTTGTAACAGAGTTCTAGATCAGGGGTGTCCAAACTTGGCAACTTTTAAGACTTGTGGTCTTCAACTCCCAGAATCCCGCAACCAGACTGTCTTGAAGTTGCCAAGTTTGGAGACTTCTGCTCTAGTTCAAGCAGAAATTTTGCATGTTTTGACTAGGCATGTCCTGAAGATGCTCCTAGTCTAGTAATTAGAAAGGGAAGATAATGCCATCACAGTGTCTAGCAGGGGTGAAATTCAGCCGTTTCTGACAGGTTCTGGAGAACAGGTAGTGGAAATTTTGAGTAGTTCGGAGAACCGGCAAATGCCACCTCTGGCTGGCCCCAGAGTGGGGTGGGAATGGAGATTTTTTAGTATCCTTCCCTTGCCATGCCCACCAAGCCACACCCACAGAACCAGTATTAAACAAATCTGAATTTCACCACTGGTGTTTAGCATTTAATCTTATATAGAATAAGATACAAACCTGAAACAACTGGTTCTACAGGAGCACCTGGAGCAAATGAGGAGTCTACTTACTAGGATAAGGAAGAGGAAAATTCTTTCAAAGATGAGTCATGCAGCAAATGAGAGTTTTCTTTCTTAGTGGTCAAATTAAGAACAGAGGTGTTGTTTAGAATTGGAATGTATTTTTTGAATGCAAAAGTAATAGACTTGAGGAAATTGATATCCACCAAGCATTGTATGACTGTCCAACCACGGATACTTATCTACTAGGAGTTTCATGAAGGTTTTCGTTGTGTTAAGTTTCTTAACTGCAAATATTGATAATCGTTTTAGCAAATCACATAAGTACTGGAGTATATTTAGTTTAATAAGGCTGATTCTCTTGTCCAACTTTCATAGTTCATTTAATTTTCTTTAAAAAATGGTGTTGGTTTAGAACAGGGGTCTCCAACCTATGGTCCATGGACTAGCACTGGTTTTTGGCATGGTAGAAACTGGGCCACACAAGCAAGTGAAGACCAATCAATGGGATGCAGGCAGTACATGAAACTACACTCCTTCCAGTCTGTGGAAAAACCTCTCCACGGAACCAGTCCCTGGCACCCAAAAGGTTGGGACCTGCTGGTTTAGAGAGTGCCTTACATTAGCCATAGATAACATGACAAAAAACATTTTTTTTCTACTTAATAATAACAATAGAGATACTCTCAGGTTGAACTTGACTCCTGGTGAATACATGGACCCTGGGTCCTAACAAGGAGAAGGGCGGGGTATAAATTTAATAAAATAAAATAAAATAAATGGACACATCTTTGCAATTTTCTTCGTAGCCGCATATCATTTCCTTCTTTTGAGAATTGTTTCCACCTTCCTAATTTATCTTAGAGTCTTAACATTTATTGGTGATGTTACCACTGAAATAGTAAGCTGGTCTAATTTTGCTTAGTTTCTGAGCAGAATTGGTCAGGTGATTTGCAAGATTCCAGTGACAATAATGCTGCATCATTACAGGAGAACCTTTTTATTGCTAGATAGTGAAGTCCATTCTTTTTGCTTCTCTGCTCAGGTCCATCACTGACTAAAGCCACTGTCAACTATGGAACCAATGTAGATGAGAATCATCATGTCCTGAGCAGCTCCTTTCGTTCCAAACACCGCTGGAGCAACGTCAGCAGTCTCAGCGCAGACAGTGGAATTGCTGGAGGGAATGAGGAGAGAGACAATGCTGACACCACCATTGGAGGGGTGCCAAGGATTAGGTCATCCAAGATGGAGCGAGCTGATAGTGGTATCAGCCAGGTGTTGAGTAGGAAGTGGAGGAACCGGGCATCAGAAACATTAACATCTCTACAGGCATGGGAAGCCCATCAACCTTGCACTGACTGTGGTGGCAGAGATTTTCCATTGGAAACAGATGTCCAGAATCAAAACAGGAAACAGGCCATTCTCTGTGAGAAGTGTCTGAAGTGCAGGACAGAACGGAAAGAATCAGTGTTGGAATTTGTCAACACTGAAGCTAGCTATGGAGAAGACCTACGCATCATCAAGGAGGAATTCTATCTCCCCATGCAAGCAGCTGGCCTCCTAACACAAGAACAGCTGTTGGTGGTTTTTAGCAATATCCAGGAGCTAATTGACCTCAACGAAAACTTTCTGGAGTATCTTCAAGAAGAAATCGATCAGGCTATCGAGCAGGTAGTGTGTGTGACTTCAAATCACAATTCCCTTCCCATTTGCAACAGTTAAATTATCTCTTACAGTATTTGTTTCTGAAGCATGCTACTTTGTGACACTCATTTAAGAATTACTATGTACAAAGCTGCTTCAGGTGAAGTGTTAATGCCACTATATAATGCCTTGGTAAGGCCACGCTTGGAATACTGCATAGAGTTTTGGTCGCCAGGATGTAAAAAAAATGTGGAGACTCTAGAAAGAGTGCAGAGAAGAGCAACAACGATGATTAGGGGATTAGAGGCTGCTAAAACATATGAAGAATGGTTGCAGGAACTGGGTATGTCCAGTTTAATGAAAAGAAGGACTAGGGGACACATGATAGCAGTGTTCCAGTATCTCAGGGGCTGCCACAAAGAAGAGGGAGTCAAGCCATTCTCCAAAGCACCTGAGGGGAGGGCAAGAAGCAATGGGTGGAAACTAATAAAAGAGAGAAGCAACCTAGAACTAAGGAGAAATTTCCTGACAGTTAGAACAATTAATCAGTGGAACAACTTGCCTCCAGAAGTTGTAAATGCTCCAACACTGGAAGTTTTAAAAAGAGATTTGATAACCATTTGTCTGAAAGGCTATAGGGTTTCTTGCCTAAGCAGGGGGTTGGACTAGAAGACCTCCAAGGTTCCCTCCAACTCTGCTATTCTATTCTATAGCCAATGGAACAACTCCGTGGATTCTTCTCCAACAATTTGAACCATAATTTTCCACTCCCTAAGTACAATTTTAAGGCCACGCATTATTCTATTTATCATCTTGTTGACATCCAATGTATTGAGAACTTCAGAAGATGCCCCTCCAGATGTTTTACTCAACAGATGTATCCCAGAATCCTTTCTGCTCATCTACCTTGAATTCGTAGAAGAGGCATGTGAAATATGCTTCATCGGCTCTCAATGTAGTTAATTGAGTGTGTGTTCTTCCCTATGAAGTTCACCTTCATTTCCCAAACTTCAATAAACCAGTTGCACTGTGACATCTGCCATTGGTTACCAATATGAGTATATTTCTTTTGGCTGAAGGAAAACGATGTTAACAAGCTGTGATAGCTTCTAAAAAAAGCTAGCCTAATGTAAAGACCACTGCCTGTTTATATTTTGTAGTTCATTATTGCCTCTGAAAGGAAGGAAAACCATATGAAGGTAGTTCTCAACTTACAACCATTTGTTTAGTGACTGATTGTCAGCATTGATAAAGTTGATTCACAACTGTCCCTCACTCTTAGAAGCAGCATCAATTGATCAAATTTTGGGTGGTAAATTTTTTTTAAAAAGGTTTGCATGCCCTGTTTTTCACAAAACCTTTTTTTTTTAAATTTACCTCTTCAAAATCTTGGTGTATCTTATACTCTGGTGCGTCTTGTAGTCTGAAAAATATGATATGTGTGTATGTATATAGGTATTTATGTAGGCATTTATTTATTATCTAGGAGATTTATGATAGTTGCAGCACCTCAAAGTCATGTAATCAGCCTGTGTGACTTTCCCAGCTAGATTCTAACAAAGTTAATGGGTGAAGCCAGATTCAGGTAATAACTGCATGATTCCCTTAACAATTGCAGTGATTCAGCTAGTAATTTTAGCAAAAAAGGTCATAAAATTAGACATGACTCACTTAACACCTTAACAACAGAAATTCTGGTCCCAGCCGTAGTCATAAGTCGAGGACTATCTGTAATTTCCTACAGAAATTCATTTTCTCAACACCATCCAAATGGGGTAGTTTTGCCTCTGAGTGAATAATTAAAAAAACCTTAGCTTTGCCAACAGTTAATGAATGAATGAACATTGGGTGGTTGATTTCTTAAGTATTATTCAAACCGCACTGCAGATTGACTGTCTTTCCTGAAGGCATTAAAAGGTTATTTATAATGGATTGGAAAGGCATTTTTAAAAAAAACATTAATTATGTCAATCTGTAAGCCTTCTTGGTTAACCTCAAAAGTCAGTTGAGACACAGATGATTATTTTAAGACTGGCAAGCACTTTGGGGAAGAGCTTTCATTTAATACTAGTATGCAGTTGTTGCATATTTTTTTCTCATACAGATAGTGCTAGCTTGGATCCCAGGCATACAAATCTCTGCTTTAATTTTTAAGCAACAGATGGCCTCCCTACAAAATTGGGAGAATTGCTGGCCAAATTGAATTGGGTAGGGCAAGGAACTTGCAAGCCTTCAAACACTTAAACTATAAGCCTTGGCCAAACAGTTATCATGGCTAATCATGAGGGATCATGGGAGCTGTAGCTGATCAACAGCTGAAGGATCACAAGTTCTTTGTCTTGTGGAAAAAATAGTACTAATCCAGATAGACAGATGGTCAGAAAGAAAGAGAGGTCATAGTTCAGGCTTTTGCCAAATTTTATACTTGTTTGATTCCTGGCAACTCCAGGTAAAGCTGGAAAAAGATCCTGAGAAATTTCTTATAACTGGGCAGTGCTGAATGAGATGACCCAAAGGTCTGGTGATGTATTAGGAAGTTGTATGTATTTTTAGTAATGAGAAAAGGGTTGTCCTACAATCAATCATATTCCCACTAAACAACTTTGGAGGAGGAAGAAGAGAAGAAAAGGGGAGGATGAGGAATAGAATAGAATAGAATAGCATAGAATAAAATAGCATAGAATAGCATAGAATAACAGAGTTGGAAGGAACCTTGAAAGTCTTCTAGTCCAACCCCCTGCCTAGGCAGGAAACCCTACACTCCTTCAGACAAATGTATAACTAATATCTTCTTAAAAACTTGCAGTGTTGGGGCATTCACAACTTCTGGAGGCAAGTTGTCCCACTGATTAATTGTTCTAACTGTCAGGAAATTTCTCCTTAGTTCTAAGTTTCTTCTCTCCTTGATTAGTTTCCACCCATTGCTTCTTGTCCTGCCCTCAGGTGCTTTGGAGGAGGAAATTTTCACTAGGGCTATGACAGTCCCCTGAAAGATATGAATGCCACACATATCTTCAAAGGGTTACAGAAGATACATCCTTCAGAAGCTGGACTGCTTCAAAGGTTCCCTCCCTTCTCTCTGCATGCATATGTAGTTACAATCATTTTGCTTTGCTTCTGATTCCTTCCGTAGAAATATTGCCCATGTGTGTCCACATATGCCGAAACTGGAATGAAAAACAATTGAAATAGCTATGGCAACCCTTCTAGAAGATGTGGCTGCTTTAATACTTCAAGCTGGGGTGATCCATCCATGCTTCTGCATTTTGCAAGGTGTCCTTGTGAATGCTTTGCACAATCCTAATGTCCACTTATTTGAAAAGACTCAGTGGTCACAGGTCACCATAGATCAAAGGTGGTTTATTTAAATTGGCTTTTGCATGATTTGGACTGCAGTCCAGTGCATTTTTATTTGTAAATAAACCCCAATATATTTAATGAGTAGTTAACTGCTTCTTAGAGAAACCTACGCAGAATTCTGTAAATATCCTCAATTTTTGCAGAAAAAAAATGTAACTACAGATATTTACTTTTGGTGCCTATGAATTCTTATATCTTAGTGATAGGATCTCTACCCATTGGATCATAACATTTATCACAATAAAAGGAGAATCCCAATGTAGAAAAAGATGCAAATTTGTTTCAGCTGGTGAATAGTAAGGCAATGGATGGTTTTGAATGTCTAAGAAGTTGAAGCTTATGAATGAGCCCATCTGCCTTTGTGAATTCCCATTTTTTCATTTCATGTTTAGAAGTTTTCAATTTACCATATCTATACCAAAGAACTGTACGGTCACCTGCTTTAGAACGTTGTAATTGTATTGTAAACCACATTCAGATCTTATTATTTTATCTTAAGTCTTTAAATCCAACAGGTGGTCATTAAATTTTGAGAAAGCCAACAGAACTGATCCTTTCTAAAATGTCTCCTATTTCTTTAATTCTCAAATATTTCTCTTGTTACGATCCTATATATCAGCCAAATCAAGCCTAATGTCTGTAATATCTTTTTCCAGTAATGAATATCAAGTTTATATTTCAGAGTAACATAATAAGCTTTGCTAGCACTCTAGGCAACCTCTGCAATTTGAGAAGACTTTCATTTAGTTGTTAGTTGTTTAAACCAAGTCAGATCTTCTTAGCTGATTTATCCCTATGCTGCTTTTAGTTCCTGCTTGAGTTACTTTACAGTATTTAGATTTCCTATTTTGTCAATTTCAGAACATTCTTAACAGTGCTGGATTTTTAATGCTGTATCAGAATATCCAGAGAATCTGCCCTTTTGTTTTTAATACTAGTGTGGCATGCTGACTCATCTGCTTTTGGTTCATTCATGTAAGCCTTAGTTTCTCTGCCTTTTGGGGAGTCACGGAAATCCTTAAGCATCTTTTTCTAACTAAGATTGCCAATTAATGGAAAGTGAAAATGATCAGAAAAGCAAATTGAGAGGGGAATAATCAACTCAACATGCCGCCTACTCCCCATTAATTATTTATCCTTCTGTATTTCTTTTTCTCTTCTTCCTCTTGTACGTTGACAGGGTGATGATGACCTCATGACTGTGTGCATTGGTGAAATATTCCTGGAGTTTGTGAACATGCTGCCTGCATTCCAGACATATTGTCTCCAGCAGCCATCCTCCGTGAACATGCTCAATGCATTGGAAAAGGAAAAAGAGTTACTCAGGTGAGGATGGTTCCAAATTTTAACTAGGCAGGAGGTTCAAGGAAACACGCTTGGAAACAATTGTGCTTTGGGGATGGATAAATTGATAAGTTTTTCCAGAGAAACTCTTGTACACTAGAACTGAGGAACAGATGCTTCTGAGCTTGTAGTAACAGAGCCATGTTGGCAACTGGAGTAATGATATGGCTTTACTCACCTATTGTGAGTCACTAAGAGAGCCAAGTCTTCAACCTATGACCACAAAACTTTTTGCTACAAAAGACAGTTGTTAACTGAGTATTATTTCATTTTATGACCTTTTTGCCATAATTGTTAAGTGAATTACTTGTAGTTAAGTTAGTCATGAGATTGTTAAGTGAATCTGGCTTCCCCATTGACTTTGCTTGTCAGAAGATCACAAAACATGATCACATGGCCCTGGGATAATGCAGCTGACATAAATACATGCCAGTTGCCAAGTGTTTGAATTTTGATCACATGACCATGGGGATGCTGCAGTGGTCAAAAGTGTGAAAAATAGTCATAAGTCACTTGTTTCAGTGCTGTTGTAATTTTCAGCGGTCACTAAACAAATGGTTGTAAGTCGAGGACTACCTGTAATGGTTCAGGTTAGAAACTGGGAAGCCGTGAGTTTGAGCTAAGCCAGCTGGGTGATCTTGAACTAGTCCCTCTCTCTCAGCCCATGAAGAAGGCAATAGCAAATCAATTCAGAAAATCATTGTGAGCAAAAGGCAGGCACCAGTAAACACTTTGAGTCAACACTGACTCAGGTACAATGAAAGTCACTAAGACAGATTCTATTACTTTGCTAAACTTGAAGAGAGTAACTGAAAGTATTGAGCCAGCTTAAGGTTTTTTTTTAATACATTACTCCTGAGGTAAAAATTTGTAAGTGCAGCAAAGTCAATTCTTGAATAAAACTCATATCTTCTGTGAAGGGGGAAAAAGAGAAAAAGTATTTGATAGGAAGAAAGGTGATAAAAAAAACTATGATTAGGAATTTAGTATGTTCTCTAGAAATACAAATTTTTGTCCAAAGTGTGACTTGATAATAAAAGTTACATTTGCATACCCTTGGTATTATTTAGCAGCTACGAAATGGTAAGTGTTAGAAAACTAATCCTTGGCTACCAGTTGGACAAGTCAGATTTGGGAATTTCAAAATTCTAATTTTTGAATAGTTATATTTAATAGTTACAATTATTTTCAGCAAAAATATCTTTGAAAGAGAGTGGAATACAGTATGTTTATGAAATTCTGGAAATTAAATGGTAATTACTGTTTCAGTATTTAATCCACTGCAATTTTCACTATTGTTATTCTACTGGAACTTTAGAAGCAAACCTATGCCAGGGATGGGCCACTGGCACAGGTTCAGTTGGCACCAGCAAACTTTATCTAACCTATAACGTGATCCTAAACGTTGAGGACTCTACCCAACTATTCTCCAAGGCACCTGGGGGCAGGACAAGAAGCAATGGGTGGAAACTAATCAAGGAGAGAAGCAACTTAGAACTAAGGAGAAATGTCCTGACAGTCAGAACAATTAACCTCTGGAACAGCTTGCCTCCAGAAGTTGTGAATGCCCCAACCCTGGAAGTCTTTAAGAAGATGTTGGATAGCCATTTGTCTGAAATGGTATAAGGTTCCTGCCCACGCAGGGGGTTGGACTAGAAGACCTCCAAGGTCCCTTCCAACTCTGCTATTGTATTGTATTGTATTATTGTAACTAGTGCATTTTAACTTCTTGTCTTTTGGCAGAAAACATGGGCTGTCTATTCTCCATTCTCTAGAGTTGGGAGAAATAGATGCTCTTGGCCCTTACACATTTCTCCATTTTCGTGTCTATATGTGAGACATTTTAGAAAAATGAGAACAGGGAACTGATGTGCAAAAGGGCAGGTTGCCATAGTCCCTCGTGGAAGGCTGGATGTAGTAATTTACTAAGCTAGTAAAGCCACGGGGTACCCTCTGTCATGTACAAAGGCAATTCAAATTGTGATTAAGTAAATATTTACTTAGGTAAGTTCTGCCCATTATACCTATGAATGAAAGGTTAATTCTGGGGATGCAGCATAATCTATGCTGCATTCAGCTGTCTTGTCCAAAACATCTGCCTAATCTGTGTAATAATTGGGCCAGCCTGCTATGCTGCTATTATGCAGAAATGAAGAACTTTGTTTCAGTAGATCTTCTTTGTATCTCTGATAGGAATGAATCAGTGGGGTTGACATTTCAATCCTTGCTCCATCTAAAAGATGACTCATGATACGATTCGGTTTTTGAGTAGAACTCCTATTTTGTTTATTCCATCCTACATACAGTAATTAATATAATAAATTAAACTCTGAAATAGGCTGAGTGATTATCCAGCAGGATGAGTGAAAAAATAATTCAGTTACACCAAGCACCAGCATAATGCATTGTTAAGGCACTTGGTCACTAGAGATAGATATGTTTTTGTTCCGCACAAAAGACCAGGTCCACATGTGAGGGTCCAATTAAAATGATTTATTGCTAAAAAACCTATACACAGGAATCTTCTCAACCACCGATTAGCACGTGCTGGGAGTTAGATAAGGACCAATGAAATTCAAGGAGGGTTGGACTTAGTCCACTTGTGACTACGTAGGAATTCTAGGCTGTTCCCTCTTTTAACTCCACCCCCAAGATTTCTTACAGTTTTGTATGCATGAAAAAGTTATGATTTAATCATTTCCATGGTCTGCAGGATATTCCTCAATGTTTCTCAGAATGACAACACTGCCCTTCGTCGCATGAATCTGAGGTCCTTTCTCATAGCTCCACTCCAGAGAGTCACCAAGTATCCCCTTCTTCTGAGCCGTATCATCAAGGCCACTATGGAGTACCACCCGGATTACCGCAGTCTGCTGGAGGCGAAAAGCCGCATTGAATCCCACCTGGAACACATCAATATGAAAACCAAGCAGGAAGGGAATTCGTGGACCCTACGCTCCTTCCGCCAGGACAGCAAGAAGAACAGAGAGGTGATCAACATTGAAATGAGGGAAACGGCTCTCAAAACGATGGGCTGGCTGCGGGAGGAAACACGGTTTGTGATGGAAGGCCCCTTACAGCTGGCCCAGCCACCTGATGGACAGTGGGTGAAAAAGGGCAGCAAGACGTTAAAGTTCCAGAAGATGCAAGTTCTCCTGATGGTCAACATCAGGCGTGCCTCTGAGTCCAGCTTGGAACCGGGGGAGCCAGGCTCTGTGAAAGATGCAGTATTGGTCCTTATTCGGGATAAGAACAATGGGAAGTTCAGTTTGCTCAGGGAACCCTTGAGACTCAGCAACTGTGTGGCCTCTGTGGATCCTGACTGCGACGACACATTTGAACTGCTTGAGATAAGACGGGAATCCTTCATATTTCGAGATGGGGACAAAGCACGGACTCATCACTGGTTTAGGCAGATCAGGAGGTACTCTCGGGAGCTGGGCTCCTGGAAGAAGCGGCGTAACGCTTTGCCCAATATCATGATAAGTGCATCTCACAATAGGTCATGAGAAGGGGCTGCCCAAGAAATGACTTGGCCGAGCTTTGAACCTCCACTAGGCCTGCTTGAATGTCTCTTGTCAACACAATTGCACAACGGGTGAACTTCAGCTATCCAAATAGCATTGGTGCTACCTATGACCACTATCTACTAGGAAGGACTTTCTAACAAGTGCTTTGTAGTGCTGTTTTCACACCGCAGGCTTAACTAAGTCAGGTAAAGGCACAGTGCACGTAGTCACGCAACATGGTAAGCTTGATGGGTCTTAACTTCGGTTAGGCTTAGCAGAATGTGCAACCCAGACCATTGGCCAGTTTATGGTTCCATGTGTTGCGTGATCCCAGGAAGTGGAAAAATTCAGTAAGTATCAGGTTAAGCATGCAGTGTGAACCACAACCAGTGTTTTTAAATTCTAGGGGAAAAAATGAGTCCATATTTAAACTTGTTAAACCTTCTCATCACCTAGACCCTAACCTAGAAACCTCAGTGTGGAAGCTTAACCTGGATATACACGTAGGCAGAGTGTCCTCTTACAGCATTCTTATTTTGCAGCTAATACAGAATCCTCAACCCCGGAACGTCTGAGATTAGATAACACAGAACACTTAGGGATTTCACCGATCGAATCCTCTTTTTCAGCTTGAGTAGTTCTGTACACATAGAAGCACACTTTTGGGAAACCTTGACTCTCTCTTTAGGTCTGCCATCAACTCAATGTAAGAATTCTAGCCTCCTTTTCCTGGGGCCTGCATTCCCTTTGAAAAATACCACAGGAATAAGAACAGAAAGGCTCTGTGGAAGTAAAACTGCTGTGCCTATTGTCATATTGAGAACCAACCTATCATTTACAAAGCTGGTATCAAGAAAGAAAGAACTTACTTGCCTGAATTTCCTATACAGGTAGTCCTCGATTTAACAACTGATTGTTTAATGAACATTTGGAGTTACAATAGACTTGGAAAAGGGGCTTTAGGGCCCATAAAACAAGTCCAGGCAATGTAAAATGTTGCTCCCCTGTGATCACATGACCACATTTTAGATGCTTGGCAACCGGCTTACAACTGGTTGCAGCACCTTGCAATCACATGACCACAATTTGCAGTGGTTTTTACTAGTTTTTGGCAAAAAAAAAACACCAAACCCCTCCCATTTGGGAGAATGGGTCCAAATTTGGCTGTTATAATAATGTCTGTAAAATTGGGTCCAGTCACATAAGACCATCATGACTTATGACCGAAATTCCGGTCCCGTTGCAGTCATAAGTAGAAGACTACCTGTAAGCCCTGAACAAAATATGTGTTGTTGGGGATTGTGTCTGTATAAAAGGAAGAGAGGGCAGCATTCTGCTCTTGGCCACCAGCCTGAGAAGTAACCAGATGAGGTTTTCATGTGGTAGAATGTCAAGATCCAGATTCTGGATCCAGTGGGAATGTTTTTTGCACTTCTTGTAATAAATAGGTTCAACAGCAGTGACAACAAAATCACTTGTTGTCTGACGGAGGAGATGTGGGCAGAGTGGAAGAGGGCAGGCCTTTCAAGTTTGTGACCTATTGGGGATAATAATCTTCTTGTACGGTAAATGGATAGCGTTGGCATCAGATCTAAGGAGCAGGTCTCTAAGAAATATTGAACTCATATTGTTAATATTGTGCGGATAAGATGAAGAATGTTTGCTACGTGACCCTGCATGACTGTGCTGCGGAAAGACATCCTGGGACCATGTAATAGAGATTTCATTGTATGTATAATAGCGTTAGGTGACATGCAGGTCAACCTTAGAGCAGTATTAATCCAATAAGAGAGAATGTTTAGACAGTGTCATTGTTTTCACATTTTAGCTTGCTATCCCAGGAAATACTATCTTGTTGTTTTTGCTTCTAGGAGGATTTTATTTTATAAAGAAAATCTATGAGTTTTGTCCTCTTTTGCTCTCGAGACCAAGTAGGTGCCAGTTTATTGAATTTTACATTGCTCAGAATGCATGTAATATGTAAGATGGAAGGGAAGCCAAATACGTATTTGACATTCAGCCACAACTATTCCTGAATATCTATAGAATCCTGAGGATAAGCAATAGCCTCTTTTTAAGCACTAGTGGACTTATTTGTAAATGAATTAAAGAACGACTGTAGAAATCCAATTCTGTATATATCAATTCGTTCCAAACTGTTTTCTGCTAATCACGTTCAGTCAGTGGTGGGATTCAGCCAGCTCGCACCTATTCGGGAGAACCGGCTGCTAACTTTCTAAGCAGTTTGGGGAACCGGTTGTTGGAAGAAATCTCATCCCCACCCCCCTTTACAGGGCTAATCCTGTAAGGAAGGCAGGAAGGAAACATTCTGGTGTTGTTTCTAGCTTACAGAAACTGCCTCTCTGGTTAACCCTTATTCCATTGTAACAGCTAAGGTGAAGTGCCCATCGATGTGAGTGACCTTGAGTTGGCCACATCCACTCAGTCACATGACCACCGAGTCACGCCTACCCAGCTGGTCATTAGGTAGATAACCAGTTGTTAAATTATTTGAATACCACTGCTGGGTTCAATCACCTCTTCTAGTTGGTGACTTAGCTACATAAAAATATGTACTTCCCAATTTTCATCAGATAAGGAATCTGTCACAATAAATTCTAGAGATTAACAATAATATATTTTAATAATTTTTCTTAATTGTTGTAATTATTTTGCACCATTTCCATATGCTTCTCTATATCAGTATGTAAAATGCTTGCTGTTGAATCTCTGTCATTCTACACTTCCTAGTGGTTCTTATCTTTCTTCCCAGCTATTTTAAGCCTGGTCACCAGGAAAGAGGAATAAACAGATCCCATTTATTTGTTTCTATTTTGTAAACTGTCCGGGAGCTGAAATTATGTAGACAATTTACAATAAAGCCCATTGAAAATAAAATTTGAATAAAAATATATCAATAAAATCCAATAAGATTTGGATTTTAGAATGCAGTACTGCAGGCTACTCCTGCTGACTGCTGACTACTTGCAATTTGGCAGTTCAACTCTCACCGGGCTCAAGGTTGACTCAGCCTTTCACCCTCCCGAGGTGGGTAAAATGAGGACCTAGGTTGTTGGGGGCAATATGCTGACTCTGGAAACCGCTTAGAGGGGGCTGTAAAAGCTCTATGAAGTAGTATATGTCTAAGTGCTATTGCTGTAAGATATGAAATAAAAACAGTGTGTAAACTAGGTAGCAACATGATGATGTTTGGTAAAATTAAAGTACAGTTTGAACAGTATAGTCCACTTAGCTGCTGCTGCTTCCTTCAGCAAACTTAGCAGAAGTCACTTTGGTGCATTCAGTAGAAAACTCCACTAGCTTGCCTCCCATAAACATAATACATTGACACTGAATGTCCATAATTAATCCTGGTCCCCTCTGAATTTCTCTACCAAGCTCTCATGGGAATGCAGGACCTGAGCCACACATTGTGCTGCTGCGAATTGAAACAAATTCTGCTCCAGCTGTTGTATTAATTGTGTCGTGGCATTCTGCAAGTTGATCATCTATGCCTCTATCTGCTGCTGCTATTGCAACAACCCTGCTGCTGGATGCTTGGCAGATTGCAGGGCTCCCTGGGGATCAAAGGCCATTCCCAAAACCCCTCTCTTTGGGAAAAGGAGACTTACAAGATTGCCAGTCTTATGATGTGCACCAGACAGGAAACCCAACCAAATGAGCAAATTCTACTTTGTTATAAAGCTACATTAAAGAATCTTGCAAGTCTCTCTCCCCCCTCCCATCCCCCTTACAGCCCCCAAACTAGGGAGGGACTCTTTTTGCCCCACCCACATTCCTGCTTTGGGCTCAGCTACCTTTTATCTGACAATTCTCTTGGCTAAATCTTTTTGCCCTGTGTCTTAGGATCATCCCTACATACCATTACACCAGAGGTGGGCTGCTCCCAGTTTGACCTGGATCTGGTGAACCAGTAGTAGCAGTGGCGGGAGGCTCTGGTATGTACAGAAGGTGCACACGTGCAGAAGAGCAAACCAGTCATAAAAAATTTGGAAACCCACCACTGCATTACACTCTTGTCAGTTCAGCGAGGTGGACTAATGGACAGCATGGCAGGCAGTACACCAACAAAATCCCCAATCTGTCCTTAATATTTCTGCAAATTCAATCTTAATACTCAAGTGGACAGGGAACCTGGTATCCTATTGCACCGGCTGGAGGGATTGGGGTTGAGAGGCACCGTTTTACAGTGGTTCTCCTCCTTCCTCTCCGACCGGTCGCAATTTGTGTTGGCAGGAGGGCAGAGGTCGATGTCAAGGCCCCTCACATGTGGGGTGCCTCAGGGGTCGGTCCTCTCGCCCCTCCTGTTTAACATCTATATGAAGCCGCTGGGCGAGATCATCCATGGTTTTGGGGTAGAGTTCCATCAGTACACTGATGATACTCAGCTGTACATCTCTACCCCTAACCACCCCAACGATGCCATCGAAGTGATCTCCCAGTGTCTGGAGGCCGTGCGAGTCTGGATGGGGAGGAACAAACTCCGACACAACCCATCCAAGAACGAGTGGCTGTGGTTCCCGGCGTCACGATATAGTCAGCTGGTTTCATCTCTGGCTATCGGAGGCGAGTCACTGGCCCCTGCGGATAGGGCTCGCAATCTGGGCATCCTCCTGGATTCTCGGCTGTCATTGGATGACCTTGTGACAGCTGTGACCAGGGGGCCCTTTTATCAGGTTCACCTGATACGCCAGTTGAGCCTCTATCTAGATCGTGACGCCTTATGCACGGTCACTCAAGTGCTCGTCACCTCCCGCCTGGACTACTGCAACGCTCTCTACATGGGGCTTCGCTTGAGGTGCACCCAGACACTCCAGCTAGTCCAGAATGCGCCCACGCGGGGGATCCTGGGAGTGTCTCAATACTCCCATTTAACACCTCTCCTGCGCGAGCTGCACTGGCTGCCTGTGGCCTTCCAGGTGCGCTTCAAGGTGCTAGTAACCATCTTTAAAGTGCTCCATGGCACGGGACCTGGCTACTTGCGGGACCACCTCCTACCACATACCTCCCTTAGACCTGTCCGCTCCCACAGAGTGGGCCTCCTCAGGATGCCATCCGCCGGACAATGCCGACGGGTGGCCCCCAGGGGGAGAGCCTTCTCTGTGGCGGGGCCTGCCCTCTGGAACGACCTACCCCCCGACCTTCATACCATCACGGACCTACGCCTCTTCCGCCGGGCATTAAAAACACATCTATTTCAAGAGGCTGGCCTGGCTTAGTTTTAATAGGTAAAGTTTTAATTGATTTTAACCTCTCTAATCCAAATGTTTAGCACAGACCCTAATTTAATTCATTTTAAACTGTTTTGTATTGTATTGTATTGTATTTGTTTTTTATATTTCTGTGCACCGCCCTGAGTCCCTTCAGGGAGATAGGGCGGTATATAAATTTGAAATAATAATAATAATAATAACAACAACAACAACAACAACAACAACAACAACAACAACCTGGAGAAGAAGATGGAATCCCAATGGACCACAGCAGCTCATCTTCTCCGACTTTAAGTATATGCTGGTGATGACAGGGTACTCAAGTGAGCACAACTGGAAGAGGCCAACTCTCCCAATTCATTCATCCAAGTCTCTGTTATAGATATAGATATATAGATATAGATATAGGTTAGTTTTATGAGCTGATCAATAAATTAGAGAGAGACCAGGATAGATCTATTTTGAGCTTATTAGCTCTCATCAGCTGGCCACACCCCACTGGGATTCGAACCAGGGCTGCAATGCATCCAAGGCAGAAGCCTAGTACTACAGCCTAACCGGGTCTACCCATTGCATCAGCTAAGACAGGAGTATTTAGTATAGATAATTGTTTTCACAACTTCCTGTTAGGGCCCCATTAAGGGAGGAGACATACTGTTTCTCAAATGAGAGACATACTGTCTCTCAAATTTATATGTATGTATGTATGTATGTATGTATGTATGTATGTATGTATGTATGTATGTATGTATGTATGTATATACTAGTTGTACTCGGCCACGCGTTGCTGTGGCCCAGTCTGGTTAAATGACCAACCAATCTGTGTGTAGATCTACACCTGCACACAAAAACACGCACATACAACCACCGTATAACCCCCAACCTACCTACCTACTGTATTTCTCCCTCTCTGTCTTTATCCCTCTACCTACCTACCTACTGTATTTCTCCCTCTCTCTCTATCCCTCTATTATTATTATTATTTCAAATTTATATCCCGCACCTATCTCCGGATTGGACTCAGGGCGGCGCACAGGAAAGGAATAAAATGTAAAAAACAATAAATACAGGATATTAAAAATAAATTAAATTAAATTGCACCCATGCTAAAATTGCCAATTAAAACCCATTTCTAAAATAAGATTAAAATTTAGAGCTATGCCAGGCCTACCTACCTACCTACCTACCTACCTACCTACCTACCTACCTACCTACTGTATTTCTCCCTCTCTCTCTTTATCCCTTTAACTACCTACCTACCTACTGTATTTTTCCCTCTCTCTCTCTCTCTATCCCTCCATCTACCTACCTACTGTATTTTTCCCATCTCTCTCTGTCTCTCTCTCTCTCTCTATCCCTCTACTTACCTACCTACCATGCAGCCTCCTGGGACCAAAAATGGGCCACATTGGCGTGTGCCACCCGCCATGCCTAGTTTTGGGCCTTGTAGGAGTCCATGCAGCCTCCTGGGACCAAAAATGGGCCATCTGGGAGTGTGCCACCCCCGCACCTTGTTTTGGGCCTAGTAGGCCTGCCTGAAGTCTCCTGGGACCAAAAATGGGCCACATTGGGAGTGTGCCACCCCCTGCATCTTCTTTTGGGCCTAGTAGGCCTGCCTGGGCCACCTGGGAGTGTGCCACCCCCTGCATCTTGTTTTGGGCCTAGTAGGCCTGCCTGGGCCACATGGGAGTGTGCCGTGTGTGAGGGAACATTGGAGGTTTATTTGGTTGCTGAGAAAACGACCGTTGGAAATGTGAGGGGCGTGTGCATGACGCATCACAAGAAGCAGCCGGGTGGGAGGAGCTTAAGGGAGGTGAAAACCTCAGAAGTGTGTACCTTTTACATTTGTGCTGCTTGCACATGACACACGTGAGCCAGCCACAGAAACTGTACGTATGATTGCTTCTTGGGAACATTGTGTGAAAATTTGGTGCCGATCGGTGCAGTACTTTCTGAGATTAGCGGCTTTGCATAAACTTACATTTTTATTTATATAGATGATCTTTTCATCTACAACTAGATCCTAAATTAGGTGAATTTTATTTTGGATTTTTAAGTTGTTTGAAATTCCTTAAAACCAACTATATTTTTAGAGCATACATACATACATACATACGGTGTCAAATTTGATTTCACTGAGGGCCACATCAGGATTGTGTTTCACCTCGGGAAGGCCAGGGTGTGTGGCCAGCTTGATGTCACGTGTCGGGCTCCATTTTTGCTGGCAGAGGCACTGTGGGTCGGTCCTTCTCTGTTTCCAGGGCAGCTCCACAGGTCATATCTATGAACACCTATTATATATAATAAAATATTCCAAGTGGCAGTAATGGTTGAGATAACACATAATGCTAAGCCGGGAATTTTAATTGTGGACTGTGGCATCCTTGGTGCTCTCTAAGTTTGGTTGCTTGGAAACAACCAAAGGCTGCACAGTTCAACCCTGAGCTTCATATATTTATTATTTAATAGTAACTATGGATTGTTGAGAGACTCATTGCTCCCTCACTCATCAATGTAGAGCCATAATAGTAGAATTCATATATCCTCTTAAGTCTGGAATGCATAAGCTTGTTTTAACTGGAGGTATTGGCCTTTGCAAGATGTATCCAGGGTTGATTACAAAAGTTTCATTTAACTACCAATAAACTTCATTTGAGAACCAGTTTGGTATAGTGGTCTTCCTCATTTATCAGCAGGAAGACTCAAAACTAGGAAGCCCCCACTGGCACTTTCTATTTCTATTTCTATTTATTTAATTTATACCCCGCCCTTCTCCAAAAGGACCCAGGGCGGCGCACAGGCATATTAAAAAACATACAAACATATAAAACTTTTTAAAAAAAACTTATTCAACTAAAAAACCTGTGCTAAAACCGAATTAAAATCCCCATTTTAAAACTATCTATGAGTCAGAATTGGAGGCTACGCTAGGCCGGCTAGTTGGAATAGGTGTGTCTTCAGACACTTGCGGAAGAGGCGGAGGTCGGAGATGGTACGGAGTTCAGGGGGTAAGTTGTTCCAAAGGGCTGATCCCGCCACAGAGAAGGCTCTTCCCCTGGGTGTCGCCAGTCGGCATTGACCGGCCGACGGCACCCTGAGGAGGCCCTCTCTGTGGGAGCATATCGGTCTGAGGGATGTATGGGGCAGGAGGCGGTCTCGCATATAACTAGGCCCCGAGCCATGGAGCGCTTTAAAGATGGTCGTTAGAACCTTGAAGCGCACCCGAAAGACCACAGGAAGCCAGTGCAGCTCGCGCAGGATCGGTGTTATGTGGGAGTGTCTAGGCGCTCCCGTAATCACCCGCGTGGCTGCATTCTGGACTAGCTGTAGCTTTCGGGTGCACCTCAAGGGAAGCCCCATGTAGAGAGCATTACAGTAGTCGAGTCGAGACGTGACGAGCGCTTGAGTGACTGTGCGTAAGGCACCCCGGTCCAGTAAGGGGCGCAATTGGCGCATCAGGCGTACCTGATGAAACGCCCCCCTGGCCACGGCTGCCACTTGCACAACATCTGCCTAACAACTTCTAACAACGCTTCCCAATGGAAAGCCAACTAGGTGGCTGAACAACCACAAAAAAGCTGCCAGGCTTTGAACAACCATGTCAGCAATGGACAATCCTGAATAGGATTCATACCTCCCATCCCTTCTGACTCTGTATACCGCATTTTTCGGACTGTAAGACGCACCGGTGTATAAGATGCACCAAGATTTCAAAGAGGTACCGGTAAGTAAGAAAATAGTTTTTGCCTTCCCTCAGCTCCCAGCAGCCTTCTGCAGGCCTTCAGCAGGGCTGGGACAAGGCAAAAACGCCCCTGGCTTTGCCTTGGGGGCATTTTTCCCTTGCCCCAGCCCTGCTGAAGCTTGCAGAGGGCTGCTGGGGGCTGAGGGAAGGCAAAAAAGCCTCCGGTTTTGTGAAAACGCCCCATTTTTTGCAAAAATGGGATGCACTGGCAGGGCTTCAGGACGACAAAATTGGCTGTATTCGGTGCATAAGACACACCAACATTTCCACACTCTTTTGGGGGGGGGGAGTGTGTCTTGTACTCCGAAAAATATGGTAAATAGTATCCTCTCCTCAGTGTGACTGCAGGGTTCCACATTAAATTGAAGATCACATTGTGACTGGCTGTAAGCTGAGGGCATATATTGGTCCAGTATCTGATTTTTTTAAACATAAATGATGCTGTGTTCCAGTGATTAGATGATAGGCTTTGGTGTTTGAACTCATATTTTTTTAACATTTATATTTTACTGTGTGTTACTAATCTAGATGAAATGTCAATATATGTTGCTAGTCCATATATGATATGGCATACACTAAATAAATAGTGGTTAAGACCTGGGCGACCTTGAATTCTAGTCCAGCCTTAGGCACAAAACCAGTTTGGTGACCTTGGACTTTGTCTCGGCCCTCAGAAGGAAGCAATGGCAAATCACTTCTGAAAAATCTTGCCCAGAAAACTCTAGGGACCGGTCCAAGCAGTCTCCAAGAATTGGGCTGATGGCATAAGAAAAAAAAGTCTCCATTTTGTAATCACAGTTGGGCCTGGCAACTTGGTGGTTAAGCAAAGTGATGGCGAACTGAAAACGCAACGGTGCGTACAATCCTAGTTTAGCTTTCCTTTGCTTTTTAGACCTGAAAAGGTCAGATTTCATTGCTTGCAAAGTTTTCTTTTCCTCAATGTTGTAACTGCAAATGGTTGCTAAAAGAGGACTATTTATACATCGTTTTTATTTAAACCAAATATTCTCAAATTCTAGTTTCATGTTGTAAGATGATTTATACATTTGTGTTAAGTCATCTTATGGCAATGATCCTTTCAGATTTCTTTCACATCTGGAAACCCATTGCACTGTTATTAGTAATAGTCTTTATAAACCCCAAGTATACTTAGGGTAAGAACATTCTCTGCGGGATTCGTGGAATTCAGATGTATCAAACAAATCTGTTTAGCCATTGTTATAATGTCTCAAACTTATTTTTCACCTTCTTTTCAGTTACTTCTTTTCAGACAATGCTCTGTTGGTGCTAGGCTAAAACTACAGAATTAAAACAAGCCTGCAGTTCAGGTTTGTTGGCAACATACAGATAACATTTATAGGTTTTGTCTTTAGTAACAAGTGCTTGTTAAAAGAAAAGAACTGGAGTGCATAAAAGCATTGGAGACGTTTGCAGAAGTTCAAGAAATTTAGTTGCATTGGATTTTAACATGATCAAGTGGCTGTATTAAGTATTAAGCCCAAATCATACACATTGAAGTTTAGTGTGGTATGTGAATTAATCTCTCTTTCTCCGTCTCCGTTTTCTCTCTGCATATACATAATCACGTGTGACACCAACCGCATAAACATTTTTTACTCAAAGCTCTTCAATGGATCCTAGTGAAAGAGAACAAACCATCTATTTTCAATTTCTCAAAATAAATTCAGGAGTTTGATAAAGAGTTTTCTGACTAATGAATTCTATTGAAAACCATACACATGGATGAACTATGGCACACCTCATCAGATGCATGGAGTGCTAAACTGATGTAGGATTTAAAGAGGGTGTTTGTACTATTACATACAGGTCAGATTGCAAATACATCAATTAGTAATTGCAATGTTTTTTAATGAAGTTTTTATAGAGTTTTATAGTTTAATAAAACCTGTTAGTTGGAAAAGGTACTACCAAACTTTGTCTCAGCTGCCATAGACTAATACAGACCTTTGTCCAACATTATATAAATTGGAAGGATTCTTTTTAGTGTAGGGCTATCAAATTTGCAGCCCGGATGTGTTATGCGCTGGCCACGCCCACCCCCAGTTTAGGAGAGATACGTCATGTGACAACATGATGAGAGTTTGACACCCCTGTTTTAGTGCCTGACACTTGAATTTGTGATTCTGATCATGGAATTTAACATTTTTATTTATTTATTTATTATATTTATTTTTACATGATTCCTATATGAACAGATGTTTGGTTTACTTAACAAATCCAGAAACAATTAACAAATTTTAATTTTAAAAAATAGTCAATTTTTCATGGTATTTTTAGCCCATCTATAGAAAAGGCTGGGAAAGATAGGAATATTTCTTTTAAACAAATCACTAAATTCATCACTGGATAGATATCTCATGTTCTGAGAGATATGTAAACATTGTGTATCACATTGTGCTGTGATACCCCCTTAGACTGAGCTATTTCTCATCTATTATTTGGCAGCCCTCTTGCTAGTCTAATAAAGCTATAGTTGGGGAGAGCTGAATTAGTAAAAATCAAGGCACACCTTTTCTAGCAAATTTTATTAACCTAACTGAAGGGAGGGATTAATGACACGCAGAATCCTAAATTTAGGATTTAGAAATTTAGGAAGAGTAGCAAATTCCTAATTTCACTCTAATTAAACAAATTATCAAACCATTGACTTTTACTGGCATTATCTTGGATGAAGTATAAATCACAGCATAAACCATGTTTAAAAAATGCCTTTTCATTTTTATTTAACAACTTTAACAAAGGAAGTATTTGCTTCCCATTGAACATTTCAAAAACAGCAACCAGAACAAGTTTATAAACAAGGATGCTTATACGAATTATCATAAAGTACATGTTTTTTATTCTTTGGGAAATAATCTTTCTCAAAAAAACACGAACAATGGAAAGAATGAGATAAAACATTGTGTATGCAAAATGATCAAACAGAAACATGTCATTATACATTTCAGAAACAGTAGTTTTTGTCTGAATGACAGGGAAGATGACAATCAAATATTAACATAGGAGAGGAAACAATAAGTGGCCATAAAAAGTCAGTTTGCTTAACATCTGCATCTTATTATTCTAAGGCTGTGATCTTATGTATATTTGCTGGAAATGAGTTGAATGAAAACAATATGCATTCAGGTAATTAGGATTTAGCTGACATTGTTCTCTACACCATTTGCTAAAGATCTACTTAGAACTTTATTTTAAATTGAATGGATCACTAACTATCTGATCAAGTGCAGATTCCAAGTGCATATCCCACCCCCCGTTGCCCTTCACTAAACCACGAATACATTTTCATGTTCTCAACTTTTTTAAAAAGAAAAACTGTATATATAGACTATGCATATAAATGTATTAGGAATGATTCACAGTTCTTTCCAAAGTTTAAGAATCGACTTACTTCAGAATACAGACTCTCTGTACTATATAATGATCATTTAGAAATAAATTCCTAATGTGTTTACTTATTCAACCGACTACATTACATCTGAAATTAACAAGAATATAAAATGAAGCATTCTGGTTTTATTCTAATGATAAACATATTTACACAAGTGCTCCTTTTAAAATGAGGATTCGTTGTACTAAATGTGAATTATGGAGAGGTCCAGAAAGAATCAGCTCAGCCTGATACTAAGATACAAAGGATTACCATGTTTGGGACTGCAGGATGATTAGACAATAAAGGTCATAATTCACAAATATAGTTTATATCATAGTAACTTATACTGCAAACACAGTCCACTAATGGGGGATTTACAGAACAGTTTAGAAGGTTTTCAAGTCAGACGTATACTAAATGTTCAGATGGGGAAAAACATAGTTTGCAGCTTATGGTTCTTCTACATTACTACTAGAGAGCTCAGTTAAAGGTTCTCTTTCATTGGCCACATTACTGAATCCAGTTCAGTGAGGCCTTTTCTATTTCTCCTCACCAGCACCTCCGGTTGCTGTTTTGCTGAGTCCTCTGATTGACAAGTCGTAAACCACCTCTTCTATTTTCTTGACGTCATACTTAAGGCCATCGTAGCGTTTCCTCAGGGAATCATTTTTCAAATTGAGCAGGCGGAATCCTGAATCCAACTCATTGATGAAAACAGAGATGCGAAGTGGCCGAGAATAGTCCCCAGATGTCACACTGTTCACGGCTAACCTAGACTATTAAATAAAACAGAATGAAGCCTGTTACAAGTCACTGGTGTTCTATTATAATGCCTGTATGTTAATAGGATACAAATACAACCTGATTATTTTCAGAAAGCATGAACCTGAAATCTAGATGTTTGGAAGATACCCAGGTAGGGTGACGTAGCCTTAGATGAATCCCCAATCTCAAGAGCCCTTTATTTAAAAACTTATACTAATTAAAATCTTGCCCATCAGACAATAGGAAAGGCTAACAAGAAACTTTAATCACTCAGCCAACAAAGAAATAAATAATGCCATTTAGGTGCACAATCTTCCTCCAAATAAAGAGATTTTACACTTCCCAGAAACTTTTAGCAAACATTTGAGATTGCCTCATCCAACGAGAATACCCAGTCAGAAGAAACAAAACTAACTTTATCCATTCATTAACTTGCCATTTCCTTCAATTCAATTAGATGAGCAATTTAGCTGTATAATATTCTACATACCAGCTCACTTGCAAGAGTCAATACTCCAGAAAGATAATCCTCAATGTCCAGGTGAAAACCTTTTTCTCTATCAGCTTCAACTGGGGAAAAAAAGGAATGTACATGAATTCAAAAATAATTACACAAACTATTTTGGCAATTAACAAACACGTCAAGCCTTCCTCCAAGCCTTCTTATTAACTTACTTCCAAGAATTTCAGTAACAGCTTCCCGTGTCACCAAGGTTTCTGTTTCCAGATAGACAACAAATGCTGCTAAGAACACCAGTCGTTGGAGCACAAACCTCCAATGTTCATGAAATCTGTATGGAAAAACACCTGATTGAATATAGGCATTTTATGAGCATTTTTAATATTTACCAGGACCATGTTTACAACGTTTCAATGGTTGTAAAACCAAACATCAATAGAAAAATATACGTTTATCTTGCTCTTCTATTGAAGGTCAACACACTTTGTGATGCAACAAATTAGGCAGTATAATGAATGGCTCAAGAATGCCAAATTATTCTAGCTATATATAAACCCTTCAACAATTTCTCAAATACTACAAATTGTACAAGTCATTAACTATTTAACAAACAAAAAACCCACTAAGGATTAATAAAGCAAATAATTATTTAGAATTAGCTCTCTCTAACAATATTTCTATTTTTTACCAGATCATTTTTTTTCCTTTTGAAATCTATTGTGTCAAATGTATACTCGGGGAAGGGAGAAATTCACAAACCTGTAATATTGCTCTGCAGGAAACTTTGTTTTCAGAGAAGCCAGATGTATTTTAACAGTATTAAAGTGTTCTCGAGCCTTCTGACATTTCTTTGGTACTGAAATTAAAAGACAACAGCAAGTTAAAAAAAGGTACTGAAATTGTTATGGCTTCAAGTATAAACTTAGGAGCTGTGAAAAAACAAAACAAATTCAGAATTAAAAGAAATTGATTCAGATTAAAGTTGTAGCCATTCCCAAATAAATGAAACAAATTTGTGATAACTCCAATTTTGATCTAGCCCTTTTATGTCTTAAGCTGGGAAAATAAACCTCCTGCAACAGGCAGCCTATTTTTCTCTCTCTCTTTCTTTCTCTTTTTAGTGGCTTAGGACCACATGCTGACACACCAAAGTGGCCGAGTAGGATTTCTGAAGAAGGAGCTTTTAAGATGTATGCACTTTGTTCATATGCACATTGGTATATGCATTCTAAAAGAACTTTAACACACCTTGAAAATATTTTTTTGCCAAAAATCATCAGGAAAAAATCATACTTTTGTTTCTTGGGAATTGGCCATTGAAATTCAGCTGCACAATTCAGGAGACTACAAGAGAGGATTGGGAACCAAATGCAGCCTGCCCATTCTTGTCCTAAAGTTTCAAGGCTTAAGAAACATTTTGCTACCACACCATTCAAAAATGTTGTATCAGGTATTCAACTCTTTGCTTTAAAAAAAGTAATTATTGACTGGCTAAATACCTAAACTGGATTACTTTAGATAGATCCTCATATTTCTTAGAAACAAGACATATATCATTTAAGTAAGAAAATATATTCCCCACCTTACCTGGTATCAACTGCTTTTGTAGGATCGATACATTTTTAATTGTTTCTGTTAGGACTATAATCCTAGTGTTGAGTTGGCAATATCTATATAAGCCATGATTACAAATAGTCTCTGTTACTTTAAGTGCTACAGTTAAATGTAATTGGCTGCTATAATTAACTCAGCAATAAGAGGAAGCCAGAAGCACTGTTAAGTTTGCTGATTTTGAACTGGAGATACTGCGGTATCGGATTAGGTCAGCAGAACAAGGAAGAATCGTGGATTGCAACTGTAAACTAACTGTTTTTGTGTTAAAGACTGTATATTTGATTCAAGACTTACTATCACTGTTTGTGAAGAAGTAGTTTAATTTTCCATCACAAGTAAAGCTACTTGTTTTTACTATCAGTGTCTGAGATTAATAGTGTGTCTTCTAGCAACGTTTCTCTTGCTGTAATTCTGTTGCACAACTCTGTCACAACTCCTAAAGGAGATATCCCCAAGTTTCCCAACAGTGTGATATACTGAATACAACAAACAAAGCTGGGCTTACTGTCTTGAAATCCGGAACCCTGGTGGACTCCTTGAAGCACAGTCAAAATTTCCCGGGCAGTTTGTTCCAGAACCTGAACAACTTTCCTAATCTCCTGTATTTGATTAAAAAAAGAAATCTCTGAGCATGATTGTTAAAAACAAAAACATTTTCAAACAAGACTAATAACATTTTGACTTTTTTTTTCTAATGTTACGGCCAAACCTGGTTTACCATAAGCAATCCAATCACTTTGAAGATGTAACACAAATTCTTGGATTTGAGATTTCCAGAGGAGTACATACATAATAAGTTACATTTTGGCTTATATTTCTAATGACAGAAAAATGGAAGTATCCATCTGCATCTGGGAATTTAGACATCTCAGTCCCTTCACCCATCCAATTCTGGGTGCCTTCAAAATCTATTAAGAAATGATCTGGATCTGGGAGCTGACATCACGACGACACGATGTGTGAACTTGGTGCTCCGAGATCAGTCGATATTTCTGCTGCTGGATGGTCCATCCGGACCTAAACCGTCCCACAAAGACAATGATTGGGAAGGGTACGTCCTGCTGATCTCAGGGACAGCAGAAACGCAGCTAATGAAGCTGCTGAAGTTGGGACAGCTCTGGAACGGGTAGAAAGCGGAAAGAGAAAGTGTGTCGAATTGGTGAGGAAATTGTACTACAGTGGTACCTTGCTTCACGAACTTAATTCGTGAACTGACTCTGTTCGTGTTGCGAATTGGTCGTGAAGCGAGGCACAATTTCCCATAGGGTTCAATGTAAATCCGGTTAATCCGTTCTGACCTTGTTTTTTGGGTTCAATGTAAAGCAGCTGAGGGGCGATGGAGCAAGCCAGCATGACTTTCGCCCCTCTCTTTCTGGGCTCGGCGCTTCTGCTTGTCGGGACGCTTCCCAGAAGCGCGGAGCCCAGAAAGAGACGGGCGAAAGTCATGCTGGCAGCCGCTCGTGGGGTGTGTGTGGAAGCGAAGGCAGGGGGGAAGGAGCTGCCTTCCCGGCCGGGCTCTGCAGCTGAGGGGCGATGGAGCAAACCGCACAAACTGCTCCATCGCCCCTCAGCTGCGGAGCCCGGCCGGGAAGGCAGCTCCTTCCCCCCTGCCTTCGCTTCCACACACACACCTGTCCCCCTCACAACATTCGTTCGTAGATAAAATGTCCGCGGCTCCGGTACGTGAAGCGAGGCGGGGTTCGTGCAGCGGAGCACATTTTTTGGAAAATTTCTGGTCGTACAGCGAATTGGTCATGAAGAGAGGCGTTCGTGAAGCGAGGTACCACTGTATTAGAAAAAAAGATTACCCCCCCAAAATTAAAGCTAAACTAAAATTGAAGACAAGAATGCAAGTGTATTTCTCTTTCTCTCCCTCTATCTACCTACCTACTTTTTTAAAAAATTGCCTCTTCAAAACTTTGGTGCATCTTATACTCTGAAAAATGTGGTAATTCTATTCTAGATTTTGAATATTACATATAAAAGGATGTAAAAACAATTATGGTCAAATTAAGGTTCAGATATAATAATCATAATATATATATAAACATATTTGAATTAAAAATATGTGATTTGATGTGAAAAGCAAGTGATGACTATGGAAGAGATGCACAGAAATTTTGTAACTGACACACCTTCTATAATTTGTAATGGAAGATTTTTTTTATTTTTTTCTTGTTTTTTGTTATGTTTGTTTATAAATAAATAAAAAATGTTTTTTAAAAAAAAGAAATGATCTGATTTTCTTATTCCAACAGGAAAAGGATGTACTTTTAGAAGCCTAATACATTTTGAGGATCCACTTGCCTTCAATACCAGTATAGGTAGTCCTCGCTTAGTGACCAGCAACTCCATCCTAAGTGCTGCAACAACTAAGCAGAAAATTACTTGACTGCAATGGGATTACAATCCCATTTCCCATTTGGTTGTTAAGCAAAATATCACGTTACTGTGGCTTACAATTTTACTTCTGTCTTCTTTATATAATTCTGCTTGTTGCAAGCTACTTGCGACATACACAAATGGCACTCATGTGATGCTGTGATTGTCCTAAATGCATGCTGGTTGCAAGATGTCTGAATGGCAATTATGTGATTGCAGGATGCTGTGAGTCATAAATGTGTGGATTAGTTGCAAAGCTATTTTTACAGATGTAACTTCAAACAGTTGCTAAATGAAGCAGTTGGTAAGTGAAGACTATCTGTAATATGATACAATCTATCTTTGTATCAATTGCATCAACCAACACTGCAATACTATTTTCTATCTTCATTGTTGAGGTTCTTTATTTTTGCTATTTGCTAAATTTAAGATCCTTATGCACATCGTCTGCTAGAAAACATAAGGTTGGATTTCATTGGCTTTATGATTTTTTTACCAAGAGAAAACACTTTTTGTAAAAAATGTCTGTGGAAAAAAGTCTTCAAACTCTGTTTTAACTTCCTTGCTTCTTCCCCACTACTTTTTGTAAAATTTTGCCTAATGAATACTATTGGACTACAGATATGTGGTACACTCACTTGTGATCTAAGACCACTTAAAAATTCCAAGTGAGTGTAACATATTATCATAGAAATGGGGGCTGCAGTTACTTGAGTCAAATGTTATTCTGTGCAGATTAGCTTCAATATAAAAGGTACAATTTCCTATTTTAACCACAAGCTAGAGTACCATATTTTTCGGAGTATAAGACGTGCCTTTTTTCCTCTAAAGAGGCTTAAAATCTGGGTGCGTCTTATACATCAAATACAGCATTTTTTTTGCCTCCTGAAGCCCAGTCCCCTTTACCAAAATGGCTGTGCATAGCCTTATGGAGGCTTTCAGACAACTCCTGGGGGCTGGGGAGGGCAGAAATAAGCCTAAAATGGGCCGTTTCTTGAACCCCCCCCCCCAGCAGCACTCTATAAGCCTCCATAAGGCTATGCATGCAATTTTTTTTATTTGCAAAAAATGGGCCGTTTTTTGGCTTGTTTTTGCCCCCTCGGAGCACTCTGCAAGCCCCCCCCCCCACCAAGGCTATTCGTGCATAAAAAAAACAAAACAGGCCATTTTGGGGAGGTTTGCAGAGTGCAAAGACTCTCCCCTCCCTTTCGGAAAGCTGCTTAGTTAGAGGGATTGATGAGAATTACATGATCAAGTGCTGTGCCAGCAGAAACAAAGTTTTAAGTGCTACAGGTTGTTAGCGATTTCCTTCTCCAGCACATGGATAAATATCCCTGGAAACATCTCCCTCCCCCCTACCTACTCTCTCTCTCTCCCTACCTACCTTCTTTATTTCTCTCTCTTCCTCTACCTACCTACCTACCTTCTCTCCCCACCCCACCTATGTACTGTAGTTCTCTCTATCTCTATTTCTGTCTCTCTCCCCCTTTACCTACCTACCTACTCTCTCTCTCCCTACCTACCTACCTACTATATTTCTCTCTCTTTCTCTCCCTCTCTATTCCTCTATCTACCTACCTACTTTTTAAAAGAAAATCCCTCTTCAAAACCTGCGTCTTATACTCTGGTGCATCTTATACTCCAAAAAATACCGGAATTTGGACTCTCTTAACAGCATTTGTATTTTAATACAAATATAAATATTATTATATGGAGCTGCCAGGAAAAAGCAAAGTCATAATGCTTTTAGAATGATTGAGCTAATGAAACTGGGAACCTTGCAAAGGGATCAGAAACATTTATAATTCATTATCTGCAAATGATTAATTAAAATTTGCATGCAGACTGACCTGAAAGTGACATATCAGTTACATCATCACTTTCTTTGAAGGGAAAAAAAACCCTAAAATGAGAAGGCAAGCCAAGGCAAACAAGAGCCTTATTGTTGACAGCCTCATTGAATGACAGGTGCAGAATACACCAGATTTTCCTCTTCATCAAAACATAATTAAAACAACTGCTTCTCCTCTGCTTTCCCTTCCTTTGACAAGTAGTCTTTGATTCATGACAGGTAACAAAGACACTTCAAAATTACAAGCGACATCCCCAGAGCTACTTATAATCCATTTTTAAAGTTATGACAGCCGCACCTTCCCAGGTCATGTGATTTTGGATGCTTGGCAACCAGCTCACTTTTATGGCCATTTACAGTATCCTGAGGTTGTTGTTTTTGCTGCTTTCTGGCAAAAAAAGGCCAGAAAATGTATTTCCTATTTGAGAAATAGATTCACTTAAGGATTGCTCCAAATATGTCATAAAAGCAGGCCTAATCACATGATGCCTCAATGTACAATCCCCACAACTTACAACTGGGTTCAATTATGGTAATGTAATATGTACCTTATGGTCATAAGTCAAGGCTGTAATATAAATGCAGATGTATTTTAGTCTTTCTTACAACTCTTCCCCCCCCTTCCGACTTGTAAAAATTATGGAGGACCTTATCAATATTTACTATACTAAAAATTAAAATGGATGCATTTACATGTTTGTTCGTTGCATCATGTAAAAAAGGACAACATTACACCTAAACAAATATTTTCATGAAAAAAAATCGTATTTTTGTTTTGTTTTAGAATGAAATTATTTTAAATGTTTGCAAATTAAGTTTAATATCTGGCAAATCGTTTTGATTTTGTAGATTGTCGAGATATACTTGGGGAACCCCCAAAAGGGCCCCGGACCACAGTTTAGGATATACTGGTTTAGACCATGATTATTCAATACGGAGCAAATTCATGCAACTCCATCCAATATAGGTAGGTAGGTAGATATGGGGTTGGTAGGTGCGTGTGCGTGTGCAGGAAGGGCAGCAAAGGTCCTTTTCCCTTCTTTCAATCAGTATTACATACACCCATTACCCGTCTTACGTCCCCTCTGCGGACGGATAAGGACTACAATCCCCAAAATTCCCAGCCACGGCCGGGAATTCTGGGAGTTAACAGTCCCGGTGCCTTGGATGGGGCGCCCCAAGGCCTCCTCTCCCCCCTCCTCTTACCTCGCGGATATCCTGGTCGGCGGTGAGCACCCCCTGCAAGGCGATAAACATCTCGCTGACGGACATGGCTCGAGCACCGGGACAAAGATTCGCGCCTCCTGGGACCGTGCGCAAAAACCGACGGGCTGGCCACGCGCTCTCCGTCACGTTCAGCGCAGAAAATGGTCCTTCTTGGCCGCCGTCGCATAAGGCTGTCCGCCTGGCTGCCTCCCTAAAAAGACTGCGGCGTGAAGGAGCAGGTTGTTGCTGCCGCTGCCATGAACTAGAAAAGGCTGACTCGTTTTTCTCACTGATTGGTTGCTTTGCTGCCGTCCTCCCCTAGGCAGAAGTCTTCCGCGCTGTCCAGGCAACGCGCAAGACAGCCCTTCGAGAAAGGCACATCCCAGCCGGAACATCGTCGCTCGCTTCATGGCTTAGTTTTGACTCCAACCAGAGAGAAAAAACCCAGAGCGGCAGGCCCGGGAAATTAATAGGGCTGAGAAAAGGCTTTCGTCGAGCTTTATGGCGTTATTTCCTGTGCGTTCGACCCAGCGGGGGACCTTTCTCGGATTCGGCGCCATTTGCTCTCGTGCTGGGGGCGAGGTTGGGAGAAGAAGGCTGAGACGCTCCTGCGCGTGGTTGGCATGGAAACGAAAGCCGGGATGCCCAGCGGCTTTTGCGAGAGGGACGCTGAACGTCTCGCTTCTAGGTCGGCCTGGGCTGAGCGCGTCAGTTGTGAGGAATGCACAAAAGCGGGACAACGATATTTTATTTTATTTTATTTGTCAAGCATGTATGCGAAAACAAATATAAATATGAATATAATATAAACATATAATTATAAGCAGATATGTATAGACATAAGAAATGAATACAAATAGATGGGACAATAGGGCAGGGACGGTAGGCAGACTGGTGGGCTTATGCACGCCCCTTACACACCTCTTAGGAATGGGGTGAGGTCGACCGGAGACAGTCTAAGGTGAAAGTTGTGGGGGTTTGGGGACGAAATCACAGTCAGGTGGTGCATTCCAGGCATTGACCGCTCTGTTGCCGAAGTTGTATTTTCTGCAGTCAGTGTAGTTCTAGGTTGTCCAGGTCCAAAATTTCGAGCAGTGGTCAGCAAACCGCAGCTCGCGAGCCACAAGCGGCTCTTTGGCCCCTCAGGTGCGGCTCTCCCTCCCTCCCCCCCCCCAAGCAGCGGAGGGCCCGGCATGTCGGCTGGGCAGGGGGGCTGCAGCTGCCTCCTACTGTAGCGGGTGGGCAGGCGGGTGGGTGGAGCGCCTGGGGCTGCGGCTGCCTGGCCGCAGCCAGGGCCGTCCGGGCGCTGCGTGCCCGCCTCCCTCCCAGCCCCGTGTGGCGGGCAGCCCTGGAGGGCGCGCCTCGGTGGCCATTGGAGGGAGCTGGTGGAAACGTGCCAGGCTGTCCTGCCCGATGGGGAGACAGAGAGAGAGAGGGAGACAGAGAGAGACACACACACACACACACAGAATGACAGATGGGTGGAGGGAGGAGAGAGAGACAGATAGAGAGAGAGAGAGAGAGAGACAAAAAGAAAAAGAGAAAGAAAAATAGAAAAAAAAAGAAAGTGGGAGAGAGAGATGAAAGAAAGAACTTATGACCACAATTGAGCCCAAAATTTTGTTTGCTAAGCAGGGCCGTCGTTAAGTGAGTTTAACCACATTTTCCAAGTTGGCCACGCCCACCTGGTCACATGACCGCTGAGCCACTCCCACAAAACAGGCCATACCTTTTGGCTCTCAAATTTCAATCGTGGTACTGTTGATATTTGGCTCTCTTGACTAATAAGTTTGCCCACCACTGGCATAAGGGATTCCATTGTTGAGGAGTCAAGTATTCTTGTGAAATACCTCTGGACCCATTCAATTGTATTAATGCACGTTATACAGTGTGGATTCCAGGCAGATGAGCTGTATTCAAGAATTGGTCTGGCAATGTCCTGATTTGCAGTACAATGATATACAATGATATGGTGGATTTCGACTCCCACTCCCTCCCGTCTATAGCACCTGAAATGGCAAGTGGGTCACCATGTCTGAGTACCAAAAAAACGCCACTGCAGACTGTCTTAGCTGCTGTCTTGTGGTCGTACGGATTTTTTTCTCCAGCTTCAGTTAATGCAGCGTTTCTCAAATAGTGGGGCGCGCCCCCCTAGGGGGGCGCGAGGCTCTGTAAGGGGGGGCGCGGAGCCGCACACCCGGAAAGACCGATACCACCGTTGCATTCTCCGCATGGCCCGAGCGCCTGTTCCTTAGCAGCTCCCAGCGCGCCGCCCGGCTTAGCAGCTCCCAGCGCGCCGCCCGGCTCAGCAGCTCCCAGCGCACCGCCCGACTTGCCCGCTCACGGCTCTTGCCCGCTGCCCGCCTGGACGCAGCCAGTCGAAAGCCGGGAGGGAGGCGACCCCCTTCCACGGCGTGGAAAAGCGGCCTCCCTCCCGGCTTTCGACTGGCTGCGTTGGGAGCGCTGGGAGCTGCTGAGACCATCGCAGTAAGGAACAGGCGCTCGGGCCATGCAGAGAAGGCAACGGCGGCACCAAGGAGAATAAATATCCTTGGCTCGGAAGGAGGCGAGGGAAAGAAGGGAGGGGGCAGCCCCGGGGCTGGGGGGGGCGCTTTCCGGGGCTGGGGGGGCGCTTTCCGGGGCTGGGGGGGCGCGAAATGTTTTCTTCTTCCTAGGGGGGGCCTGACAGAAAATAACTGAGAACCACTGAGTTAATGGTTGTTGAAAAGGGAATGGCAGTAGAGCTACCAGGAAACCCATTACCCCCCATTGAATTTTGCATTCGCTTTGGGCAAACCAGATGAGGAAGTTTTACTGTATTATTCCCAGGTTCTGTGCTTTCCCCTTCCTATTTGGAACAAGCTGTGTATCCTCAACTTATGACCACAGCTGAGCTCAAAATTTCTGTTGCTAATTTGAGATATTTGTTTAAGTGAGTTTTGCTCCATTTTATGACTTTTCTTGCCACCGTTGTTAAGCGAATAACTGTAGTTAAGCTAATAACATGGTTATTAACTTCCCCATTGACTTTGCTTGGCAGAAGTTCACAAAAGGTGATCACATGACACTGCAACTATCATAAATATGAGTCAGTTGCCAAACATCCAAAATTTAATCACATGACACTGCTTGCACTAGTTATAATTCTGAAAAACGGTCATGTCACTTTTTCAGTGTGGTTTTTAACTGAATGGTCATTAAATGAAGTAACTAAATGTAAATCGAGGACTATCTGTATTTTGTAACACAGCTGAGACTTAAGGGGGGTCTTGAGCAGTGGTGGAACTTGAATAACTTAAACTGTTCTCTGGCTGGCTAGGCATGTGACTAGTTGGGTGACATCACTCATCACACCCAGCCCCGCCTCCCGGTCACTCGCCTCAGAGGCAGAGGTAGGATTCAGCCAGCAAATCACACCACTGGCTAGTTATGCCCCGCCCATTTTGGCCTGTTTTATGGCTGTTTTTGGGGCCATTTCTGGGTCATTTTCCAACCTGTTTTTGGCCCAGAAAACAGCTTGAAAATGCCCCGAAACACTGCCTGAAAACAGCCTGAAAAATGAGTGGGGGTGTGGCTGACCAGTGATAGGATTTGCCAATTTGCCAAACTGCATGGAATCTTAACTTCCGGTTTGCCTGAACCAGTGTTAACCGGAAGGAGCCCACCTCTGGTCTTGCGTTGATCTTAGTAATATTATCCATTAAAAATTAGTCCCTAAGGAGAGTTTTATCCCAATTTTTGATTCTTGGTGATGATTAAGAATGAATATAGGTTGGGAAGAAAATAGACTAATCTTTGAGAGTTTGATTTGCAATTTTCATAATCCATTGACTTTGGACTACAGCTGATTAGAGCTGACGTTCAAAACTATCATTATCAATCTGTGTTTTTGCTCATATGTAAAATTCCATTACATATCTCTGTTGCATCCCTTCTTACCTGCCTTCTTTCCAGGTATAATTTTTTCCCCTTCTTTGCTCGCTCTTTTCCAGTTCCATAATAATTACTGAAGTGTGGAGATCAGAAATAGATAGTATTCCAAATGTTGTCACACCACAGATTTATATAAGTGAACATGGGCAGTTTTACTTTCACTGTCTTTTTTTAATAATAGACATTTTTATCAAGCATGACTCCAAGATTTCTCTTAATCATTGACAATTGCATCATTATTTGCCCACCATTGTCCCACTTGGCAATTCATTATTGTTTATTTTTAGGAGTCTCTTAAAGGTAAACATCCCTATCTTTTGATACAGGGCACAGTTCTGACTTCCCAGTGTACGTGGCCAACAGGAAAATTCATCCCACCCATCCAGTTGAACATTTAGGAGTTCTTACTTCACAACCAACTATTTTTTTTTATTTTAATTTTATTTATATTTATATCCCGCCCTTTTCCACAAAGGACCCAGGGCGGCGCACAGGAATTTAGAAAAACATATAAACAATAAATACATAATTTAAAAATATATTAAATTAATCTAATCCTATGCTAAAACCAATTTTAAAAATCCCAATTTAAAACTCACTAAAAAAGTCTCCATGGGGGCTTCCGGTTCCGGCTCCTGCGGCGACGGGCGAGCCTAGCGCTCGCTCGCCGCTTTGTTTCTTCTTCTGCCCCCCCACGGGGGCGAGACTCCTCTTGTTTGAGGGTCTCCCGTAAAGCCGGCTCGTCAGGGGGCGCCCCCCCCCCACGGCGGTGGAGGAAGTGGCCCCCGGCGCGGCTTAGGTGAGGGAGAACATGCTGCGGGGGGTTCTCCCTTCGCCTAAGGAAGACGGCGCCATTTACAACAATGAAGAGGGTTGATCGGCTCAGTCGGAAGGTCTCCCGAGGCTTCAGCTGCGAGGGGAGAGTGAGTTTTTAAAAAACTTTTTTTCTGCTGTCAGCCAGGCTGAAAGGACTGGGAGGGGGGAGTTTGTTTTCAAAAAAAACCCCTCGGACTTAAGTGGCACTTGGAAATGGCTTCTCTGGAAGAGAAAGCGGAAATCTTAAATCCGGACTGTCTCTAACAAGGGAAAGTGGTATGCGGCTACTTGCAACATTGTGTCTAGGTCTGGCTGGTTAAAAAAAATTATTTTTCTACTCTCTCCTCTGGGCTCTGAGATGGGCGGTGGAAAGTGGCTTTTCTTTGTCCCTGCCTGACTATTTTAACTATGGGAAATTCCCAGCGTCTCTTTACAATTGGGACTCTCTCTGGATATTAATGAAGAATTTTTTTCTTGTTGGATTTGTGGTTCCTTTCTGGATTACCTTCGCTATTATAACTATTGAGTTGGAAAATTGTCTCTCTCTTGGTTCCTGAATTTTACAACGTTTCAACCTTGATCTGAACTTTTGGCTCCCGGTTAGTCTCACCAACCCCACCCTAAAAACGCCATTTTGGTGGCATTGACTCTAACAGTTAAGATGGCTCAAGAAGCAGCACTGACAAGTTTAGAACAACGGATGGCTTCTCTTGAAACTGTTATACAAACTTTGGTAAAAGAGATTCAGGCCCAGAGGGCTGAAAACATCAATTTCAAGAAGGAGCTATTGGATACTCGGAAGCAAGTGCTGGAAAACACACAGAAGACGGAAGAATTGGAAGGGGGGTTGGTGGGGGTTAAGGGAGAGATTAAAAATGTTACTAAAGAGGTTGGGGAAACAGATGGGCATGTGTCTAGGATTGATATGGAAAGAATGACATATTTTTTGAGATTTCAGAATGTTCTTGAGGAATCTGGTGAATGCCTCCCTGATCTTATGAGCACAATTTTAGCAAACTATTTACAAAAACCTAAGGATGAGATCAGGGGGGACATTGACCTAGCCTACAGAATTAACTCAGCATATGCCAGGATAAATGAAGTGCCTAGAGAGATACATGTGAAATTTGTTAGAAGGTCAACCAGAGAGGAAATCCTGAAACTGCAGAGAGAAAGTCCATTAATTTACCAACAAAAAACGGTCACTATCTTGAAGCAGATTCCTAGAAAGATTCGAGATGCAAGACGGAAATTTTCCTTCTTGTCTAAAACATTGTTTGATCATGGGATTTGGTTCAAGTGGGTGACACCCGAAGGGATGCTGGTGTTCTGGGAAGGAGGAAGAGTGAGGATTAAAACAGTTGCTGAGGCGGAAGCCTTTCTTAAAAAACATTCCTCTGCCCTGGGGGAAGATCCAGGGGGGACGGAGGGAGCTACGGCCCTGCCCGCTGGGGGCCAGGGAGGAGAAAAAGAAGATACAATAGCCAAGAGACTTAGATCGAAAAAATAACTTTGCCTTGATTTTCCTGAACAATTTTGCATAATATTTTCTGGATTTATTGTAAATGTCTGACAGCATGGAACTGAGAATTTAGGTATATGTACTTGCTTTTACCTTGTAGTGTTATGAAAAATGCTTTTTTTTTGGTTATTTTTTTATTGTGTATTTTGAGGTCTCGGAAGGGCCGACAACTCTGACGTGAATGCTCTCAAAATTTCTTTGTATCCCTTACCCTATCCTATAGAAAAAATGTAAAACCAATAAAACTTTTTCAATATAAAAAAAAAAAAAAAGTCTCCATGGGAGGTTAGGCTAGGCCGGCTTGTTGGAAAAGATGTGTCTTTAGACACTGGCAGAAAAGGCGGAGGTCGGTGATGGTGCACAGTTCAGGGGGTAAGTCATTCCAAAGGGCTGGGCCCGCCACAGAGAAGGCTCTTCCCCTGGGTGTCGCCAGACGGCATTGCCCGGCCGACGGCACCCTGAGAAGCCCCTGTCTGTGGGAGCAGATCGGCCAAAGGGATGTATGGGGCAGAAGGCGGTCTCACAAACTATGATGACAATGCATCCTTAAAGCCACCCATACTATTATAGTTTTGTAATGAGTAGCATTAGGGAATCTGTAAATGTTTTAGCATTATCTGTATGTTATTAGATTCACTTGCATGTGACATACCATTTTGTTTTGGTATCTGTTGTGATCGTTACAGAATTTTAGCTTAAATGGGGCAATGTTACCTAATATTTTATCTGACTTACAGCTGCTACACTGTACTTATCAGATTTTATTTCATCTCACAAACATAGAATGCCAAATACATTTGCATAATCAGAGATGAGAAATCCTTTCATCTATACATTCGCTTGTAGCTCCATTTGTACCATGGAAAACTTTTCAGTACTTTTCGCCATCTGCAGGAGTCCTGTTAAAGCCCCTTTTAAAAGCAATCACGTCAGTATGCCTGAGAAAGTATGAGTAAAAGGATTATGATTGGAAAATTTATAAATGGGATATGTGAAAAAAAACCTGAATGTACAAATATAAATTTGTGTGTGTGTGTGTGTGTGTGTGTGTGTGTGTGTGTGTGTGTGTGTGTGTATTATCTGGATAACTTTTAATAGAATTCAGTGACCTGTATGTCAAATATTTTTTCTATGTACATAGTTATAAAATGTACTAATCTAAACCAAGTGTGCAGATCTATAGGAGGGAAAACTAGTCCCCATTCTTTAACATGATGATACACCAGGGGGCAGCAAATTTCATTTGCTTAAGTAAGACTTCATTTTCCACCAATATTTCATTTATTTTATACCAGTAGAGTTGTTTTTCATTTGCAGCACATTTTGCAAATCTGTACCGTCAAAATCTTTGCTTTTTCTCAGTATAATAGCACATTCTATGATGTGAAATGTAGTCTATAATTGCATTGTACATTTTAAGAGTAGGAATACCAGTGGTCCTTTATGATGAACAATGATGAACAATGACCCCTGTATTGGGATTTTGCCAATTTTTGGATAATGGCTTAATCTAAAGTTAAACTGCACTCACAAGATGCTTACTGGAGAAAAAAAGGAAGAACATACTTTATCTGTCTATTGTTCTTTCCCTTTGCAAACCAAAGACTTCATCTATTATGCTGCTTCAGAGTGTTGTGCCTCTGGGGCGCTATTCTAAGGAGCTAAAGGGAAAAATGGTGAAAATTATTCACCACCTACATGTTCTTTTCTCACTCCTTCTAGATCCCTTTGGGCATGAATGGAGCCTGTCAACTCTAAAACATCATTTCTGAATCCAGCCTTTGATTAGCCACACATCTCATAAAGGTGACTTTGGGCAGCATACAGAGCTAAAATAATTCAATAAAATTCATAAAAAACAATATGTAAAAACAATAATGTGCCTGGGATCAAAAAACACTTGTCCTTCAATTCAATGCAATTTGATAGCGGGGCTTACTTAACCTCCTGGCCCAGATCCCTGAGGAACATCCAAGTTTTCAAAGCCCTGCAAAAGTCCAACAGGATGATACCCATTTGGATTTTTGGGCAATACATGAAACACGCTCTTCATGGGTCTGCCCTTGAAGAGCATCCAGAAGCTCTAGTTGGTGCAAAATGCAGCGGCCCGCATGGTTGTGTGCAGACCCCGGTGTGCACATGTATCAGGTCTCCTGTGGGAGCTCCATTGGCTGCCAATTTGCTTCTGGGTGCAATTCAAGGTGCTGGTTGTCACCTTTAAAGCCCTTCATGGTTTGGGACCAGGTTTTTTGAGGGACCGTCTCTTGCCAGTCACATCTACCCGACCCATCAAAGTGGGGAGGCAGGGAATGTTGTAGGTCCCATCCCCGAGGAAGATACACCTGGTGGGACCCAGAAGAAGGGTCTTATCCGTGGTGGCTCCCTCTCTCTGTAACAATATTCCTCCAGAGATTAGAATGGCCCCCACTCTTAATACTCTTCCAGAAGGTTGTAGTTCTGGTTCTGCCAGCAGGCCTGGGCAACCCAAAGTGGGATGGAGCCCATTAAATGCCTCATTTGATCTCCTGTCACTGGGGGAGGTGAGGGGTGATTTTGTTGTATTCTACTATATTAATTTATTGAATTATTTTTATTAGTTTTTATTGTTTAAATTGTGGTTTTATATTCTGTAAGATGCCTTGAGTCACCATGGGGGAAAAGGTTGCAATATAAATTCAATAAATAATAAATAAATAAATATTTGTCCACTGAACAGAAGCAACAACAGAAAAGGCATTTATTCCAGAAAGCTGCTAATTTGAGTACTCCCCTTTAATCAGGATAGTAATTTAAGGTGGCCTTCCAGATACAGTATCACTGAACTGCATTTTCAATAGCCAGCAAATAAAGGGTCACAAGATACTGTTACTTGCAATTCAGCTATATCCACACTCCAGGTCCCTTCTTTTAAACACTGGCATCTTGGGTATTCTTGGAAGTGTGTTCAGGCCTCATCTTTTTATCCTTTTGGAGAATATACTTCCCCCAAGCACTGAGATAGGATAAAGTAGGATGGGATAGGATGAAGCCATTTATTTAATATCTTTTTAACATATTGTTTTAGATTTTGTACTGTTTATTTTATTGTGGCTGTACACCGCCCTGAGTCCCAAAAGGGAGAAGGGCGGTATATAAATCAAATAAACTAAACTATAACTATAACTATAAGTCAGGGTGAAGTGAAATGAGGCTCCCAAACCCTGATCTATTTTCAACTCATCTCATTTTTTTCACAATACCAAGATGCTGATACAAGATGCTGGATCGCTTAAGCATTGACATTGGTTTTCTTGCTTTGCTTAATCACTCTGTTTTGTAGTTAATGTAGAATATTAATCTTATTGGGCACATCTTTGTCTGGAAAAACTGCATTCTTCTATCCATTGTAAAACCAACAAGAATCATTGCTAAAGCCAGATTTTGAAATAAACTTCAAGGCTTGGAAATAAATTGTTTTGCTGTTTTAGTCTTTAGGGCTGCTGAGGTTATAAATACACAGATCTTGCCGGCTAAGTGCATGAGTAAAAGCCAGACACTTGATACCTAACCAAACATAGTTTCCATAGCAAATGGATGGGATGTAGTGTCATTATTTGTTCTTCCGCTTCTGATAGGGAGAGTGCATGTTGATGATTCTGCTCATTGAACTAAAAGATGTACAAAGACCTAACTGGCAAAAAATACATTTGTTATATTTCATAGGAATCACTTCTTTGCCCCCCAAAAAGCATTTTTAGAATAAGTATAAGTAGCACAATTGTTAAGACTGGGAGAACGATGAAGAAATATATTTAGAGTAAGGTCACCAATGTTATGAAGGCTTTAGTTTTCTTAACAGATACAGTACATGGCACAAAGAAATTGAATAGATAATGACTACCCCCTCAGTTATTACCACAGTTTGGGTTTTCCAACTTTATTAGCGTATTATGAACTTGTAAAAATACCTGATAGGCAGACACCCCATATGTAATATTTTCTTGGCATAGGGCTAAATGTAGGGCTTGATGTAGGGCTAAAATTTCACCAATGCAATTAGGCAAAAACCAACAACACTTGGTAATCCTAGGTATGATAAAAGGAACTTTCAAACTGTTAAAACTGGACATTTTTGAAAAACAATGATGGAAAATCTGTTTGGGCTCAAGAGTTCAGGTAAGTAAGCACGTTGAAGGCCACAGAACACCATATGACGGATACACCACAAATAAGCAGAGAAATTACTATAATGAGCTTGCCATTGGGGTTCATAGGTTACGTTATGCTCTAAATAGATTGCTTGGTCTTGGCTTTAGCATGGTTTATGAACCCTCTCAATTATGTCTTATTTAGTTAATTATGGTTAAATACCCAAAACTGATAATAATGTGCAGATTCAGCCATACTTTTCTCACATTCCTATTCATTGGCAGAGCTTCAGGATAATTTCTAAAGGAATCGTTTGAAGCTATTTCTGATGCAGCAAGAAGACGAGGTGGTTTTTTTTTTGAGGGAAGAATCAGATTGGTGAGAGAAGCATTATTCCTTTCCTTCCCATCCATTCCTCCCCTCCCATAAATACACAGAGCTTGTAAAACAGCTTCTACTTACTATTTAAAGACTTGCCTGAAGCCAGGGAGAGTTTTTAAATCTAGTTAGCTGCTGACAGGAGATAATAGCTGGGTTCATTGTTGTTAATCACATTGTTGAATGAACTGTACTTGTCTAGATTCTACATTTATGCAATCTACTAAACTAGTGTTTCCCAACCTTAGACATTTTAAGATGTGTGGATTTCAACTCTTAGAATAACCCAACCACACCATTTTAAAATGGCTATGGTTGGGAAGCACTGCACTAAATTGTAAGTATAAAAACCAGAAGAGTTATGTTCATCCAACAAGCTAAGCCAATTGTGACTTGTTTTGTATGAATACAGTCAATAAGACCTTTTGCCTTTTGATATAGGTAGGTGGGTCCTGAACCTGGGGGATGCAGATCTGAGGCAATATTGAGAGGTCTACTGAAAAGGATGGAACTTGAACAAAAAGCCAGTGAGCTAGATGGGAGTTTGTGCCTGACTGTATTTTTAAGAGGCAAGAATATTATAATATTATCTATTTGACAAATTACTCAGGCAATTCTGATTTGTTTTATGCATAGTTGTTATTATCAGGCCAGTTTGATTCCATTTCTATGAACAATGGAAGTTCTGTTCCACTGTCTGGGAAAACAGACAACTTTGATCATATCAGTGACTTAGTCACAAACTGTTTTACTTTGTTTCATCCACTGTTGGATTCTGGTGAAGTGACTGTGATAATGATATGTATATATGAGCTAGATGCACAATTCTAGCAAGCTGGAAGCTTTCCTGACGCTTTTCCTGAGTCCCCGCTCTCGCAGGTTTGGCCCTCCGCTCTAACGAGGGCCCGCCTTGATGAGGGATTTATTAATCCGGAGAGGTGGGAGAAACGCGGTCTTAGGGGTTTTTTAGTTTAAATTATTGTCTGTTTTAGGGGTACCAGGGAGGGGGGAGGGTATAGACAGGTAGAGACGGATGAGGAAAGAAAGGGCCGGACCAGCAGACGACGGAGGGAAGCGGAAGGATCTGTTAGGAAGGGGGAAACACGAGTCGTCCCGATGGAGGGTATATCCATCCAGAGGGTCATGGGGAGAGGCAGGTCCGAGGGGAGACAAGTTCTATCCTCCCGGTTGGGGGCACGCAGCCATTGGCTGCAAACGGTCAGGTGCCACAACCCCCGCAGGCTAGGTGGTCAGGGAGTACAGAGCCAGGGCTTGCGGCTGATGTTTTGCAACGCCAGGTCCGTGGTCAACAAAGCCCCCCTCATCCATGACCTTGTGTCAGAGGGGGAGCCGGACCTGGTAGGAATTGCGGAGACCTGGTTGGGCCACGAGGGAGGACTTCCCCTCGTTGAAATGTGCCCACCAGGTTACCGCGCTTTTCATCAGCCCCGGGCCCTAGGCAGGGGTGGTGGGGTAGCGGTTATTGTTAGGGAAGGTCTGGAGCCGAGAGAGACCACTGTGCCACAGACCACCGGTTGTGAGTCCCTCTGTGTGAAGTGGGGCCTAGGGAGGCAGTTGGGCTTGCTGGTTGTATACCTGGCTCCCCGCTATGTAACAGCAGCCCTGCCCGAGCTCCTCGAGGTGATCGCTACGATGGCAGTTGAGACCCCCAGACTTTTAGTCATGGGGGACTTTAATCTGCCATCGGCGGGCGAATCATCCGAGGTAGCTCGGGAGTTCATGGCTTCCATGACGACCATGGACCTGACCCAATTAATTCAAGGCCCCACCCATGAGGGTGGACATACACCGGATCTCATCTTTGTCTCAGGCCAATGGAAGAGTGATCTGGGTATAGGGGATATAGTCATCACGCCCTTGTCATGGTCAGACCACTCACTTCTCCGGCTCGACTTTCCAACCGCTACTCCCCACCGCGGGGAGGCGGAACCTGAGTCACCTATTTGGTTCCGCCCCAGGCGCCTGATGGACCCCGACGGGTTCCAGGCGGCGCTTGGGCCACTTCCTGTACCCCTGACCTGCGCCCCGATGGAGGACCTCGTGGCCGCATGGAATACTGCGGCCACGGGAGCCTTGGATCGGGTCGCGCCCTTGCGGCCTCTCTTGCGACGGCGAGCCACCCTGGCTCCTTGGTTCACCGAGGAGCTAAGGGTGATGAAACGCCACAAGAGATGGCTAGAGAGAAGATGGAGGTCTACTCGATCTGAATCTGACCGGACACAGATAAGAGCCCATTTACGGACTTACATTGTGGCGCTGAGAGTGGCCAAACGCCATCACTGTGCCACTCTCATAGCATCCGCAGATAACCGCCCTGCCGCCCTGTTTAGGGTGACCCGCTCCCTCCTACAACAGAGGGTGCGGGAAACCCCATTACAGGATAGAGCAGAGGAATTTGGGATTTATCTGCAGGAGAAAATCGCTCAGATTCAGAACGAGCTAGTCTCCATCGATGGCCCAGTGGGATCGCACAAGGCGGGTCTTGGTTGGGAGGAGTTTGACTCTGTTACTTCCGAGGATATGGACAGGTTACGTGGGCGACTGCGAGCCACCACATGTTTATTGGACCTGTGTCCTTCCTGGCTTATACTGGCATCCTGGGAGGTGACACGAGGCTGGCTCCAGGAGGTTGTCAACGCTTCTCTGAGTGAGGGTTTCTTGCCTGCCTCCCTTAAAGAGGCCATGGTGAGGCCCCTCCTGAAGAAGCCCTCTCTGGACCCAGCTTTATTAGTCAACTATCGTCCCGTCTCCAACCTTCCCTTCCTGGCGAAGGTTGTAGAGAGTGTGGTGGCACAACAGTTTCCCCGTCACCTGGAGGAAGTTGATTATCTGGACCCGCGCCAGTCTGGCTTCCGGCCCGGGCATAGCACCGAGACGGCATTGGTCGCGTTGGTCGATGATCTCTGGAGGGCCAGAGATGGGGGTTGTTCCTCCATCCTGGTCCTATTAGACCTCTCAGCGGCTTTCAATACCATCGACCATGGTATCCTATTGCATCGGCTGGTGGGGTTGGGGGTGGGAGGCACCGTTTTATGGTGGTTCTCCTCCTACCTCTCCGGTCGATCGCAATTTGTGTTGGCAGGAGAGCAGAGGTCGACCTCGAGACCCCTCACATGTGGGGTGCCTCAGGGGTCGGTCCTCTCACCTCTCCTGTTCAACACATATAATAATAATAATATTTAATACTTGTAGACCGCTCCCTCTCCCCATAGGGACTCGGGGCGGTGGGTGAGATCATCCGTGGTTTTGGGGTAGAGTACCACTTCTACACTGACGACACGCAGTTGTATATATCTACCCCAAACCACCCCAACGATGCCGTAACGGTGATGTGCAAGTGCCTGGAAGCCGTGCGGGCCTGGATGGGAAGTAACAGACTCAGACTCAACCCGTCCAAGACCGAGTGGCTGTGGTTTCCGGCCGCCCGATTCAACCAGTTGACTCCATCACTGGCCATAGGGGGCGAACACCTTACCCCTGTGGATGGGGCGCGCAACTTGGGTGTCCTCCTGGATACCCGGCTGTCCATGGAAGATCAAGTGACAGCCGTGGCCAGGAGGGCGTTTTACCAGGTTCGCCTGGTATGCCAGTTGCGCCCCTTATTGGATCGGGATGCCCTTTGCACAGTCACTCATGCCCTTGTGACATCCCGACTGGACTATTGTAACTCTCTCTGCATGGGGCTCCCCCTGAGGTGCACCCGAAGACTTCAGCTGGTCCAGAATGCAGCCGCGCGAGCAATAAGGGGGACCTCTAGGTTCACCCATATAACACCACTCTTGCGCGAGCTGCACTGGCTGCCTGTCGTCTTTCGGGTGCGCTTCAAGGTGCTAGTTGTCATCTTTAAAGCGCTCCATGGCACGGGACCTAGCTATCTGCGGGATCGGATCCTGCCCCACACATCCTCACGGCCGATTCGCTCCCACAGAGAGGGACTTCTCCGGGTGCCGTCCACTAGACTTTGTCAGCGGGCGACGCCCAGGGGAAGGGCCTTCTCTGTGGCGGGCCCAGCCCTCTGGAACGACCTTCCCCCCGACATCAGAACAACTACGGACCTCCGCTCCTTCCGTCAAAAACTCAAAACACACTTTTTCTGCTTGGCCGGCCTAGGTTAGTCTTTACCTTTAAGGTGTTAGGGAATTTTAGCCTTATAACTTGGGGATTTTAGCGCAGGGATAATCTTAGTTTAATTCATTTTTATCCATCGTATTTATTCTATGTATGTATTTTTATAGTATTTTAAATTTTTCCTTGTGCACCGCTCCGAGTCCCCTTGGGGAGAGGATGCGGTATACAAATAAAATTTGATTTGATTTGATTCATAGACAGAAAAGGGTTGGTTAAATATAAGCAAATAAGTTATGTGGGTATTTTGAGCTACAAAAAATATTTAAAGACACAGTTTAATTATATCTACATATTTTGTCACATCCCATAATTCAGTGGTTATATTTTTCAGCCATATTAAAGATAGTCCTTGACTTACAACCACAATACAGTTCTGCCCTATTTTATGATCTTTCTTGCCATAGTGGTTAGGTGAATCACCACAGTTGTTACATTAGTAACATGGTTGTTAAGTGATTCTTTATTTTTATTTTTTATTTTATTAAATTTATACCCCGCCCTTCTCCAAAAGGACCCAGGGCGGCGCACAGGAATTTAAAATACAATACAAAGTCCAGTAAAAAAAAATTTAAAAACTTATTTGATACCCATCCTGTGCTAAAAACAAATTAAAATCCCCAAATTTAAAACTGTGTAAAATAGTCATTCTGGCTTCTCCATTGACTTTGCTTGTCAGAAGGTTGCAAAAGGTAATCACATGACACTGCAACCTGATCATAAGTATGACACTGATCCCAGACACTGCAACCATCATAAGTTATGAGCTGCCAAGAGTCTGAATTATGATCATGTGACCAGGGGGTGGTCATGAGACGGTCATGAGAAAAATGGTCACTTTTATTAATGATGTTTCTTTGAACATCACTTAAACAAATGGTTGTAAGTCGAGGACTACCTGTATGTATAATAAAAACTCAGGATAAAATGAAGTCCTTGAAAAAGTGTACTTGGACCAAACTGTGTCCAAATGTTGCATATGGAACAAGTTATACACTAAGAACTCTACAGATGAAGCGGTATAATCTTTTAATTTTTGGAGAAGATAAAACTTCTATACAGCTGCACTACTGTAAGCTCAGAACGGAAAACTTTGCATCTTCTTACATGGCAGTGTAAAAAATAGCTTTCCTAAATATTTCTCCAGAGCAGTTGAAGACACAGCCACATTATCTCACCAGTAACCTAAATATCCTAGCTGAGGGGAGAAAAGAGAAAACTGTTTTTGGTCCTCTTCTTGTTTTAAGTACAATGTGTATCCAGCTGAGTGAAAGAAAGCTGTAGTTATTTAATCCCCGAAGGTTATAAGCCCCTCAAATTCTCCTTCAAGAATTTGAAAAAAAGGAAGAACTCCCAAGTCTTGGGAATTGAAATGAATTATAGTACTATAGCTGCTATCTGTTGTAGGATCCAGTCCTAGTCATTAATGTAAACTGAAATCCACTCCTGTGTTGCCTAATGCAATAATCAGTTGCTTGCACTTGGCAACTAAAAACTGCCATAATAAAAAGGTATGATGACATGAGATGCTTCATACTGAATGGTTTTACAGTTACTATTCATTGGGATCAGCTTTCCTCCTCTTGCAAGGAGGAAGAGGAGGTGATGGAATGCTAACTGGCTGCTGGTTTTTGTGCTCTCCGACTGGTCAGCTGACAGGAGCTCTGTTTGCCTCATGGAGAGTGAGCAAGGACATTTGAAGATGACTGTGTGTTTGAGATCAGGTATGTGAAACTGGTTGGTGTATGAAAATCCCCAGAGATACAAAGAGAAAGAAAGAGGAAAGAAAAAGAAAAAGAAAGAAAAGAAAAGAAAAAAGAAAGAAAGAAAGAAAACAAACAACTTCAGTTTTAGCTACAATTTTGGGAAGACAAAGTAGATTCCACTTAAAATGAGAAAAAGTATGAAAATAATTTAGGCAAATACTGTCCATAGAGCAGTGCTTCTCAATTATTTTCTGTCATGCCCCCCCTAGGAAGAAGAAAACATTTCGCGCCCCCCCGCACGACTGTAAATAGTATCATTTGTCTATAAAATTGTTATAAGTACACCTCTGCATAACACTGTATCCTTATTAACGTATAAGAGAATAAAAAAAGAAAGAAATGTGGATCAATTTACAACAAAGAATAGCTTTATTAACTGTAGCAGAAAAGATTTAAAGTGCGTTAGAAATTTTAAAAAAATTAAATCCTTAATTAAACTAAACTGCCGAGGGCAAACGCGCCCCCCTTTACGGAGCCTCGCGCCCCCCCTGGGGGGCCCGCCCCACTATTTGAGAAGCACTGCCATAGAGAATGAAACATCTCTAACTACAAGCTATATGTCTGAAAAGTTCCAGACCAACCATAGCATTAGATAAAGGGAGATGGATGAGATTTCATCAGGAAACAGTGAGAAGGTGTTGGCAAGTAGAGGTATGTATGTGCTCTCCCTTTTGATTTGTACCTTCTTAGCTAGCCTACTGCCTTCAGGTGCAATCTGGAACTATTACCAGTGCTAGATTAATTTTGCATACAAAGGAAGTCATGTTCAATATCTGACGTTAGAGCAATATCAAGGCAGGATTGAAAGGAGTAAATCTAAAGTCCCTCCCCTCTTCTCAAAACAACCAGGCCCCATTATTTAATTTTAAAGGAAGTCAATACAAATGCCATCTCATGAGGCCATGAGAGCCAATCTTGCATGATCTTCATTCATCAAACTGCTTGGCTGAACTGTGCAAAACTTCTCTTTCTACTCAGCCAAACCACTCTTTTGCGCTGGGACTCAGTTCAAACATTCTAATAGTGCTTAATTTAACGGAGGGGAAAATGCAAGTAAATCCCAGTGTTTTGAACCTTACAAAGTGATGGCATTTTCCAGTGTTTTGCTAGATTTGAAGTCCATTCTTTCAGCGTGTGGGATTTCCCCTCTCTGCATAGAAATCCTCCAAATCTCAAACCCAATATCTTATTGCTGGAAGAAATATCCATCTGGTTCAGTTCCAAGTGGGGAGAAAGACACCAGTCACATGGAGGCTGATTGGAAAGATGGTTTAATGGAGCAGAACCATCAAGCACATGGTCCTAGTGCAGCTGACTACATGGAGTGGAGAGTGAGGGTTATTTACACCTTGTCTTGGGCCTTGCCATTGAGCTTCCTGTTCCTGTGCAAGAAATGTATTCTATTGGCTGTAGTCAGACTCCCATGAGGCCATGTGAGGTCATGTTTGTCTGAATCAAGTTTGGTTGAACCTGGAGGGTGATGTAATGTCTCCAGGTAATTTTTCAATGCAGTGAGCCCTGCTGCTGGATAATCCTTTTATGTCCTGGAGCAGAGGTGGTATTCAGCCAGTTCTTACTGGTTTGGGCGAACTAGTAGCAGCGGCTGCTGGAGGCTCCGCCCACCCATCCTGACATGATGCATAACCTTCTGCGCATGCACAGAAGGCAGTTCACATGCACAGGTGATGTGAGCACATGCACAAGTGTGCTAACATTTGCGAACCAGTAGCGAAGGTAAGTGAATCCCACCACTGCCCTAGAGGGTCATGTCTGAATCCTATCATCCTGGAGCTTTTGTTTTGTAGATAGGCTGGTCCAGTCCTTCTCAATGGACACCAAGTATCTGCTGGGGGCACGGAGCTGAAGCACTGTTTCTGTCTCCTTTAAGATTTCTATTTCTCTTTTAGGGGAAATATAATATTCTACCTTTTTAATCTTTCCTAAAATATTTAATTCTTCTAGGAGGGTTGGGAGCTAACTTTCTTCACTTTCTCCTTTGCAACCTTCCTTGCTGGCTACCCCATTGACCCAGTCAGCTTTCTTGCCTTCTCTTTCTAGGCCATCACCCAGCCGGTCGCAACGGTTCACCTGAACCGGGGGCAAAAATTTTGCCCAGTTTGGCAAACTGCTAGTGATGGTCGACTGGCCACGCCCCTGAACCAATCCTCCTGTTGCCGGTTTCTCACCCCGCCTGCCTAGTTGCCGCTTGCTCACACTGACACTTTGCATATCGGCTTGCAAGGCAATGGGATGCTCATGAATGAAGAAAATGGTGACAGCAGCAGCTTTTTCACCAACTAGAGGACGTTTTAGTGGCCTCAGCCAGCCGCCGCCTCTTTAACAGCTGGTTTGCAAAACGACTCTCAAAGAGGCAGTGGCTAGGAGGCATCTTTGCCAGCCAGCTGCCCACTAAAAACTCTGGTCAGCTTGCCTTCCAGACTCTAGAGCAGCCGCCATGGAAGGTAAGCAACCAAAAAGGCAGCGGTGATGGAGGAAGTGGGGCTAGGCCCGGGCCACTAAAAAGGGGAAACAGGGGTGACTGGGGAAGGGAGGGCAGGGTTAGATAGGGAGAAATCTTTAAAAAAAAGTTCCTACCTGTGGGCATGGATTGTTAAGTGGGGGCATGTGACTGAATGGGCTTGAGTGAAGTCAGGTTGGCCATGCCCACTCAGTCACATGGCTCCCTGCACCTAGCCACACCCACCGAACCAGTAGTGAAAATGTGTGAATCCCGCCACTGCCACTACACCAAACTGGCTCTCTGAAGGGAGTTGGAATTCAACAGCTTTTGGAAGGTCATGCATTTTCCCTTCTTGATAGGTCGGGTTCTCTTGTTCCTTTTGTTATAATCTAGTAATAAAATCCCAAAAGTTTTTGTCTAATGGGAAAGCTAATGTTAATCAAGAAAGTTACATGAACATTACAGAACTATATAATGTGGCAAGTATGATTTTAGTCATTTGAAGGAACCTTCTTGGCATAAAAACAGATCCTCAATATAAGTATATGTGTCATGTAAGTGTCTGGATAGAGTTCATAATGGATTGGAAATTATGATTTTTAAGCTTATTTAATGTTTCTATAATTTCATATTTTCCTAATCTAAAATTTCCACAAACAGTATAACCTTAATGTAACTTACATTCTCTTTTTTGTAGTGGCAGAATTTGGATTATCAATCTTTCTGCTGCATCTAGCCATTTTCTTTTTAAAAGAAATTTCGCTTTAATGATTTTATTTCTTATCCAACCTAGAACTAAGGAGACATTTTCTGACAGTAAGAACAATTAATCAGTGGAACAGCTTGCCTCTGGAAGTTGTGGGGGCTCCAGCACAGGTTTTTAAGAAGAGATTGGACAATCATTCGTCTGAAATGCAATAGGGGTTTCTTGCTTGAGCAAGAGGGGTTGGACTAGAAGACCTCTTAAGGTCCCTTGCAACTCTGTTAACTCTATTCTGGAATGCATTCCAAAATACCCTTGTGATTAAAGAAATTATGGACGGGCAAAAAGTATTTTTCAGGCAATGTGGGTAAAATGGGTCTGACGTTAAAAACATGCCTTGCCCAGAAGTCAAATTTCAAACCATTAAGCGGTTTAGAAAATGTACGATAATCTCAAATACGGACGACGATAAACGCGCCCCGCCCCCTTGGTGCCTTTTTCACAACTTTTAACCCCGGAAGGAAAACTCCAACCACGCTCATTTGCTAAGTACCCTTCCGCCTTCACGCAAACATGCCTCCCTCCCCCCTTCGCCCGCGTAAGCGTACTAATGAAGGTATGCAGCAACCCGTGTTGCGCCTATACACCATTACGGCACACGCCTCACGGACGCATGCGCACTCCGCGCGCTGAGATCATCGCTCCGGCCGTGCTTCAGGATTTCCCCCCTCCCTTATCGTTCTGATCGGATTCCGTCACCATTGATAGGTTCGCTCGTTCTCTTTTAGCCTTCCTTAAAAAAAACTCTTTTATCTTTGACATCGGGAATTTGGGAGTAGGAAATCTCGACGGAGAGAAAAAAAAGGCCACGCGACCCTTGGGAAGCGGGAAAAATCGTGAAAAAAAACCCGTCCCTCTGCTGCCACCTAACGCTCGGCGGGAGACTTGCAACCGAGCCCTTCTAGCCCGCGAGGGGCGAGAGCACTAAGCGAAGCTAGAGACCAGCACATGCGTGATGATCATTAGAAGCGCCAGGACTACCAAGCGCATGCTCACTTGAAGGTTGGTATTATTTTGGGGGGGGGCACCCTGGCCTTATTGCGCATGCCCGTCACCGGTCCGCTCCGTCTCTCCAGCAAAACGCGAAGTGCGCCTGCGTAGCAGCGCTTCCATTCTTACCCAGCCCAAGCTGCAGTTTTCTCGGCAACTCTAACGGGCGGAGAAAAGCATCAGCTATGCATTGCAGTGGCAGCAGCAGCAGCGGCGGCGGGAGCAGCACGGATTAAACACGTCTGTGGCTCCCGGTTCCGTCTGAATGTCTCTTCCAGGACGTGCAGGGCTCCAGATACCTTTGCACCCACCTCCAGTGTTAGCGCCGCCGCCGCTGCCACCACAGCCAGGTAGTCGACCGTCCCTCCCTCCCTTCCCGGCGCTTGCACTGTCATGTTGCATGGACTTTCTGCATGGGTGGGTGGAGGACTTGGGGGAGGGGGAATCGGCGGACGGTGAGGATGGGGGGGGGGGAGATCGAGGAGATGTGCATTGTTTGGATGTGCGGGTGTGCAAGGCTGGCGGGGCTGATGAAGCAGGGAGGAGGGGAGATCTGGTTTAGGGGGTGAATACGGTGGAGCCAGGCAGGCAAGAAGTGCGGGCGATCCTCGCCTCTTGTCTCGTCGGCCTCCCTTCGTTTGGCGAAGGTCACCGTTTGATACTTATTTTTTTTAAATTTTGCTTCAGATGCGGGAGAGGGGAGAGAGATCGGAAGCGCCTGCAAACACACACACACACACACCGGCACACAAACACACTCACACACACAATGGGCGGGCAGGGGCAGAAAAAAAACTCCTTTCAGAAAGTGATCTGGGTGGGTGGGGGGATTTTCCTGCCTATCCTCCTTTCCTGGGGTGGGTGGGTGGGTTAAATGCGAGAACAAAGCCAAACCCCGTTCAGTCTCACTGCATATCTCAAGGCCGGCGGAAAGTGGGTTGGGTGATCTACTGTCCCTTTCTCCTTTTTCTGTATGTGTGTTTTTCCGCCTTCGATCTACAGAGAGAGTGTTGCCGGAAAAGGGCAGCTTTTTGTTTTATCTCCGCCACTCCCTATTATAAATGTCTTTATATCGGAGATTCTGACTTAACGCCACGGCCATATACAACTATATAAATTGTATTATTTCATTCTTCCTGCCGGATCTCTTAAGTGAATTTCTTTATTTCCTTTGGACATTCTGGGTTTTGTTGTCAGTTTCCCTCCCTCTAAAAGGTGTTTTCGGGTTTCTGTAACAGTCTCTTTAAAATGACCTCTTTTTGGGCATCTGTGTGTACACACTTAACTTGGATTTGTTATTTGGGTACAAAATGAAGCTGTATGTATGTATGTATTTCTTGGGAGTTATTTCACTACACTTGAGTCTCAGAAGTTTAAATGATGTGAGGTTATGAGTAGTGCTTAAATATACTGAGATGCTGGAGGGAAACAGTTTGTAAAGAATTTAGTTTGTGTTTGCCTAAATAATTTACTTTGTTGGATTTGCACCATTTCTCTTAAACATCACTGGTACCACTATTTCATCTGCCCTTTCCAGATGGTGAATTTATCTCACACTAAGTGTGTCTCAAGTGCTGTAGTTGATTATATGCCATCAAATCATTGTTGATTTATAGAGAACACACAAATAGAGGATGATCTATTCCAACTTGGCCCTTCAGATCTTCCAGTAGTGTACTTATCATCATTCCGATCAAGTTCATCCATTTTGGGAGGGGGGGGGGGGTTGTCATTCCCATCTCTTTCCTTCTACCTTTCTCAGCATTCCAGATTTTTCAAAAGAGGCAGGTCTTTTCTCATCAAAAATACAATAATTTGAGTCTGAGGCTTTGTGCCTTAAGTGATATTTTTTTCTCTTGACCCATTTGCTCTCTTGGTTATCCATGGTATTCTTTGAAACCTTCCCCAATATTAGAGTTCAAAATCATCAACATTCTTTCCATCCTGCATCTTCAGAGTTGAACTTCTGCTTCCATAGAGTGTGACATAACCTACTCAGTCCTAACTTTTGCAAATATATACACATCGTGGCATTTGAATATCTTTCCATTGCTACCCTAACAAATGCCAGTTTGCAGAATAATTCTTGATTATTGTTTGTTCATCCTCATAAAATAAGTTATAACCTCTATACAATTACTTTCAGTTGTAAAGGTGGCTGGATTATGTGGTCATTAGCTTGGTCTTCTTTATATGTAAGCATAGTCCCATTTTTTCACTGGGGCTTTGACTTTTCTTATTATAATATTTTCATTTGTCAAAATAGTATTATTGCTATAACATAAGCTTATTGATTTTTCTTCCTCAATTAAAAAAAAAACCATGCTTATCTTTAAATCCAGCCCCCTTCAACATATACTTAGCATACAGATTAAATCAATGGAGAGAATGCATCCTTTGCTGATCTGGAACCACTGTTTTGCTATTTTCTATCTGGACCATGGCTTCCTGTCTTGTGTATAAATTTTGCAAAAAGACAAATGAAATGGTTTTGGGATTATTATTTTCTTAAGAACATTCTAAAATCCTTGTTGATACCTCTTATTCTTCAGCCTTTTCTACAACCAGTTCAAACATCTGGCATATACGGCAGTAACCTGCATCAGATGATCCTAGATACTATTTTTCTAGTGTGTGAAATTAAGAATATCATACCATAGTTTCCACATTGTTTTAAATTTATTTGATATTGCATGTAGACTGGCCTCTTCCAATCATTTGTTTCTGTGTAGTTTTCTAGATTTGCTGACATAATTAGGTTAGCATATTTATTGATTCTTCTATTGTTTACCATTTTCCTGTAGAAGTTCCAATTTCTGTAAACTTTCAATTTGGTAATAACCAGAATGCTGATTTAATTTCATCTTCTGGTATTACAATTCTTATGTTCCTTATTTTTTTTAAATAATTCTTGTATTTCTTAGAGAAATTTTCTACAGTATCTTGGAGCTTGTTTGTACTGTGTAGAATTTCAGCATTCTCCTTCCATCTTTGTTTAGTCTTTGAATCAGTTCACTGGTATCTTTTATGACATCAGTTCAAGGTTGACGCCTCTTCCTCAATTCATAAACCTTTTGGAAAGCTTTCATTTTTTGGTTTCTGTTTTCATCTTTGAGGTTTTTACAGAAGTTATTGTAATATTGCTTCTTGTCTCTTCTATCAACTCCCTGTTATTGTTTCTTAGATTCCTTTCTGAGGTCTTTTTAGGTTTGGTTTCTCCTCTCTTCTTGGTAATTTCTAGGTTTTTTATTTTTTTAAACGATGCCTTGGTGTTTGGGAGTCTAGATTCACAGTTAACCTGAGCTACTACGTTGGTTTCATTCCATAGTTTCTCTGGTTCTTTATGTATTAAATTCAGGACTTCAAAGCAATTGCTGATGTTCTCCTTGAAAATGATGGATAGCTCAAGATCATATGATGGAAACTCATTGGCTTCCTTTTTTAACTTGTAACATGCACAGGAACAGTTTGTGATCTGTTCCACAGTCATCACCTGGCCATGTTTCTGACACTATAATTAAGCTCTTCTACCTTGTTGTATCAATAATATAAGCAACTTGATTTCTGTGTACTCTGGTGATAACCATGTATATAGGCGTTATTTTGATTTTCAGAAGACTGTAAGCAACAGAGATATCATTGACAGAGATTGACAGCAATTTGATACATCATTCTCCTGCTTCACTTCTGTTTCTTAGGTCGTACAGTCCAACTAAATTTTTTCTTAATATTTTCAATTTTGAAATCTCAGCTTGCAACTATAACCAATACATCTTGCTTACATGTTCTCTCTATTTCAGATTGAACTTTCTTCTGCATCAGTGGTTGGAACAAAATTTGAATAACCATTATACAGAGAAGTTGCCCATGAATCTAATTGATATTATTCAATCACTGATTGCATTGTTTTTGCCATTTCCCCCCGACTATGAAAACAACGTATTCATTGTTTTTCACATCACAAGTATTAAACAGTATTATTTTCTGACTAAAATTGTCCCATTCCAGCATTTCAATTCATCGATGCCTATGATATCAATGTATAATCAATAAATATAATATTTCACTGTTGGGCTTTGCCCTGTTCATGCTTCTTAGATACCATGTTCCCACTACAATTGTATTTTTGCAGCTTCCGATTTTCTTTTCTTGCATAACAGTACCAGCAACTAGATATTCCAAGGATTTAATCCAGCCACATCACAAACATTGATACTATGAAAGATCTTCAGCTCTATAGCATATTGAGGGGCATCCAACCCCTCAATGACCATCAATTATTGTATCTTGCCTGTAGTTTTCTTGATAAAACTTAGGAGAGCTTTACCATTGCCTCCTTCTCCTGTGTACTATAAAATGATACCTTTGCTGTTGTTTTTCCCTCATCCTTCCCAGGAACAATAGTCTGCAATGATGAGGCAGCATATCTGCAGTTGGGCAATTATAACACATCTCTGCATCAACAATTTTTGTATTTTCAAGTAGTAGCTGTACATGAGGGATCTCTGATGATCTTTTAAGTTGATGTCTTCCAAGTATTTGTATTGTAATTCTCATATTCCTTGATCACTGAATATGTGGTCTGGCCTTTTGGGGAGTCTAGTCTAAAAATCTGAAGGCATGAGATAGTCTATCATAGTATCTACCATGTCTCTTTTTGAAATGATCATTTCTTTCTTTTCATGTCTTAAACCACATTAGCTCCAAAATGATGAAATTCATTCTTTGTATGCTTCTTCAACAGCATTTATGTGAAAATGAAATTCATATCTTAGCTATCTTTCAAGACCAGGGCCTTTTAAGTCATAAAAAATCTAGTAAATTATAGCAAGAATGTATTTGAAGATAAATAGTAAATTAAAATCAGCTATACATGTAACTTTGTCAGTAGTATATGACAAAAGTTATTTTATGTGTTGTGGACATGTTTGAAGATTTGTTTTTCTCATTATCAAAAAGAGACGTAAGTCCTGCTGCCATATCTTTTTCAAAATCTTTTTAAAGTGATTGAATGATTGCTTCTTGGAAGAATGCTTTGATTTATTATTGAAATAATAGATGACACATACTTCTATTAAAATGATTGTTTTGATTTTTTTAATACAATAATCACTTCATTATCTTTATCCTATACACATATCCCACCTATATGTTTAAGAAATATAAGCATGGACTGGATCCATACTTTAGATATGTATATTTAAAAGTGTTGCCTGATTAGCCATGACTAAATTAAGTCATGTTTCTTGTAATAACGAATACAAGAATGTCTGAATCTATTTTATAGTTTCCCCTCAGTAAGCCTTTCTCTGAATTCTGGAAGAAATCTAAGGCATTCCTTGTCCTCTAGTACATTTTGATTGGATAGCATATTATTCCAAAGTAGGTTTAGATAGATTCTTTTCTTACTTGCTTGAAATGTTGGACTTTTTAGAGAAAAGTCAGGGTTGCCTTATCTATAGTTCTTCCTGCATACACTGGATCATCAATAGGATAGAGTTATAATTCTGTTTTGCACTTTCACTTTTGCTAGTTTCATTCACATTGTTCCTGATAGTTGCTAGGCTCTGCAAGGAGTAGAGATAAGGCATGTATGGAAGGGTTTGTACCTTGATAGTGGAGGCATTTTAAGACATAAAATATATAATGCTGCTGGGAAGAACTCCTTTTGAAAGTTAGGAAACAGGATGTCATATGTTTTGATTATTGAGTGAAATGGATCAAATGTTTGATGTGGCATAGTAGCTTCAATTCTGTATTTGGTTTTGTTGTTGTTGTTAGTTGCAAAGTCGTGTCCGACCCATCGCGACCCCATGGACAACATTCCTCCAGGCCTTCCTGTCCTCTATCATCCTCTGGAGTCCATTTAAGCTCATGCCCACTGCTTCAGTGACTCCATCCAGCCACCTCATTCTCTGTCGTCCCTTTCTTCTTTTGCTCTCAATCTTTCCCAGCATTAGGCTCTTCTCCAGTGAGTCCTTCCTTCTCATTAGGTGGCAAAAGTATTTGAATTTCATCTTCAGGATCTGGCCTTCTAAAGAGCAGTCAGGGTTGATCTCTTCAAGGACTGACCAGTTTGATCGTCTTGCAGTCCAAGGGACTCGCAGGAGTCTTCTCCAGCACCATAATTCAAATGCCTAAATTCTTTGGCACTCAGCCTTTCTTATGGTCCAACTTTATTTATTTATTTATTTATATTAAATTTATATCCCGCCCTTCTCCAGAAGGACCCAGGGTGGCGCACAGGAATTAAAAACATACAAATATAACAATATAAAATTTAAAAAGATATTAAACTCCCAACCTGTGCTAAAATCAATTAAAACCCCCAATTTAAAACTGTCTAAAAGCAGTCACAGCGGAAGGTTACGCTAGGCCGGCTTGATGGAAAAGGTGTGTCTTTAGACACTGGCGGAAGAGGCGGAGGTCAGAGATGGTGCATAGTTCAGGGGGTAAGTCATTCCAAAGGGTAGGGCCAGCCACAGAGAAGGCCCTTCCCCTGGGTGTCACCAACCGGCATTGCTCGGCCGACGGCACCCTGAGAAGGCCCTCTCTGTGGGAGCGGATCGGACGAAGGGATGTATGGGGCAGGAGACGGTCTCACATATAACTAGGTCCCGAGCCATGGAGCGCTTTAAAGATGGTCGTCAAGACCTTGAAGCGCACCCGAAAGACCACAGGTAGCCAGTGCAGCTCGCGCAGGAGCGGTGTTATGCAGGAGTATCTGGGGGCTCCCATAATCACCCGCGCGGCTGCATTCTGGACTAGCTGTAGCTTTCGAGTGCACCTCAAGGGAAGCCCCATGTAGAGAGCATTACAGTAGTCAATTCGGGACGTCACAAGTGCTTGAGTGACTGTGCGAAGGGCAGCCCGGTCCAGTAAGGGGCGCAATTGGCGCATCAGGCGTACCTGATGGAACGCCCCCCTGACCACGGCTGCCACATGGTCCTCCATGGACAGCCGGGAATCTAGGAGGACACCCAAATTGCGCGCCCTCTCCATGGGGGCCAGTGTTTCGCCCCCAATGGCCAGAGTTGGAGTTACCTGGCTGAACCGGGCCGCCGGAAACCATAGCCACTCAGTCTTGGACGGGTTGAGCTTGAGTTTGTTACTACCCATCCAGATCCGTACGGCCTCCAAACACCGGGACAACACCTCGACGGCATCGTTGGGGTGGTCTGGGGTGGATATGTACAGCTGAGTATCATCAGCGTACAGATGATATCCCACCCCAAAACCACGGATGATCTCGCCCAGCAGCTTCATGTAGGTGTTGAACAGGAGGGGCGAGAGGAGCGACCCCTGAGGAACCCCGCATAAGAGGGGCCTTGAGGCCGACCTCTGCCCCCCTGCCAACACATATTGTGACCGACCAGAGAGGTAGGACGAGAACCACCGCAAAACGGTGCCTCCCAGCCCCAACCCCCCCAGTCGGCGCAATAGGATACCATGGTCGATGGTATCAAAAGCCGCTGAGAGGTCTAATAGGACTAGGATAGAGGAATATCTCCTATCCCGCACCCTCCAGAGATCATCCACCAACGCGACCAATGCCGTCTCGGTGCTGTGACCGGGTCGGAAGCCGGACTGATGCGGGTCTAGATAATCAATTTCCTCCAGGTGTCGCGGAAACTGTTGGGCCACCACACTCTCTACAACCTTCGCTAAAAAGTGAAGGTTGGAGACCGGACAGTAATTCTCTAGTAATGCTGGGTCCAGGGAAGGCTTCTTGAGGAGGGGCCTCACTACCGCCTCTTTCAAGACAGCAGGCAAGGACCCCTCACTCAAAGAAGCATTCACAATATCCTGGAGCCAGCCTCGTGTCGCCTCCCAGGATGCCAGTACAAGCCAGGAGGGACACGGGTCCAATAAACATGTGGTAGCCTTAAGTCTCTTTGACAACCTGTCTATATCCTCGGTAGTAACAAAGTCAAACTCCTTCCAAGATGGTGTCTCAAGAACAGCCTCGGACAATCCGACTGGACCACTCTCGGTGGAGGGCAACTCATTCCGAATTCGAGTTATTTTATCCTGCAGATATATCCCAAATTCCTCTGCACGTCCCTGCAAAGGGGCTTCCTGTGGCCTCCATTGCAATTGGAAAAACCATAGCCTTGACTATATGCACTTTTGTTGGCAGGGTGATGTCTCTGCTTTTGCTATTTGGTTTAGATAATGCTAAACAGAAAATATATATTTCACTGTCATTGAATCCATTGAATCCATTTAGATAAATGCATTTTTAAAGATGTCTTTCCTGAACACAATCCTCACTGGAAATGTTGCACTTAATGTCCCATCTCCCCCTGTACCATGGTATAACAGATTAAGAAAGGAAGGTTCAGTTGTTATGCAAAGTGTTACAGTCTTATACAGGTACGTATTCAAACGTATGTGTGTGGATTTTCATTTTCTTTAGTTTTGTTAGTGATATAAATCACCTGAGTAAATAAAAATCAGTCTCGGGGATTAGAATTGTGTAACTGTTCCATAAAGATTATTCGGTCTTCAGTCAGCAATGGTTAGTTTCATTAATGATTGTCAGGAAAAAAATTACATTTTAATTGTTTCCATAAGTGATCTAGCAAAACAACAACAAAAAAAGCTCCATTCATTTAGAGCATGCATGTTCTCCTGTGCACTGTTTGGAGACTCCATGCATGGGTTACAACTTCTGCCTATTAATCCCGAAACTGAGTTGAAATGTTTGGACATGCCTCCTTGGCTTGACTAGAGCTCAATTCTTAACTCAGTCTTAGCCCAATGAGACGTATTTCAACTCTTTCTCCAGGACTAATAGACATCAGTTAGAACATTCTGCTTCAATCAGTCTGATTAAATTATCACCACCAGTTGAGCCAAAGTTTTTATGTTTAATTACGGGGAAATTCTCAGGAAACTAATCAGTGACTGTATGTAACTTGCTTGCCTTGATAGTGTGACAGAGGAGCATCTTGAGACCTAAATGGCGAGGACACTTAATTATACAATGGAAAATAACAGTGATGAAACACATTGGTTGCATTAACACAACACAACTTCCGTAACTGAGTCTATAACCATTCTCAAGGACCATGGACTTACACAGTGACAGGCAACTGATGAAATCTGAATCTGTCCTTGTTAAATACAGAGTAATCGTCCAAAGTAGCATTCCAGCTTCCTTTTGATTTGACAACTTCTCTCACTTCAGAATTCAAACAATATTAAATTGCATGGCAACGTGATCAGGTTTGGAGCAAATGGAGGATCATTCAGGGTCAGAGGCAATGGGAATATTCATTGGGTAGATGTAAAAACTGAAAATATACCATAAAAATCAAATGCCTGCAGCAGCCAGTGGCTGCTCTAGACTATCTCTCAGTCTCTATGTTTTCAGAGGCTGGAAAGAAATGTTAGCTTTTTTTTCTTTTAAAGCTTTGATACTTTGGATTTTTGGTGAAAGTATGATCCTAACCCAGAAAGGAACAAGTGATTAGGTTTACATAACCCAAGAGGTATTTAACTAACTTTGCTTTTTTTTTTTTAAAGGATTGTAGTTGTACTATGAACTTTATTATCTTTAATTTCCCAAATACTCCTGATTCTGTTATACTTTTTCCTTGCTATTTCTTATGCCAGGAACTGAGTTGTGGAACATTTTAATGCAACCATTTACGGTTTTTTTTTAATTGTTTAATTTTTAGACAAACATTAAACAGACAAAACAAAAAACACAAAACCATCTTCCATTACAAACAAACAGTATGTCGATTGGTTATAAGGTTTCTTTGCATCCCTTCCATAGTCATCACTTACAATTCATATAAGATCACATATTATCAAATCAAATATCTTTGCAACCATTTACTTTTACGTATGTCCTTAGAATGCTTGAGATTACATCTTCCATTATCAGCTCAGCTGAGAAGGATCGGTTTCTTTTTCCAAACTGGAAAAAGGTTTCTCAACAGGTTTCAAAATGGGCCCACTGGAAGACTCATGCCTTATTCTGAAAGGTTCTCCCTGTGCACATCCTGTGCAGTCATACCTGTAATGTTATTATGACTGTTTATGAGCTGCAACACCCAAATGCCACAGAAAACTCACTACTTTTCATTTGGGATATTTTGATTTTGCTGTGGGGCCCTAAAATGCCGCAATGTGCGGTTAGGGGACTGCGGGCTTAGAATATTATTTAAGCAAAGCACTTGTAATCTGTAAATGATACTTTATAGATTAACTACTAAGCCCTGGCACAACATGCAAACACTAATCCAGCCATTCTGTGTAGATTAGTCAATTCTTCAAGTTAACGAAATCTTGGTTTGGCATGTTCTGTGAGGTCCCCGTGGAAGACACTGTCACATGGGATTGCTTTGAGGACCGGACTCCCTAGAATGAAGCATTCTGTGGGAGAGGGATTGTGAGACAGTTCCCAGAAATAAAGGAGATCAGAAAAGATAATCCTTTTTTCTCCTTCAGTGCTACAGGTTCTCATCTCCTACCAAATGGTTGGGACAACTGTAGTGGGCTGTAGGTCCCACTCCCCCCACCCCAACCACGCTATCATCATTTATAAATTACTGTAACTAAAAGTGCATACACTTGGAACAATGACCAGTTCTTCCCCTACTTACCCAAATTTGCTTAATCCCCTTCTTCTCTTGTTTATTTTGTATGCCTAATCTCCTAGGGAAAGAGACTAATGTAATAGTGATTTCTAAGGGCCATATGCAAATCCTAGACAGTATCCCATAGCTACGTATGTACAAAATCGGCTCACTCGGCCCTCTAAGGCAGTGGTGGGCAAACTCATTAATCAAGAGAGCCAAATATCAACAGTACCACGATTGAAATTTCTTTTGAGAGCCAAAAGGTGTGGCCTGTTTTGTGGGAGTGGCTCAGCGGTCATGTGACCAGGTGGGCGTGGTCAATTTGGAAAATGTGGTGAAACTCACTTAACGACGGTCCTGCTTAGCAACCAAAATTTTGGGGTCAATCGTGGTCATAAGTTCTTCCTTCCTTCCTTCCTTCCTTCCTTCCTTCCTTCCTTCCTTCCTCTTCCTTCCTTCCTTCCTTCCTTCCTTTCTTTCTTTCTTTCTTTCTTTCTTTCTTTCTTTCTTTCTTTCTTTCTTTCTTTCTTTCTTTCTTCCTTTCCTTCCTTCCTTCCTTCCTTCCTTCCTTCCTTCCTTCCTTCCTTCCTTCCTTCCTTCCTTCCTTCCTTCCTTCTCTCTCTCTCCCACTTTCTTTTTCTTTCTATTTTTCTTTCTCTTTCTCTCTTTTTCTTTTTGTCTCTCTCTGTGTCTCTCTCTCTTTATCTGTCTCTCTCCACCCTCCACTCATCTGTCATTCTGTGTGCGTATCTGTCTGTCTGTCTCTCTCTCTTCCTCTCTCTCTCTGTTTGTCTCTTCCTCCCTCCCCCTCTGTCTCTCTCTGCATGCCAGTCTCTCCCTCCCCCCCTCCTCCCCCCGGAAGCAGCGGAAAGGCCATGGCTGCCTCCTCCTCCCGCAGTGAGCGGGTGGAGGGAGCACCCGAGGCCGCGGCCACCCAAGCGCCGTCGAGCCTGTCTGGGCGCCACACGGCCACCTCTCTCCCTGCCGTGTGCGGCGGCCAACCCCGGAAAGCGCGCCTCGATGGCCTCTGCCGGTGGCTGTTGCTGCTGCTGCTGCTGCCCCCGAGCCCTGCGACACGCAGCTCCTGCTGTCCGAGGTCGCCCAGCAGGCGCATTGGGCAGGACAGCCGGGCACGTCTCCACCAGCTCCCTCCAACGGCCACTGAGGCGCACGCTCTGCCCAGGGGGCTGCTCCCTCCTCCTCTCCGGCCCTGCGGCCCGGTTCCTATTAAGCCATGGACCGGCACCGGTCCGCGGCCCGGGAGGTGGGGACCCCTGCCTTACATGATCAATATTTTAGATTTCATTCCAATCAGATAGGAAGTAGTATGCTAAACAATGGGTGAGTTTTCCTTGGGCTGTGGTGAGCAGCCAGAATACCACTTGGAATAGATATGAGCTATAGCAATCTGAGATATTGATCTTTGAATTTGAAAGGCTATTTCAATTTCCAATGTTGGAGGTGACAATTAGGATAAAAAAAAGAAATATATGTAAAATGAAGGTAGTTAACTTAAACCAGCCTTCCCCAATCTGGTGGCTGTTATATATGGTGCCACTACAGCTTTTAGGATTCTCACATGCACAGAACTCCCTCTCCACCCCCAATCTAAATGATTGTACTTAATCAGCTTTTTAAATTGTAGTTTATGATTATTTCCCCTTATTGTATTTTGCGAAGTTAGAAATGTTGTAATGTTAATGAAATTAAAATTGTCTGCCAAAATAATAGCCTAGAAAGCTATTATTTAAATAGTTCTATTGAGCCAGACAGGGATGTGGTGGCTCAGTGACTAAGACACTGAGTTTGTCAATCAGGTTGGGAGTTCAGCGGTTCAGATCCCTGAGCTCCTGTTACTTGTCCCAGCTTCTGCCAACCTAGCAGTTCAAAAGCATGTAAAAATGCAAGTAGAAAAATAGGGACCACCTTTGATGAGAAGGTAACAGCATTCCATGCCACTTTGGTGTTTATTCATGCCGGCCACATGACCAAAGAGACATCTTTGGACAGCACTACCTCTTTGGCTTAGAAACAGAGATGAGCACTGCCCCCTAGAGCCGGAAGCGACTAGCACACATGTGCGGGGGAACCTTTACCTTTATTTATTGAGCCAGACTGTCTGGGTAGTAGTAAATCAGAAGACTATATTTTTTCTTAGCAACATTAGCAAAATATCTTGAACTTGTCTTGCTGTGTGAAATGTATTTTAAATTGTTGTGCTGCGCATGCGCGAGTAATGGAGGCGAATCTCTAAGTCGGTAAAGATCCAGGGTTACCAAATGGCCCCGGAGGTGACGACCAGCCCTCCTTAACCATCTTTGAGGGCTGGCTCGGGGAGCAGGACACCTAGTCGCCACACCTGGAAGTTTTGGGAGTGGATGGTGATGGAGTGGTGGCTAGCGGTCGGGAACGACGGGAGCGGAGGACGGTTGAGAGCGGCCCGGAAATAGCCGAGTTGCGGCCTAGAGCGGCTGGCGGACCAGCGGAGCGGCCTGGCGGAGCGGCCGACAATCGAAGCGGCCGGATGGGCCGGCCAGCTAGTCGAGCGGCCGGCCGGAGCGGCCGACCAACAAGCTACCAGCGGGCAACAGGAGGGACTGGCGGGCCCAGCGGATGATACCAGTGGCCCAGCGGGCGAGACCAACGGTCCAACGGGCGAGACCAGCGGCCCAGCGGACGATACCAGCGGTCCAGCGGACGATACCAGCGGTCCAGCGGGCGATTCCAGCTGCCCAGCGAGCTTCAGCAGCCCAAGTAAGAGCGGTCTGGCGGGAATATGGCTCCCGCCAGCATCGGCCCCGCAGATAGCGGCTTTGGGAACAGCAGCGCCGGCTCTGGGAGGCAATATTGAGCCTGGAAACATTGGCCCTGGGATCATCGGCCCCACCAACAGCGGCCCTATAATATCTGTCCTGGCCTGGAGCGACAACATCTGCTCCGAGAACTGTGGCTGAGTGACCCTATGGGAGCTATCTGGCAAGGAAGGCTTGTCCGGCATGGAAGGGCTGGGAACAGCAGAGAGGTGGTGTGCGATCCGGATCGTTCCTGGAGGAATTCCCTGGGGGTAAGACCTATCCCGGGAGGATGGCATGGTCAGAATGGCGGTTTGGTGGCAACGGTTGGCGTGTTCTGGCGAAATGCTCTGGGGAGACAGAGCCGGAAGATCATGACCAGCAATCAGAACTATCAGTGGAAGACGGCGAACGATGGAGGCCTCAAAAAGTCTCGGTCTTAGCACTATCCTACTTTGGCTGGTATGAAAAAACTATTTGCCAGAACGGAAGGACCCAGGGAGTTGATGACTGAATGAACAATGTTGTGGAGGGCTTGTTTTTTCTCCATCGTAGCTTCTGGGGAACATAGAGATAAAGACAGAGACAGAGGCAATGTCTGACTGGCGAGGCATAATTAATTATTTCCCTCTATTTGAAAAGCATGACTATTCCAGATTCCTATCCATGAACTCTACGGACTATATAAATTTTACAATCTAGGTCCTTCCTCTATGTCCTCGGTCCCTCCCTTCCCTCCCTCTGGTGGTTAGATCTTCCTTCCCTTATTTATTATATATTTATATATTTATTTATGACATCTCTATTTATATATTTATATATTTATACTTATGACATCTTTCCCGGCTACTTACCACCAAATGTATAAAACCTTTACTGTACCTTCCATCTTAGTCCTGACCCAGTAGAACCATCATATGTCATCAGAGTGCCTCGGGGGGGGGGGATAGGGACCCCTGGAATGCTATCCTATTCTAGATTCGATCTCCTTTGCCTGCGAGAGTGTCCCCTCTCGCAGGCCTGGCCCCCTGAATTAACACGGGCACACCTCGAGGATGGATTGATCAATCCTGAGAAGTGGGCGAAGCGCAGGCTCAGGGGGTTCCTGTGTAAATTTCTAATTCGACTTTTAGGGGGTCCCAGGGAGGGGGGGAGGGAGAACCAGATGGGGGAACGCCAAGAGAGAAGGCCGGCAAAAAGCGGAAGTAAACAGACGGAGGAGGGTGAAGGGGGGGTCGTTTCCACTGAGGTATTTACCATCAATACGGTCTTGGGGAGGGGCAGGGGCGGTGGGAGAAGGGATGGACACTATCAGTTGGAGGATCGTGGCCGATGGTTACAGGTGGCCACGCGCTCCGACTCCCCTTGTCCCCATCGCAGACTAGGTGGGCAAGAACCACAGACCCGGGGCCCTAGGCTGATGCTATGCAACGCCAGGTCCGTGGTACAAAAAGCCCCCCTCATACATGACCTTGTGTCAGAGGGGGACCCGGACCTGGTAGGCATTACGGAAACCTGGTTGGGCCACGAGGGAGGACATCCCCTCGTAGAAATGTGCCCACCAGGATACCGGGCCTTCCATCAGCCTAGGGCCCTAGAGAGGGGTGGGGGAGTGGCGATTATGGTTAGGGAAGGTCTTGAGCCAAAGGAGACCACAATTCCTCAGACGACCGGGTGCGAGTCCCTCCTTGTGAAGTGGGGCCTAGGGAAGCAGTTGGGCGTGTTAGTTGTATACCTGGCTCCTCGCTATGCAACAACAGCCCTGCCCGAGCTGCTAGAGGTGATAGCCGAGGCGGCGGTTGAGACCCCCAGACTTTTAGTCATGGAGGACTTTAACCTGCCGTCAGCAGGCGAGACCTCTGGTGCAGCTCGGGAGTTCATGGCTTCCATGACGGCCATGGACCTGACCCAGGTAGTTTTAGGCCCTACTCACGAGGGCGGACACACCCTGGATCTCATCTTCGTCTCGGGACACTGGAGTAGTGATCTGGGAATAGGGGATTTAGTCATCACATCCCTGTCATGGACAGATCACGCTCTCCTTCGGCTCGACTTTCCGATCGCTACACCTCACTGCGGGGAGGCAGAACCGGACATTCCTATATGGTTCCGCCCCAGGCTCCTGATGGACCCGTTAAGGTTCCAAAGGGAGCTTGGGCCAATTCCTGTGGACTTGCCCCGCGACTCGGCTGAGGACTTAGTGGCCGCATGGTTAAGTGCGGCCGTGGGGGGCCTTGGACCGAGTCGCGCCCTTGCGGCCTCTCTTGCGCCGACGAACCACCTGGGCCCCTTGGTTTACCGAGGAGCTCAGGGAGATGAAGCGCCACAAGAGACGCCTAGAGAGCAGATGGAGATCATCTCACTCCGAAGCTGACCGAACACTATTGAGAGACCACATTAGGACTTACTTATTGGCGATAAGAGTGGCCAAACGTGAGTATTGTGCCACTCTTATTGCATCCGCAGATAACCGCCCTGCCGCCCTGTTTAGGGTGACCCGCTCCCTCCTTCAACAGAGGCCGCGGGAAGCCCCTTTACAGGGTTGAGCAGAGGAATTTGGGATTTATCTGCAGGAGAAAATCACTCGGATTCGGAGCGAGTTACCCTCCATCGACAGTGGCCCAGTCGAGCGTGCCGAGGCTGTTCTTGTGACACCATCATGGGAGGAGTTTGATTTTGTTACTTCCAAAGATATGGACAAGTTGTCAAAGAGACTTAGGGCCACCACATGTTTATTGGACCCGTGTCGCTCCTGGCTTGTACTGGAATCCTGGGAGATGACACGAGGCTGGCTCCAGGGCATTGTCAACGCATCTTTGAGTGAAGGGTCCTTGCCTGCCGTTCTAAGGTATACAATACTTATTCAAGAATTGATTATATTTTTGTTTCTAAAGATTTGTTGAATAATGTAGATAAAGTAGATGTGGGAATTTTTAAGGATTCTGACCATGCAGAAGTTACGATGGAAATAGATTTTAATTTTGAGAAAAAGGAAAGAGGTTGGAGATATGATGAAAAATTGTATAAAAAGGAGGAGGATAAAATATGGATATTCAAAAAATGGGAAGAAAGTTGGGGATTGAATGATAATGGAGAGGTTAAATTTGAAATTGTTTGGGATACGATGAAAGCAATATTTAGGGGAGAAAGTATTAAATTGTCAAGCAGAAAATATAGAGAATATAAAACTAAAATAGAACAGGATACAAGACAAATTAAGATATTAGAGAACCAATTCTCACTTACGAAAGATAAAAAATGTTTGGAGGAATTGAACTTATTAAAAACTAAATTGATAGAAGAAGATATTGAATTAGTTAAAAAAAATTTAAGGTATTTAAATAGGGATTTTTTTGAATTTAGTAATAAAAATTCTAGGTTATTGGCAAAGATGGCGAAAAATAAAACTCAAAAGAGAGAAATTGGTTCTCTGATAGATGAAAAAGGTACAAGGTGTTATAAGAGATTGGAGAAATGTGAAGTAGCTAGGAATTTTTTTCAAAAATTATATTTAAAGAAATCAATTGATTTAGAAAAATTGAAGAATCATCTTGGAAAATATGCTATGAAAATAGATCCAACATATAAAGATTTGATGGAAAAAGATATAACACAGGAGGAGATCAACGAAATAATACAAGAGTTAAAACTAGGGAAGACCCCAGGAGAAGACGGATTACCTGCTGAATTCTATAAAGAATTTAAAGAACTAATAATACCAAGACTGCAAAAACTATTTAATGGAATTTTACATGGTGGAGAAGTCCCGATGTCATGGAATAAGACAGTAATATCTATAATTCCTAAACCTGATAAAGATCTTGAGAGGATCGAGTCCTACCGACCCATTTCTTTAATCAACCAGGATGCAAAAATATTTACAGCTATTATAAGTAATAGATTAAATAGCTTTATAGATAAATATATAAGGTATAATCAAGTAGGTTTTGTTAAAGGTAGATATATGAGTGATATAATTAGAAGAGTATTGAACATTATAGATGTAGCTGAAAATAATGGTGATGAAATAGGTATAATATCGTTAGATATTTTTAAAGCCTTTGATTCTGTACAATGGGATACTATTAAGGTAATTATTGAGGCATTAGGGTTTGGCAATAAATTTATACATGTTATTTCAAAATTGTATCAAAAAAGTAGTGCAAAGGTAAAAGGTGAATGGAACAATGACGGGAGAGATTAAATTGGAAGCAGGTACGAGACAAGGATGTCCCTTGTCCCCAACATTATTCTTGTTAGTTATGGAGGTTTTGATTAAATTGATAGAAGTAGATGAAGAATTGGAAGGGTACAAGGGATATAAGATAAATTTGTATGCGGATGATACCTTGATTATTTTGAAAGATATAGAGAAAGATTTAAAGAGGATAAATAAACATTTGATAGAATTTGAAGAAATGACAGGTTTAAAGGTAAATTGGTCAAAATCTGAATTATTAATGAATAAAGATGGTAAGGAGTGGGAAAATATGCAAGAACAATTTGGGGTTAGAGTTAAGAATACATTGAAATATTTGGGGATAACACTTTCACTTAAAGTTAGAGAATTGAAAAAAATTAATTATGAGGTGATGTTGAAGGAAGTAGAGAGAAAGATAGATAAGTATAAAGAGATAAAGCTGTCTTGGTTTGGTAGAATTGCAATGTGTAAAATGATGTTGTTACCAAAGTTCAATTTTTTATTTGAGATGCTACCACTAAATTTGATAGAGAAAGATATAGAAGAATATCAGAAGAAATTGGATAAATTCTGTAATGGTGGGAAAAAACCAAGACTAATGAAGAAAATGTGGTATCAAAATCAAAAAGAGGGTGGATTGGGAATTCCCAATCTACTTAATTATTATCGGGCGTATAATATTCGAACCGTGATAAAAATACTCAAAGGTGGAGATGGTCATTGGGGAGATCTGGAGCTAAAAGATATTAAGAGATTTGGGTCTATATGGTTTCTAGATAGAGCAAAAACAAAGGCAATTAATAGTTATTGGTTAAAGGGGCTGAGTAAAATTTGGAATAAATTTGTTAAAAAATTGATCCCGGATATAGCTTTCTTGGGGAAAACAACTGAAAGTTGGCCGATTAAAACTAATATAAGTCGGGATAAAGTAATTGAGGATGAAAATATAGGAAATATAGTAAATTGGTTAAGAGCTCTAGGAATTGAGAGTAGAAAAAAAAAAAGTAATTCAAAAATTGGAGTTGAATTGGTTCGAAAAAATACAGGTAGAAAAATGGACTATGAAAGTAAAGGGAATATGTAAAATAGATAGAAGTAAAACTAAATTTGAAAGTTTAGTATCTCAAATTATTAAGGATGAAATTGGGTTAAAAGGACTCGTTAGTAAGATATATAAGATTATAAATTTCGATGGAAATCCACAAATGGTAATGAAAAGGAATTGGGAGGAAGACCTTAAGATTAAAATATTGGATTTGGATTGGAATGAGAACTGGAAGAGTCGAATCATGAGGACTTTGTCTATAAGGATTAAAGAGCATAATTTTAAGGTTGTTTGGAAATGGTATTGGACCCCATTAAGATTATCATTGATAGATAAAAAAATGAGTGATAAATGTTGGAGATGTAATATGGAAGTGGGAACTTATGAACATATGTGGTATAAATGTGTGAAAATTAAAAAGTTTTGGCAGCAATTAGAAAAAACGATGGGTGAAATGATGAAAAGAATAATAATATTGAGATCAGAAACTATATTGTTATTGATAATTAATGAAACTGAGTTAACAAAACATGAGAAAGAATTGATCAGAATTATGATTATAATGGGTAGGATTGTAATAGCAAGATATTGGAAAATAGAGGTAAATATTAAAATAGAAGAATGGTTCTGTGAAATGTGGAAATTAGCCTTAAATGATAAAATGACGTGTGATATTAAATTTAGAGAGGGGGTTTATAAAAAAGATATCTTTTGGAAGACTTGGAAGCCATTTGTGGACTATGCACTTGGAACTTTGGATGCCTTGATGCCTGTACCTAGAGAACGTGGATTTTGGAGATCTTAAAGATAATAGAAGATACTTGAAACCAACTCTTCCTTTTGTTTTGTACAGCACTGGGTGAAATATTGTAAAAAATTATAAAAACTTCAATTAAAAAAAAAAAAAGAGGCGGTAGTGAGGCCCCTCCTCAAGAAGCCGTCCCTGGATCCAGCATTATTAGAGAACTATCGTCCCGTCTCCAACCTCACTTTTTAGTGAAGGTTATTGAGAGTGTGGTGGCTCAACAGTTTCCGTGACACTTGGAGGAAGTTGATTATCTAGACCCGCGCCAGTCCGGCTTCCGACCCGGGCACAGCACCGAGACGGCATTGGTCGCATTGGTTGATGATCTCTGGAGGGCGCGGGATAGAGGATTTTCCTCTATCCTAGTCCTATTAGACCTCTCAGCGGCTTTTGATACCATCGACCATGGTATCCTATTGCGTCGACTGGAGGGGTTGGGGCTGGGAGGCACCGTTTTGCGGTGGTTCTCGTCCTACCTCTCTGGTCGGTCGCAATATGTGTTGGCAGGGGGGCAGAGGTCGACTTCGAGGCCCCTCATATGTGGGGTGCCTCAGGGGTCGGTCCTCTCGCCCCTACTGTTCAACACATATATGAAGCCGCTGGGTGAGATCATCCGTGGTTTTGGGGTGGGATATCATCTGTACGCTGATGATACTCAGTTGTACATATCCACCCCAGACCACCCCAACGATGCCGTCGAGGTTATGTCCCGGTGTTTGGAGGCCGTACGGATCTGGATGGGTAGTAACAAACTCAGGCTCAACCTGTCCAAGACTGAGTGGCTGTGGCTTCCGGCACCCCGTTTCAGCCAGATTATTCCAACTCTGGCCATTGGGGGCGAAACACCGGCCCCCGTGGAGAGGGTGCACAATTTGGGTGTCCTCCTGGACTCCCGGCTGTCTATGGAGGACCATGTGGCAGCCGTGGCCAGGGGGGCGTTCCATCAGGTATGCCTGATGCGCCAATTGCGCCCCTTACTGGACCAGGGGGCCTTACGCACGGTCACTCAAGCACTCGTCACGTCTCGACTCGACTATTGTAATGCTCTCTACATGGGGCTTCCCTTGAGGTGCACCCGAAGGCTACAGTTAGTCCAGAATGCGGCCGCGCGGGTAATTACGGGAGCGCCTAAACACTCCCATATAACACCTATCCTGCGCAAGCTGCACTGGCTTCCTGTGGTCTTTCGGGTGCGCTTCAAGGTCCTAACGACCATCTTTAAAGCGTTCCATGGCTCGGGGCCTAGTTATATGCGAGACCGCCTCCTGCCCCATACATCCCTTGGACCGATACGCTCCCACAGGGAGGGCCTCCTCAGGGTGCCGTCGGCCGGGCAATGCCGACTGGTGACACCCAGGGGGAGAGCCTTCTCTGTGGCAGGACCAGCCCTTTGGAACGACCTGCCCCCTGAACTCCGTACCATTTCTGACCTCCGCCTCTTCCGCAAGTGTCTGAAGACACATCTTTTCCAACTAGCTGGCCTTGCGCAGCCTCCAACACCGCCAGTTTTAAAATGGGGATTTTAATTCGGTTTTAGCACAGGCCCTTAGTGGAATAAGTTGAAAAAAAAATAGTTTTATATGTTTTGTATGTTTTTGATATTCCTGTGCGCCGCCCTGAGTCCATTTGGAGAAGGGCGGGGTATAAATTCAATCAATCAATCAATCAATCAATCAATCAATAAATAAATAAATAAATACTTCCAACAATAGATTTATACTGTGATTTTTCCTGACAGTTCAAGGCAAAGTACAGTTATAAATCAAACACTGTCCACATTCCTGCTACTGTGATCCAGATTATTTGGAAAAACTATTAAATTGAGGAAGCAATTTGAAACCGCACCCATTAGTTGTTTTTGAATATGCAAGCTAGAAAAATGTAATCTTATTTAAGTAGCTGTATTAACATAAACAAGGTAACATTTAAAAAAAGATAATATGCCCATTCTTGTTTAAAATAGAAATGTTTTATCTTTTGCTTCTGATTTTCAAGAAAACCTAAATGTTGAGTTTGTTTTCAGTATTTTTGCCCCTTTTGCTGTGCTTCCGGTATGTCACCTCAATAATTTGACATTAAAATCATTTGTGCCCTCTATTTTTATTATCCCTAATTCTGTTCCACTTTCATTTAGTAAATGTAATATAGCAATATTTTACAAAGAAATAGAATGATCATGGGGGGAATGCTGGAAATATATGGTATGCCCTAAAGGTTTATTTATGTATATATCTGTAGATTACGTCGGTCAATCAATTCTAAGCAATGTAAAGGAGTAAATTTTGAAAATTTACTGAAACATAATTAGCCATCAAAATTGTAATTTAAAATCTGTGACAGTAATACTCAAGAAACATGATTAGAACTGGATTAGCATTTTACCTGTTTTAGCTTTCCTTAGATCTCAATCAACTCAGATTTTTCTCCATAAAAGACACAATTATTTCTCCTTCTCACCACTTTTGGGAAAAGATCTGAATTATTCACTTAATTTTAAAAGGCTGGTACTTTCCAACATAGGCAACAATTATTTTTTTTCATAATCTGTATGCTGAGCTTTTAAAAGTTGCTGCAAGTTTGTACCTGCATACAGAAATGTAAGATCTATTGAGTTGATTGTCACTTAAATCTGTCTAGACTTGTTTAGGATTGTAGTAGTATTGGTGCACAACAAACAATAGAGTCTGTATCCACTTATTACTTATTAAGACATTTATCGTGATGTGAGAAGGTAGTTATTTATTTAGCCTTTTCATTTTTAAGCAGACCAGGGAAACATATGAAGTATAATTTCCCCTAATAGAAGATGACAGCATCTGTCTTGGTGCAAGCTTATTACCTCCCTTGTGGGTCCAATAAACTTGCATCAAAACAGATACTGTGAAGCAATCAAATTTATTGTCTAAAAATGGAACATCCAGCATTTGCAGGTTGGCACTTCTTTTGCATGGTGGTAGATCTATTACTTTAAAAATGGCATCTACAAAGACCATGATTTTCTCTGTTTGTTTGAGGTGCCTCTGGCTTTTCCTCAAGAAGCTTAGAATGGCATACAAGCACTCCTTGCGTCAACTTTCCCCCCATGCTAATAACTTCATGATATATGTTGTTTGATTAGATATACGCCGCTGAATGTGTATGACCAGGATTATTTACGTATTTATTTTTTAAAACCTTTATATAGTTGCCCAATGTCTAACCAACTCTGATCAAAAGTTAAAACAACATATAAAATCATATTAAAACCATAAAGCTAAACAGATTAAAATATTAAAAACAACAAAGACCTGGCGCCAAATCAAACTTCTAATGTGCAATTATCCGATCTTATCCTAGTGCTTGTGGGAAAAGCCAGGTCTTTAAAGCTTTACAGAAAGCTATAGGAGGATGGAGGCTATAGGAGGATGGAAGCCGGCCAAACTAGGGGGCAGAATGTTTCCAAAGGTTAGGGGCTGGCATGGCAAAGGCATCCTTCCCAGTTCACATCACATGGCAATATTTAGGGAAGGGACAAGGAGTGTGCCCACCTTATCCAGGGGTGAGATTCTACCGGTTCGGGCAAATCAGTAGCTCCGACGATGAACAGGGCTACCTTTATCTTCTCAGCTGACAGCAGAGTGGATTGCCATGCCTCAGTTGTGTTACTCTCCTGAAGAAACGCGGAAGTGAAGATTTCTTTAAACTCTGCACGGATGCACAGCGCGTGTCAGGCGCATGCATGCATGATCACTGAACCGGTTGTTAAACTGGTAAATTCCGCCACTGACCTTATCTAACATAGTAGGACAAGTATATATCCTTTAGGAAAGGCAGTCCCATACATAACCCACACTGTGCCATGTAGGGGTTTAAAAAATAATGACTAGCAGCTTGAATTAAACTCAGAAAGAAACTGGAAGCCTGTAGGAGTAGGGGTGGCAGAACCTGGAGGCTGAGTTAAAAGAGGAATCAGCTTAGAATCCCTACAGAGCTACGATCAAAGTAAACCCAGCCTCCCTTGAATTCTGGGGACCCTTATCTAACTCGATGCAAGTGCTGATCGTTAGTTGCAAAGATTCCTGTGCATAAGCATGATTAGCAATAAATCAGTTTATTCATGCGTGGATCTGATCTTTCGCGCTGACAAAACCAGTGCAGTTCGTGCAATTAAAGGTGGTACATGGGAAAACCTAGAGGTCCCCATTACTGTGTGCACTGCTGCGTTATGGACCAATTGGAAGTTTCTGGGTGGTCTTCAACCCTCGTATAGAGTGCAATGCGGTAATCCAAATGGAACGTGACCAAGGCATGAGTGCGTAGCTGAAGGTAGACTTTAACTAGACCTTTTGTTCTGGCCCTCTTTTCACTATAAAAAAGAAGAAGAAGAAGAGTGAGGTTGCTTTCACATTACTGCTGTGTTGAAATTCTATACAACTTGTATTAGCAGGAAAAAATATTGGCATAATGCTTTGCTATCCCTATTTCTGATCCCTAACCTACTTATATTATGTCTATTCTGGAAGGCTGCCAAATGATGCTGTTCTGATCAGGAAGCATGCCACTCATTACAGGCAAAATTTCCCCCTCCTTGCTTTACTGCCATTCCCTTTCATCATGTCACAGACCAGCCAGGAATACTTCCTGCAGTAACCGCACCTTAGCAAAAATGTGTGGAGGTCAAATGAAATTTAGTTATTCTGATTGAGCTTATCTAGGCTGCTTTGCAGGTTGCTCTTCTTCTTCCTCCAATTCTGTGATATCACAAATTGAATAAATGTGTAAGAAACAAACAGGAATAATGAAAGAAGTTGAGTCGTTAGTAGTGGTACAGAGCAGTACAATTTTAATTAGACCCTTCCCTTCTCTCCTCTCCTCTTCCTGTTTATCTGCCCTTGTGAATTCCAGCCTCTTTTGCATGCATGCATGCATGCAAGCAAGCAAACACATGCACAGACATGTTCACATGTGTGGTCAAAGAATGCCAGCCTCAGTATTTCTCTATGTGATGTTGGTTTTGTGATTTCACAATTCCACTACCTCAACACTGCACACTGCTCCTTCTCTTTTCCATCCCAACAAAATACAGTACTAGGAACCTCTTTATTGGAGTGGTGGAAAACCTGGAGAGAAGCTGGCTTGTCAAAGAAACAGTGCAAATCCCCTTGATAGCTAATCTATATATATAAAAGCAAAATACCACTCATGCATCATCACAAAATCTCCAGAACCGTAAAGCCTACAAACTTGAAATTTGGCACGTATGTTGGTTTCTAGGTGCTTGCTAAGAAAGGCAAATGACCATCAGATCATTAATATTTCTTATATTATTATTAACATACACTGATGCTAAGAACTTAGGCGTTCTACTCCCCCTCCCCATCTGAAAAACGCTCTTGATGTTGAGGTAGACTGAGGGAGAGAAGGGGATAGGAGAGGATCAATGGGGCCAGCCTGAGGGAGAGAAGGGGGAGAGGAGAGGAGAGGCTTCTATGGGGCAAGCTTAAAGAAGAGAAAGGGAGAGGAGAGATGGATCGTAACTACTCATTAATTTTCAAGCTGTAAGTGTTGATTTATCAAGCACGAGTATCCAGCTAATGCTGATATAAATCTCTGATCAGGTCAAAGTGATTGGTTGTTGAGCAGAGCAAAGATCTGTTAGCAAATGGGAGTTGCTTCTGCACTTCTGAAGATTTCCTCTGCTGGCTCATCTTTCCAAAAAAATGTAATTGTATGGGGCACTGATGTGAAAGAAAGAACACTAGATATTGCATGGAGGCAGACAATGAAAGCTAAGCCAGCCCAAGGAGAATGCCACAGCCAAGGACATTTAAACTTAGTAATGTAATGCTGATCTCATGATCTGAAACCACCCTAAGTAGATTGGAAAACTTGACCGAATTAAAGAAAATTGAAAATGCTTACCATATAAATGAGCTGGAGTGGTCGAACATTACTCTACAATGCCGATTGGCCATTTAAATGTGTTGCTTGCACAGGAGAACAACCAGATTAAGGTGGTAACATGTTGGCATCCATATGTCAGGCTGTGCTGTACATGGGCCCAGCAGCTGGTGGAGGAAAGCCATTTAGATGCCAAGGTTATGAGGAAGGCAAAGGAAGTTCTTCTCCCCCCCACCCCTTCCCCCATGCTTAAAAATCACACAGCAGTGTAGTGAACATTCTAGTCTGGCTGTGCAAGCTTGACAGTCTGCTAATATCAGCCCTTGCTCCAAATAGCAGCATATATTTGGCAGAGGTTAATAAAGTGGCTTATTGGAGGATGCATTTCTGTTTGGGGCATCGGGAATACAGATTCCCTGATCTATTTGGGTGGGTGGGTGGGAGTTCCTCTGAATTGTGAAATTGGGAGAAAACGTGATGGCTCAGCGGTTAGAGACACTGAGCTTGTCAGCTGAAATGATGACCACTCAGGTTCAAGACCCAAGCGCTGCATGATGGGGTGAATGTCCATTACTTGCTCCAGCTTCTGGCCACTTACCAGTTGGCAAGCATGCAACTGCAAGTAGACAAATAAGTACTACCACTCCAGTGGGAAGGTAACTGTTCTGTATGCCTCAGCATATAGTGATGCTGGCCACCTGACCACAGAAGTGTCTTCGGACAACACTGGCTCCCTCGACTAGGAAGTGAAGATGAGTGAGCACCACTCCCTAGAGTCAGATATGGTCAGACTAGGGAAACCTTTACCTTTAGTATTGAAGGGCTCGTAACAATAGGTATAGAACATCTTCTAGTGCTTCTAAAGAGCAGTGCACATTTCCGGATTGTCCCAAAGATGCATTTTCAAGAGGCAGCTGGACTTCGTGGTTTTTCTTTGAAGACGTTTCGCTTCTCATCCAAGAAGCTTCTTCAGAGCTGAAGAAGCTTCTTGGATGAGAAGCCAAATGTGTTCAACCCCCCCCCCCCCGCCCAAGTCCAGCTGCCTCTTGAAAACGCACCTTTGGGACAACCATGACCTGGATGACTGAGAATCTCCATAGACACATTTCCGTATTGTGTTACAGTATTTCATATGTCAAGCAGGACCGAAACAATGGATGGAACCTAATCAAGGACAGAAGCAACCTGGAACTAAGGAGAAACATCCTAACAGTGAGGACAATTAACCAGTGAAATAGTTTGCCATCAGAAGTTGTAGGTGCTTCATCACTGGAGATTTTTAAGAGCAGCCACTTGTCTGAAATGTTATAAGATCTGCTTGAGCAGGAGGTTGGATTAGAAGATCTCTAAGGTTCCTTCCAGCTCTATTCTGATTGAAGATGAATTCAGCTGTTTAGGTAGAGAAGAGCAGAAGGATAGTAGAAGAGGCTGCCTAGAGATGAGAGGTGAAGTAGTGTATCTGGATCAGCCTGAAATACCCAATAAAGTTGTGCTCACACCCTTTATAGGTCCTTTCAAGTCACTGCCTGTCAGAGCACAACAGATTTTATGTATCTTGAGACTCTCTTTGCGTTGTATTGGAATAAGGGGAGAAATATTACGTTTACACTGACTTACTTCAGGCTGTGTTGCTCTTGTACTGGGGGAAAAATAAGGGCAGTATTGTGGGAACAAGGGAGAAATTGGTGCCAGGGTGCCCATTAGTGCAAATGGAGATAGAGAAATATTTGAATCTAACCCATTATATTATAAAAATTGCAAGAGACATTCTAATTATAACTGAACATAATTGAAGAAGATATTAGGACCAAAAATCCATAAAATATAACCTCTCCGTTGCATTTTTTATGATCATGTGGAAAGTTGTGCAAAACCAAACGAGCCCTGTAGTTATTCTAAACAGCAGGGATGGGTGATAGACAACACAGTCCTCCCAATTTGGTTGTGCTAAATTTGGGGAAAGAGATACTCCTTGTTTGTAGGATACAAATCAATATATGTATCTAAGTTCTCACAGCTACATATAGGAATTTGCTAAACGGGAGAGCAGGTATTTCTTTATGAAATTTAATTTTTGGGATAGGGAGCTATTTTCTCACCTTTACAGGTGAGGGACTCTCGGGGTGAAGTACCAGGGGAGCAAGTCTCCCTGACAACAGTGAATATTGAATAAACATACTCAAGCTACAGAGTAGGGAAAATCAGATTTGCCTAGAGCCATCTGATAGGTGCATGGCTCAAAATAACATTTGCCTTGTTCTGCCTGAAGCTGAGCTGGACTTTAAACATTAGATTGCAGGACTTCCTTATCAAAATCGAAGTCCTCTGTGGTAGAAATCTATTGAGTAAAAAAAAAAAAGCACAATCCTTTTATTAAGATTAATTGCGGTGCAAGATAAAAGCTTTTAAGCTTTGCAATTTCCTTCCTTATCCAGTTTGTTTAAAAGGGAGGACATGTTCCATAGGCATTTCAACATTGCATTTGCTTAAAATAACAGGGTTAAAGTTGCACTGCATTAACTCCTTGTTTGCAGCATGAATGTGAATTGAACTGAATTTTGCTCTTGATGGTCACTAGTGAACTAAATTCTGGTAAATTGACAACGCCCTTCAGAAATCGGTTCTGTTTAAATGTAGGCACAGTAGACATGTCCTTGTATATCAGTTGAAGTGGCTAAAGTTGCAACTTTTACATTAAAAGGTTGTAACATTAAATAACTTTATACCATATACATACCCTTCAAACTATATAAAGGGTGGACTTAATATAAAAACAGGAACAAAATCAGAAAAATCCCGAGTAACAAAATAAGAAAAATTTATGGAACAATTGCGAGTAACAGGCTTACAGGTGAGAGTTGTAAAATATTACATTTTCAAAGAAACACAAATGATAAAACATTTCATGTCGTTATTTGCATGGGCATAATATTCACCTCTTCAAAGATGAAGGTTCATCCTTGCCTCTTAGTGCTGAAAAGTATATTCAGGAGCCTTCCTCTCTCATTCTGTGTTCAGTCAGGTTCATCTGTTACTTCTGTCTTGCTGGTAACTAAGACCTTGGTTGCTTGGTTATTTTACAATGTTTGGGATATACTTGGAGAAGTAATATGAGAACAGCTTTTAAAGTCATCTTTTTAAACTTTTTAAATGAACAATTTACAAAACAGCCATTATCCAGTGAAGACATCGGAGGATTATATGGAATTATTTATTTAGAAGGGAAGAACCTTTGAGGCCTTTAAACCTTTGACAAACTTGCGAAAACTGTACAGAATGCACTTTTGGTACAATTGTGACTGATCAACTTCTCTCTCTTTCTTCAGAGTCAGCTAAAGGCATTATCTGTTTCTGTCACCGAGAGCTTGAGGAGTTACAGGAAGCTTCTTTTAAGCTTCTTTCCAAATTTAAGACTGAGAATCTATTTTGATCGCCTAGGATGGGTTAGCTGCAATAAACAAGTTGAGGAAATTTGCAATATCTAAAAGTCATGTGGTATCACAGAGAATATGCATTTTTAATGGCATGAGCCATAATAAGGATTCATTTATTTTTATGAGATAAAGCCTTTATGAGATAAAGCCTTTGTATGTAGCCTTTGGAAGTATAAAATACAGGTGAAACTTGAAAAATTAGAATATCATGTTCATTTATTTCAGTAATGCAACTTAAAAAGTGAAACTAATATATGAGATAAGACTCATTACATGCAAAGCAAGATAGTTCAAGCCGTGATTTGCCATTTATTTATTTTTTATTTTATTTTTCAAATTTATACCCCGCCCTTCTCCTAACAACGACCCAGGGCGGCGCACAGGCAATATTAAAAAACCATACATAAATACAAAAATACATTATTAAAAACTATTAAATTATATCCCGTGCTAAAAACACTTATAAAAACCCTATAAATTAAAATTTATCTGAATAAAAATCAGAAACGCGGGGCTATGCTAGGCCGGCTTGTTGGAATAAATACGTTTTGAGATGCTGGCGGAAGAGGCGGAGGTCCGAAGTAGTGCGTAAATCGGGGGGTAGGTCGTTCCAGAGGGCTGGGCCCGCCACAGAGAAGGCCCGTCCCCTGGGCGTCGCCAACCGGCATTGCCCGACTGACAGTACCCGGAGAAGGCCCTCTCTGTGGGAGCGGATCGGTCGAAGGGATGTAGCCATAATTGTGATGATTATTGCCTACAGCTCATGAAAACCCCAAATCCACAATCTCATAAAATTAGAATATTACATGCAATCAATAAAACAAGGATTGTACATAGAACAATATCGGACCTCTGAAAAGTATAAGCATGCATATGTACTCAGTACTTGGTTTGGGCCCCTTTTCAGCAATTACTGCCTTAATGCGGCGTGGCATGGAAGCTATCAGCCTGTGGCACTGCTAAAGTGTTATGGAAGACCAGGATGCTTCAATAGCGGCCTCCAGCTCTTCTGCATTGTTTGGTCTCATGTCTCTCATCTTTCTCTTTGCAACGCCCCATAGATTCTCTGTGGGGTTCAGGTCGGGTGAGTTTGCTGGCCAATCAAGCACAGTAATACTACGGTCATTGAACCAGGTTTTGGTGCTTTTGGCAGTGTTGGCAGCTGGAAAATGAAGTCAGCATCCCCATAAAGCTCGTCTGCAGAAGGAAGCATGGTGAAGTGCTCCAAAATCTCCTGGTGGACGGCTGCATTGACCCTGGACTTAATGAAGTATAGTGGACCAACATCAGCAGATGATATGGCTCCCCAAATCAACACAGACTGTGGAAACTTCACACTGGACTTCAAGCATCTTGCAGTGTGTGCCTCCCCATTCTTCCTCCATACTCTGGGTCCTTGGTTCCAAATGAGATGCAAAAGGTGCTCTCATCAGAAAATAGGATTTTGGACCACTGAATAATAGGACTTTTGACCACTGTGCCTCATTAAGTCCAGGGTCAAAGCAGCTGTCTACCAGGAGATTTTGGAGCACTTCATGCTTCCTTCCGCAGGATCCAAAATTATTTTTATCAAACCAATAGTACCGTATTTTTGTAGTATAAGACACACCGGAGTATAAGATGCACCCAGGTTTTGAAGAGGCAATTTTTTTGAAAAAGTAGGTAAGTGGATAGAGGGATAGAAAGGGAGTGAGAGAGAGAGAGAAATACAGTAGGGAGTGAGAAAGAGAGAGAAAGTAAGTAGGTAGGTAGGTAAATAAATGGAGAGAGAGAGAGAGAGAGAGAAATATAGGAGGGAGGGAGGGAGTGTAGATAGGTAGGTAGAGGGGTAGAGAGAGAGAGAAATACAGTAGATATGTAGCTAGAGAGAGTAGGTTGGTTGGTAGATAGGTAGATAGAGGGGGGGAGAGAAATACAGTAGGTAGGTAGGGAGTGTGAGAGAGAATGTAGATAGGTAGGTAGAAGGATAGAGAGAAAAATAGAGAAATACAGAAGATAGGGAGTGGGAGACAGAGAGGGTAGGTAGGTATATAGGTAGGTAGAGAGGGGAGAAATACAATAGGTAGGTAGGTAGGTAGATGTTTCCAGGTGTATTTATGTATGTGCTGGAGAAGGAAATCACTGACAAACTGTAGCATCTAAAGCTTTGTTTCTGCTGGGACAGCACTTGACCAATATAATTTTCATCAACCCCTCTAACTAAATAGCCTTCTGAAAGGAAAAAAAAGTTTTTGCATTCTGCAAACCTCTCCAAAATGTCCCGTCTTTCACGAAAACGGGCCCAGTTTTTTTCAAATAAAAGGCATGAATAGTCTTTGGGAGGTTTGCAGAGTGCGGGGGGGGGGGGGTGAGCAAAAATGGCTTGCTTTTTGCGAAAATGGGCCATTTTTTGGTCAAAAAAATTGCATTTATAGCCTTATGGAGGCTTATAGATTGCTCCTGGGGGCTGGGAGGGGGCAAAAAATGGACTGTTTTATGCTCATTTCTGCCCTTCCTAGCTCCCAGGAGCTCTCTGGAAGCCTTCATAAGGCTCAGCAGGGCCATTTTGGTGAAGGGGCGGGGCTTCAGGAGGCAAAAAAATGCTGTATTCAGTGTATAAAAAGCACCCAGAATTTCAGCCTCTTTTTAGACGAAAAAAGAGGCGTCTTATACTCCAAAAAATACAGTACTTGGGGTTCTGATTTTTAAATATTCAAATAGGTCCTATGGATCAGTACATCCCCATAAGCCAAAATAATTTCTGTTACGTTGTTGTATCAAGCCATTTTTCCTTTTCAATTATGGAATTTTGGCACCCAGCAATGTTCAGATAACCTTTTTTAAAAAAATATACCAATATCCCATAATTACCCAGATTCTCAGAGGGCCTCCCCATCTTGCAAGTGTCTCTGACAGGTTAAGTTTTTATTTTATTTTAAGATGAGTAGCTTGCTTGCTTGTTGAGCTCATTGTTCTTACTGTTGGCATCAGTATTTCATTTGATTTCTAAAAGGGAGGTGTGGAAGCATTGGGTTGATTCAAACTTGGACAGGCTGTCTTCTGAATCAGGAAATGTGGTGAAGGGAATTTACCCCTGCAGGCTTCCAAAGCAATTGTATTATTTAGTACTATTCTTAGATAGTTCAAGGTTGAACAATTTGTCAAATTGAAAACTCATATTAAAGCATACATTTTGTGGGGTGGAGGGTTGGGTGATTATTTGAAACATGAGCATTTGTTTATTTGCCAATTAGTAATATTATATTACACTCTCATTCAGAATGCAGAATGAGAATGCAGAATGAGAAATGGATTGCAAATTGCATCCTCTGAAATGGATTGCAAATTTATTAAATCACTATTAGTACTTTTAACAGAGCTCTCTCTTTCTCTCTCTCCCTCCCTCTCTCCCCTTCCCTCCCTCTCTTTAATCTTATATATTTGTATGTACCAGTGTTGACTCCTGACAATTGCTTGGATAAGTCCCTACATTTTTCTTGGCAGCAATTTTTGGAAGTAGCTTGACTGTGCCTTCTTCCTAAGAGACAGCACCTGGCCCAAAGTTGCTTAGCTGGCTCTTCCATTTTTTATCCTAGTATCTTCATCCCCTCACCAAACTGGCTCTTAGATAAAGTCAATCTGGCCCCAAATCTCTAATTCTGCAAAAATCCAGTTATACTTTTAACAGTTATTCCCTTTATTATGAAGATTTGCTTGGTTAAAACAAATATACTGTCTGAAATTCCATTCATGATATAGAATTGCGCATTGTCTTCAGACATCTGCTAAAACTCTTGTTTATCATAATAGGAGCAAGGTCGTATGAGCCTTGCAGACACTCCCTCCTTTTTCTAGCATGATAGAGGGAAGCTTCAAAATATGGTTCCTTTTCAAATGTTCATTTTCTCATCTTTCAGATCTGACAGCCTGTGCTTAATCTACAGTCACGTTTACCTGACACAAATCAACTTCAAACCATGGAAATTTCAGCCAATCTTAATTTAAATTAAGCACAATTCGAGCTTTGTTGTAATATTCAATCATCATTAATAAACAAGTACAAATTTCCAGAAGCTTCACAAAACTGATATTAATTAAATTAAATTAAATTAAATGCATGGTGGTGAAGAGCACAGGTTCCATTTCCTTGGGCTAATTCATATAATATAGTCTAAAGCAGCCACTGACTGAAACTGGATGGAGGAGAAGGCAGTCCGATATCCTTCTGAAACATCCACAGAATTGGTCTTTTTGGTCTCTGTTTGCAGTTGCTCCATTGCTTCCTGTTGGGTTTGGTACAGAAGGTGATGTGTGTCAAAGTATCAGTTGTGTTGAGAAATAATATATGTTCTCTCTATATAATTGAGAAACCGTGGAAGAACTATTTCCTTAAAACCACCTGAAGCAGCCTTGCCCTTTCAAATAATATATAATATATATTTATGTGAAATTATATTCACATAAAAATGATAGTTCAACAGGGGGCTGTTGACCGGTGGGGGTTCCACAGAGTTTATTCTTATTGTTTATTCCGTTCATCTCTATGAAACCAGTCATCTGGAGTTGTGGAGGAAGGTACCATCTGTTAACTCAGGGGTCCCCAACCTTTTTGGAACCAGGGACCGGTTTCACGTAAAAAAAATTCCGCAGACCGGTGGGGGCCTCCAGCAGGTGAGTTGAGTCACATGGGTGCGTTGAGTCACATGCGTGCGTTCGGCGGTCACGTGGAACCCGAGGCTCACTCCGGCCTGGTTACTATCAAGCCACGGACCGGCACCGGTCCGTGGCCCGGGGGTTGGGTACCCCCGTGTTAACCGATAACACCAGAAATTCTGCTACAATGTTTCCCTATAACTCCAGGGAAGCAATCAGGGTTCTTGACTGTTGATTAAGTTCCATTAGCAAACTTCATGAGTGAAAACTTTTAAATTTGATAAAATAAAAAACAAAAAACAAAGTTAAATACAGAAGTTATGGAAATCAAGAACTGAAGTTTGATATTTACCCTTCAAAGTGTTGAGAAATATACTGAGATAAATGAATATATACTTTACCTTATGCAGGTGGTCCTCAACTTACAACAGTTCATTTAGTGACTGTTTGAAGTTACAACGGCACTGGAAAAAGGTGATTTATGACCATTGCAGCATCTCCATGGTAACATGATCAAAATTCAGACGCTTGTCAACTGACTCATGTTTAAGACGGTTGCAGTCTCTCAGGATCATGGGATCACCTTTTGTGACCTTCTGACAAGAAAGCCAGTGGGGAAGCCAGATTCACTTAACAACTTAAATGCAGTGGTTCACTTTACAACTCTTGCAAGGAACATCGTAAAATGAAGAGAAAGACACTTAACAAATGTCTCTCTTAGGAACATAAATTTTACGCTCAATTGAGCTAACAGGACAAGGACTACCTGCATGTTTTTGTATTGGTTCATTCTGGGTTTTTTAATTAGATTTAGATTTTATTAGATTTATATCCCGCACCTATCTCCGATGGGACCCCCGATGGGGCGGCACACAGGCATTTAAAAACACAATGTACAATACAAAATATCAAACATCCTAAAACCCTATTAAACTTAATACTCCTGCGCTAAAAATGTTGTTTAAAAACCCTCTGATTAAAAATTTGTGCAACTAACCCTCAGTCATTTATCGGGTGGATTTACCCTAAGCCGGCTTGCTGAAACAGGTGTGTTTTTAAACGCTGGCGGAAAAGGCGGAGGTCCAAGGTGGTACGGAGATCGGGAGGTAGGTCGTTCCAGAGAGTAGGGCCCACCACAGAGAAGGCCCTTCCCCTGGGCGTCGCCAACCAGCATTGCCCGGCCGACGGCACCCGGAGAAAACCCTCTCTATGGGAGCGGATCGGTCGAAGGGATGTATGGGGCAGGAGACGGTCTCGCATATAGCTAGGCCCCGAGCCATGGAGCGCTTTAAAGATGGTAATCAACACCTTGAAGCACACCCGGAAAGCCACAGGCAGCCAGTGCAGCTCGCGCAGGGCAGGTGTTATATGGGAACGCCGTGAGGTTCCCATAATCTCCCGCGCGGCCGCGTTCTGAACTAGCTGTAACGTTCGGGTGCACCTCAAGGGGAGCCCCATGTAGAATTTTTGTTTCCCTGTGTTGCTTTAATGATCATGCAACCTTCGGGGTTTTTTTTCTCAATGGAAAAGTGCTTCTATGCGCGCGCGCGCGCGCGTACACACACACGCACACACAGCGGAAGAGAGAGAGAGAATAATAAGCCAAATTTGTTGCTTACTTGTGATTATATGAGCAAGCTGTATCTCTACATGGTATACTTTGCTGATTACCCAGAAATTATTATTTATAATTTCCTGCATGTGCAGCCATTATCCCAAAATATGAATTTGGCTAAAGATGATGTAGTGAGATCATAAAGATGAATGGAAAAAGTACCCAGGGAAAAACAGCAACAAAGTAGCTTTGTAAAATGGAATGCAGAGTCATCCAGAATGATGTATTTGGAAAGCCACAAATCTTCAGCGAGAAGACTTTGTGGAAAATGAAACTTCAGATTCCTGATCTGTTAAGAAAACTAAAGCTATGAAAGGTGCACCTGGGACATTTCTAGAATGTCAGGTTTTAATTCATTTTATTTGTTTTTAATTTACCAAAGTAATTATGGCAGAATGTCTCCCAATTAAAAAAAAAAGTATGATATTTTATATATTTAAGATGAAAACACATTTTCAGTAGCGAAGAAGGCCTTTCATATTATCTAGCATGAGATCTTCAGAAGAATTACAGTGTGGGAAAGAGGGGGTGTTTCTTGAAGATTGTACATATTTTAAAGCCATTACCTTCTCTGGAAATAATTATTATTTGTGCAGGTCATATGTCAAATCTGCTCAAACGCTGAGTTCATCCATTTCATAATACATGGGAGCTTATTCATAAGGCTTTTTTCCCATCCAAATCTAGGACAGTGCGTCTCCACCTTGCAACTTTAAGATGTATGGACTTCAGTTCCCAGAGTTCCCTACACTGGCTAAGGCATTCTGGGAGTTGGAGTTCACACATCTTAATGGTTTAGAATTACCATTTCATTGGAGCAAGGGCATTCCAGGTGATCAGGAACCTTGTCTCTTTGAAACATGAATGCCAGCAATAATCACTTTATTGAGGAACCTAGATTCCATAATGCCACAAACGCAAAGATTTATTTTTCCAAGAATAGTATTTTAATATCTACATTAATTTTTTTTAAAAAGAGAATCCTTAAAAACCCTCAGCTTCTAATCCTGTGCCCTTTCAAGATTACTTCTGAGTCTCACCATGGTATATATACCAACAGAGAATCGCTGCATTAAATCATACAGTCTTCCTCATATAATTAGGTACTGCTACTATCACCACAGTATATGCATGCAGTTTATGAATAAAGTCTGGGTTGAATATCTATATTTTTAACAGTAGTTTCCCAGGACAATAATTGGGCAGCAGAGATGAGGTGAATACCAACAATCAATGCAAAATGGAAAAACGTCACATTTCAATTGTAACAGACTTACAGAATAAAGCTGTGATGGCGAACGTATGGCATGCATACCACAGGTGGCACGCAGAGCCATTTCTGCTGGCACACGAGCCATCAGCTCCAGCCTGTATGTGCACAACAGCCAGCTGATTTTCGGCCTTCTGGAGTGCTGGGGGAGGCTGCTTTTGCCCTCCCCAGGCTTTAGGAAAGCCTCCGGAGCCTGGGGAAGGCAAAAACGGCCTCTCTCGACCCTCCGGAAGCTGGAAACAGATCATCTCCGAACTTCTGGTTGGCTCATTGGGCTCCTTTTTCACCCTCCCCAGGCTCTGGAGGCCTTCCTGAAGCCTGGGGGGGGGGGGGGGCAAAAAGCCCCCCCCCTCTGGAGGCCCTTTAGAAGCTGGAAACGGATTGCTTCTGAACTTCTGCTTAGTCCGTTTTTGGCCCCTAGGCCAAAGTTCACTTCCAAACTTCTGCTTAGTCCCTAGGCTCCGGATGCTTTCCTGAAGTCTGGGGAGGGCAAAACCTCGCCCCCCCCCCCGGTGTGGGTGGCACGGGGGGCGGGGTCATGCATGCATGTGTGGGGGTACTGTGCATCATACACAGGTGTGTGGGGTGCATTGTGGGTGTTGGGCACGCAGTCTTGTGCACACAAGCACAATTTTGGCACACTTTTACAAAAAGGTTCGCCATCACTGGAATAAAAGATGCAGTGTGGTTCATTTATACCCATGTTTTTATTTGATATTATGGAGTCATGGTAAAGCCTGGCTCTCTGATTGTCGTATTTCCTTTTTTCATTCTTGCAGCACTAATCTTCCTTGTCTATTTAAATCTGCAAAGCTTGAAGGACTTCTTCCAAAAGACCTGCCTGTCAGTCTGCTCCAACAAAAGCAGGTGTGGCTTTGTGAAAGATCAGCAGTTTTATTACTGTACAGTATATGCTTTAGCTATTTGACTTCATTAGATCATGAAACATTTACTGGTAATACTCAAGTTACAACTGTAATTGAGCCTGACAATTAAATTGTGATGGTCATACAGTGGGACACCAGGTGACCAGATTTGATTTTATGGTTAAGCAAATGAAGTAGCAATTAAGTGAATCGTTTGTTTGCTGTTGGGTGTTTTTTTGCCAGAAACTAGACAGAAACACTAGTTTCTGGCAAAATACTGCAAATTGTGGTCATATGATTGTAGGGTCACATTTGCAAATGGCAGTAAATGTGGTCTGGTTGCCCAGGCCTAAAATGCTATGGGAGGGCCATGCTGGAACTTGATCCAGTTTTATGGCTCATTAATATCTTTGGGGACGTTGTCACAATTTTGAACAGATGCTAAGCGACCAGTCGTAAGTTGAGAACTACCTGCAGTTAGGTGTATTGGTGTATTAGAGGAAATAGGAATAGAAAAGGCATATGATACAGCGAAGGACCAGAAGCAACAAATGCTGCTTATTTTCTCATGATATAGTCTTTGTATGTGTGCAATTTGTAGTTTTATTGCAAGCAGTCTATATAAAATATGGCACAGTAAATGATTTTTAACCTACTGCAGGAATCTTCACTTTAAGTTAAAAAATGGCTTTTTCTCAAGAAGCAGCCTCTCTCTTTCGGATGTGCATCCCTATTTAGGAAATATATTATAATTTAACCAGCTTCCTTTTCTTAGAGATCTTAAAACAGGATTTTAATTGATCTACACTTGTATTTTAGCTGACACGCAAATAACACAGCACAATCCTTTTTGGATCTGAATGAAGCAAACCCTTTTGGTATGTGAGTGGAGTGGGTATTGTATTGTTTAGGAAAGAATGCGAGCATAATATTTTGTAATGGAATATTCTTTGTTTGAGAAAGAAAGGTTAAGTAAGGGAATGCGGCTTCTGGAAGGAAGTTGTTGAGCAGAAAGTAGAATCATTTGTCGAGTTAGGGTTGATTTATTCAATTACTCACTGGTTTGTTTACTTGGCTGTCCATTGGTTTCTGTGGAGTCCTCTCCAACATCTTACTTCAATGCATCAATACTCTGCCTATCCTGCTTCCTTAAAGTCAAACCTTTGCTTTCATAGTGTCACAGGGAATGTCATGGTTTGCATGATTCTTATTCTTGTAGGTATAAACACATCACAGCGTTCGAACAATATTTCCATTTTAATGGTTGCTCTATCAAGGAGGTACTTTTTAGAATTTTTCTGGACTGTTCCTTTACTGTTGATGGTTCATCCTAAAAAGCAGAAGCTATCCACCACTTCAGCAGCAATAGCTCTTAGGCTTATATACTGCTTCACAGTGCTTTTACAGCCCTCTCTAAGCCGGTTACAGAGTCAGCATACCCTAACAATCTGGGTCCTCATTTTACTGACCTAGAAAGATGGAAGGCTTAGTAAAATTTGAGCTGATTAAGATCGAACTCCTACCAGTGAGCTGAATTAGCCTGCAATACTGCATTCTAACCCCCGCGCCACCACGGCTCATGGTATCTTTATTGTCAAATTCCACTTCTGCTTGTTCTATTGGTCATTTATTTGGTCGTCTTTATATTTAATTTTAATCCCATTTTCACTGTCCTCCTTGGCTTTTAGATCTTCCAAATCCTTTGCCTTGCCAGTTATCAGTGTAGCACTGTCACTATAGTGCAGGTTAGTAATGTTTCGTCTTCCTCCAATCTTAAAACCCTGCTTACTTTCTAATTTCCTGTTCCTTTTGCAGCTTCCACGAACCCTTGTCCTGTTGTTCAGGATAGTTCTTAATACATTCCCTCCTGTTTTCCAGAAGTCATCCTATGAGTAGTACCCCCTTCGTAGGATGGATTCATATGTAAATACTTTGCAAAGCACAAGTCTGTAAGCTTGGCTCTAGGGCTTGCAATCTGGTTTACAACTCGGATGCAAAGAAAAGTTAGAAGGGGGTAGGGTGGAATCTGAATTTACTAAACAAGGACAAAGGTAAACAGAAAAAAAAATCAGTGGCATTGTTAAATGTTAAATAAAAGAGAAAAATAACCACTTATTGACTTTATTCTTGTTTTGAAAAAAAAAAAAATAGGAGAGGGAAGATACCCCTTTTTGGAAGAGAGCAAAAAATTTACAAGGGCAGTCAAATGTACCGTAGCATCAAATAAAACAAAAGTAGGCAAAAAACAAGGGTTTTTAAAAATATTTTTGATTATATTTGCAATGTCCTTTAACTCATTAATTAAAAACTCTGGGACTTTTTTTCTCTCTTCTTTTTTCTTCTTCACTGCTATGCAATTTCTTGTCTGAGATTTCAGCTGGAATCTTACCGTTGGCTGAACATTCGTCATGATATTTATTTTTTACAATAAATGTTTTTGTTAAAATGATAGAAAAGCAGGCAGCAATAATAGAATACAGCACAGTAACAGGCAGCTCTTCTGCTAGAGGAATTGTTTTGGAGGAATTGATTTACGGGATCTAGCTGCTTTTTATAAAAGAAGAGGATTGTAGGAATAATGACCTGGAAAAAACAGGAGGTCTGATAAGCGAGCTGCAGCTCATGGCAGCTTAAATCCTTGATTCTTTGCCCTGCAGATGAAGGGGGTTTTCTTCCTATATCCTCCAATAAGGGAAAGAAGATTCAGATCTGCAGAAATCTCCTTTGATTTGATAAAGGTCACTTAGACTAGACTTCTAATGTTTTGGATGGCATGATGCCTTTAGATGTTGCTGCTTGTTTACATATCAGGGTTTTTAAAAAAATATTTTTATCTCTACTCCATTCCCACACTTTACTGCTGAACTTGACCCATTTTCTTTCAAGCGTGCCCTACTTTTTTCCCCCCAGAACCAGAGGCATGTGAAATTATTATTAGATCTGCCCTCTTTTTATCAAATGAAAAGAGACTTGCTGGACCTGAGTACTTTAAGCGTAAAGAGACTGTTCTCTGCAGGCAGGCGGGAGTTTTCCTCTATTCCAAGCAATGGTTGCAAGGTTGAAGGACTATGGAGCATGGCCGGAGGACAGGAGGAGATTGTGTATCTGTCAGACTTAATAAAGTAGAGTACACACATGAGGAAAATTCGTTTTGTTATAAGGGGGCAGGGAAGAGCCAGGCTGCAGCTGCTGGTAAAGTGATACAGAAGAGCTGGCCCTGTTGTCATGAGGAAAACCTGCAGTGTGTATTTTCCTTGTGCCAATGGGAAGTTCTGCTTGCAAGTATTGCTTGGATTGTAGGAAAAGGACAAAGTAAAACTTGGATTAATTCTCTACGTATGTATTTCATATGGCTAAAGTGTTGGTTGGGTGCTGGAGAGGCCAGCCTCCATCATGGAAAGTCACCGGTTCATCTATCTCATGGTGTTGTAATGGGAAAAGGAAGTGCTAGCTATGCAGCCTTGCACTGCTGAATGATGATGATGATGATGAGGGTGATAGTGACGAGGATGAGGATGTGATTGCAAACAGTAAAGTTAGCTATCCAGCCTTTAGCCAACATAAGTCCTCTTAGTCTGAATAGACACACATATGAACTCAAATAATTCTAAATTTATTTATTTATTTATTTTATATATGACCCTTCTCCCTCTGGGGACTCAGGGCAGTGAACAGCCACAGTAAAAACAGGAAATACAAAAGTTAAAATAACATATTAATATAGATTAAATACTTTGGCCCACAGTTAAAACCTAATACTAAAAAACCCAATTAAAAAGGCTATGACAGGCCGGCTACATGAAATAGATGTGTCTTCAGGGACCGTCGGAAGAGATGTAGGTCTGAGATCGTACGTAATTCAGGGGGTAGGTCATTCCAGAGGGCAGGAGCTGCCACAGAGAAAGCTCTCCCCCTGGGGGTCACCAGCCAACATTAGGGGCCGATGGCACCCTAAGGAGGCCCTCTCTGTGGGAGCGAACTGGTCGGTGGGAGGTATTTGGCAGCAGGAGGCGGTCTTGCAGATAACCAGGTCCCTTGCCATGGAGCACTTTAAAGGTGGTCACTAATATCTTGAAGCGCACCCGGAAAGCCACAGGCAGCCAGTGCAGCTCACGTAGGAGAGGTGTCACATGGGAGCGTCTAGATGCTCCCAAAATCCCCCGCGCGGCCGCATTCTGAACTAACTGGAGCCTCCGGGTGCACCTCAAGGGAAGCCCCATGTAGAGAACGTTACAATAGTCCAGGCGGGAGGTGACGAGAGCTTGAGTGACCGTGCGTAAGGCGTCACGATCCAGAAAGGGGCACAACTGGCGTATCAGGCGGACCTGATAGAAAGCCCCCCTGGCCACGACCGTCATGTGCTCTTCTAACGACAGCTGAGAGTCCAGGAGGACACCCAAGTGAATGAAATAGAAGCAAAATTTTGAAATATTTCAGTGCCCTGTGAAACATGAATAACTGCTTACTAGTATTGGTAAGAAATATTTGTTGAGCCATAAACTTGGGCCTAGATGTGTATCACTTATCCCTGATAGTTTGCAAGTTAGCAGTGGTGCCACTTATCTTGCTGAAAATTCAGGTTGTGTAATCCAATTTATTCTTAAAATCACTATTTAACATGGTAAAGTGAGGGAGCTATTCTTTATTTACTTACTCATTCCAAAATTGCTCTTAACAAGCAGCCAAAACAAGCATATCCAAACCTGTTTGATGTAGGAGTCTGGTAATACCGGATGCCAGAAAGGGCAACGCTGCTTCAGATGGTTTTAAGGAAATATTTCTTCCATGGTTTTTCAATTGGGGTCCCTATTCCTGCTTGAGCACATCATTTTCTTCTAGTGTACCGTGCTGTGTGGTAGTGGTAGAAATCAATAATTCAGTTCTTACAAGCAGTCCTCTTGCTAATCACAGCTACTCTAAGCAATCTGTTGTCCTACCTCTAGAACAGTTGTATTTTAGTCTTCCCTTAGCTGGTAAAACAGGTTAAGAGATTAAGAATGCATATTTCGTCAATTCAGGTTTCTGCAAATGCACATACCAATCATTGCAATGTAAATTTCTTTCAAATTAGCATGTGGATTGCACGTATGGTTGCACTTCTTATATTAACCTGGGTAATAGAGCAAAGCGCCCCTGCATTTATTTGGTGTTACCTCAGAGAAGTCATTAAATTAGAAGTCATAACAAGGGGAGTCTGCATAGTGACAGTTAAATCCTACTTTTTCTATTTGAATTATGATAATCCATAGTATTTAATTTCATGGCTTCGGTTGCATTAGAAATAGGAGTGTGCCAATTTAGGAGCCCAATTGCCTTCAGAAAGAAATCCTGAGGATGCCAGGTGTCTGAGATTAGAGAACTTTGCCAGTAGGTCTCCTGATACCTGACATTTGCAATTAATATAGGTAGCCCTCAACTTACAACCATTCATTTGGTGACCAGTTGGAGTTACACCAGGACTGAAAAAGGTGACTTATGATCGATTTTCACATTTAACAACCGTTGTAGCATTTCCCATGGTCACACAATCAAAATTCAGACGCTTGGCAACTGGCATGTATTTATGGCATATATGATCCCAAGGTCATGGCATCACCATTTATAATCATCCCAGTGACTTCCGTCCAGCAAAGTCAATGGGGAAGCCAGATTTGCTTAATGAATGGATTATCACTTAACAAATGGAGTGATTTGCTTAATAAAATGAGAAAAACAGAATTGTCTTACTTAGTAATGAAATTTTGGGGCTCAATTATGATCATAAATCGAGAACTAATCTGTACTATTAATTTATTCAAGGTGGCTGGTTCCCAAATAAGTTTGAAATCAGTGAGGGTTACTATTGACTGGACATGTGTAAAATCGAGCAGTTAGAGTATTCCAACACCAATGTGATTAGCCCAGCTTTTATATTAGCAAATGTGTATTTGCTGTACATATGAATATGGTAGATTCAGCAGCTTTTTCAGAAGGAGAACCCCCTGACAAAATTTTGTCTCATGCATGTATTGAATACCAAAATACATTTTTTTTAAAATGACAATAATTGACATATTGAGATTATAGAATTCGCACTCTGGCAGCTCACAAGATTTCAGTGTTCTTTTTCTGAAAGTTTGTTTCCCATGTGATTTCATGTTTGAGTGCAAGATTTTGAGATATCATAACATTTTAACTATACATACATAATGGAGAATTTGATAAATGCAGATTCTCCTTACGGATTTTCTGAAGTTTTGAATATTTTTCTTACTGAATATTGTCAAAGCTTCATGTGATTGATGCTGATTTATAAAGAGAGGCTGAGTAAATGAATGACATGGAAATTTATTTCATAAGCACAGTATCATCATGCAATGGGCCACTGGTATTAATTGCACCTTTAATATAATCATTTCAATCCAATAATCAAAGCTATCTACATTAAACAATATAAGTTGCTTTGGGCCATTCACTGTAGAAATCTCACAAACTTTGGTTCCCATTTGGGGGGGGGGAAGGGAGGGAGGAGGGGGGGGGGAGGAGAGAGAGAGAGAGAGAGATCACACACACCAAACAAAAGAACATGTAATAGCCTGGAGGAATGTTCTGTGGACAGGTAGATCAAATGAGTAATTTTTGAATCTACTTGGGTGTTATTATGTCTGGCAGAAACCAAGCACTGTATTTTACAATAAGAACTTTATTTATTTATTTATTTATTTATTTATTTTATTTTATTAAATTTATACCCCGCCCTTCTCCTTGTTAGGACCCAGGGCGGCGCACAGGCATTATTTAAGAACACAAAATACAATAAATATCTATTAAAATGTATTAAATTAATAAACCCGTGCTAAAACCCAATATTAAAACCCTTGCCAATTATAAATTATTTTCTTAAAAAGTCAGAAATGGGGGCTATCCTAGGCCGGCTTGTTGGAATAAATACGTCTTAAGACGTTGGCGGAAGAGGCGGAGGTCCGAGATAGTACGGAGGTCGGGGGGTAGGTCATTCCAGAGGGCCGGGCCCGCCACAGAGAAGGCCCTTCCCCTGGGTGTCGCCAACCGGCATTGCCCCGTCGACGGCACCCGAAGAAGACCCTCTCTGTGGGAGCGGATCGGACGAAGGGATGTATGGGGCATATATCAAGTCAAGCAGGGAGATATTTGACAATGCTATGTAGTAAGGCTGCTTGCTTTCTCCTTAGTTCACATGTTTTCGGGTGCAAGTATGGCAAGCCTTGAGAAAGCCATGCCTTCTTTAACAAGCTGCTGACAAACAGAATCAACGTGTAACCAGAGAAGAAGCTTCCCTTCATTGCAGCCAAATAGCTGCACATCTCTAGCAAGGATCCAGCGAAGCTCTGACAACATTCAATAGAAAAGACAGGCACAGTTCAGAAAATCCCAAAGAGGGCAAAGACACACACACACACACACACACACACACACACACACACACCTCTGTAGATGCTATCTGGGAGTGTTGTGAATGATGTAACATTCATGCCAGTGTATTGCTTGCCTTGCAGCAAGAGGAGGTTTCAGAATAGCATTCTGACATTCCTGATTATGGAACGTCTCCTACAGTATCAGTTAAGCCATATTCTAAATATGATGTTTGTTTTAGTATTTAGAAACCTTCATCCAGTATTGATTTCCCTTAAGACTATCCTAAACCTTGCTGCTCTGTATCTTGGTTGTAAATTTCCTCCCCCCAGCCCCCTTGATATAGTACCTGGCTTGGATGCATAGATCCTGTAACAAAGTGTCTTATCTATTTAAATATGATTCCTGGTAGTCCATATTGGATCCATGTTTTTGTTACTAAAAAAAAATGGGGTGATGTGTGTGTGTACCTGTGCATGCGTGCATTTTCTGAACACGACATGTTATTACACTAAAGCTTCATGTTTTAATTTTAAGACAGATTTCAGTACTACATAAAATACACAATACACAAGTTTGTAGTCCCCATTTTTAGAATCTTAATTAGTCGTCATGACGGGGCGTTGAAAAAGAACTGCAAGGAAAATTCATTCTTTCTAAATGGAAATGTCAGATATCTAATTTGGGATTTTGTGCAGTGTAGATTTCTGCTTACTATTCGCCACTAACTTTTGCCTCTTTAAAATTTCAGGATGGACTGCTGATTTGGAAAGCACCACAAACCTGGTCTTCAGTCTGGCTGGTCTGCTTTCTGCTTTATTTATCTATTACTAGTTTTTTGAATTGAACTTTTAATAACCTGCCAGCTGCTCTTTAGACACACATGGTGCATTGTTGTCATTCCCAGAATCACATCTTTGAAATCCAGGACCTTGGTAACCTTCTTCAAACAAAGAGGCGACCTCAAGGATAATATCTACAGGAGGACTTTTCAAACCTGCCGCCCTCTAGTTTCACTTTTGTCTCCGCCTTCTTTCTAGAACATTATGGAACCCACAATGGATTCCTGCTTGGCGCAGGTCGTGCAGAAGGATGTTGGGAAACGACTTCAAGTTGGCCAAGAACTGATAGATTATTTCTCAGATAAACAGAAATCTGCTGACCTTGAACATGATCAGACCGTGCTGGACAAAATGGTTGATGGCCTTGCTACCTCGTGGGTAAATTCCAGCAATTATAAGGTAAGCTTGATTTGCAGAGACAGGAGTGTGAAGGGGGAGACCTTGTGTATTTGCACAGGTTCTTCAGTCAATTTTGGAACAATGAGTTCACATTGCAAATCCCTGGAGGCCCAGCACATTTTTTACTGATCCACCATAAGCCTTCATTTGTGGTATTTCCTCCCCGTCCCCTTTATTCTTAGGAGCTCTCACACCAACTTGTAGGCATAGGCACTTTCCAATCAAAATAAAAAAGGAACCATGTAATTGAATTTGACAAGTTATTGGTTATCTTTGCTGGGTGCTTGAGATGGTGATCCAAGCTGAACAGATAAAATATAGTATTTGTGTGTGTGTGTCCCTGTTCATGGCTGGGGCCCCAGGTTCAACTTCTTACAAAGTCATGGAGGCTAATTGGCTGACTTTAATCAATATTGTCACAGGATTGATGTGGTAGGAACAGTTGGTGAGAGAAGAACATATGCTGGAGCCTAGAAGAAATTTGGTTATAAATCTAATGAATTAAGTAGAACATCAAACTAGTACTTGCCTTTTTTTTTGCCAAGAGACCACCTGTATAAAAGAAATATGTATTTAAGATTAGAATGTTATATTTTAAAAGACATTGGGCTGCTCTTCAAAAGTTGAACGTGTGTTGTGACCTCCTATGATTCTTTTTTAAGTTATTATGTGGAATGTTTTCCTTCCTTCTAACTTTATTGGTTGCTACAAATAATACTCTTAATACGTTAATGCTGGGCAGTCAATTAAGTCCTATTGCTGGTTACAGGAGGAGAAACTGTAGCAGCATTTCCTGAAGCATGCAATACGTTTGGTAAATATATTTCCACAGGAAAGGTTATAGGATAATGGGGATGGTTCCAGAAAGTCCATGTCACTAATCAGATAATGTCTGTCATCAAGGATTCATAATTTTAACACGCAAGACTACATGTTTCTCATACCTGTTATAAAAAATTTCTGGAGAATGTCAATATCTGTTTCATATGGAGCTTGCTTTATCTCTGTGAAATAACTGAGTACTAGCCCATCACTGAAATGGATTTAATTATACAATTTATTCCTATTGTTGTTGCATTCTATGTGCATTAAAAGTGATATAAAAGCAAAGCATCAAGACTGACTTGTTCTGTGAGGTGATCACCAATAAAGGGGCAATTTGGGGTCAGAATTTGAATGGTCGATTAGGGTCTAGAAACTTTAGACTTCGCGGAGAGAGATGGAAGGAACTGAGTATATATTTAGTGTTGAGAAAAGTCAATGGTGCAGGAATATGAAAGCATTCTTCAAAGATTTGAAATTTTTTCCTTTTACTTTACTTTATTTCGATTTATATACCGCGCCTTCTCCCATCGAAATGGACCCAGGGCGGTTCCTATAAAAGATCAAGCCTGCTTCTCTTTTGTTGCAGAGTGATGGAGTTAAGATATAGGTAGGCAGATGCTAATGGAAGGATAGGGAAACTTCTTCACAGCAAAGAGTACTTTGACAGAAGAGCTGGTTATCCAAGGTGTTGGTGTGCCCCCATGCACTGTGCATTTCCAAGTAGAAATTAAACAGCCATGTGCCTGTAGCTTTAGTTTGGATTTGGATGCTGACCATAAGGTTGAACTGAATGATCAGGGTCCTGTCTAGTTCTATGATCCTGAAGCCACCTTTGGCAACAGAATGATCAGATGTAGCCTCTTTATTCACAGAAAAGAAATGACAATTAAAGGTTATCTTTATGGCAGCATGAAATGAATAGTTTCTCCTCACATCAAAATTTTGGACAGACACCTGGGACAAGCCATATTAAATAATTCTGTCTGGCACTAAGAATTTGGCTGTGGCTGTTTTGAAACTTAAACCTGATATTTGTCATGCTCATAATATTTTACAGTTGCTCTGTTAGCATCATTAAGTTGTCATAAAAGCTATTGAGTCAGACTCATATTTTATCTATTGTATTACTTCTTGGGAGTGGGAACAGCAACAAAAGTTTTAGGTAGCTATTTCCTTGTTAGGGAAGTCAGCATCTATGCTGGGCAAGACTCCTGTGCTCTCATTGGAGGCTGAGTCTGGGCAAAGTCTTTAGTCCCGCCTATGCTGGCCGCACATGCCCAGTTTCAACTCAGCCTATCTCTGAGGCACACGCGTCTTTCTACTGCTCCTGGATCCGTTTGCTTTTGGAAAAGGATTTCTGATCGTGGAAAGGTACAGGGGACTGGAAAAGCGCTTTTGACTGCTCCTGGAGCAGCGCGCTCTACCGGCAAGCCTCAAAGCCCTGTTCTGGGCTCGTAGGCTGCCGCTTGTGTTGGTGAGGGCCTGGGAAGAGGCCCTGGGCTACCGGAGGCCCCTGGAGAGCCCGTGGGCCCGGGAGAACGCTCCATCGCTCCCGGACGGTCGCGCGACGACCCGCGGTTTACCGGGGGGCCGGGGGATCGTCCATCTTCATCCCCCCCGGCCGCGGAGCGACCCGGAGAGACCGCAGGGGGTCTGGAAGTCGCGCCGGGCCGATTGGGCCTAATCGGCAGGCTTTTCGGCCTGCAGGGCGCGCGCGGAAAGCGTGGGCGGCTGGCGCCAGACTGCTGCTGCGTGGGAGGACCCAGGCATCCGCAGGGTCCTAGAGAGAGGTTGTTTTTTTCCTGCAGTTTTATCTCTGCTTCTCTGCATTGGGAGCAATGGAAGGGCCTTCTGCCTCGGCCTCCGCTCCCCTTCCAGAGCCAGTGGCTGGGCCTTCTTCGGCCTGTGTGGAGCCTGGAACAGAGCAGTCCCCCCAGCCATCTACCTCCCAGGCCAAAGGGAAAGGCAAGGCCCCGGCCAAGAAGGGTAAAGCTCCAAAGAAGTCTGTTAAATCAAAGGCTTCCAGAGTTAGTCCTTCTACCTTTGAGAAGAGGAGTGAGAAAACCCTGGAGAGGCTGCACAGCAGAGCGGCAGTCAGGGCTCAGGCCCAGGCCTCCCCCCTCTCCCGCATATCGCAGGCCCACTTGTCCCTCATGGCTTCCCCGGCCCAGGGACAGGGGGGGGCAGCGGCCATCAATCCCATCTTCCCCATTGATGTTTCTGGGATTTGGGGACCAGATCAGCCGGCTCCTTCTCAGTCTGCGTTCCTTCCGCCGAGCATTCAACGCTTGGAAGCAATCCCTTCAACCTCTGCTGCCTTCCCTGTTCCCCTGCCTCAGCCATCACTGGATGCGGCCAATATTCAGGCCATCATCGCTGCGGCTATGTCTCAGGGGTTTGCGGCCGGCCTGCAACATCAGGCACCAGGCTTCCAACCTGGGCCTGGTCCCTCGGGGGTGAATCCGACCACGGAGGCGGGCCCGGCTCCTGCAGACGCCCTGGAGGAAGATGAGGACCTGGAGAGTGTTTCCAGCGCGGAGGAAGGTGAGATCCGGGAAGGTGGTCTTTCGGAGGATGAAAGCAGGCCTCCGGAGAAGAAAACATCTTCCGGCTTGTTCCCTTCGGCCCTGTTCACCTCCCTGCTCTACAAGGCCAAATCAGCTTCAAATTTCGGCCCGGCTACGGCCCCGTCCACGTCCGCTCCACGGCCGGCCTTGCTCTCAGCTGAGAACATGTTCGATGACGACATCTTGCCTTCGGAGACGATCCCGATGCCCAAGATCTTTGTGGATCTGGTTCAGCGTCAGTGGGCCACCCCTACCTCTGGGCCCAGCCCGTCGTCCACGGATCGGCGGTACTTCAACGTGGCCGAGGAGATGGCACAGTTTCTGGCGACGCCCACCGTGGATGCCCCGGTCGTCTCCCTCCACACGGCGGCCAACATGCCTGGAGCCCCGGAGGATGTCCTCAAGCCAGAGGAGAAGAAGGCTGACCTCACTTTACAACGGGGTCATCAGGCAGCGGCGTGGGCGATCCGTGCCGCCACCTCGGCTTCCTTCTTCACCCGCCCCTGCCTTCTGTGGCTGCAGGATTTACAGCTGCGCACTCCTGTCTCCGACTTCAGGGCCCACCTGGACATTGCCAAGCTGGTGGCGGCCGTGCAGTTTACTTCCGATGCCACCTTGGCCTCGGCCAGATTCGCATCCAGGGCCATGGCTTCCTCCGTGGCCTCTCGTCGTCTTTTGTGGCTGCGCCAGTGGCAGGCGGATGTGCGTCACAAGTGGCGTCTGGCTTCCGCTCCCTTCAAGGGCGGATCTCTGTTCGGGGATGCCCTTGATCCCTTCCTTGTGGAAAACAAGGATAAACGCAAAGTTTTGCCCACTGCTCCCAAGAAAGGGTTTCACCGGGCGGCGCCCTACCCCAGGCGGCCATTTCGAGGTCAGGAGGCCATTTCGTCCTTTCGCGCCCTCGACTATGGGTCGTCCTTCGGGGGGCGGATTATAGCTCCCAGGGGTTTCGTTCCCAGGGTGGGTACTTCCCCAGAAACAGGGGCCAATCTGACCGATTCCAGAGGGGCAGGCAGTCCAAGCGCCCCTTCCGTGGCGGGGGACAACGCTCCTACCGCCGTAGTTAATTCCCCAGTTGATCGTTTCCCCATTGGGGGTAGGTTGGCCTATTTTGCGGATGTGTGGGATACCACCACCTCCGACGTTTGGGTTAGGTCCACGGTTCGTAGGGGTTTATTGTTGGATTTTTTCTCCCCTCCCCCGTCCTATTTTCGGGTTTGTCCAGTCTCCTCCATCCAGGGGAGGCGCCGTCTCATGCAGGAGGCGGTTCAGCATTTGCTGGAAATTAGGGCCATCGAGAGGGTCCCCATTGACCAACAGGGCACGGGGTTTTATTCTCTCATTTTTGTGGTCCCCAAGTCTGCTGGAGGTTGGAGGACAATTTTAGATCTTAAAAAATTAAACAAGTTTATACGTTATAAGCGCTTTAAGATGCACTCATTGCAGTCTATTCTGTGGGGTATCCGTCAGGGGGACTTTCTCACCTCTATCGACCTTACGGAGGCTTACCTCCACATACCAATCGCCCCCCAGCACCGGCAATTCCTGCGGTTTTGTTACCTGGGCGAACACTATCAATATAGGGCACTCCCTTTCGGGTTATCTTCAGCTCCTAGGGTCTTCACCAAGGTTCTGGCAGCCCTGTTGGCTAGCCTAAGGGAGGTCCCGATCCGTTTAACAGCATACCTGGATGATATCCTCCTTCAATCCTCCTCTCCAGGGGGGGCTCGCGAGGACCTGGCCTCCACCATTCACGCCCTGCAGCTCCATGGCTTTTCTATTAATGTTCCCAAGAGCCATTTTCGTCCTACTACTAGGCTGGTTCACCTAGGGGCCCTGATTGACACGGTGGGAGGCAGGGTGTTCCTGTCCCAGGAACGTTTGGAATCTCTCCGGGCCCTTCTCCGACAGGTCGGGGGGGAGGTCAGACCTTCCTTGGCGTCCCTCTCCCAATTGTTGGGGACTATGGTTTCTTGCATTGGGATAGTGCCTTGGGCCAGGCTTCATACCAGGGATCTCCAATGGTTTCTTTTGCCTTTTCAGAGGCGCCTCCTCAGTTGCTCCCTGGCCAGGGTGAACCTTCCCAGAGAGGTGTCCCGTTCCTTTCGCTGGTGGCTGTCCCAAGCGGTGACCAAGGGCCGCCTCTTCCAGGAACAGGAGTTGGTGACAGTCACCTCAGATGCCAGTCTCTTCGGTTGGGGAGCCCACTGCCAGGGTCTGTGGGCGCAAGGCCAATGGGAGCCCACCGACCTCGCTCACAGCATAAATTGGCTGGAGCTCCGGGCGATCCACCTGGCCCTCCGTCACTTCCTCCACTTGCTGAGGGGGCGACACGTCCTGGTGCTTACGGACAACATGTCAGCCAAGGCCCATATCAATCGCCAGGGGGGCACCAGGTCGCATTCTCTCATGGTCGAGGCCAGGCAGTTGGGCCTCTGGGCCGAGCGTCATCTCTCCACCTTGACTGCAGAGCATATTTCAGGGGTTTCCAATGTGCAGGCGGACTGGCTCAGCCGGGAGGTGCTGGACAACGCGGAGTGGCAGCTATGTCCCAGCCTCTTCCAGGACATAGTGGCTCTCTTCGGGGAGCCGATTATCGACCTCTTTGCTTCCCCCTCCAACTCCCAACTCCCGAGGTTCTTTTCTCGCTTCCCTGCGCGGGGGTCGGAGGGGGTGGACGCTCTGCGGTGCAGTTGGCCCCTCGGCCTCCTTTATGCCTTTCCTCCCTTACCCCTTCTTCCCCGAGTCCTACAGAAGGTCGTGTCGGAGGGAGCGGAGGTGATCCTTCTGGCCCCCCATTGGCCCCGCAGACCTTGGTTTGCGGACCTGAGGAATCTCTCGGTGGAGCGGCCGTGGAGGATCCCCAACGACCGGGTGTCCCTGCGACAGGGGTCCCTGGAGCACCCGGACCCGCGGTGGTTCCAGCTGACCGCGTGGCGATTGAGCGGGGCATCTTGAGGCGTCACAACTACTCCTCCGAGGTCATCCACACGATCCAGGCCTCCCGCCGGCCGGCGACGAACCGTATATATGACTCCACCTGGCGAGCCTTCTGTCGATGGTGTTCGGGTAAGTCCATTCAACCCCTTCACTCTACCATCCCACAGGTCCTGGACTTCCTACAGGAGGGCCTGCATAAGGGGCTGGCCCTAAACACCATCAGGCGACAGCTGGCGGCAATCTCGTCTGTCCTCACGTGTGGTGGATCCCTGTCATTGTCCCAGGTGCCCACGGTGCGACAGTTCTTCAAGGGCGCCTCGAACTTGACTCCCCCTGCGGTGCACCGGTATCCCTCCTGGGATCTTCCCCTAGTTCTGGACTCCCTTACGGGGCCCCCGTTTGCACCTTTGAGGGAAGTGTCTTTGCGTTTCCTGACTTTCAAGGTGGCCTTCCTTGTGGCCATTACGTCGGCTCGCAGGATTTCCGAACTTCAGGCCCTATCGGTCAGGGAGGACCTCTGCGTTTTTCATCAGGACAGAGTGGTGTTAAGGTTAGACCCCTCCTTTATCCCTAAGGTCTGTTCCTGCTTTCACCGTTCCCAAGATTTGGTCCTCCCCAATTTTTGTCCTGACCCTGATCACCCTCTGGAGCGCAAATGGCACAAGTTAGACGTACGTAGGGCTCTCAAGATTTATCTGAAACGCACCAGGCCCTTCCGAGCCTCCGAAGCCTTATTCGTTTCCTTCCAGCCGGCCTCACAGGGCAGGAAGGTTTCGTCCGCGACGATTGGCCGCTGGCTCAGGGCCTGCATCTCCATGGCCTACCAGGCTCGCTCCTCGTCTGTTCCGGGACGCTTAACTGCTCATTCCACGAGGAGCGCGGCCACATCAGCGGCCTGGGCTGCCCAGGCTTCCCTTCTGGAGATCTGCAAGGCGGCCACGTGGGCCTCCCCTTCGCCCTTCATCACTCATTATAAATTGGATTCGTTCGCTTCTACGGATGCAGCCTTTGGCAGGAGAGTCCTACAGTCAGTAGTTCGAGCTGAGAGGCCTGACCAGTAACAATTCCCGCCCAGGGACACTGCCGCTTTGGTATGTCCCAGCATAGATGCTGACTTCCCTAACAAGGAAAATGAGCGTTGGTCCTTACCTGATACGCCTCTTTTCTTTTAGGGAAGTCAGCATCTTGCCCCGCCCTGGGGTAGTTATCCGTCTTGGAGTTCAGGTACCTGTGTTTTTTCGGTACTATGGTTATAGTTATGTGTTGGTTGTTATCTTACTGGGCTTCTCAGTGTTTCTTGTACTAAGGGCTCTCATTGTTTCGGATCCGGATGAGCTACAACACCTACCTTCGTGATCAAGACGCCGCGAGTCTGGGATTGTCTTCGTTGAAACTGGGCATGTGCGGCCAGCATAGGCGGGACTAAAGACTTTGCCCAGACTCAGCCTCCAATGAGAGCACAGGAGTCTTGCCCAGCATAGATGCTGACTTCCCTAAAAGAAAAGAGGCGTATCAGGTAAGGACCAACGCTCATTTCCCATTCCGGCTGATTATTTTTTTTAAAGAATGTTGAAACTCCATCAAGGACTTTCTACATTTTAACCACACCTAGTACTGCTGATCATCTTTTAATGTTAATTCAGCGTCTAAATGGCAGCTTTGAATTTTATGCACATCATATGCAATGCCAAATGAAACAGATTCTGTTGTTACACATTTGTGATGCGTTTGCTGTATCTGCTTCACAATCCCTGACTACAAATGTCCTTATAAATAAATAAAGTGACAGACCTCTTATTTGATCCTCCCCTGCTGACATTTGAGATGAAAATGGCCATTTAAGGCGAGTTCAAAAGCAGGGGGCCCAGCAGATGTATAATAGCTCTAATAGAATTTCAGGAAGACTGTCACAGAAAGAAAAAAAAAAAGGTACTGTAGCTTTAGATCCATCTGAAGCACACAGTTCTTTCCATGGAAAGATAACAGCATGGGATCTTTAAGCATTGGTCACTGCCATATGGGCCCTATTTATAACTACTTAGTTATCCAATTCTTTGTGGCAAATGCTACAGTTGTTAACACATATTTTTTTCATGGTAGTGGCATCAACAGTGCTGTAAATTAAGTGTTATTAAGATGCAACTCCTTTAGAATGCAGAGAAGTTAGTTTATCTCACAATAAGAAGATCACAATTTATCTTATGGATGCTATGTCAAAAAAGAAGGTCTTTTAAGTAAGTTAAATCCCAAAGGTTCAAAAGTGTTGTTGACATTGTAGCTTGTGAGGTTGTAGATACATTAATGTGACCTTCGCCTGATCTACTGTCCCCTAAGTGGGTTTGAATTGTAGCATTCTGAATCTTGGATGTGGGAAGATTATAAGGATTGGCAAATCTGTACATTGGGAGTGAAAACTGACACAAAACAAGGTGAGATGTTTAATATTTAAATTTAATATTTAAATTTCTATACCGCCCTTCTCCCTTCCGGGACTCAGGGCGGTGTTGCTGGGAAACAATTTCAGACTTGTATTTTGAATGTAAAAAACACCTCTATATATCTTTTATTTCCATTGCCACAAATTGCTTTCTGAAAAACAATTGTTGGAAAATATAATGAATATGTACTTCCTATAAGAAATCAAGGAAAGCCTATTTTTACAACTCATGCATACAATGTAAGGAAATATTGTATATACTACCAAGTGTGGATAAACAGACCCTCAATTTTTAAACCAAAAAACAATGAAAAATGTGGGTCGGTGTATTTGTGGGTGGCACAGTTTGCATGCTATTTTAATTAAAAATTGAGAGGTCGGTTTATCCTTGAGTAAAATGTTCCTTGTCTGATAACAAATGGGGAAAAAAGTTTGGAATTCTTTGGATTAATAGTGTCCTGCCGCAAGATATGGGTGCAAAAGCAAATGTAGAAGGGTAGGACATGGTCTTTGGAAAACACATTGGATCTTATAGATTTTTAGAGCAAAACCTTTGAAAATATCATACATATTTCTATAATTAATTCTTCTAATTTTTATCAGTTTTTATAAATAACTTAAGGTGGCAGATATAACTAGTATTCCTTCTTTCTCCTGTTTTCCCCAAAACAACTGTTCTGCGACATGAGTTGGTCTGAGGGAGAGTGACTAACCCAAAGTCTCACCCAGCTGCTTTCATGTCTAAAGGCAGAACTAGAACTCACAGTCTCCTGGTTTCTAACTTGGTGCCTTAACCACTAGCTTGCTATAAATCACTTTTTGCAGGGGGATTTATTTTATTTATTTATTTATTATTCATATTTGTAACCCGCACCCATCTCACCACGAAGGGACTCGGGGCGGCGCACAGAATTTTAAAATAAATATACATATATACAAAAAATATTAACATTTAACAGCTAAATTAAATCAAAACCCTGCATTAAAATAAATTTAAAACACATAAATTAAGAATTTTGATTAGCTACAAGTCGTTACGGTGCGGGGTAATTCATGCCAGTCCGGCCAGATGAAAAAAGTGTGTTTTTAAGTGCTGGCGGAACAAGCGGAGGTCCGAGATGATACGGAGTTCGGGAAGTAGATCGTTCCAGAGGGTTGGGCCCATCACAGAGAAGGCCCTTCCCCTGGGCGCCGCCAACCGGCATTGCCCGGTAGACGGCACCCGGAGAAGACCCTCTCCGTGGGAGCGAGTTGGCCGTAGGGATGTATGTATATTCAAACATGTAGTTGTGCCTTTATTGCCGAGGGTGATTATTTAAGGAGCTACACATTCCTTCATGCCTGTAAAAATGTACAATGACCTTTGATAGGCTGCATCAAGTGAGAAGTAAAAACCCGCCTGCACCATGCAAATGTGGAGTCTGATGCTGGTTTGTTCTTTGCCTCTGGAGAGGCTTCTAAAGACCATTGGCAGCGAGAGTTGCATGAAATGCAGAGTACATTAAACAGAGATTGGCAGTCTATATTCTTCTGCATGGCTGGAGGTTGATTCTGCCGTCTGTAACTAGAGAAGGAGCAGATGGTTTAAGCTTATTTTAAAGTGCAGGGTCTATTAAAATAACAAGCTGATAACAATCATTTGGCAGTTTAAGAAGTCCACTTTCTGAAGCAGGCTTTTCACTCTGGAAGTGCGGTGGACAAAACATTGTTAGAAGCAATAATAGGAAACAGGCAGTGTTTTATTGACCTCTTCTCATAGGGGTTTTTTTCGCTGAGAAAACAAGTTGTTATAATTTTTTAATTGTGAAGTATGGCGAAAGAAGGAAACAGCTTTAGGGAAGTAATGCACACATTCTGATTTCAGTTGATGCAATATTGTGATGATAATTATCCTTAAAAAAAAATTATTACTGAGTGTTGTAGTCATGCAACACAGTGGTCCCCTAAATTGAATGTCCTTAGACTACGCCCTTAGCAATATGACTCATGGGATAACTGTGTTGATCTGCAGTTCTTAATCTGAATTACATTTAAACATTGTGCTAGACCATGTTTTGTTTTAACCACTGGTTTTCTGATCATCTTCACAATTGATTCACATTAAAGCTAGGGCATAAGCCATAATTGACAAAGTAGAGTAGCTGCGTTAATGCAACTAAGCAAGCTATGAGATGTCATAAATAAAGTCATATAACAAATGATGAGTGATTCAAAGTTATGCCAGACTTCAGATTAGAAATACAAGTTTATACAAATGCAGAAATTACATAGGTTCATTAAAAATGGAATGTTAAACAAACTTACTTGGTGGAATATTTTGAGTTTTAATTCAAAATAAGCTGCCTTGACCTCTCTGGAAGTGATCCTACAAAATAGAAATTTCAATTACTTTGAAATATGGGCATTTTGAGGTCAGAATGCCTTAAATAAAGTTGGTACTGTGTTGAAACACTTCAGTAGAGTCTGCACAACCGTTTATTAAGTAGGGTGCACCTCTATTTATAACTCATTCTAAGTGAAAAATTATCCCCTATGGAAGGTTTTTAAGCCTCTCTATCTATGCTAAGTGAATGTGTAGACAGCTATCTAAAGTAGCACTTCTCTGAAGATGTTAATGCAGCTGTTGTGATTTTAATGTGCATTTGCATGAAGCACAGCTTGCTGGTGGAATTTGCATTGGGTGTAATTTTTTCAGGAGTTCCTGACCTAATTTCTCAGTACTTGCTTTAAAAAGTAAAAGACAAACTTGTGTCCATGTCACCGACACAATCTGTGTGGGTTTTCTTATATAACAGCCTCCCTGATATACCAGCATGGTTTTAAAGAATATTGCTCCTTTGCCCTTGTTCGTTGATCAGTTTGTGATTAGGAGGACAAAGCACTAACAACAGTCCCAAATTGGTTTAAATCCATAAAAGTTTTTCACTAAATACTTCCTTCCCCTCCCTCAATTTTCTTCATTTTCCATAACAGACCAGGGGCACCTCTGTTGTGAAGTAATGAGAAATTGTCGCTTTAGGCAGTAGACTTTAGGAGGGGTGCCATCTTGATGCTATCATTTTGACATTTTTGCTTCAGGGGCAAATGTTTTCTGAAGTTGCCAAGGTGAGCATATAGTTTTGGGATGCCTGAAATCTATGACTCCACACCCTTTTCTGTGCTTTTGACTTGTTTATTGCTTTGCTATATCTGTAATATCCAGTAACTTAATCTTCCTGAGGTTAGACTGGTATTATCAATATGAGGAGTGTCACGGGGAGGGTAATTGGCATTCAAGGGAAGCTGCAGCAGCTGGACTCTGTCAGAGTCAATATTAATTTGAAGCCCGTCTTACAAATTTATTGAGCTATTTAAGAAAGTAGACTGTTATGCTTTACCTCATGAGAGGTGCAAAACAATATAGAAAATGGCTGTATTTTAGTAGCTTGTGGAAGGGTGTGGAGGAGAGACAGGGTGGGAAAATTACCTATTGACAGTTTGAAATATGCAGGAACACAAGCATTTGGCTTCTAAGAAGGAGCCAACGAGACAACTGTACAAAGCAACTGGTCCTAAAAGCTTGAAAACATGAGTGGAGTTTATATTTTTTTTTAAAAATAGCTTCTTTTAGGCTTTTAAAAAGGATTACAAGTAGTCCTCGACTTATGGCCATTCATTCAGTGACCATTTAAAGTTAAAACGGCACTGAAGAAACATTTACTTGTGCCTGGGCTCTGAAGTTATGGCTGTTGAAGTGCCCCCACAATAACAGGATCAACATTCGGGTGCAATGTGTTATGAAAATTTATTTAGTTTGCAGACTGTATTTCTCAGGGAAAGTTATGAAAGAAAGAGAAGGTCCTTGTGCCCAAAGAGTAGAACATGACCTTTATCTGCCATTTTTAATGAGTACTGAAGCTGTATGTGGGTGAAGTATAAGACTTTATCTTTGTTTATAGAAGAAGATAAAGGGAATAGAAATCTCTGTTCTCAATTGTTTGAGTCACAGGAAAAAGGGCTTAGCAAAAAAAAAATTACCTTATTTCTGCAAAGTTTTGGCTTCAGTTGGTTTTGAAATGTGAATTTTAATTTATTCCCTTGCTCATCTTCATCCCAAATGAACTTTTTATATTAGATTATTCCTATATAATCATATAGTGAAATTATAATCACATAATTTGTGAAAAATGCTACCTTCAACATAAAACTGTTTAATTTTGCGGATTTGACAGATGATATAAATATGTTACTCTCTTACAACAACAAATGTTTTTGAGAGTTTGGAGAGCCAGTGTGATTCTTCTTCTTGTAATTATTATGAGACATAGAATGCTTATTTCCAGAATTCAGGAATAACTCTTAAGGGACTCAGAAAAACGAGCGTGGCTTTATGAAAGAGGCCTTTGGTCTGTTGTGATCACCTGAATTCAATAGAGTGTTCAGAACTGTGTATTCTAATATTTCTATAATTTTCAAATACATTAATATGCTGAAGGAATGTGTGCCTTTTTTAAGGGGCATGTGTAGCAATTTGAAATTTCCCTAAAATATTGAAACACGTATCATGACATGATTCAAGTTCTGCCCCTCATGCAGTTGCATCCAATAAATAGGAAAGATAGGGGCTGATATCATAGCATAGGTTTTGTCACTTGCTATTTGTTCTAGGTGGGGGTGGGGGTGGGCTAGGATAACTTTATATATGAACTATATGAGGAATTATTGCACACACTCTCTTTTGCATCAATTTAACTGAAGGCCACAGTCTTATCATTTGTGTTGTGGCCCGCCGGATTTGGATAGTGAGGAGGTTGGGGAGGAACATGGGCCTGTCCTGAAGTCTGGGGAAGGATCTCATGAAAGCTCTATCGGAGGCAGAGAAGGGGCCAGAGCCGTATGCCAGTTATCAGCTGCCTTCAGAGTCAAACATCAGTGAGGCAGATGACCAGCTGGAGCCTCTTCCCAGTATGCAAATGCGCAGAGTTGCCAGACGAAGAGAACAGCTAAAGAACAGGTGATGACTTGGGAGTAAGGCCACAAGTGGACAATGAATGGCCCTCCCAGAGGAAATAAAAGCGGAGCGAAAGGGGAGTGGATTTTGCAGGAGACATTTAGTTCGCTATTGGTTCGTGACTTTCCGAAACTCCTTGCCAAAGTTTTGCAGCTATTGGCCTGTGAGCTCTCCAAGCCAGATAAAGTCTGTGACTGTAAATCCTCTCTTGAAAGACTTTGCTGGATGTGAATGAATAGAATTCACAGTAAATTAATAAAAGGTGGTTTTTGTCGGGACAAAGAGTTTGCGTCATGCTCTTGAGAAGCCTGGGTCATTTGGGACATGTTAGCACACTGTTATCATGTCCTGATCTATAAGGCTGTTGTCACACTAATAGGGGGTTGCACCCCCATTGTTGATGTAAAGGTTGCACTCTCATTGTTGAAATCAAAATGCAAGTTGTAATTCCCAGTTAGTCTAATTCTGGTTAAGCAGAAGGTTTTTTCCCCAATGGCCAAGGTTCTGAAAATATTAGTTGGGTCCATGCAGGATTTGGGCTTTTCCAAAGAGATAAATTCCTGGCTTCCATTTCAGCGTGGTAAGAGCCATCCAGTTCTGATTATAGGAGTAGGGAGGATTTGAGCATTTGGAAATAATTTTAGAAAACATTACAAATAAAAAGATAAATGAATGTAGACTAAGAAAAATAAAAGAACGAAAAGAACAAAGAAAATAGAAAAGAAAGCAAAAAAGAAGAAGATAGTAAAGAAAAGAAAGATATAAAGAAATGACATCTCCTTTCATCATGTAGAAACACTTTTAATAACTTATTACCGTCTCTTAAAATACAATAAATGGTACGTTCTTCCTATACCTCTTCTTTTACCTATAAACCTTTTAAATTTAATCATTTTAAAGTTAGAATTGTTAAATTGAGAGTTATGGTTGGTATGATTATGTTCAACTTAGTCTAAGAGATTACTTGATTATATATTTGTATGTATAATGAGGCAAAATCAGAAATCTTTATTTTTGACTTCCGTTTCCGGCTTTCGACGGCGACAGACGCATTTCCAAGCGCGTCTGCCACTTGCTTTTCTGGCTGCCTTCCCCCCCCGGGGGGGGGGCACAGGGAGTTTGGGTTAACTCCCTGCCGAAAGAGCGGCTGCGGGGGGCCCTGCACCGACGGCGGTCGACGGGGGGCCTTTTCCCGCTTTGCTCTAGGAGCCAGAAAGCTGAAAGTGGGGGGGGGGATCCCCTCGCCAACGCTGGCTGGAACAATGCAAAAATGAAGAAGACAGGCTGAAATGCCGGGCTTGGAGGAGTGCACCGGGACTTCTTTCTAAAAAGTGTGGACTGTGAGATTATTTTATCCATTCAATCTTCAGTAGAAAGAAAAATAGAGAGGGGAGTTTATTCATAGAAACCCCCCCTCGCAAAAAAGCGGCTGCTAAAGATGTTCCCTAGAAAGGAAAGAGAGGATTAATAACACCCATCCTTGTAACACCAGAAAGAAACTTTGTTTCAATTGCGGAACCGCAGCTAGCAACATTGTATTTGAGCCTTCGGGGGGGGGGGGGGGGGAGAACTTTCACTGCTTTCTCCCTTCCTAAGTTGAGGCAGGAAAATGGCGCTTTCTTTGTTCCCAGCCGGAAACTTTTACTGACTCATGACAACATTCCTCCAACTTTTTAAAAATCAAGACAAAAATTACTTTTAAAGCCTCCTCAAGAAGCCCTTGGTGTATCTCCCAATATGTGGATCTTTTTTTTTCTTTTGGATTTGATAATACAACTATCTCCCTGGATTTTATACAATACATATTTTGAACTTTGATTTGGATTTCTCCCGACATCTCGGATTTCACTGACTGCTTGCTCCTTGACGCCATCTTTATTGTAAGACAAATGCCTCTAAAAAAGCCTCCACCTGGAAAGTCCTTTTCCACCTCATCATCAGCCAGAGCCAGTCCCACTTTACAACAAGGGAAAATTACTACAATGTTACAGAAAGAGGCGGCAGGAAAAGACACCCAAGAACCAACGCTCTATGATGTAATGAAAGAAATACAAGAAATGCGGAAAGACTTAATGAACCTAAAAATAGAATTGTTGGAGACACAAAGAACCACAACAGACAGCAAACAGAAGATCGGAGTGTTGGAGGAGGGAGCAGCCGAGATGAAAGAAGAGATAAGGGAATTGCAAAAAGAAAATGTAGAATTTTCTGGGCATATGTCTAAGTTTGAATTTGAAAGAATGTCTTTTTTCCTTAATTTCAAAATATTCCTGAGAGAGATGGGGAGGACCTCAGAGACCTGATGAGCATGATCTTAGCAGATTACATTAAAAAAATAAGGAATATCTTAGGGGGGAAATAGACCTGATTTATAGAATTAACTCAGCATATGCCAGAATAAACGAAGTACCCAGAGAGATTCATATTAAATTTTTAAGAAGGTCCACGCGGGATGAGATACTAAGGGCGCAACGAGAGGGGCCTTTGAAGTATCAACAAAAAGACATTAACATATTGAAGCAAATTCCAAAAAAGATTAGAGAAACAAGAAGGAAGTATTCCTTCTTGTCCAAAAAATTATATAAAAACGGAGTTTGGTTCAAATGGTTAGTGCCTGAAGGAATGTTGGTATTCTGGAATGGAGGTAGAACTAGAATTAAAACAGTAGGAGAGGCGGAGGCCTTTCTCAAAAAACACGCCTCTATCCTGGGAGATGAACAAGAGGGGACGGGAGGGGCCATGGCCCCGCCCACGGGAGGGAGGGAGGAAGAAGACATAATAGCAAAGAGACTCAGATCCCAGAAATAAGTTTATTTTGAATTGCTGTAATTCCTGAAACGGATGTTAATATGAAACAAAGATTGAATGTATGAATTTTAAAATGTGATATATATGTATCTCTAACCACCATTTAATTAATTATATTTTGTATGAAGACTCGGGTGCAACCACCAACCCTGACATGGAAGGTCCAAAATATTTTTTATGAACCCTATATACCTCTTTCCTTTTCTATAACCTGTAAAACCAATAAAAAATGTTTTTCAAAAAAAAAGAAAGAAATCTTTATTTTTATCTTGCTTTTTTTCTTTTTGATTCCCCCCCTTTAGATTCCCTTTCCCTTTTTTCTGTTATTTTGTATTTTATCTTTTTTTTTTTTTTTTTTTACAAAAAATTAATATAGTTGTTTTTAAAAAGCTTTTCACTGTTCAATCCTGATCAACTAAAATCTATTAACGGCTACCAGAGATCTATCTATATGACATATCTAATTTAACCTTGGCCAAATAAACCAACTTTAAATTCCTTCTTTGACTTTTAATAATCTTTAACGTTTACCCCTTCACATAGAACCTGATTTCTTTTCAGTTTTTATTTGTTCCTGTGGATGATTCCAATCCTTTCCTTGTCTGGAGAGGAATCCCAAAAGGCCGATCCATTCACTAGCTCTTCGGTTTCTTCTCCAGAAGCCCACAAGAGTGATTTTTCAAGTGGTTTTTATGCAATTGGCTTGTGATTAATTGTGTGTGTCTATGTTTATGTGTGTGCGCATCAGGCTTAGGACAGATGGTGGGAGTTGTAATGCAGTTCATCTGGGCCTGTAGATGAGCAGGTGTGGAAGTTTTTTTATCAGATCTTTTATTGCTTCCAAATGTTGCATCTTGAAGGGAATTAGCATAGTAACCCGAGTCTCTCTTGCTGAAGATAAAGCATTTGCTTTGACTCTTCCTAATCTTCGTGTTTGGTGGCATAACACCTCTCTTGGTTCCTGCCTTTGAAAAGCTCCCAGACGTAAAGCCTTGGAAGTCTTGGGTCCAGCCCCAGGGCCCAGCCCAAAATGGTTATGATGCTCATGCATAACGTGACAAAAGGAGAAATAATTTAATTTATAATTAGAAAGGAATCATTTAATTTCAGTTCGAAATGAAAAGCTATTTATTTCTGACTTGATTCCTTCACTAGCATTTGGAAGAGCAGTCACTGGCTTGTAACTGAAGGCCAAGTATGATTGCTATCTGAGAAACTGCAAGTTCTGGTTGGTACTCATGGGGATAATTGTTCTAAAAGGAGATTTGTGCATTTATTAAATAAGATTCAGAAAACATTTGCATTTTTTTTAAACTACTGTTAAAAAATATCAATGTTTTAATGGGATTTCCCAGCTTTAAAACTGGTAGATAAAGGCAATAGACGTAACATGAAGTAGCACATGATTAAGTGTAATTCTAGTTAACAGCCTCAAATCTTTAATCACAGGCAAGGGTGAAATGCTACCGCCGTATGGCAAAACTATGGCAAGCATGCCACAGGTGGCACGCAGAGCCATTTGTTAGGGCACGCGAGGCATTGCCTTGCCCGCCCCAGCGCGCATATGTGTGCTGGCCAGCTGACTTTGGCCTTCTTTTAAGGCTGTTTTTTTGCCTCAAAGAAGCCTTCAGGGAAGCTCCTAAAGCTGATTAATGCCATATATAATTTTATATTGTCTATCGCAGAGAAACACAACCTGATGCTGTCCAGATGTTTGGGACTACTATTCATTTCATCTCTGATCACTGACCATGCTGATTAAGATTGATAGAAGTTGTCTAAAACATCTGTAAAGCCCTATCTTGCTTGCCTTTAATCTGTATAACGAGGAGCCCTTCCCTCTCCCTTTATCTAGTGGAGATGCTAGACATCAAGCAAGCTACAGTATGTGTGAAAACTGTATGGTCTGAATGAGCTACAGTCTCCTTGGATACAACAAAAGAAAAAAAGGGGGGGAAATTGAAGTTTAAACGTTAGAAGCTAGGATAGAATTTCAACTTTTAGTTTGACATTTAAATAAGAATATTTTAAAAAAAATCATTTGTTTACTGTATTAAAAAAATTACCCATCAGCTCCAGTATAAGCGACTTCTTAACTTCCTTAGATAATAAATTCTACAGATAGTTCCTGACTTTAAAATACTGTGTTTCCACAAAAATACGACCTACATGGAAAGTAAGTCCTAGTTTGATTTTTACCTGTGCACCCAATATAAGCCCTACCACCAAAATAAGCCCTATTAAGATCTTGCCCACTCCAGGGTGCACATTAAAAATTAAGCGTGGGGGGGTGGAGCTGCCATACTACTTATCTTCGGATAGTTGCAGCCAGGCCTGGCACACCTCGGCTCATTTCTTCTGCCAGCAAGGCTTTCCTGAAGGCCTCTGTAGCTGATAATAAAGCTTCAGATCGATCCAGAGCTCTGTTATTGGCTACATAGGCCTTCAGGAAGGCCTTGCTGGCCTTGCAGCACAAAGAAGTTCCTGAAGGTCTCTGATAGCGAAAAAGTGGCCAGGGGCAACATGTGCAAGTGAGTGGAAACCCCGCACCCCCCCCCCCCAAAATAAAGACCCGGTGCCTTTTTCTGTGGCAAAAAATATATAAGATAGGGTCTTATTTTCGGGGAAACATGGGTAATTTGCTCAGCCCCTGTCTGAGGTTTTGGTGGTGCTGAAAGAAAATGACATGACAAGTCCTCATACCTATGACCACAACATGGTCACATGATTTCAGTTTGGGCACTTGACATTGGCATGTATTTACAATGATTGCAGTGTCCTGGGGTATGTATGACATGATTGGCATTTATGAATTGACTTCTAACAAGCAAAATCAGTTTGCTTAACAACCACATGATTCACTTAACAACCATGGCACAAAAGTCATAAAATTGAGTTTGACCCGGTTAACAACCCACATTAGTGGCAGACATTCCAGTTAATTTTGATGACCAGTTTTATTTCAACTTCTTTGATGCTAGATCAAAGGTAACTGGACTTTTACTTAAAAAAGTTATTTTTGGTAGGGCAAAAACTATATTTGGTAGCTTTGCTGGCTAGATAATGAACTTAGGAAATTAAGCATTGAATCTGTTTGCTCTCTGTTACCCAATTTTATTATTTATATAAAATGACATTCCCTATTGGGAAAGATTCAAATTCTACACTCAATCTATTGCTAGTTTGTACAAATTATGGAGAAAAATCACATTGCTTTGATTCCTATAATTCATTTGATATTGACTCTAAAAAGAAGAGAGGTCTTATTTCATCCTCAAATAATTTAGCTTTAAAATAAGGTTCTCTGTGATGTGCTGAGAAAATAGCAGAAGCTGGAAATGAGTTTTTATGTCTTAAGCTTAAGCGTTTGTTTTAGGAAGAGGTCATTTTAAATTCAGGCTTATCTTCCTTTTAGGTAAATAATGAATCTCTTGTGCACTTCCTTCAGTGTCCAAGGAAAGGGTTAAAATTCTGTCCCACTGCCCATGGACTGGATTAAAAACGTCTTAGTCCCGCCTTCCTTTCCCATGGTCCTCAGTTTTTTAATTCAGTCCACGAGCCCATCGGATGGAAAAATTTTCTCTCTTGTTTTTCAGTAGCTTCTTAGTCCCTTTTAAATTGGTTTTTTTCTCTTAGCCTAGTTAGTTTTTTCCTTTCCTTGGACACTTCCCCTTGGATTTTTTCTTTACTGGAGCTGATTCTCTTGATACTGCCTGCTGCCTCGTTGGAAGCCTTGCCCTTGGAGCCAGTTTTGCGCTCTTTCCAGAGCGGCGTGCTCCCCTGCCTCTCCAACGGTCCCCGCGCAAGGGAAACGCTGCGGGACGACGCGGCCGACACCAGCGGGTCCATCCGGCTCATCGGCAGCCTGTCCGGCGCTTGGGAGGCCCTCGCTTCGCCCGCGAGCCGCTGGAACACGTGGTGGCTGCACCCGGCTTCCCTGGACGAAGGACAACGTGGCCGGACTGGGCACAGTCATTTTGCGCATGCGCAGTCGGTGCTGGGTGTGAAAATCTTCCCGCCGATGTCCTCATTGCTGCCAGTGAGTCAGCAACGTCGGAGGAGACAGCCGGTCGGGTTGGGCAAGTGCTAGGCTTTGCGCCTTCCTCCTTGGGCCTAAATTTTGAAAATTTACCTTCCTGGGGCCTCCTTCTCTCCTGGTCAGCAGTTCCCTGGGGTTTTCCTCTCCTTGCCTTCTTCGGGCCTTCTTCTTCCCTCGGTGGCTTCTTACTCCTGCTATCCCTCATGGCTACCCCTGCTGTTAGCATTGGGGAGGAGGCGATTGTTGAGCTACTAGAGCAGGCCCCATCGCCCAGGGACGACAGGCCCTACAGCAGGAAGGCTGCCAGGGAGGCCATTAAAGGGATTTCCAGAGGTACTTATGCCAGAAAGGACACCTCGGCCCAGGATAGGGTGGATGCAAGGCGCCAGAAGGCCCTTGACCGCCATTTTGATAAGTCACAGAGGCAGATTACCACTACAGCCCAGGTGCATTGCATGGCTGATCCGGTCACCTCCCTGGAACAGGAGGCCTCTCATCCCTCCCGAGATGAGGACTGTGATATCTCCTCAGATCATTCCCAGGGTGGTTCCAGGTCTCCTTCAACTTCGGTTGGGGGTGGCACCGACCTCTATGATTGTGAGGACACTGGGGAAGAGGCCTCTGCCTATCAGTCCCCTCAGGTATCTTGCCCAGTCCCACAACCTGATTTGCCCGCTCCCCAGGCCCGGCCTGTGGAGGACCGTGGGGCTTCCCTATCTGCTGAAATGAGGGAGGTTATCTCAGCGGCCATCGCCCAGGGTATCAAGGACAGGGATGAGGCTCCCAGGCCGGCCTCCCCTCTGGCTACCGCTGAGTCCGTTTCTGAGTTGGACGACATTGCAGAGCCAGATCTCTCTGAGGATGAGGGGAAGGTGGCGGAGAAACCTGCCTTCAAGGGCCTGTTTCAACCTGCTTACTTTAAATCCATTCTTTACAAGGCCAAGGTCATTACTCACATGGATACCACTCCTCCGCCCGCTCAGGCCCCTCCCCCTACTCCTCAGGATCCTGTAGATCCTGATGACCCTAATGGCGGCCTGTTCGAGGATGAGGTTCAACCTCAGGAGTTGGCTCCGGCCCTGAAACTGTTCACTTCAATTGTGCAACGCCAGTGGGTTCAGCCCGCAACCTGGGCTACTCCAGGCGCAAATGACAAACACATTTATTCCGTGGATCCTTCCATGGATGAGCTCCTTAAGCTTCCTGAAGTGGATCCTCCCGTAGCGGCCATGATTTCAAATTCCATTCTTCCCCCTGACCTCCTCAAGGGCCTTAAGGCGGAGGACAAGCGGGTGGGTCTTGCCACAAGACCCACCAGGCCGCGGCCTGGGCCATCAGGGCTTCCACCTCTGCTTCTTTCTTCAGCAGGGCGTCCATTGCGTGGCTCTGGCAGTTGCTCATACGCCTGCCTCAGGGCGACTCCTGAATCTGCCAGGATGTTCGTAAAATCATGCTTGCGGTGCAATACACCGCAGATGCTTCACTTAACGCCGCTAAGTTCGCTTCCTGCGCTATGGCCTCCAATGTCACCTCGCGTCACCTTGTTTGGCTCCACCATTGGAATGCCGATATGCGATCCAAATGGAAACTGGCCTCAGTCCCCTTTAAGGGTGGCAAGTTGTTCGGGGAGTCCTTGGAATCTGTTCTCATTGAGAACAAGGAGAAGTGGAAGGTCATGTTCTCAGTGTCCCGCAAGCAGGACCGCAGGAATTCTTCCTTTCGCAGGCAGGGTTTCAAGCCTCCGGAGTCTCAGCCCAGTGTTTCTGCCTCTACCTCCTTCTCCCGCAATTATTCACAGGGATCTGACCGCGGTCAGGACAGGCAACCGTATAGGGACAGGTATAGGCACCAGCCCTACAATAGGTGCCCCTTTCGTGGCGGACAGGCCAACAGGCCCTACCGTCGTAATAAATGACCACCACTCCCGAACTCCCATTGGGGGTCATCTCCAGCTGTTTGCGGATCGGTGGAACCACGTCGGACGCGTGGGTGCTGCAGACAGTTCAGCTCGGCCTCACCTTAGAGTTCATTTCGCCCCCTCCCCGTCGTTTTCTTCGTTGCCCCATCCCCAGGTGTGTCTCCAAGAAGGGTCTCATGCAGGCGGAAATTCAGCACCTGCTAGAAATCAGGGCCATAGAACCCGTTCCCCTGGGTCAGGAGAGAAGAGGGTTCTATTCAATTCTGTTTCTGGTTCCAAAACATTCAGGGGGGTGGCGGGCAATTTTGGACTTAAAAGACCTCAATTTTCACATCGCTTACAAGAAGTTCAAAATACAATCCCTTCAGTCGATCCTGGGCTGTCTCCGACCAGGAGACATGATGATGTCAATTGACCTGGAGGAGGCTTACCTGGATGTTCCCATTCGACTGGTTCACCGTCATTTTCTCCGGTTCTTCTTTGCGGGCTGCCACTACCAGTACCGGGCGCTCCCCTTCGGTCTATCCTCCACACCACGAGTCTTCACCAAGTTGCTGGCCGCAGTGGCAGCGGACCTCAGGAAGCGCCCCATTCGTCTGCAATGTTATCTCGACGATATTCTGCTTAAATTCCCGTCGCGGGAGCCTTCCTCAAAGGGGCTGTGAATTTCGGCCTCCGGTGGTTCACCCGTTCCCATCCTGGGACCTGTCCGTCGTGCTCAGAGCCTTGTTGGCCGCTCCGTTTGAGCCTCTCAAGTCTTCATCCCTCAAACATCTCCTTCAAGACGGCGTACCTGGTTGCGATTACTTCTGCTCGTAGAATTTCGGAGCTGGCTGTGCAAGAAGTTGTGCTCCCGAATTTCTGCCCTCACCCTACCCACCCCAGGGAACGCCCTTGGCATGCCCTCGATGTGAGGAGGGCACTAAAACGTTACATCAAGCGTACGGCTTCCCATCGCCGCTCTGAGTCGCTATTCATCTCTTTCCTCCCAGCCACCCTGGGCCTCAAGGTGTCTTCTTCCACCATTGGCCGTTGCATAACTCTCGCCTATGAACACCAGGGCCGTCCTAAGCCTTCTGGTCTCACGGCTCATTCCACCCGCAGTGCTGCTTCCACGCTGCTGCTTGGGCTTCCCTGGCTCCTCTTGAAGAGATTTGCCGGGCGGCCATCTGGGTGACACCCTCGTTGTTTGTTAGACATTACAAGTTGGACAAATATGCCTCCGCTGACGCTGCCTTCGGGCGGCGGGTGTTACAGCAAGTTGTTTCATCTGTTTCCTAACCTATTCTGCATTCATGCAGGGGGGAGGTGTTTTTTGGCTGTTGCCCTCCCTAGTGACATATTGCTTGGGCATGTCCCTTTCCTTGGACACTGAAGGAAGTGCACAGGAGATTGACCATTGTCTTACCTGAAGGGTCCATGTCTGTGCACTTCCGCAGTGTCCAATCCCTCCCAGAATTTGATTTGTTGCCGGTTGCAATATTTCTTGTGGCATTCTTGCTGTGTTCCATGTTTTCTCTCTGTTAACAGTAAAGTTTTCTTGACTGAGCATCTGTCTCGATGGTCTTCTTTCGTCATTAAAAAAACTGAGGATCATGGGAAAGGAAGGTGGGACTAAGAAGTTTTTAATCCAGTCCATGGGCAGTGGGACAGAATTTTAACCCTTTCCCTGGACACTGCGGAAGTGCACAGAGATGGACCCTTCAGGTAAGACAACGGTCATTTTTTTGGTCTTGCTAACATTGCAGAACCATTTTTCTAGCTTCTGACATTTTGTCAGGCATTATCAATGTATAAGTCAGTGATGGCTAACCTTTTTCTCCTCATGTGCCGAAATTGAGTGCACGATAGCACACACGTGTGTGGCCACACCCATAATGCAATGTACCCCTGCACATGCGCACACAACCCCCGTGCTTCCTCTGCTCATAAGCGCAAACCCCCTCAAGATTCCCCTGCATGCGCACGACCCTCCCCTTGCCCTGTTTTGGGCCTAGCAGACCTCCCTAAAGCCTCCTGGGACCAAAAATGGGCCACTGGGAGGGCACCACACACACCCCATGCCCTGTTTTGCGCCTAGCATGTCTCGAATGCACGGCAGAGATCCGAAAATTAGCTGGCTGGCAGAAGGCACATAGACATGCACAGTGAAGCTAAGCTGGACGACAGTTCACGTGCCCGCAGAGAGGGCTCCATGTGCCACCTGTGGCATGCATGTCATAGGTTTGCCATCACGTTTATAAGTCTTTATGACTATGAGCGCTAGAACCTTACTATGTTTTGAAAACTGACAGTTGAGATGCTGAGGGAAATAATCTTCATTTGATTAGAGCTTCATTTTATTGATACTATTCTAGTTTTGTAGCATATGTGGGAGGGGATTATGTGATATTATTGTCTGGCACTGCTCCATAAATATCTTTTTAATGGTAAAGTGATACAGATGGGTTACTTATCGCCATTTGAAAACCGGCAGGCCAAGAGCATGGGTCACTGCCATTAGAAAAAGTGAGATTCTGTTAATTCAGCATGTAATATGTCTAGCTTTCTGATAGCTCACTTGCACAGTGACCTTGAAATCACTTATGAATCATTAAACTTCATTAGGACCTTGTCTCCTGCTACTGTAAGATGTCAGGATAAAAGTTTGTTTCTATGGTTTTCCAAATACATTCCTCAAGTTTAAATATGACTATGAAATTTTTGCATTCCAGCAGTAGGGGTTTTATTTTCCCTACTTCTTGTTTTATTCACTTTTCTTCGTCTACAGTCAAATGCTACTTATGTATGTGATTTACTCCAATTATAATTCATTAAAAAGGTTGAAAAGTGTGCGTGAAGGGTTTCGCCTTTAGTGAAGGATGTTAATTTTTCTTACAACTCTGCTGTAAAAAGGTGGTTAAAAATAGTTTTAATCAGATTGGAAAAGTAAAACAGCTATAGAAAGCAGTATGGTGCCACAAGAAGTTACCTTTTAAAATGCAAGTTAGCTTTTCTGCACGGTTTAATTCCATCTTTCTATTTTCTATTTCTTCTTTGCAACCTCTTTAATTTTCTTAAATATTTTACCTTCATGGGTACACAATTATCGTATTTTCTAGTAGCAGTGTTCATTTTTGAAAAAGGTAATTATGTCCACAGGACATTCTATTAGTGTTGTGTGTAGTAATCCAAAATGGCAGGGGATGGGAGGGGTGTCCCGATTTGATTTTCTATTTAAGATGCGGCATATTGTGAAACTATTCCTTTGAAAAATTTGTATGTGGGTGTACAGAAGGAAGGAGGGAAGAAGATATTCAGGTTTTCATTTCTGCATTGACTAGTGTGCAATATCCTATGGCATGGATACTCAAACTACAGCCCGTGGGCCACAGGTGGCCCGTTGAAGCCATTAATGCAGCCCACGCAGGACCACAAGGCTGCCCCCCATCCTTTGGCCGAGTGTAGGACTTGCCTTTGTGAGCCCTGCAGGCTGGAACTGAACGGTAAGTCCAACAATTTTGGTCTACAGAGACATTCTGGAGGTGGGGGAGGTAAAAAACGGGGCACACAGATGCCCTAGGAGGCAAAAAAACAAACAAACAGGTGAAAACAACCCATTTCTGGCCAAAAAATGTGCTGGTTTTGGCCTGCAGAATGCTTTTGGAGGTGTGTGTGTGTGCAAAACAGGGTGCACAGACACTCCAGGAGGCCAAAAATTGGGTAAGGGTTTGTCACCCTAACCTTCCCCGCCTCCAGAAGATAGATGAAGAGAGATAGATAGACACAGAGAGACAGAGGGAGGGAGGGAGAGGGAGAGAGAGCTATAAATTTCTCAAGCTCCTTGGGGGGCTGAGAAAAATTGCTGCAAAACTGAGTTTCCTGAAGTGGACCACTAGACTCCTAAACAACTGAAAAAACGATCTAGTAAAAAGAAAAGGCAACCAAAAGAGCAACATGCAAACAAAAGCAAATAAAACACCCCCAGGAGCAAAACAAATTAGAGTTTAATTTGTGTGCATTGTTCAATGGACTGTTAAATTGGCCACACACACCCAGTCACATGACACCTAGACACGTCCACTCACCTGATCTGCCCCCTCCCCCAACAGTCTGATGGAACGTGAATTGGCTCCCTGTTTAAAAAGTTTGAGGACCCCTGTCCTATAGTATGCAGGAAATATGCTTAATTGGAATATAGTTGTTTTTTTCCAGTCTGATGGCATATAAATATGATCAATCAGTCATCAATCCATATATTCCATGAAAGTTATTGGTACTGGAAGAAGACAAGAAACTGGCAGATGCATAGAGTGATGCAGAGATTGGGAAATACACTTGTTGTGTTTTTTTAAAGTCATTTTAGCTGCATTTGTCCTTGTTTTCTTCCCTGACTTTCCACCTAACCATTTGGGGTAGGTGATTCTCTGCAGAGATTTCTTAGCAGTGGTGGGTTCCAGATCCAGTTGCAACCGGTACTTATTGCCCGCGACGCTCCAGCTGCTCGACGGAGTGTCGTGCAGGCGCCGTATGCTCCATGTGTGTGTGCAAATGCCTCGGTCGGCTCAAATACTGGTAAGGAGTGGGGGCAGGCAGGTGAGCCCTCCGGAGCACCATACCGGAACATTACCTGGTGCTCCCAGCAGGCACCGATATGCCCGTACCGGGGCATACTGGTCGTATCCCACCACTGTTTCTTAGCGAAGCAGCAAGTTTTTGATGGGTAAACAAAGGAAAGCTGTGACCAAAAGACAGAAAAGAAAGTGGGTTGGGAGGAAAAAAGAGAGAAATTGGACTGATGATATGGGTGGCTGCATTCTGCTGTAACATAAGACAGGGTTTGTCTTAAGCCAGCTATCTCAGTCTTGGGGTCAAGCAAAGGAATCTGTCCAGCCCTTCGGGTGGATCTGACTCCAGCCCCAATTACTTCCTGTCAGGCTGATCAAAAGCGAAGATAGCTGGAGATGGTGGGAGTTTTAATATAGCTCATCTGGACCTGTAGATGGGCAGGTGTGGAAAGGCACAGAGTTTCAGATCTTTTATCGCTTCCAAATGTTGTATCTTGAACAAAATTAGCATCGTAACCCGAGTCTCTCTTACTGAAGATAATACATTGCTCTGATTCTTCCTAATCTTTAAGTCTGCTGGCATAAAACCTCCCTTGGGTTCCTGTCTTAAGTAGACAAGCACTGATTCGGTTGAAGCATTCCTCAGACAAATCAGACTTCTCCAAAATGAGGACTGAAAGAAGCTTTGCTTCATTTCTTTGCATTTTTATACTTTCCCATAGTTGATAACCGTCCTACTTATTAAGAAATGCAAGTGAACTGTCGGCTTATGCGCAGTTTATATCCTAGATATGAAAATACAAACAAATCGGAGAGGCCTCGGACATTTTGAGGAGAACTTCAATAACAGGAGTGAAAGTCAAGTTATATAACTCACTAGTGAACTCTTTTTTGGGCTTAGAACAGTGATGGCAAACCTTTTTGTAAAGACGGGCCAAAATTGTGTGCCCACACCCACAATGCAATGTGCCCTGCCCAACTGCGCATGTGAGTGACCCTCCGATGAATGCGTGCATAACCACCACCACACAGGAGGCTTTCCTGAAGCCTAGAGAGGGCAAAAAACAGCCTCCCCTGGCCCACCAGAGACCCTCCGGAAGCTGGAAACAGATTGTTTCCAAACTTCCAGTGGGCCCATTTTTCACCCTCCCCAGACTCCAGAGGCTTTCCTGAAGCCTGGGGAGGGTGAAAGTGGCCTCCCTCGGCCCTCTGGAAGCCCAAAAATCAGCTGGCCAGCACGCAACTGTGCGCTGGAGCTGATGGCTCGTGTACCGGCAAATATAGCTTTGTGTGCCACCTGTGGCATGTGTGCCATAGGTTCGCCATCACAGGCTTAGAACATCTTGTGTACTCCAGTACTATATAAGAAAACTTGTACAGGGTTGATGGTTTGCCTGTGAAGCTCAAGGCACAGTCCTCTAAAATTGACGCAGATTTGACACAAGCTATTTAAGGTTTCTTTCCCGCAAATATTGATCCACGGAAGCTCTACGATCTTTCATGCATGAATAAAAACATTCAAGGGCAAGTTATCCACCTCTGGGGCTAAGATGTCTTTTACTGAATAAGTAAGTAGCCTAGTTATTAAGCCTGAGGCCTTGCTGAGGTGTTTGGGGAAAACAATTGGTGCGAAGTGAGAACATTGCCGCCTTTCCCAAAGATTTTGGAAATCACTATTCTCAAAAATGAGCTTCTCTCCCCCACTTTCTTCAATATCTGCTTGAAGGGAAGGGTATTTTAAAAAGGCCTTATTCTCAGGTGCACAGCTCTGAGTGTCCATGCAAGGGTTAACTCAGCTCCGCTGCCCATTGGGCTGAATTAATTTACTGAAGTCACGCCTTCCTTTCCCATGATCCTTCAGTTTCTTAATTCAGTCCAAGCCCTTCGGACACGTTTTTATTTAGCTTAGCTAACTTTAAATTAAATAACTCAGAATATTAGGGATTTTTTTTTAGTCTTTTGCTTAAAGTCCTTCCTTTCCTTGTTGGAGCGACACGCAGAGCCTTCAGGAGCCTTCGCCTTGCCCAGGGAAGCCAGAACGCTCACCCGAGCGGCGGGCTTCTTGTTCCTCCTGCGGGGGGGGGAGTGGAGCCTCCGGAGCGACTTCCCAGTGTCGCCTCCTCCCCCCCGTTCTTCACCGGCAGGACCGTCCAAACCTCCGGCGGCCCATCCGGCATTTGGGAACCTCGCCATCGCCTCTAGACAGCCGCAGTCTCCACGAGAAGCCGGTAAGCTCCACGCCCGTCCCACGTGTAGCGGACGGCGCGGCCATCTTGGATCATCTGGAGGGCCAATCAGGGAGCTGTATTCTCCTGCCAGTGTCATTTCTAGCTGTGCCTTGCCGCCCTAACCGCATTTAGAGCTGGAGCGAGCCAGAGGAGCAGCGGCTTCGATGGCAAGCGCAGGATAGCCCCTTTCAGCCTTGCCCACAGCCAGCTTCGAGGGCTTCGGAATTCCAGCACCCGGCTCCTTCCTTCCAGCACGCTCTGCAGCCTACAGTCATCAGGTCTTGAGTCTGTTATCTGGGAAGAGTTCGATCCTGTGACTCCCGAGGACATGGACAGGATGCTGAGGCGGCTGAACGCCACCACATGTTTATTGGACCCGTGTCCCTCCTGGTTGGTACTGGCCTCCCGGGAGGTTACACGAGGCTGGCTCCAGGGAATTGTCAACGCTTCTTTGAGTGAGGGGTTTCTGCCGGCCACCTTGAAAGAGGCAGTGGTAAGGCCCCTCCTCAAGAAGCCCTCCCTGGACCCGGCTGTGCTGGCCAACTACCATCCTGCCTCCAACCTTCGCTTCCTTGCGAAGGTTGTTGAGAGTGTGGTGGCGCGACAGCTCCCTCAGCACCTGGAGGAAACTGTCTATCTGGACTCACGCCAGTCCGGCTTCCGGCCTGGGCACAGCACAGAGATGGCATTGGTCGCGTTGGTGGATGATCTCTGGAGGGCTCGGGATAGAGGCTGTTCCTCTATCCTGGTCCTGTTAGATCTCTCAGCGGCTTTCGATACCATTGACCATGGTATCATGTTGCGCCGGCTGGAGGGGTTGGGGTTGGAGGGCACCGTTTTACGGTGGTTCTCCTACCTCTCCGACCGGTCGCAATTTGTGTTGACAGGAGGGCAGAGGTCGACGTCGAGATGCCTCACTTGTGAGGTACCACAGGGGTCGGTCCTCTCGCCTCTCCTGTTCAACATCTATATGAAGCCATTGGGTGAGATCATCCGTGGTTTTGGGGTAGAGTTCCACCAGTATGTGGATGACACCCAGCTGTACATCCCTACCCCAGACCACCCCAACAATGCCGTGGAAGTGATGTCCCAGTGTCTGGAGGCCGTGCAAGTCTGGATGGGGAGAAACAGGCTTCGACTCAACCTGTCCAAGACTGAGTGGCTGTGGCTTCCGGCATCACGATATAGCCAGCTGGTGCCATCTCTGGCTATTGGGGCGAATCATTCACCCCCACAGAGAGAGCTCGCAACTTGGGCATCCTCCTGGACTCTCGGCTGTCGTTAGATGCTCATATGACAGCCGTGGCCAGGGGGGCTTTTTATCAGGTCCGCCTGATATGCCAGTTGCGCCCCTTCTGAATCGTGATGCTTTACACACGGTCTCTCAAGCCCTCGTTATCTCCCGCCTGGACTATTGCAACGCTCTCTACATGGGGCTTCCCTTGAGGTGCACCCGGAGGCTCCAGTTAGTTCAGAATGCGGCCGCACGGGGGATTCTGGGAGCCTCCAGATGCTCCCATGTGACACCTGTCCTGCGTGAGCTGCACTGGCTGCCTGTGGCTTTCCGGGTGCTCTTCAAGGTACTAGTAATCACCTTTAAAGCGCTCCATGGCAAGGGACCTGGTTACTTGCAGGACCGCCTCCTGCTACCAAATACCTCCCACCAACCAGTTCGCTCCCACAGAGAGGGTCTCCTCAGAGTTCCGTCAGCCAAGCAATGCCGGCTGGCGACCCCTAGGGGGAGAGCCTTCTCTGTGGCAGCTCCTGCCCTCTGGAATGACCTACCCCCCGACCTGCGGACAATCATGGACCTGCACCTCTTCCGTCGGGCCTTGAAAACCTACTTATTCCGTGCGGCCGGCCTGACGTAGTTTTTAATTGTTTTTACCAGGGGGTTTTATCTGGATTTTAGAACAGGCCACCGATTTAATATATTTTTAATGTATTTTTAGCGTATTTTAATGTATTTGATGTTTTCTATTGTTGCTTTTATTGTTGCCTGTTCACCACCCTGAGTCCCGGAAGGGAGAAGGGCGGTATAAAAATCTAATAAATAAATAAATAAATAAAATCAACAGGTCGTATATCTTCCCGCCCTTCCGCCCACTCCTTCCCAATCGCCCTCGGTTCTTATCAGCAGCCCCATGGAGGAAGAAAATTTTACAGAGGTGCCTGAGCAGGGGCTAGCTACCTGGGAAGACAGGCCCCTCACAAGAAAGGCAGCCAGGGAGGGCATTAGGGACATTAGCAGGGGTCCCTATGCTAGGAGGGATGAGGCGGCCCAGGACAGGGCAGAGGCCAGGAGCCATAGGGCCCTGGACCGCCAGTTTGATAGAGTCCAAAGGCAAACTATTGTCATAGCGCAGGTCCACAGGGAAACCTCTCCCGAGCCCCCTGAGGGGAGGAGCGTGGCCCAGCCAAGGGCCAACCCTTCCTATGAGAGGGAATCCCAAGATTTATCCCTGGATCAATCTTCTCTGGCTTCCCGGTCACCATCCCACTCCATTGGGGGTGGGACTGATCTATTCAACTGTGACATGGAGGTGGATGAGGGGATAGCCAACCCTATCCAACCTGTAATACAGGAACCTCCTGCATCCATTCCAGAGGGGGTGGGGGGGCACCCCATAGAGGATCAAGGCCCGTCTCTCTCAGCTGAGATGAGACAGGTGATCAATGCAGCCATTTCCCAAGGCATTGCACAGGGGCTCAAGGATCGCACAGAGGCGCAACCCCAGGGCCCCAGAAGTAGGCCACGCAATGCCAGCGCCTCCTTGCCCCACCCTTCAGTGATTAGCACCGAATCCATCACTGAGGCAGATGACCTGGCAGAACCTGAGCTCTCTGAGGACGAGGGTGTGACCACAGACAAGCCCGCCTTTTCGGGCCTGTTCCAGCCGTCCTATTTTAAATCCATCCTTCACAAGGCAAAGACCATAACGCACATGACGGTCATACCCTCTACTTCTCAAGCGACCTCAGATCCTCAGGTCTCCACAGACCCTGAGGATCCCAGTGGGGGCCTCTTTGAGGAGCCAGTTACTCCCCAGGAACTGATTCCTGCACCCAAACTATTTAAGGACGTTGTTCAGCGCCAGTGGGTGCAACCCGCTACGTGGGTCTCACAGGGTGCAAATGACAAGAAGCTCTATTCCGTAGATCCCAGCATGGAGGAGCTACTTAAGCTTCCGGAGGTCGACCCTCCGGTCGCTGCTCTGACATCAAACTCTGTCCTTCCACCAGATTTGTTAGAGGGTCTTAAGGCAGAGGACAAACGGACCCGAGCGTTCATGTCATAAGACACATCAGGCTGCGGCCTGGGTTTTTCCCTTCTATTTCTTATTCTGATGCTGTGGTGAGGGAACCTAAATTACTATGCTCTTGTCACTGTTACTATTTCTTATAATTTGGAGTGCCTGATGAACAGCCAATTTGCCATCTCTTCAGATCAAGGTAGAACAAGCAGTGTTCCTTCTTGTTTCCTTCTACTTCCTCACTCAATTTCCCATGAATCTTTTAAAAAATCTGGTTAAGATTCAAGGAAGGAACAAGTTGGAAGTCAATTTGCTAATAGGGATTGTGGGAGATGCTTTTTTTTTAAAGAGATGCTTCCTTTAAAAAAAAAAAAAGAAATCAATAGGAGGTATTTATTTCTGCTGGGTAGAATGGCAGTAATGCTTTGGGAATATTTGCAGCCACTGGACCTCAATCTTCCAAGATGAAAAGGTATAGATTGTTTGATGGGTCTATTCCCAATTAGCCAATAAATCTGATTGTATTATTTCTGATGCTAATAATGGAGCGATTTGGGGGCCTTTTGAGGAATTTATTTGCTTTTGCTGTACAGTTTCTTGACATCTAATGGGGTCATGGCAAGGGGTAAACCTTGCCTGTATTGTCAACTGAGGCTGTATCTGTTCTCCAGATGAATAGTCACCATTGAAAAATCAGATTCCACTCTCTGCTGCCTCTTCCAGGTTCCCTGGTCCTCTCAAGTCCCACTCTTACATCTCATGAGTTAGTTGACCACAAAAGTCACCCAGTGCTGCATCTTGGTGTGACAGATGAGGAGCAGATTGTGAGGGTGGGAAGGGAACAGGGAGCCACTGTAAACCTCAAGAATACATTTGAGGATATGTGGATGTCAAGCCTGGAAACCATCTTGGGCATTGTATCTTCAGCTACATTTACTTACAAGGTATTACTTGGAACCTGACAGTGGAAGTGTGCAAGCAAGGCAAACTTTTGCAGACAAATAATTTATGGGCTTGCCAAACTGACCAGCATTTTTATTTAACTAAGCAGAAAATTTTAGAGGAATCCCAGTAGATGAAGTTCATGCTGCTTGAAGAAATAGGATAGGGCTTGTCAGATCATTTATTTAAGATTCCTATTTCTATTTCTGTTCGTAAATCCAATCAGTCCCATTTGAGCAGAATTCATTATTCTATATCAGTGGTGGGCAAACTCATTAGTCAAGGGAGCCAAATATCAACAGTACCACGCTTCAAATTTCTTTTGAGAGCCAAAAGGTGTGGCCTGTTTTGTGGGAGTGGCTCAGCGGTCATGTGACTAGGTGGGCGTGGTCAATTTGAAAAATGTGGTAAAACTCACTTAACGATGGTCTTGCTTAGCAACCAAAATTTTGGGCTCAATTGTGGTCATAAGTTCTTTCTCTCTCTCTCCCCCCCCCCCTTTCTTTCTTTCTTTCTTTCTTTCTTTCTTTCTTTCTTTCTTTCTTTCTTTCTTTCTTTCCTTCTTTCTTTTTCTTTCTTTCTTTCTCCTCTCTCTCTCTCTCTCTCTCTCTGTATCTCTGTATCTGTCTCTCTCTCCTCCCTCCACCCATCTCTGTCACTCTGTGTGTGTGTGTGTCTGTCTGTCTCTCACTCACTTAATCATTCTGTCTCTCTCTGTCTCTCCCTCCCTCCCTCTCTCTGTCTCTCCCTGTCTCTGTGTGTGTCACCCTCTCTGATTCCCTCCCTCCCTCTCTCTGTGTCTCTGTCTGTCTCTCCTTCTTTCCCCGTCTGTCTCCGATTCAATCCCTCCCTCTGTCATTCTTTCTCTGTGCCTCCCTCCCTCCCTCCCTCCCTCCCTCCCTCCCTCCCTCCCTGTCTCTGTCTGTCTCTGTCTCTCCCTCCCTCCCCCTCTGTCTCTCTCTGTGTCTGTCAAGCAGCGGAAGGGCCGGCATGCCAGCTGGGGAGGCTATGGCTGCCTTCTCCCACAGCGGGCGAGTGAGTGAGCGGGCGGGGCGAGCACCCGAGGCTACTGCCACCTTAAGCGCCACCGAGGCTGTCGCCCGGCAGGTTGCCCGGCAGGGGCGTCGGGCAGGGAAGCCAGGTGCCTCTCCACTGGCTCCCTCCAACAGCCACCACAGCGCACGTTCTGGGGCCGCACGCCCACCTCCCTCCCAGCCATGCCTGGCGGGCAGCCCCAGAACGTGTGCCGTGGTGGCTGTCAAAGGGAGCCGGTGGAGACACGGCTGGCTTCCCTGCCCGACGCCTCTGCCGGGCGACCTGCCAGACAACCTTCGGTGGCGGGAGCGGAGCGTCGCAAGGCTCGGGGGTAGCAGAAGCAGCAGCAGCCACCTATGCCGCAGACGGAGTCTGCCCGGCGGAGGAAGAGCCACACTCCAGGGGCCAAAGAGCCGCTTGTGGCTCACAAGCCGCGGTTTGCCGACCACAGTTCTATATACTTGCACAAAAGGAAACCACTGTAGTTTTGCATATTTTTTCAAATAAAAGCTTGAGAAAATGCAGCTTCCACCAATGTAAGCAAAATTTTTATATATCTGATTTCTGTACAGTGAATGATGTCCCTTAGGGGGAAAAACAACAGGCTGGTGCATGCCTTTGTTTCATTACTGCATGGCTTGCATATCCTCATAAGTTCAGCTTTAGATGAGATTTAAAATTGCATGATTGATGATACAAATAAATACTCACATTCTTACATCTAGGGTGGCAACAGAGATTTGTGGAGGTGCATTTATATATTTATGCATGTGCAACCAATAAGTCATATTTACATAATCAGTTCAAGGAAATAGACATCTGTATCATCAATCATGCAGCAGTATTTAATAAAGTACTATATTTGCAAAAGATTATAATTCAAAAAGCAACCTTTTCTCCTTCCTGCTTGAATATAGGAGATCTGTATCCAATCCCTCAATTTACCTGACGGATGAAAAAAAATGATTTCTATCTGAAAAATCAGATGCTGGTGTCTTTTAGCAGTGGGGAATTTTGACCACCTAAATGTTAAATTTCAGTTCCATTATCCTTGACCACCAGCCTACTAAGGAAAGCCGATGAGAGTGGGAGTCCAGCAGCATCTGAAGGCTATTGCTGTTGTCCATGTGTTCCTTCCAAGTTCAGGAGGAAAGAAATATCATAATTCACCTTTTGTGATTTGGAATTCACTGGGCCTGCCTGTTGGCTTTTACGTTCTAAAAAGTTAATATTGATATCAGAAAGAGGGTGTGTTTTGTTTTTGTTTTTTTGTAATTTAGGTCCATCAAAGCATTACACTGTCACAAGCAAAGAGATAACACAACTTCTACTATTGTTATCTTCTAGCACAGAGATGGCGAACCTATGGCACGGGTGCCACAGGTGGGACGGGGAACTATTTCTTAGGGCACGTGAGCTGCAGCGCGAATGTGTGTGCTGGCCAGCTGATTTAGGCCTTCTTTTGAGGCCATTTTTTGCCCTCTGGAGGCTTCAGGGGAGCTCCTGAAGCCTCTGGAGGTGGGGCGGGGAGGCTGTTTTCACCCTCCTTGGGCTCCTAGAAAGCCTCTGAAGCCTGGGGAGGGCGAACAAAGTGTGCCAAAAGCAGGGGGTCGCACACATTGCATTATGGGTGTGGCACGCCCACTCACAACCCCCCTGCGCTCCCCCCGCTTTTGGCACACGAGCCAAAAAAGGTTAGCCATCACTGTTCTAGGGTGTTCAAGATGGCTTCTCCATGTTTGTGTAGGGTTATTTTGTGATTGTTTGGAAAGAGTCTGAGCCTAGTAAAACCATGCATATATTTAAAGTGGGGGAAGCATATTAAAATACCAGTATTTTGAGAGTAGGTAGCTCAGCAAGATTCCCTATATCCCATCTTAGTTTGAGTTTCAAAAAAGAATTAATAAGACAGGAAGAATCACAAATATCCACATGGGTGAAAACTGTGCGGTATTTTCATTTCAGACTTGATGTTCCATATTGTTACATGCCATCTAATATTTTTGGGTGCGATAAATGGAAAGATCATAGTTCAGTGGTAGCACAACTATTTGCATATAAAAGTCTATGTTAGTCCCAAGCATCTTTTGAACAATTTGAGCACGCTTGTAGATCAACCTAGAGCAGTTATGGCTAACCTTTTTAGTGTCGAAAGCGTGCCTGTGCCCAACAGCGCCCGCATGCCCGCACCCATAATGCAATGCGTGTGTGACCCCCCCACACGTGCCCCTCCTGCATGTGCGCCCACCTGAATGTGCACATGTGAACCCCGCACATGTGTGTGTGATTCCCCTTGCGCCCCATTTTAGGCCTCGTAGGCCTCTGTGCAGTCTCCTGGGAGCAAAAATTGGCTGGTGGGGGGGGCACGCCCCACCCACCTTTCCTCCCTGCATTTGCGCATTCACCCGGCCATGCATGCAAACGTGTCTCCCACTTGCACCATGCACCCCACACATACGCAGCAGAGAGCTGAAAATCAGCTGGCTGGTGGGAGGTGCATGAGCATGCGTGGTGGCGCTGAGCTGGGTGACTGCTCACGTGCCCGCAGAGACGGCACTGCATGCCACCTACGAATTTGGCACGCATTCCACAGGTTGACCATCATGGACCTAGAGCCTTCCAAATGTTTTGAATTTTTAATTCCCCTCCACTCCAATCAACAGGATGAGTAGCAAGAAAATGTGGAGGCTGCACTTTAAAAAGTCACTAGCTTGCCTGCCCCTGGTTTGAATAATAATAGACACTAGACCGTGATGGCGAACCTATGGCACAAGTGGCACGCGGAGCCATTTGTTAGGGCATGCGAGGTGTTGCCTTGTCAGCTCCAGCACGCATGTGCGCGCTGGCCAGCCGACTTCAGCCTTCTTTTGAGGCTGTTTTTCAGCTGGAGGGCTGAAAAACCAGCCCTATGGCCAAACAGGAAGTTTGGGAATGGATATCCGGTTTGCTTGTAGGGCCGTTTTTTGCCCACTGGACTTCCCTGAAGCCTTCAGAGGGAGAAGACTGGCCCTATGGCCAAACCGAAAATCACTTCTGGTTTGGCCGTAGGGCCGTTTTTGGCCCTCAGGAAGCTTCACTTCTGTTCCTGAACTTCCAGTTTGCCCATAGAGCCATTTTTTCGCATTCTGGAGGTTTCAGGAAAGCTCCTGAAGCCTTGGCAGGGCGGGGGAGGCTATTTTTCCCCTCCCCAGGCTCCTAGAAAGCCCTTGGAGCCTGGGGAGGGTGAAAAAAGCACATAAAAAGTGGGAGGGTGTGCTGGTCATGTGCACATGCATACAGAGGGCAGTGGGAAGTGTGTGCATGTGTGGCACGCCATGCACGACCTCCCTGTGCTTCCCCCGCTTTTGGCACACGAGCCAAAAAAAGGTTCGCCATCACTGCAGTAGACGGACACAGGGTCTGCTTCAGGATTACACAACTTCCTTTGTTTTTGTCAGACATTTCCTTTTTGTGCTGTAGTTCTTGGCTAGCCAAGTCAAGGCATCCATTTTGAAGCGTAAAGTTCCTTGAAGTAAAATCCAGCAAAGTTTTCCAAGGCAACCAAACTTTTTATACCTATAAGCCCGGGAACAGCTCTGCTAATGATCTGGCAATACTGGGAAAGGGCAGGTTGGTGAAATACCATTCTAACAGCATTGGATTCCCCCGCTCCCCACTTTTCCCCGTGAAAGAATTTTCTGCAATAGTTTGACCTCTTAGCTAATTTTAAATACTGATTTGACATAGATAAAAAGATCTTAGAGGGCTTAACTCTTTCTCATTTGTCTAAACTCAGGAACAGCGAGGGGTGTGTGTTGGGGAATTTAGTTTCTTTTATATTTAGACCCTTGCAGGTTTCACGCTTTGCTGTACTAAATTGGTAATGCAGGATTTGTCAGTGGAAGTAATCCTGCTACTTCTGTTTTGAGTTTCATATTTCCTCCCTATGGATTTTGTACATGGTTAGGTGGTACTTATTTCCTACAAATGAGTTTAATTGCTGGTTGAATTGATCACCCAATTGTAGAACCTGTTCGCGAGACAGTCCCCTTCTTACAGTTGGGTTGCATCAGTTTTTAATCTGTAAACGAGAGTTGTGCAAATGGAAAACCCATGTTATGCCAGCATCTCTTTCACTCTGGGCAGGATACAACAATCCAGCTTTCAAGGTCGTGTACATAGCAGTCGCTCATACCTTCCTTCAGAACAACCACTAGAAAAATTGGGCTATCTTGAAGAGTTGATGTGAGACCTAAGGCATGAAAGGGAAGGCACAGAAATAAGAAGTTGTATACGGGTAGTCCTCAACTTATAACAGTTCATTTAGTGACCATTCAAAGTTATAATAGCACCAAAAAAGGTGAGTTATTTATTTATTTATTTATTTTATTTATGGAATTTATATTGCCGCCTATTTGCACATGGCGACTCAAGGTGGCTTAGGGAATATAAAGCCCCACATAAAAACAAAACTAATTTAAAAAGAGTCATATAATAAATTAATATATTAAAATCACCCTCTGCCCCGGCGACAGCACCTCACACCAGCCATTTAATGGACTCCATCCTACTATGGGTTCTCTAGGCTCGCTGGCAGAACCAGGTCTTTAACGCCTTTCAGAAGTGTGCTAGAGTGGGAGCCATTTTAATCTCTGTGAGGATGAAGTTCCAGAGAGAGAGGGCCATCACAGAGAAGGCCCTTCTTTTGGTCCCACCAGGTGTATCTCCCTAGGACAGGTGTCAGCAACGTGTGGCTCCTGAGCCACATGCGGCTTTTCCCCTGCTGTGGCTCCCTGTCAGCTGGCTGGCTCCACCCCTCACCCTCTCCTCCCGTCCTTACCTTCTCCTCATGTGGCCTGAGAAGGTAAGGATGGCAGCGGGGATGGAGACTCACTCCATATTCTAGATTGGGAAGAAAGCGCCTTTCAGCTTTTCTAGGTCTCCCTCATGTGTGATGAACAAAAAGCCAGGATTCGGTAACAACAACAAAGAGCTTTCTTTAATCCAGTAACAAGGCAGAGCCTTAGAACACAGCGGGTACTTGAAGCAGTTTAAAGTCAGTGCTGGGAGCCTCTGCCTACCAGCACGTTTTCTGTAGTTGGAGTCCACGCCTAACCCTTAGCCACCACCTGGTGCTCCAAACTCCCTCCCCCTCTCAGCTGTGTGGAGTGCTTTTGGCTGTACTTCTGGGTCGATGGGATGTCATCAGTATGCAGACAGCTATAGGAGGCTTTTTGAAGTTCTCCTGTAGCTGCTAGCCTTGCTCCGCAGTCATCCTTCTTTGCCACTATGTAATTCAACACCGGCATTACCAATCTCCCCCCCCCCCCCCCGAGAATATGGTGCCTCGGTTTTAAGCTCGACAGCACCCCTGTACTTGCCTCTCATCTCGTGGGCATTTCTTCTGGTGCTTCTTGGCGCTGCTTGCACTTCAGTCACTCAGCAACTTGATCTCCTCCCCAAGACACTGCCGATGCTCCACGTCGTAATGGGCTCCAGGAGGAGGAGGGGATGCCGTTTCCCCCATTATAAAGCACTGTAAATTTAAGCGCCGTAAATTTAAATGTGCTGTGCAAGGCGCTGCAAGAGCAAAGAGCAGGCTATGGAGGCGGCGAAAACAGTGGCGTCAGCAGGCGCTCAGCTAAAATTTAGTGCACTTCACAATGGGGAAGATGCCGTCCCTTCCTCCTCCTGGAGCCCTTTACAATATGGAGCATTGGCTGCAGCTGGGCTGGGCTGGGCTGGGCCAGTGTCTTGGGGCAGAGAGAAAGTTGTGCGTCTTCCTGAGGTGTGTGCAGCACAAAGAAGGGCCCGCGAGATGAGAGGCAAGTATAGGGGCACTTCGCCCTTGCTCTGGAATATGGAGCAAGTCTCCATCCCTGCCGTCTCCCTTACCTTCTCAGGCCACACAAGGAGTGTCTGGTAGGGGAGGGAGAGGGATGGACCACCCAGCCAATAGGGAGCCACAGTAGGGGGACGAAAGATCTTTATTTATTTGGGAACCTGAACTTGACTCTTGATTTAAATCATATGGTAAAAAGCACCCAAAGAAGAAGAAAGAACAGCAAAAAACACCACCACCTCCCAACCCTTGCCTGTTTTGGGAAATGGTTCGACAGGGAACACACACACACACACACACACACACACACACGGGGGGAAGAGAGGTTGGAAAAGAAGAGGGAGAGAGATGAGAGAGAAAAGGGGAGAAAGAGAGAGAGAGATGAGAAAATGAGGGAGAGAATGAGAGGAAAAAGAAACAAATGAGAGAGGAGGAGGGAGAGAGATAGATGGACAGAGAAATGAGAGAGGGGAGAGAAACAAAGGAAAGAAAAAGGAGAGAAAGGGAGGAAAGGAGAGGAAAAAGAGAAAAACAAGAGAGAGACCCATTTCCCATAGAAAACACTTGGTGCCATAAAATCCAGGTAGGTGTGGCTGGGGGGGGGGATCATGTGACTAAGTGGGAGTGATGTTGAGTTGGCCACGCCCAGCCAGGTTTTGTAGCTCCCAGTGTTTTCTGTGGAAAACGGGTCTAAATGGCTCTTTGAGTGTTTAAGGTTGTAGACCCCTGCCCTAGGGGATGGGATCCGCAACATATCCTGCCTTCCCACTTAGATGGGTCAGATAGATGTGATCAGCAAGAGACGGTCCCTCAGATAACCTGGTCACAAGTCATGAAGGGCTTTAAAGGTGACAACCAGCACCTTGAATTGCACCCAGAAGCAAATTGGCAGGCAATGCAGCTCCTGTCGGAGAGGTGATACATGTGCACACCAGGGTCGGCACAAAGCAATGCGGGCTGCTGCATTTTGCACCAACTGGAGCTTCTAGATGCTATCCAAGGGCAGACCCATGCAGAGCATGTTGCAATAGTCAAGACAGGAAGTGACATGAGTGACTGTGAATAGGGATTGTTGGTCCAGGTAGAGTGTAACTGGTGCACAACCTGCAGTTGCACAAAGGCCATCCTGGCCATGACCACCATCTGCTCTTTAAGCAGGAGTCACGAGTCCAGGAGAACCCCCCAGATTACGCGCAGGGTCTGTTTGGGGTGGAGCCACCCCATCCAAGACCAGTGGTGGCAATTCTCCCTGAGCCAACGAACCGCAAACCCACTCTGTCTTGCCAGGGTTTAGTTTCAACCCATTATTCCACATCCAGCTCCTAACACCCTCCAAGCATTGCGAGAGGGAGGAACGCGGCATCACTTAACTCACCACATGACCGTTTTCACAATTATCACCACTGCAGCATTCCCACGATCATGTGATCAAAATTCAGACACTTGGCAACTGGTTCATCTTTATGATCATTGCTATGTCCCAAGGTCATGTCATCCCCTTTTGCAATCTCTTGACAAGCAAAATCAATGGGGAAGCTGGATTGACTTAACTGTGTTACTAAGTTAACAACGGCAGCAATTCACTTAACAAGAGTGGCAGGAAAGGTCCTAAAATGGGGCAATTTACTTTGGCCACTTAGGCTTGGACATGGCTAAAATTTCTTAAGACATATGATGTGATGTGGATAGGTAAGAAATTGTATTGAAAAACCTGAGTGAAGCAACATTGCACAGTTGATTTGTCCTTTCTCTGTGAAATGACACAATTCTCTTCTTATAGGTATGCCCCTGGCTTCTTCTTCAACCATTTTCTGTGTTCCTCTGCATTTCCCCCCATGCTTCATGGTCTTAAACCTAAGCTGTTATTGGCTGTTTAGACCATGGCAGCAACCATAGCATCTCCAGATGCATTGTCCACGCTGGCAGAGATTAATGGGAATTGTAATCCAATAGATTTGAAGATGCCAAACTAGGAAAATGTGGTCTTATCAGAATGTATCATCTTAAAGCACCCTGCCACTTGAAATAAAACGACTGGTGATTTCTCTTTGACTGCATTGGTTTTGGAACACCTTAAGAACATTTTCATGGACCTGACTTTGATATATATTTATATCATGAAGCCCTTTTTCATTGGTGCAGGCTTTCCAAAATACAGTATATCGCAGTGATGAACTTTTTTCTTATGGAATGCCAAAATTGTGTATGCACATGCATGTACACACGACCCCCCCCCCACAATTGCGCATGCATGCACGACCCGTCCCCAGACTCTGGAGGCTTTCCTGAAACCTGGGGAGGGCGGAAACGGCCTCTGCCAGCCCCCCCGGAAACAGATCATTTCCAAACTTCCAGTTGGCCTGTTGGGGCGTTTTTCACCCTCCCCAGCCTCCAGAGGCTTTCCTGAAGCCTGGGGAGGGCAAAAATGGTCTCCTGGCTAGTGTATGCATGTAACCACTAATCAGCTGGCTAGTGTACGCATGTGCACCGAAGCGGACGGCTGGTGTGCCACCAAATATGGCTCCACGTGAAACCTGTGGCATGCATAGGTTTGCCATCACGGGTATATAGCAGTAGCACTCAGACTTATAAACAATGCTTTACAGCCCACTTTAAGCAGTTTCCAGAGTCAGCATATTTCGCCCAGTAATTTGGTGTCCTCATTTTACCCACCTCGGAAGGATGGAAGGCTGAGTCAACCTTGAGCCTGATGAGATTCGAACTGCCAAATTAGAGGCAGGAGAAGTAGCCTGCAGTACTGCACTCTAACCACTGCACCACTGTATGTTCCATCACATGCTGTGAGTTTAATTAATTCTCCTGTGTGCTGCTTGGAGAGTCCAACTATGGGTTAATTCTGCCTGACTGCCCTCTGGACTGGATTGATTTTCTTGAAGCCACGCCTCTTTCTGTGTGCTTGCCAGAATTTCAATCCAGTCTGAGCCCAATTGGACATGTTCTGTTGGTTCTCCTACAGATTATTCTAACAGGACCTAGTTGAACTCTCCAAAAGCAATTTTATTTTAAATTTACAGCTTCGTTTGGTGAGTTTTACTTTGAAACTCACAGAAGAGTGCTTCCTGACGCGTCCTGGGTTCGCCCGGGCGCGCGCGGGCTCCGTTTATTGGCCCCAGGCTCGGAGTGCCTAGGGAGCCTGGAGCGCTTCGGTTAGTGGCCAGAGTGCCCTGCCGCCTAGCGCTGCCCTGCTGGAGCGTCGGATCCTTTAAGGTTAAGCCTCTGTCTGAGATCAACACCTGGTGCCTTCATGGACACACAGTGCCCCTATAGTTTTCGTAGCTAATGTAAATCAGGTTTGCTCTTGCTATCTTCTGTCATGTTTTGTCACTTTCCACAGTAGCCTTCAGCACTGCAGTTTTGTACTGGCTTCCAGTCCCAACTAGCCTCGAACTCCCCAACTGTGCTTAACTTTTCCAGAAGAAGCTACGATTGGCTCAGTACTACTGCCACATAGCTGAGTGATATTTATTGTTGTGCTTCTGTTACACTAAATTTCTGGTTTTTCTATCAAGGTGTGCATCTGTTGATCTTTATACTCTCCTAAGGGTGGGGAGTATATTTAATCTTTTGTGAATAAATACGTGCAATACAACATTCCTATCTGGCTTGTCAGGAAAAAAAATACTCTTATTTGGAAAGATTGAAGATCCTGATCTCCTTAGACATCCTTCATTAACACTAAAGAGTCTTAAATTGTACTGTCACCCTCCTTTGCCAGGGGCAAATCAACGGATAGACTTTCAAATACGACGTCCACCATGATTCATTGGTATCTGGGCTACTGCTACTTTCATCTCGCCTAAAGGTGTCTTATGTATTTAATGACATAAAAATAGAATGAAGATCAATTTCCCTTCCCCTTTTATTTATTATTTGTTTATTAAATTTATATGCCGCCCACCTCACTATCAAGCAACTCTAGCATATGACATTTTTGATGACATGAAAAGAGAATAATAATCAGAATAGAGCTGAATGGGATCTTGGAGGCCTTCTAGTCCAACCCCCCCTTCAAGCAGCAGACCCTGGCCTACACCATTTCAGACTTACTGCCCAGCTTCTTCAGAAAAACTTCCAGTGATGAAGCACCCATAACTTCTGAAGGCAAGCTATTCCACTTGTTAATTGTCCTCACTGTTACGAAGTTTCTCCTTAATTCCAGGTTGCTTCTCTCCTCATTTAGTTTCCATCCATTGTTTCTTCTCCTCCCCATTGCTTTACTAAGGAGCATTCTTTCCCTGGCAAAGATTTATATTTTTAAAGCAATGCCACCTTAGAACGTGCAGTGATAATTTGATTTTTAATGTATGCTTAGATATCACATAATTTGCTATGTGAATTTTGATGGTGCAAATTGCATAGACCTTCTTCAGTCAAGCAGAATCGCTTCACAGTAATAGTTGCAATGTAACAATAGTCAAGCAGTTATTTTGGTGGTGTGACACGTAGGGCTTTACCCACAAGTACGAAACACCACATGAAGTAGCACATACTGTAGCTGACTTTGACTGATCCTGAAAAGCTGAACAGGATCAGATCTGGTTATTATTTGGAGAGAAGACCAACAGAAAATCCTCCAATGGGGAAACTGGCAAAGTTTTTTAAGCCTTAGAAAAAGGCAGTTGATTCCCAGGAGCTGGTAAAAGATGTGTTAGGACTGGTGCTATGTGATATAGCTTACCAACTTGGCCACAGCATTTTCCAATTGAGGCTTTGAGAGTGTTTCAAAGATGAGACATGGAGAGTGCCTCAAAATGACAGTTTTTTGCAATTATTAGGGCAGGATCATTGAAGAGACTGAGATGCTGTGACGTTCCTGAGGTTAGGGGACCAAACACATACACTCTTCTCTGATTTTTACTAGTGACCTAAGCAACTACAGGACTTTGAATTCCCAACTCTCAAAATTGCCCCAACTAAACCCCATCGATAATGAGGGAGTTAGCAAGATCTACAGGAGAGCAGCCAAAAACTCACCTCTCAGGGTAATCCAGTCAGTGGATCTACTCAATGTCCAGATTTGAAAATGGAAACATATAGAATTAATAATGTAAAGAACAAGGGACTCATCAATTAATGTTTAAAATGTAGGTATTACCGTGTTTCTTTAAATGCATAGAATGGACAGCTGTCAGGTTCTTACGATGGGTGTAAGTCACTTGCCTGAAAGAGCAAGGTAGTGTATGTATGTACATACATACATATTACATTTTATTCCTATAGTTGCCGTCGCAACAAGTGACTCTGGGCAGCATACCTTCTACTCTGCTTCCTTGCAAACTGGATCACCCTCAATTCCTCTTTGTAGAAATGCAGAGTTCACAGCGGGTGGCAACCCCATGTCAAAAGTGGGCTGTTCTCAAAAAAGCCAAGTGTGATTGGTTAGCATTTGGATAACAGACCACTACGAGATTCAGAAGATTAAGCTAGACTGGGAATGGAAAAAAAAGTCTCAGAAGGTGGTTGAGTTAAACATTTCCATGTTGCTGGGAATTCAATTTGATTTAAGGGGAGTTTTTACGTAAAAAGTCAGCCACTTTGGTTACAGTAGTTAAAGGCACCTGGTTAGAAACACCCAACACATTTCCTCTTATATTGCTATTTATAGGGGGGGGAGGGGAGGGAGAGTCCTAAATTTTCCACTTTGCTAGTTTTGGTTTGAGCCAGTTGGGCGTGGTGTCATGGCATCAAACTAGAAACTGGGAGACCTTGAATTCCAGCTCCTCCCTTAGGCCTAAAGCCTGTTGGGTGACCTTGGGCCAGTCATTCTCTTTCAGCCCTGGGTAGGAGGCAAGGGCAAGGCTAAGGCTGAAAAACCCTGCCAAGAAAATCTCAGGGAGTTTTCTAGGCGCTCACCAGCCAATACTGACTCAGGGGGATTCCGCCCACTAAAGAAGGATGCTCGGTTCAAGGCTGATAAAACAGTTAAAAGCGAGTACACTGCTGCTTTAGCTTTCCTGATCTTCCTGTCCCCTACACATGTTAACACAGTGAAGGATTGGGGAAGAAACCACTTGCCTTCCTTAACAATCTATTAATGTTTTACAGGCAGCTTTTAACTTTTTAAAAAGTTAAGATGTTAGATGCCTTTGGTGTAGCTTTGAAGGGGGGCTTTGTATGTATTCAAATACCTCTGTGCTCTTGGCTCAGTTTGGATTGTTTGTTGTTGAATAAATGGTACCTATGGAAATAACCAAGTTACCTGTGATTGCTTCAGGATACAGAAGTTGTAAGAATAAAACCTTGTCAAGTGGTACCTATAGTCAGTTTAACTATGATTGCTTTAGGATACAGAATTTACCTGGTTGTCGAATAAATGGTATAAATAAAAAATCGAATAAAGTCAAATAAATTAAATACCTGTGATTGCTTCAGGATGCAGAAGTTGTATGATTCAAACCATGTTGAATAAATGGTAACTGTGGGAGTAACCAGGTTAACTGATTGCTTCAGGATACAGAAGTTGTAGGAATAAAACCTTGTCAAGTGGTACCTATGGAAATGGTCAGTTTAACTGATTGCTTTAGGATACAGAATTTACCTGGTTGTCGAATAAATGGTACCTATAGAAATAAACAGCTTAACTACGATTACTGTAGCACCACCTAGTGGCAATTGATGAAACTAGAGGCAACGTCAGTTTCTCGAGAGCACAGTTGTCCAAACGTTCCACTTTACACAAAATAAGGAAACAACATACATTAACATTAATTCCAGAATTTGAACCCCGCTGGGGGGTAAATATAAAATAAGGTTCCAAAAATTGCACCTCATGTGGGGAACAAGCCCCAAGGATGCTAATGTGTTGTGTAGGTGTTAGCAGTACTGTCCTCACTAGACGTTCATTGAACAGTAGCGCAACCCCAAGATAAGGATAGTTGAGAGAAACGTTGCAGGCGGCGGTCTGGGGAACTAAATGGGGAACCCATCGAGATCATAGTGAGGCGCGCGACCCGCGTTTGCTTGCTTAGACTGCTTTGCGGCGGGGGGCGTGTTAATTAATGCCGTTTCTGAGGTATTTGCAAAGCAATCAGCTTTCCGGCTCCCCTCTTCGTGAGTTTGGAGGTTACCCAACGTCCCTTGCAGCAGTCTTTTTGCATAGTGGGCGGTGCTACGGCTAAGCGTAGCGGGGAGGCGTTCTTAAGCTTCGAAGCAATACCTTCTTCCGCTTGTGAAGCTCTCGATATGGCGCGCCTGTCTAGCGATAGGGGAAATTCATCCTTCACATCCTCTTTAGGGTTGCTTAGCCTGCATTCCTATACGTGTCCTCGTTGAGTTTAGAGCTTAGTTGATCATATTTTCTTTTTAGTCGAAGCCCTTAATAATGTTACAGACCAGCTTTCTCCAAACGGGCGCAAACTCATTGCATTAGACTGCAACTTCCACAAAGGAGGAGGATGGTACGTGTAGTCCAGTGCCCTTCAAAGGCACAGGCATGAGTAAGGCTGCCCTATATGGGTAAGCTTCCTGTAACAGAAGAGCTCCGCATGTAAATTCCTTCTGCATTTGGCGTTTAGTCTGCAATTGGAGGCTTATTTATCTCTAAATTCTGGAACAAGTACATTCTGGGAACTACATAAATTTGGTACTTAACGGATTTCTAAAATATATATCAGGTTTGCTTCCTTTCAGGATGCTTCATGCAAACACTTCTCCAGTCTGGTTCTTTGCAGATATGTTGTGGCTACAAATCCAATAATGCCTAGCTTTGTAGTTAGAACATTTGCGGGGATAAAGCCTGTTTTAAAAATATAGCCTTGTGGAATTTAGAGGTGGCTTTTTTGCGTTTAACTTAGTATTTTTAAAAAGAAATTTTGGAAAAAAGTTTACATCTTACTCTTCATGTGTAGCATAAGTTATTTCCCCTTATTTAAATTTATTACATGTAAGGCAATACATTCATAGTAATTGCATTAAAGGTGTCAAGAGTTGGAATAAGTTAAAAGCAAATACTGTATTGGTCATTTATTAAACTTATGCTGCCCACTTCTCAATGACTCTAATCCTTTAGTTAGTCATAAATATACTGCCCATGTAAGGATTTGAATCCTCTCCTCCCCCCACCCCCCTATGGCTTTTTAACTTCTTCAAATACTTAGTATTAATAAAAAGTGTTAACTGGATATTTTAAATAACATCTCATTTAATATGAGCACATTGTTTTATTACTGTTGGGCTGCCACATGATATATTATATAACATTTTCAAAACACAATAATTAAGCTTGATAAACATGTCAACAACTTCAAGTTACACAATATTTGACCTAGGGGTGTTTTTTTTGGGGGGGGGGTAACTGGTTAATGTTAATTTGCTTATTAATAACTTCTACGTTACAAAGTGGCACATCTTCAGTATAGCTTGATTTGCCATTTTATGTATTATTTCAAATAATGTTTCTTTCTCCTTGCTTATCTTAAACCAGTATTGATAACGTTTATGGAAAGTAATCTTTAGACCTGCAGCTGTTCTATTTGTTTGCATTTTCCTGAGCTGTTGCATAGATGTTGGCTAGGTTTCCTGAATCACAGCTAAGAAACCACAAACAAAATACAACACTACATAACTTGACATCGTTCCTCCACTCTTCTTCTGTCAGGTCTTACAACATGGGTTAATTAAATCCATAATAAGCGACTAAGCTTAAAACTTTAATATCACTCTGTAATCCAGAATCCTCAACCTGCCATTTAAGTATATGGGAAGCAAGGACAGAATAAGCAATAGAACATTTACTATCCTGGGCAAAGTTAGATTACTGAATAGAAGGATTTACTCCAATAAAGGTGCATAGCATCAAAAGGGACATTGGTTTCAGTCCATCTTAATTGTTGAATTGGGATCATTTATTTCAATAGCAGTTGCCTAATTACACAGTCCTATCTACAATGTTGGTTACCTAGAAGACTCCAGATCCCTTTAAACATCAAAATGAAGTTTGTGAAACTTTTAACGTCCTTCTGTTTGAGCCCATTCCTTTAATATCCTTTTAATGCCTAGGTTGCATATTCACTGTTTTCATATTCATGTTCCCTTTCCATATACAGAGATTGCATCTTTTGTTTAACCTTGTTGTTTTTGTTGTTTTCAGGTTGTCCTGCTGGGCTTGGACATCTTATCTGCACTGGTGACACGGCTCCAAGATAGATTTAAAGCTCAAATTGGCACAGGTGAGGTAATCAGAGCCAAGGGATAGGTTGCTCTATTAAACAGGGTATAGTGGCCTTGGTAACTTTCCATAAAATTATGTTTATTTGATGATGAAACTTAGGTCATATGTCTGGGCCAGCTTGTTCTTAAATTGTTAATTAATTATTATTATTTACATTTACAGTGTAAATTGCTAAATCCTTAAGGATTCTAACACATAAAAACAATGTACAATCAAGTAAAAGTGTAAAATAAGTGTTCACAAACAAATGAAAGCATGGAATAAAACTAAATTAATCAAGATCCTCTCTGAAAAAGCCCAGTTCCCAGAAAGCAATCAGGCAACACAAAAAAGTAGCATTTTCCCTTAAGTTCCTTAAAGCAGACACTATTAATAGTTTCTTCCCAGGTAGACTGAACTGGCCATGGCAGTTCAAATGAGTGAATCAACTCATGCAGATAACTAGCAGTTTTAAAAGTTAGTCAGCATTTTAAAATTGTACCCAGGAGCCTATTAGCAACCAATGCAGATTCCCACAACATTGGTATAATGTGTTCCCACTGGCAAATAGTGGTCAGCATACAGACTGCTGTACCCTGAACTAACTGCATTCTTCTGTGTGATCTTCAAAGACAAGCCCATGTAGAGTGTGTTTCAGAGCAAGTGGCGATAATGAGGATCTCAGCCATTGTAGCAAAATCTTACCATCCCAGCTAAGGTCTCAACTGATGTACCAGCAGAAGCTGGAACCACCCACCCAGGGGTGGGTTCTGGCAGGCATTACTGCCGGTTTGCTAGTGTGCGTGTGCATGCACAGTCCAATCAAAATTGTTCTGCACAAAAGCAAAAAACAAGGTGGTGGCGCTGATGGCGCCACCCAGAGAAACATTTCAGGTGTGTGGCAAGCCTTGGTTGCTGCCGGTTCCAGCGACCCAGGCCGTCAAATCACTACCAGTCCAAACTGGTAGGAACCCACCACTGCCATACACACCCTGGAATCACAGCCTCCAACTGCTGTTGTTGTAGCAGGACCCATGAGTGCCAAAGAGCTTCAAATCACTAATTAACAATGTAAATGTAATCTGGTTGCCAAGTGCCTAAAATGCAGTCACATACTGCAGGAGTATGCATGGCAATTGTAACTTTGAGAATAGGTTTTAAGTAACTTTTGGGGGGTTCAAATGTTTAAGTGGACATTAAGCAAAGCCTACATTTATGGGGTAATTACAGGCAGCAGGCATTAATACAGTGCATGAAAACAAACACAATTGGACATACTTGAAAAGCTTCCAGCATATGCAAACATCATGACAGGGCAGCCATTTTCACAACCTGTTGTCTGAAGGACATGTCTATGTCTTCCAAACGAGTAGCTTACGAAAATACCACACAAGGCACTTGGGAAGGTAGACATATTTTAGTGTTGATCTGAAATGCCAACTCTGCCTTTTTTTTAATCCTCCTTTGTGATCCACCTTTCTTTTTGTCTCCAGTGTTACCTAATCTAATTGACAGACTGGGAGATTCAAAAGACTCTGTACGAGAGCAGGACCAGGCCCTGCTGTTAAAAATCATGGAGCAAGCTGCTAGTCCCCAGGTGAGTTCTTGGAAATGTACAACCATCAGGTACAAACTTATGGTACCTGCTCCAATAAAACCATTCATAAGTGGGCTCAATTTGTATTGAACATTTTTACTCTTGTTCAAATAGGATGGGTGCTATTTATCTATCAAAGGCATACAGGTTGAAGAAGTACTGTAGCAGCAAAATTGTCCTCAGTACTTAAAAAAGGTACTATGGAGAAATCAGCAGAACAGTAGCAGGATTTATATCAGTGCAGAAAATATCCTTACTTGAGGTGACCAAAAGCATTACAATCAGGAATCTTTTCATGATATGATAAAGCTGGAACGTTTGATCAGAGTGTTTGTGCTCCTTTTGTAATCAAAGTAAGCCACAGTTGAAGCATACTTTTGTAGTATGCAGAACCAGGCACAGAGGAGTGGCGATAGGGAGATGCTGATCAGACTTATCGCAGTGCTTGAACATAAAGCTTCTATTTATAATTTATATTTGCACAGCAATATTTTAAGAATATTCTCAACCATATCTCTAAGTCAAAAGTTTACTTTGTATTATATTAAACCTATCAATGCCAGAAGCAGCATTAAATATATTTTGAGAAATTCAATAATTTAGCTGCCATAATTCCATAACTACAGGTAGTCCTCGACTTACAACCCAAGTTGAGGCCAGAATTATGGTTGTAAGTTGTGCTGGTTGTTATGTGGATCATCTCTTGACCTGATTTTATTACCTTTTGGGCACTGGTCATAAAGTGAACACCACAGTCATTAAGCAAACCAATCAGACTGATCATTTTTAAAATAGCAGGATGACTTTTTCATTTAGAACAGGTTATCTTTGCTTTTTGCTCATTAGTATTTATTAGTTCCTCAGGCTAAATGTCTATTCCTATAAATGGTCTAATAGATAATATTTTATATGTACTATAAAATAAAATAAAAACGTGCTTATGAAATTCAGCCATTTGCCACCAAAAAGCTGTGTCATGATCTGGGAATATTCTGTATCGACAAAATAGGGGTTGTTAGAATGTACTTGAGGATTGTAACAGTAGATTGGATTTCTGCTTTAAAACTTCTGAATAAAATTATATATAGATTATGAAGTATTTTATTTATAAATAATATAATATTGTTTGGCATTCTTTCAGAGCAGTGGAATCTTATACAAGATATTTTAATTACCTTGCTTTGATGTTCAAAATATATAACTTTTTAGAGTCTTTATATGTGGATATGATAAGAAGCCAGCCAAAATAACATGAAGAGGCCATATCAGTATACTCCCACCTAATAAAAATAAAGTTCTAAACTATTTTTCAATAGTTAATTTAGTTCCACTTGCATTTATTTATGCATCCACACATGCACATTATGTAACCCCATCACACTTGTGACAGTAGGATGAAGCAGATGCAACTGATCTTGATTTAGGGTGTTTTCTCACCTCTTACGTTCTTATATCTATGTGACAGTCCGTGTGGGACAGACTTTTGGGAGGATTCAAACACAAGAATTTCCGGACGAGAGAAGGAATTTGCCTCTGCCTTATTGCAACTCTTAATGCGTAAGTTGGACTATTATGCCTAATTTATACCTGCATTCAATTGCTTTGAAAAATACCTAGCTGATATGTTGCTTGCTTGCTTTTTCTCTCCTTCCTCTGTTTCAGATCTGGAGCTCAGAGTTTAACCTTGAGCAAGATTGTGCCCCATATATGTAACTTACTTGGTGATCCAAACAGCCAGGTGAGTCTTTAATGCTCTACATTTGCTTACTTCTCTTTTCCTGGAGAAGAATAACTGTTCTAGAGGTTGTATTTGTATTTGTATTTTATTTTAATTTCAAAGCTTTACCACACCAACATTTCATGTGACCAAGAACGTTTTAACTTCTTTTATTGATTGCAGGTGCCTATGCATTTTAACATATGTATCATCATCATTAAGCAGTAACTCCTTAAGGAAGCTCTTTTTTCTGGGATTCACATGACTACTGCTCCACAATCCCAGGAAAAGATGCAATTAATTTAAAATAGGTTGACAGATGTTATGCAAAATCATAACACCTGTCATTTTGTCAAATCTGTCAAATCATAACTTTTTTCTTGTTGAATCTAGATTGATGCTTTGATCTCATGATTAAGATTAATTCTTGCTTTTTTGTTCTAAATTTCAACCATGTCTTGCAAAAGTTTATCCATATTTATTTGTCCATGTTAGCCTTGACCAAGCAGTTTGGAGGCCTTGATAAAGGAGAATTCATGATTGTGTAGAGAAGCACCCCATGTTTGAATGACAGCACATACTTATTTCATTGATCGGATATATTTCTATTCCACTTACAATATATTGTTCTAATTTTTCAAAACTTTCCACAAATTTATTTGGTTGTTCAACTGACAGGGGTAGTCTGATAGGGTCTGTATACTTATCTTTAAGATTGCTTTTCTTCCATTCAGTCGTACAATACTCAAAGACTGCATGACAAATTCCTGCAGTTTTCTTGGCAAGATTTTTCAGAAGTGGTTTGCCCTCCGCTCCTTCCTAGGACTGAAAGAAAGTGACTGGCTCAAGATTCCCCAGCAGTCTTTGTGGCCGAAGTGGCACTAGAACCCATGACCTCCCAGTTTCTATCCTGATGCCTTAACCACTATATCAGATAGGCTGTCCATGATGAGTTATCCAATATTTGCAAAATAGAGACCTTATATAGTTCTGAATGATTATATTCAGATGTCTTTTGTGCAATTTTGTTAACAAAAGTAGGAAATATTTGAATTATAATACTGTTTACTATGTAGTGTATAGATATTCATGGTTAATCTGCATGTATTTTGTAAGGAGAAAATTATGTAGGGCATTGAAACTCTGTTCTCTCTGTTCTCTTAAAGACCTGCTGAACCTCAACATTTGCCTTCTACTTTGAATTTGATAGCATGTATCTAGCTGGTTTTTTGAAGAATTGTTTTGACTGTAGAAAACAAAGCTATATACAGATAGACCTGAAGATATGACTGAAATTGTTTATTATGGTTGTATGTCCCCAATGGTTGTTAGGTGAAGTTCTTCCTGCTTTCCCAAGAATTATTAAATGTCTGGGTCATTAACTGGACCATGGGGTGCCTTGGGGGGGGGGGGGGGCTGGGCCCTTAGAGATCTAGCATAGGCCTAGGCTTGCCTGCCCTGGGCCTCCCCAACCCCCAGAGACCTTGTACTCCTTTCCATCCCTTGAGTCCCCACAGGCCTTTCCCCACTAGATCTTTCCAGCCTTAGGCCTGATTCCCACTTCATCAGGCCAAGCACCTTCCTCCTCACTTAACTTTTGAAGGCCTCTGAGGCTTTCCAGCACTGGAATGGATTGTTCCTTTCTAAAACCACAGGGATCAGTTCCGGAAGCAGCATTTTGTCCTACCCACGAAGTAGTTAGCTTCTGCAGTGCTATATAGACCTCATAAAGGCAGCAAAATGAAGCAGTTTGTCTGGCAGCCACCATTTTGTCCCAGCCCACAAGTGGATGGGACAAAATGCTCATCATGTTCAGGTTGCCTATGAATGGCCCAGGGGCCTGCCGTCCTTCTTTACAGTGAAGTCTGGAGAACTTCAAAGTATCAGTGAGATTGGTGATGGGCATGTGGGAGGAGGCCCAAATGCTGTGCGGCCTCAGAGAATGGGATGGAGTGAGCCTTTTTGTGGTGGGTCGTAAGGGTGAGTGATCTCTTTAATAAATCCTAATCCTAATCTCAAGAGGCCATTTGTAATTTTCAGGGTCATTTGTAATTTTGGAGTGTCTGCTGTAACTTTGAATGTTGTTTAAGTCATCTGTCATATCTCAAGGGCTACCTATATTGCATTGAAAATGTACACTTAAGTTAACCCCCTTTTTTAGTAGAAGACCAGCTTTTCTGTTCAAACTGTCTACACTTTCAAAAGAATGCTGAGGCATTTGCAATACATATTTTGGCATGACCAATAGATTGAAAACTGCTTTGTATGAAAGCTTATGTTTGAACAGAGAATATAAAGAATGGTTGAATTTGTTGGCTCTCTTCTTCCATCCTATTTTCATTTCCTATTTACTAATCCTATGCTTTAATGAACCAAATTATTTAAACAGTGTCACTAATGTGACTCTTAAAGCAAAATAATGTTTTTTCAGATTAACTTGAAAGCCTGAAAAAACCCTGCATACTTTAACAAATAACAGAGGGTCACAATAATGAATAGCAGAGAGATTCTCTGCATACTTTAGGTCAGTGGTGGAATCCTGCTGGTTTAACAACCAAGCCTGCGAGGCCAACCACCTTGTAGTAGAGAGCTTGTTGCTGTTTACTAATATGCATATAGTATTCAGTCCTGGTACCCCTAGACTTTCGGACTCCAGCAGTAGAGATGGGAACGCCAAGGATACAGGCACTCAGAACAGAACAGAAAATCCTAGCTTCCCATACTTCTGTGGTTCCCGTTTTAAGACTAAGACCTTGGCAAACACCAATTGCACCACCACCCGGCAGAGGTGAATGTGGAGCGTGGAGCTGCCCTACCCATAAAGCACCTGGCGTGGACCCATGAGGATGATGAGGCACATGCACAGGTGATGTAGGCATGTGTGCAGGTGCGCAGTTTTAAGAAAACGTACTTTACGCGTTACTGCTGGGGAGTAGTACACAGCTGAGGCGTGGCAATCTGCTCTGCCGCGTGAATCAACTGAGAAGATATAGGTCAGTAAAGCACAGGGGCGGGTGAGTGGGCCTATCTGATCGTCAGAGGGAACCAGTTCGCTCCCAGCTGATTGTTGGAGCTACCAGTTCGCTCAAACTGGTAGAATCCCACCCCTGTTCTAGGTATAAGTATTTCTTCTAAATCATTTTAAAATCAGCTACTCTCCTAACAAACATTGGAGAGCAACTGTTGCTAGAGTGTAAAGAGGAAGGTTTTCATTGTTTTACAGGTATTACTGTAATTGTTCCCCAAAATGTAGACATTTCCTAATTGCTCCTCATCTGAATCCTGTTGAGCATGAGTTACACATGGTATTTTAAACCATATTCTTTGCAAAAGTCTTGTTATTTTCCTGATTAGGCCAGTAAACCAAGCTAGAATTATACCAGTTCCGATCCATATACAGTTAGAAATGAACCTAACTATTAGTGGATATGAACAGGTCTAAAAATAACTCAGTCAATTTAATAATTGGAGTTTACTGAAAAGGATATATAATTCAAATACTATCAGAACATAATTAATCTTTTACTTGTTGCGTAAAGCCACAGTGAATCAGCATTGTCCTGTTAATTACAATATATGGACTGTCAGTCACCCAATCCATCATTTTGGGAACGGAGTGTTCAACCCAACATCTGGAACATTTCACACTGCTTCTGGATTTGTGGGTTTAATCTTAGAAACTGCCAGACAGCCTTAGAGTGATATAGTTTGGGAGGAAATTGGGTATTCTGAAAAGATAACAGTACTCTTATTTCTAGTTGAAACTAAGTAGAAAAGACCATTGATTTTTAGATTGGTTTGCTTTTGAATAATTGTCTGGGTTTTATTTGGCTTTTTTTCCTTAAATGCCTTAAATGATTATCTAGTATTAAACACTTTGATATTTAATGTATTTGCTGGATTCTTCCAAATCCTAATTTTTATCATGATTTCCCACCTCTTGCATCTTTCCTCCTTCATATAATAATTATAACATTTATACTAATAATAATAATAATTTATTCGATTTATAAACCGCCCCCTCTCCCCGAAGGGACTCGGGGCGGTGTACAGGAAAAATTAAAAAACCATATAAAACATACAATATGTACAAAGTTAAAAATGAATTAAATTAAACCTGTACTAAAATTTAAAAACATTAAAATACAACCCACCTATGCTAAAATTCCCTAAAGTCTAATATCCATATACGTATTTGGCAGATGTTATATTAAGAGAGTCAAAACTGTTACGCAAGACCAGCTTTTAATTGTGCTGTAAGAAGAAAATGTGGTTATCTTCATTTACTACCCCTGGAACAGATGCCAGGATTTAAATATTATGGGCAAGAGCGCCAATGCCTTTGAGTTTCTAATTTCTTTCTGCAAAGACTTCCATGTTGTTCAGATAATTCATTTGAGCAGAAAGCATAAAGTAGGACTAAAAATTAAATGACACATCATAAACTTTATTATATGTCATGAAAACCACTGTTAAGAAATTCCAGCCAAGTATAGCCTTGGACATGTTTTTGTATATTGATCTGGCTTTTAACAGGAGTGTCCAAGCTTTCTTTTGGGACCATCAAATATTTTATTATTGAGTTTTAATTGTATGAAATGAGGTAATTGGGATGCCTTTTTTTATACTGTTCTACATTATTGTATCCTACCCAGAAATTTGGAGTTGGGCATTGTAAAAAAAGCTTTTGATAAGTACACCAATGAATAATTCCCCCTAAATCCATAAAATTATTGCTTTGCTTGTAGGGCTTACTTTATTGATATTTAAATGGTAAAAAAATAAAACTTATATGGCTGTTTTAATTAAAAATATATTTTTTATTTTCCCCCCAATCTGTCATGAAATTTATGATGATTAACTAAACATTAAGTATTGAATGATTTTATTAAAGCCATAATTTCCTGTTTATGTGTGATAACTCAACATTTATTTAGAACTGCTTTGTCCAGCTTGGTACTCTATATACCGTATTTTTCGGAGTATAAGATGCACCGGAGTATAAGACGAGGAAAAACAACACATTTTTTTCGTGAAAACGGGCCATTTTTTGGTCAAAAAATAGCATGCATAGCCTTATGGAGGCTTATAGAGTGCTGCTGGGGGCTGGGGGGGCGGGCAAAAACGCCCTGTTTTTTGCTCATTTCTGCCCTCCCCAGCCCCCAGGAGCTCTCTGGAAGCCTCCATAAGGGTATGCACGTGGCCATTTTGGTGAAGGGGCGGGGTTTCAGGAGGCAAAAAATGGGGACTTGACTTCCGGTTTTCGTAGGCGACGGACATGTTTTGGTACTCGTCCGCTGCTTGCTCTTCTGGTGGGGCCCCCTGGGGGCACAGGGGGTTCTGAAGGAATACCCTGCCATACGGGCGGCTCGCTGGAGACCCCCAACCAGGCGGCGGCCGGTGGGGTGTGCTTCCAGCCTCCCCCCAGGAGTCGGGAAGTAGAAGCCGATGGACTCCGGAATCAACGGAAGAATTTGAAAGCTGGCTGGAGTATCGGAGATGAAGGGTCTTTCCTAATCTCCTGGTCTGCAATTGAGGGACAAGCGAGCACTGTGAGTTTTACTTTCAATCAACTTTAAACGGAGAATGGAGGGGGGAGTTTATCTGGTTTAACCCCCCCTCGGAATAAAGCAGCGGTTGAAAAAGCTCTCCCCAGGAATGGGGAGAAAAAGAGGACTAGTCTGTCATCTGAAATAACAAGAGTTAAAAAAAATTGTATCTATATTATCGCAGTTGCAACAAATATCATGGAAACTTTTAGCAACAAGAAAATGAACTTTCACTCTCCTTCCTGTGAGGAGGCGGGGCGAATGGCTCCTCTTTGTTCTCTGCCGGAAAACTTTCCTTTGTTCATGAACTCTTCCTTCGGTGTTTGAGATCGCAAGACTTTAAATTTTCCACCTTAACTTCTCCTCAGGAAACCTTTGGTATCTCTCCCAATGCGTGGGCATCTAGATTTTGATAACACAATCCTTTTTTCTTGGTTTTATATGCCACCCGGACGGAACTTTTATCCGAGCTGTTCCGATACCTTGGACTTCATCGGCTGCCTGCTTTTCTGACGCCATTTTTTCTACAAATTACAACTTATAATCAGGACAATGGCTTCTAAAAAACCACCTATTGGAAAGTCCTTTTCTGCTCCATCATCAGCTCGTTCCAGTCCAGTTATGCAACAGACAAAGATCACCGCATTGTTGCAAAAAGAAGGGACTGGTGAGAGCACCCAGGAATTGTCAACAAATGGGATGCTTCAGAACATAATGAAAAATGTACATGAAATACGAAAAGAGCTGACAAGTCTAAAAATAGAGCTGTTGGAAACACAAAGATACAATGGATAACAAACAAAAAATTGAGGCGTTAGAGGGAGGATCAGCTGAGATGAGGGAAGAGGTAAAGGAAATTCGGAAGAAAAGCACAGAACTGGGAGGTTCAAATGGTTACTGCCAGAAGGAATGTTGGTCTTCTGGGAGGGAGGTAGAATCAGAGTTAAAACCTTAAGAGAGGCGGAGGCCTTTCTTCAAAAGCACTCCTCACTACTAGGAGACGAAGAAGAGGGAACGGGGGGGGGGGGGCATGGCCGCACCCGTCGATGGGAAGGGAGAAGAAGAATCAATAGCAAAAAGACTCAGATCCCAAAAATGATTTTATTTGAAATTTCTACTGTGATAGTTGAAACTAGATGGCAATGAAAAACATGATTGAACGTATGAACTATACAATGTAAGGTATATGTATGCTTGCCCTTTGTTTTCTATTAAAAAAAAATTGTATTTGTATGAAGTTTTGGGAGGACCACCACCTCCGGCATGGAAGCCACTAAAATGTCATATTTACCCTACAACCCTTTTCCTATATATATTGTAAAAACCAATAAAAATTGTTTTTAAAAAAAAAGGAGGCAAAAAATGCTGTATTCGATGTATAAGACGCACCCAGATTTTCAGCCTCTTTTTAGAGGAAAAAAGGTGTGTCTTATACTCCGAAAAATACGGTATGTATTGTCTAAGATGGCAGAGAATTTCAGAAACTATAGCCCAAACCAATCAGGAAGACACCAAGTTGGAAGAAACTGACTTAGAATAATATTTTAAATCACTATCCTTTTTCCTCCAATTTTCCTGCAGGATAGGGAATAAACCAGGTGCCTCATGTTCTTGCTGTAAGGCAAATGAGTTGCTGGGTTGTTCAAAGGAAATGCTAGTAACTGGACAAATGCACATTTTAGTTTTCTCCTTCCATCTGTTCTGTAGTGCTATTCTTCTGAATGCAGATAACCATCTTTCATGGGTAATTCTTCACTAATACTTGGGTCTCTGGAGATGGGGCCAACAGCATAGCCCTATTTTTCAGTAGTCCTCTTAAATACATTCTTTTCATCTATACACACACAACAATGACTGCTATTTATCTACCTTTTATTCATTTCTTTTGGGGAAAGAGATGCACTACTTGTGAGGTATTGAAATTGCCTAGGGATCCTGCCGTTGATTCTTCCTGTCCCAGGGCATGGGTGAAATACGTAAGGCCAGTAATGGAAGTCCAAGTTCCAGAACTATGCAGTTGACTATCAGCAGTTGTGTAGCCTTGAACAGTGACAATTCAGAAAAAAATATACATGTATATGTAAATAATTTGCTGGAAGAATGCACAAAAATATCCTTTAATATGTATGTTGGCACTCCTGTGATCATTCTTTTCCTCAAGATGTTAAGACCTTGGGCAGTCTGTTGGCAAAGTCTTACTTCCCTCTAGTCTTGCCACACAGTGGCTTACCTGTGGTTACCATGGAGACAAAGAGAGCTTTCAGCCATGATAGGCCAGAAAGGTGGAAGAACAGCGTGGAAGGACCATTTGGAATGAGGATAGAGGCCTAGTGAAGATGGTTGGTAGGATGAGTATGATTTGTGGGAAAGAAGAATGGTGGATTAATTAGAAAAGTTTGCAGCTCTGTGAGAGAAAAATACAGAAGAGGGAAGTATTTTCTAGAAATGCTATTGTTAATGTTTGGATGTGTATGTGTGTTGTTCCTAAATCAATTTTGAATTTTAACTTCTTTTTGAATTGGAACTTCCCTTCGGAATCAGTATTTGATGCTGATCAGAGACAGGTAGCCACATTGACCTATTGTGACATCATTTATAAGGCCATTCAAATTATATTTTCATTATAACCATCCTCTCTCTCTCTCTCTCTCTCTCTCTCTCTCTCTCTCTCTCTCTCTCTCTCTCTCTCTCTCTCTCTCTCTCTAATTTCTACACCACCCATCTCACCTCTGTGACCTTCTAGTGTATTAGAAGTCCTTGTGGTGCAGAATTCAAAAGTTCAGCTTAAGCAAACTATTTTACTCTTTAAACATTTTTTTTTAAAGAGTGAGATGTTTTAGATTCGTGGGTGTTGTCTGAAGTGGATGCTAAATCTGATGGAGTGTTTGTGACTGAAATTGCTCCTATGAATAGTTCACTTCATTTGATTTTATTTATCTTATTTATTTAAACGTATTGGCAGCCTAACTCCAATGGAATCTGAGAAGTATACAAACCTAGAAAAAAATATAAAAACATTAAATAAGATGGACAGTACAGACTAAATTAATCTAATAATAAAATCAAATTGGTTTTAACCATTGGCTGAATAATGGCCTCTATATTGGACTCCCTCACACTTAACAGCTAAAGTTTAGTTAATATACCACTATGGCTGGGTTCACACATCATATAAAAATAAAATCAAAAGCCAAGCCTATTGCTGTTCAGCATGAGAAATTACTTTGCTTTGGCCTTGGTCTACTTTCGCTATATTCTCAATTCCCTCTATTTAAAAAAACCCAAGTAATATTGATTTTTCTTATATCTACAAAAGGTAGGAAATCCAAAATTGTCTGTAAAATTTAGAAAAGCCAGATTTTTTTTTAGTATGAAATTTTAAAAGGTTATTTCACAGCTTCTTCCGTTAAGCATGGTGGCAAGAAACATGTTTCATTTATCTTGCAGGTGTATTGTAAATATATTGACAAAATTTAGCAATCTGCACATACAAGAGAAATGGAGTTTGATTCCTCTAATAACAATCTGCTGCAGTGGTATGCTGATCTTTGAAAGAGGACATTTTCCTTCTCTAAGAATATACTTTGATTCCATGTTAATGCTAAGGGAAAATAAGGTCCCTTTTTATTAATGTACTAATCTCTGCATTTTTGTTGTTATCTACGGTTAGCAAATCAGGCTGCAAGGGTTGAAATGTGCGATTGTGCTAGAGGCTGTACTGAAAGCCGGATAGTTAATTATATGCACATACAAATTATCATAGAGTTAGCCAGATGAGTTTTCTGCAGCAGCACATTGCAAAATGTCTTGTGGCACCCTATATATGCCATATATTTATTACTACAGACACTTCCATGGATTGTGATCTTCTTAGGTAGTTCCAGCTTGTCTGTTAATCTGCTCTGATATTATTTCTCAAAGCCTTCAGAAATTGTCTCTGTAATTGGATGAATAATGATGACATCCTCTTTGACACTTTTAGGTTTTCTGCTTTCACTTTAAGTTGTGAAAAAAGATGCTTTGCCAGATACTTCCAGTCAGAGATTAGTTTATGTACCACAACGGAGAAGTCCCTCTGCTATGGAATGAACTATTTTGGGAGTTGCATTTGGTGGCTATTATCATTAGATTTAGAAAATTGTAAAGGACTAATTTTTTCACCAATCACTCACTTACCTACTTGTTCATTCATTCATTCATTCATTCTTTCTTTCCGCTTATGTTCTACCATTATCAGACTGGCTCTTTTATTTGTTGATTAATTTTACTTTGATTTTAACTTTCATTTTGGAATTTTCTGTACTTTCTGTTTTAATCATTGTTACCTGGTTTGCCTACTCATTTAAGTGGAAGGTAAAATAATCCATGGATGGATGGCTAAATAGTAGATTGTGATTTTCTGTGTTGAGTGAACCCATCAAGTTGTGATTGACTTGATACTTGGTTAAAATAATGACCTTTATGAATGGACATTATTGAAAAACAAGGATTTAATTTATTTTCCTACCAAGACATATTGAAACATACAAACACTTCAATTACTCAGTGAAAGTTTCTTTAATTGGATAACTGGCCATGGTGTCTGAAGCCAATTGGCTTGTTTCAGCAATTGTTGATTTCTCTACAAAGTGCAGTTGTTAGCTTTGTATTGTTTCACCACAGCATCAAACCATGATGTGCTTTCCCTTGTAGACAGGATAGATGATGTGGGGAAATGGTGTGGGAAGAACCACTATAACCTGGTTCTCAGGTAAGCAGGAAATGTACATGCAGAAATAAATTCCAGTAAAAATTCAGGTCATGACCATTCCCCTCCCTTTTTATTTCCAGTTTAACTCTACACAAACTATGAACACAGTTTACAACCTGTTTGCTATGCTTGAGACTGGAATTCAAAGCAAACCTTGACTGCCTAAATATGCAAACTTATCCAGGTTTATAATTAACTTGTTTAAAATTGGTTGCAACTGGTTTTAAAACATTGTTTCTAGTTCAGTTGTATGAATAAACCTGCTTTTATGTAAGGTTGAAGTCAAGAAAAACCTTACTACCAAGAGGAAGGAAGAAGTGGAGGAGGAGAGGGGACTACAGGTAGTCCTTGACTTATGACCGGAATTGAATCCAACATTTCTGTTGTTAAGTGAGACATTTATTAAGTGAGTTTTGCCCCACTTTACAACCTTTCTTAACACTTGTTAAGTGAACCACTGCAGTTGATAAATTAGAAATCCGGTTGTTAAATGAATCTGGCTTCCCCACTGACTTTGCTTGTCAAAAGATGATCACATGATGTTGTAACTTTGAACAATCACTAAATGAACTGTTATAAGTCGAGGACTATCTGTATAGGAATTTGGTTCTGCTTGTAGAAGTAATTTTAAGTATCAGTTTAAGGTAATATGAAAAGTGGGTCTTTCTGTAAGCTATCCATCAGAGCTGAGGTCAATAGATAGATATAGAAATAGTTCTATAAAATTTACTTTGATCTCGGTCCTTTGGTATAAATAATTAAGCGCTATCAATAAAGAAAGGTATTTATCGCTTGGGTTGAAATGAGGGGTCCTTGGTCCTCTCCCAAGGAGCTCTCAATTAAGTTCTATTTCTATCATTACAACTCAAAGAAAATGACGATGTGCATGGGACCTATATCATTACATACTTCAAATATGCACCATGATGTTGTTGAAATGGTTTATTCAGAAAGAAACATAACACTACCCCTAAAAGTACAAGAATTGTAGTATATTCATGTCTTACAAGTAGAATTTCTTACAAAATATTCTAGGCTTTGTAGTCCTCAACTTAAACTGTAATGGAGTCTGTCTATCATGGTCATAAGTTCTAATGGTCACAAAGTAGGCTGATTATATGACCAACCTGATTTTATGACTTTTTTTGCAGTGGTCATTAAGTGAGCACAGTAGCTATACACACATCTGCCCTAGTGCTTAAGCAAAGAATAAAATTGTTTGCTATGGCCATGCTTTTGCTGAAAACCAGAAGTAAATGTCATTTTCAGCAAAACTGCCATAAAAAAATGACCATATGACCATAGGATGCTGCAAACAGAGAGAAATGCAACATTTTGCATGGTCCCCAAAGTTTTGTTATGTGACAACAGACGGGTTCAATTATCAGAACTTCAGATCTGGGTCATAAGTAGACCCCTGATAGGTCTATTGTAATTTCGAACAGTGATGTAAGTGACTCATTAGTCATGAACTACTGTACCTGTATAGCAATTATTTTCCATTAAGTTATTATATAGCAAGATAGGCTATTAGGATGAATTACATTAAGCTTTTAAGAATCTTGAGTTCCTTCAGAAGAATTTTGAAAATATGTGCTTTTGTTTAATTATGATTTGCTGCCTGGATGTCATTGGGAATACCGATTTACACTAACTACGATCATTTCCAGGAAACTAAATAAAGATGAACCTATTGTGATTTCTAAAGCCAATGTCTTAAAATTAACTATTATGATTTTTTAATCATAAATTGATCATAAACTGAAACATATAAAAATACTCTCCTTTGTTATTCTTTAATGATTAGGTTCGTGATGCAGCAATAAATAGCCTTGTAGAAATCTACAGACATGTAGGTGAACGTGTAAGAGCTGATCTCAGCAAAAAAGGATTGCCACAGTCTCGGTGAGTGAAAAGCTTCTCTTTCTGAGTTTTTGTTCATTTGTTAGGTTTTGAAGTCCAATTGTGTGTTTTTTTTAAAGATCAGATTATTGTAAGCAACTGTCAGTTACAATACTATCTTGAATATAATGTGATTAAAATGCAACATATCTTGAAGTAGTGGCATTTTATTTGTGAATGTTCCTGGAAAATGAGGTAGTCTTCAATGTACAGTTGAGTCCAAAATTTTGGTCATAAGTTGTGATGATTTTAAGGTCACCACTCGACTAGATTCAATTTTATAAACTTATTGTGGAAGTCTTTAAGCAAAAATAGCAGTCATAAAGTAAAACCATTGTTCACTCTAGGATATTTTTTGCTGGAAATCAAAAGTAAATAACAATTTTCACAAAAATGTCACAAATTGCTGCTGTGAATGTGAGCCCAAAATGGGGTCATGTGACAACAGAGAGGGGTTCCCACTTATTGGAGTTTTGTGTCCTAAATAGCTTTTTGGGGGTTTCATTGACTATCACTAAACAATCATCCATAAGTTGAGGGCTAGCTGTGTTTCAGTAAATTAAACCAAGATTGAAGAATGGACTAAATTTTCTCAGAAGTAGGGTTAGGGTGAGGAATACAGTTCAATTTATGTGCAAGTTTGAAATTCCATATTCTTTAAAAATGTAGTCTCTCTTTTTTGTTTTCATTTAACATTTACATTTAATTAAAAGAAGGGAAAAAAGGACTTAAAAATAGAGGCACAAATGTGTCTTATTCGGATGTCATTTAAATACTGCCAAATTCATTATTTTTCATTTTTTTCAAACCAGGCTGAACATCATTTTTACAAAATTTGATGACGTCCAGAAATCAGGCACCATGATTCAGGGAGCTGGTGGTGAGTAGTAGTGTTTTCTTTAAATAAGATTAAATCAATGATTTAGTTTCTTTAAAATTGTTTAAAATTTTCTTTTATCGCTTAAACTATGAGCATCATGCTTTTTTTTACTTTGGCATATTACTTTTGGAGGTGACATTTCATTATTTATATATATACATTTTTATTAATATATGGTGATTTGTAAATAAATCTGGCTGAAATCCAATGAACTAGTCCATATGCAATATTAGAATATTTTCAGAATTATATGTTTTACGCTCGTGTGATTTCTGCTACCTCTGCGTGCTCAATTATTTCATAGTTTGAGGGGGGATTCAATTTTAATATAAACAAAATACTTCACTACCTTATTTAAAATCTGTAAAGTGTTGGCAAAAATAATGAGCTATGACAGTTAGAAGATTATCTAGATCAGCCTCCCCAGCATGTTACCATTCAGATGTTTTGGATTGTAATTCTTATGTATCCTATCCAACCTCTGGAGAATACCAGATTGGGGGAATTGTTCTTGTATAGCTAGATGGTGACTAAAATGAAATATTTGAAGGGTCAAACTTCCATTGTCAGCAGCAGTTCTGCTTGAATCCTGTTTTGAAAAATGACATACTATGATAGATATGATGGACATGACTTTCTAAACTTCGGTATGTTGCTTAACATTAAATAACAAATATTAAGATGCTTTTGTTTGACAAGGAGATATGTTTGCCATTGAACAGAGATGTTGGATTTTGAGGATTAGTTTAGAATTTAACAGGCATTCATTGCAACTGTAAATGTATTCCAGAACACAGTGCTAGATATAATAGATTCATGCTGGATTTGATGTCTTGTACAATCAATAAATAAGTATTTAACTTGAAAGGACCTATTCATTGGAGGAATAGGTCAGGTACACTTATCTACCCTGGAAATGTATAGATTCATCTGGGATTTGTGAGATAACAGTGAGGATCATCTTACGAAGGAATTGTTGGTTGAGAAATAATAGTTTTTGTGGATGCAAAGGCACAGTTGGAATTATATCCTTGCTTCAGGAAGTAGGAACCTTATTTTTCAGAGTATAAGACACACCTTTTTCCTTAAAAAAAGAGGGTGAAAATCTGGGTGCGTCTTATACACTGAATACAGCATTTTTGGCCTCCTGAAAACCCACCCCCTGTATAGCCTTTAGGACAGGGGTCCCCAACCTTTTTTGCACCAGGGACCGGTTTCATTTTAAAGAAAATTCTGCGGACCGGCTGAGGGGCTCAGCAGTCATGTGACTTGGTGGGCGTGGCCAACTTTGAAAATGTGAAACTCACTTAACAATGATCTTGGTTAGCAACCAAACTTTTGGCCTCAACTGTGGTCATAAGTTCTTTCTTTCTTTCTCTGTCTCTCTTTTTTTCTCTCGCTATTTCTTTCTTTCTCTCTTTCCCTTTCTCTCTATTTCTTTCTCTTTCCCTCTTTCTGTATCTTTTCCTGTCTCTTTCTTTCCTTTCTGTCTCTTTCTCTCTGTCTGTCTTTCTCTCTCCCACTTTTTTCTTTCTTTCTCTCTTTGTGTCTCTCCTTCATCCGCCCATTTCTGTCACTCTGTGTGTGTGTGTGTGTGTGTGTGCATGTGTCTGTCTGTCTTGCATTCATTCAATCACTCCTTCTGTGTCTCTGTCTATCTTTCTCTCCCTCCCTCCCTCTGTCTCTCTATGTGTGTCTGTCGTCGTCATCGTCGTCTCGTCCCCCCGCCCCCAGCCTCCTCATCCCGCCTGCCACGCTTGGTCGCTCGTTCAGGCTCCGTGGCTGGATAGGTGCCGGGCTGGAGAGGAGGAGGAGGGAGGGGGGCAGCCCATTGGGGAGAACGGGCACGGGAGAACGCAGGAGGATGGTGGGGGCTCTTCCTCCACTCTCGTCGACGGAGGGACTCCTGTGCGCCGCCGGAGCAACCCGCCAGTTCCCTCCCCAGCCCGCACAGCCTCCGCAGTCTCTGGAAGAAAATGAGTGGCCGGCATGCCAGCAGGAGAGGGAATCGGTGGCCGGTCCGGCGGCGTCCAGGAATCCTTCCGTTGACGAAGGTGGAGGAAGAGGCACACTCCAACGGCGCGAACAGCCGCGCCTGCGTTCTCCCGCGCGCTGTGCTCAGGGGGCTGCCTCCTCCTCCCTCCTCCTCCTCTCTAGCCCTGCGGCCCGGCTCCCATCCAGCCACGGACCGGCACCGGTCCGCGGCCCGGGGGTTGGGGACCCCTGCTTTAGGAGGCTTCCAGAGTGCTCCTGGGGGCTGGGGAGGGCAAAAATGAGCAAAAACCGTGGTATTATTTGCTCATTTTTGCCCCCCACCCACCCCCAGGAGCACTCTATAAGCTTTCTAAAGGCTATGCATGCCAGTTTTTTGATGAAAAAAGGGGCCATTTTTGGGAGGTCCGCAGAGTGCAAAAACTTTTTTTAAAAATTTGCCTCTTCAAAATCTTGGTGCGTCTTATACTCTGAAAAATATGGTAAGTTTATTTGTGTATATGTGTGCGTGTGCGCATATATGCATCTGTGTGTGTACATATTAGAGTGATAGAGGTAATTTGACAAAAGCTGATTGCCATATTTTTTGGAGTATAAGATGCATTTCCCCCCCTCCAAAAGTGGGTGGAAATGTCGAATATTGTGGTGGGAGGAGGGGGGTTGATGCAGGAGGGGGGTTGATGCAGCGCTAATCAGCTTTTCTAGGCCACGGGGATCACCATTGCCGCCTATCACAGCCGCCCATTCATGGCAAATGGGCAGCGGAGGCAGAGGCTCCTCTAAAACTAATCAGAGGTAGGTTCCTACCAGTTCAGCTGAGCCAGTAGTGGTATGTCAGCCTGGGTCACTGGATCAAGCAGTAACCCAGGCCTGCCACGCCACTGAACTGGTTCCCCGGCTGTCATCTTTGTCGTCTTGCTTTTGAGGTCTGTGCATGCACAGAACGATTTTAATTGAAGTGTGCATGCGCGAGCAGTATGTGCACAAGCGAACCGGCAGTAAAGCCAGCCAGATCCCACCCTTGAAACTAATGTGTATTTTATAGTCAGGAGCATCTTATAGTCCTAAAAATATGGTAGTTTATTTATGTGTGATAAGTGCATAATAAATGAATTATGTAGTAATTGTGATAAGGAAAAAATAGTCCCCACCTTCTGCAAAAATAGATTCAACTGAATAGAAAGGCAGTATTTGTTATTTTCATGGCTTAGAGTTGCTCTAGTTAGCTCACTATATGTGGCATTCAAATCGTCATATGTATTTGGGTTAAAAAACAATAAGTCAAATTTAAAAACAAATTGTATATTATAATACTGGTAATAATGTAATACTTATTTATTTTTAATTTTAATTTTTCAAATTTATACCCTGCCCTTCTCCTTGCAAGGACCCAGGGGGGCGCACAGGCAATATTAAAAACCATACATAATTACAAAAATACATTATTAAAAACTATTAAATTATATCCCGTGCTAAAAACCCTTATAAAACCCTAAGAATTAAAATTTATACGAATAAAAGTCAGAAACGGGGGGTTATGCCAGGCCGGCTTGTTGGAATAAATATGTTTTGAGATGCTGGCGGAAGAGGCGGAGGTCCGAGGTGGTGCGTAGATCGGGGGGTAGGTCGTTCCAGAGGGCTGGGCCTGCCACAGAGAAGGCCCTTCCCCTGGGCGTCGCCAACCGGCATTGCACGGCCGACGGTACCCTGAGAAGGCCCTCTCTGTGGGAGCGGATCGGTCGAAGGGATGTATGGGGCAGGAGGCGGTCTTGTATGTAGCTAGGCCCCGAGCCATGGAGTGATTTAAAGATTGTCGTCAGCACCTTGAAGCGCACCCGAAAGGCCACAGGTAGCCAGTGCAGCTCGCGCAGGAGAGGTGTTATGTGGGATTGCCTTGAGGCACCCATTATCACCCGCGCGGCCGCATTCTGGACTAACTGTAACCTTCGAGTGCACCTCAAGGGGAGCCCCATGTAGAGAGCATTACAGTAGTCCAGCCGGGATGTCATGAGTGCTTGAGTGACTGTGCGAAGGGCCACCCGGTCCAGTAAGGGGCGCAACTGGCATATCAAGCGTACCTGATAGAACGCCCCCCTGGCCACGGCCGTCACATGGTCCTCCATGGACAGCCGGGAATCCAGGAGGACACCCTCCCAAGTTGCGCGCCTTCTCCACAGGGGCCAGTTGTTTGCCCCCAATGGCCAGTGTTGGACTTACCTGGCTGAACCGGGGTGCCAGAAACCACAGCCACTCGGTCTTGGACGGGTTGAACCCGTACGGCCTCCAGACACCGGGACAGCACCTCGACGGTATCGTTGGGGTGGTTTGGGGTGGATATGTACAACTGAGTGTCATCAGCGTACAGATGGTATTCCACCCCAAAACCACGGATGATCTCGCCCAGCGGCTTCATGTAGGTGTTGAACAGAAGTGGCGAGAGGACCGACCCCTGAGGAACCCCACATGTGAGGGGCCTCGGGGCCGACCTCTGCCCTCCTGCCAACACCCATTGCGACCGACCAGAGAGGTAGGACGAGAACCACCGTAAAACGGTGCCTCTCACCCCCAACCCCCCAAGTCGGTGCAATAAGATACCATGGTCGATGGTATCGAAAGCCGCTGAGAGGTCTAATAGGACTAGAATAGAGGAGCAACCTCTATCCCGTGCACTCCAGAGATCATCCATCAATGCGACCAATGCCATCTCGGTGCTGTGACCGGGCCGGAAGCCGGACTGGCGCGTGTCTAGATAATCAACTTCCTCCAGTTGTCGAGGAAACTGTTGAGCCACCACACTCTCTACAACCTTCGCAAGAAAGTGAATGTTGGAGACCGGACGGTAATTTTCCAACAATGCTGGGTCCAGGGAAGGCTTTTTGAGGAGAGGTCTCACCACCGCCTTTTTCAAGGCGGTAGGTAAGAACCCCTCACTCAAAGACGCGTTCACAATGTCCTGGAGCCAGCCTCGTGTAACCTCCCAGGATGCCAGTCCACCCCGGAGGGACACGGGTCCAATAAACATGTGGTGGCCCTAAGGCTCCTCAACAACCTGTCCATATCCTCGGTAGTAACAAAGTCAAACTCCTCCCAAGATGTTATCTTAAGACCAGCATCGGATAAACCGACTGGACAACTTTCAGTGGAGGGCAACTCGATCCGAATCTGAGTGATTTTATCCTGCAGATAGACTCCAAATTCCTCTGCTCGACCCTGCAGAAGGGCTTCCCGCGGCCTCTGGTGAAGGAGGGAGCGGGTCACCCCAAACAGGGCGGCAGGGCTAATACTCAAGTTTAGCCACTCTTATCGCCACTAAGTAAGTCCTATTATGGTATCTTACTAGTGTTCGGTCAGCTTCGGACCGAGAGGATCTCCACCTACTCTCTAGGTATCTCTTGTGGCGATTCATCTCCCGCAGCTCCTCAGTAAACCAGGGCGCCTGGGTGATTCGACGCCGCGTGAGAAGCTGCAAGGGCGCAACTTGGTCCAAGGCCCCCGTGGCCGCACTATACCATGCGGCCACTAGGTCCTCAGTCGAGTCGTGGGGCAAGGACACAGGTATTGGCCCAAGCTCCCTCTGGAACCTTTCAGGGTCCATCAGGCGCCTGGGGCGGAACCATCTCGATATCCACCGTCCCGAGTCCCTTCGGGGAGAGGGGGCGGTCTAGAAATCCAATAAATAATAATAATAATGATGATGATGATGATGATGATGATGATGATCTCCGGTTCCCCCTCCCCGCGGTGGGATGTGACGGTTGGAAAGTCCATCCGAAGGATTTTCTGGAAGACTGGAAGACATAGCTGGTGATAACATAAAACTGGGAGAAGACTAACACTAGGGCAATTATTTATAGCAAATCAGATTCCATAATTTAGTGGAACAGCCATGTTTTCACAAATTTTCTGACGAGCAGAAAGGAAGGGAGATGTTCAGATCTCATGGAAGGTGGAATGCTGTTCCATAGAAGGAGGCAGTAACTGAAAAAAGTATGCTTCTTTGACACTTGAAGATGATGTGTAAAGGGACACATAAATAGCCAACTCGGTAACATCTTATTGAGTAGGCAAGTGTTATTTGGAAAAAGCTATTCAGCAGATATCCAACTGTGTAAACTATATATGTCTTGAAGGCATTACATGAGTGCCACAAGGCACACCCATAACTACATAAGCATGAAATATGGACCAATTGTAATTGCTCTGAATGCTCTTCAAGGGCAGTCCTATTACAGGTCACAACAGTAATTTCATCAAGAGATGACTAAGGGATGAGTGGCAGTGAGTAATGCCTCCTATTGCAGAAAAGTTCACAATTGTCACACAAGATAATGTTGTGCAAAAGCCCTCCTTAAACAGAAGCCCAAGAGGACTTCCAAAGTGCTAGTCAGTATTTGGACCTTCTGATTCTTTAAAATGCTGAAATGCCTAATAGAACAACTACCGTATTTATCGGCGTATAACACGCACCGGCGTATAACACGCACCTTCATTTTAAGAGGGAAATTTCAGGAAAAAAAATTAAATTTCAAATAAAGAACTTTGAAGCAAAATAAGGGTAGCTCAGAACTTTTTTTTATTAATATTATTACCACTTATAAGGTAAATAATGTAAAAGGAAAATGTGGTGAAACTCACTTAACGATGGCCTTGGTTAGCAACCAAACTTTTAGGCTCAATTGTGGTCATAAGTTCTTTCTTTCTCTCTCTCTCTCTCTTTCCTCCTTCCCCCCTCTCTCCATTTCTCTTTCTTTCTCTCTTTTTCTCTTTCTTTCTCTCTCTTTCTCTTTCTTTCCCTTCGTCTCTCTCTTTCTATCTGTCTCTCTCTCCTTCCTCTGCCCATCTCTCTCACTCTGTGTTTGTCTGTCTGTCTGTCTCTCACTCACTTAATCAGTCTCTATCTATCTGTCTCTCCCTCCCTCTCTCTGTGTGTGTCACTCACTCTGATTCTCTCCCTCCCTCTCTCTGTCTCTGTATGCCTGTCTCTTCCTCTTTCCCCCTGTCTGTCTCCGATTCATTCTCTATCTGTGTCTCTCTCCGTCTCTCTCCCTCCCTCTCTTTCTCTCTGTCTCTGTCTTTCCCTCCCTTCCCCTCTGTCTCTCTCTGTGTATGTCAGTCACTCCCTCTCTTCCCTCTCCCCCCGCCCCAACCGGGGAAGCAGCAGAAGGGCCGGCATGCCAGAGGTTACGGACGCCTCCTCCCACAGCGGGCCAGGTGGCCCGGCAGGGGCGTCAGGCAGAGAAGCCGCGAGAAGCCGCGCGTATCTCCGCCGGCTTCCTCCGACAGGGAGGAGAAACGTGTGCTGTGGTGGCTGTCAGAGGGAGCCGGGGGAGATGCGCGGGGCTTCCCTGCCCGATGCCCCTGCCGGGCGCAAGGCTCTAGGAAGGGCAGAGAAGCCGCGCGAAAGGCAGAGAAGCCGCGCGAAAGGCAGAGAAGCCGCGCGAAAGGCAGAGAAGCCGCGCGTATCTCCGCCGGCCGCGCGAAAGGCAGAGAAGCCGCGCGTATCTCCGTCGGCTTCCTCCGACAGGGAGGAGAAACGTGTGCTGTGGTGGCTGTCAGAGAGAGCCGGGGGAGATGCGCGCGGCTTCCCTGCCCGATGCCCCTGCCGGGCGCAAGGCTCTGGGAAGGGCAGAGAAGCCGCGCGAAAGGCAGAGAAGCCGCGCGTATCTCCGCCGGCTTCCTCCGACAGGGAGGAGAAATGTGTGCTGTGGTGGCTGTCAGAGGGAGCCGGGGGAGATGCGCGCGGCTTCCCTGCCCGATGCCCCCTCTTTGGCCCTTCCCCCCGCCCGTTCGCTCGCTCCAGGGGGCTGTGGCTCCGGCGCAGCCACAGCCCCGGGCATTCCGCCCGCCCGTTCGCTCGCTCGAGGGGGCTGTGGAGCCGCGCGTACAGGGAGGCGGGCGCCCGGTGCCCGGACGGGTCCGGCGCAGCTCCCCGACATGCCGGGCCCTCTGCTGCCGACCACTGTAAAAACATGGCTTCGGCGTATAACACGCATACATCATTTGCCCCCTATTTTCAGGGGGGAAAAGTGCGTGTTATACGCCGATAAATACGGTAGATTCAAGGAATAGCATTTTAAAGAAAACAGCTTCAGTGACTGCCTGATTCCTAGGTTATTTGAATGGGAGCTTTGATGTATTAGTGTTCTCATTTAGGGATTTTAAATTTTGACTGTTGAATTGTTCGCCCCCCCCCCCCCCCCAAATGGGTTATACAGTATTGAAAATGTTTCTGATAAAAAGCATTTGAAAGTGGGAAAGCTTGATCTTTGTTCCTCTTTGGAATTCTCATATTTGTTTCATGTAAATGACATTATTGACCTGCATATATTAAAGATAATACTTTAAATCTTTGTTTGCTCTTTGATTAGATGAACTGACCAGTTTTTAAGTATGAGATTTCTTTTCTTCTTTATTGTAGGGCATGATAAGTCGAAAATAAGATACCAGCTTTATGATTGTTATGAAGAATGGCTTTACTTTTTATGGCAATAGAAATAAAATGCCAGTTGTTAGATACAAATGGTGATGTGAACCAGACTTTACTTTATGTAACAGGAAGAGGATTTCATCTTGCTGATATGCCATAGTTGCTAGGTTACAGGAAGGTTTTTCAGTTTTTATAGCAGAAAATGGTGCTAAGCTGCAAGCTGGATTTCTCACTGGTTCTTAATATTCTGTCTATGCACATATGTGTTTATGTGTCTGTGAGAGAGAGAGAGATCTGCAAATTGTTGAGTCTCAGCTAATTTTTTTTCTGTTAACAGCCTTTTTTGTAGTTTCAGTAGAAATCTATTTCTGGATGTGAAATGAGGTGATGGAAACCTTTGCATATTATCCTTTAGAACCAATTCTATTTTAAAAAATAATTTCAGCTGGTGTTGATTCTTTTCTAATTAAAGTGAAGGTATATTAACTGTCTTGTTTAAAAACAGGGTTTTAGAATTAATGTAGAGATGGATTTCTGGTTCTATAGCTCCACCTTTAAACTATGCCACCCAAGTGTTTATTTGTTCCATTTTCTAGTGTATAGGATGATATTTAAGTCAAGACTTATTTTTCTGGTTTTGATTTTTAATAATCAAATGTGACTATTCTTTTATAGCATTTCTTTCAGGGTATAAGAAAAACCATATCAATAGGCATGCAAATTAACAAGAACACATTGTGATCATTCCTGGTCATGCTCCCCAAATCTGGAACATGAGTTCATATTTTCTCAAATATCAATAAATTGTACTGTTTAAAGCTGCAATTCCATATTTGGAGTAGCTGAAGTATGAAATACTTTCCCCAAATTAGCCTTGAAAGAACTACTATATTCCGGATCATTCCAACTTCATAGCCTGGATTGTAAAATTGAAAATGAGTATTTGGATGAAGTGCTGTGTTCATATAGCATTCCTTAGTGTGTGTGATTTTTAAACTATTTGGGAAAAATCAGTTTTCCTCTGTACATGAATATTCCTCTGTATATGGTTTATTATGACTTGGCTAACTAGTCAGCAGAAGCATTATAGCTACCAGGAGCAAAACAGTCTGGTTTACTGAATTTTTTAACTCACAAATGATAGTCTCAACCGTGTTTTTATCTCTGTATTGATCTATTTTGGATAATCATGGAAAAGGTTATATTTTGAGGCAGCTGTGCAGATTGACTATAACTCATTTTTGAAAAGAACAAGCAGAATTTGTGCTTTTTAAGATATGTGTGAAAAGCCTTCCAATAGCCTGTCAGACAATTGTGAAGCCTGGCTGTATCCCCAGATGCTGGTCTACCTGTTCAGCCCAATAAAGGTGTAATTGGGTTGGCATTATATCATTATTACTTTGATTAATGTATTTTGCTTATGTTTTTTACAAGTTTTTCAAATGTACTTATGTGATTTATTGTGAGCCATACGCAGGTACGTATTTAGGAAGAGGAAGGATGATAAACAAATAAAAGTATAAATAAATACGACAGTTATGGATAATTTCTTCGCCATGGCAACTCTTGGCAACTAATATGAAAAAGAAATTAGATTATACAGGTCTGTTCAGATATCTGAGAAGATGATTCCCACCAGGGTTTTTTTTAAACACCAAAAGAAAAGCAGGGTTTCCAAATAGATGCTTTCGCATTAGACTACTATCGTCTCCATGCAGAATGAATTAGATAATAACAGTTAATAATATTATAAGGAATCTCAAAGCAAAAATTATTTGGAATTTGGCATTATTAAGCTGAGGGAGTTTATGCGCTTTATTTGGATCTTGTCAAAAATCAATAGAGTGCTTATTTCAAGTTGTAAGAGATGAATAGTGCAATGGGCATAAAAGTCGATAGAAACATTCCTAATTTGAGAGAAAAACAATTGATGTTGACAAAAACACCAGTTATTGAATTTGTTGTGAATGATACATTTCAATCCAAAAATTACAAAAGTCATCCCATTCTATTTAGAAATGGGACACAAAAAGATACTTGCTTCTGAATGATCATGTCCGCTTGCATTAAACAGGCTTTGCAATAAATACTCTGCTGAGAAGCACACGTACTAATTCAAAATGGAAATCCTTTAGTTTGGTAAAGGCAGCTTTTTGGATAACGGTTTTCAAATCAGGGTTTATATAGGAATGCTATATTTCTACTGCCTTCTTTCTTATACCAGAGAGGGGGATGATTGTGCTGTGTAGAGCAAGTCTTTCTTCTTTATCTGCATAAGCAGCTTTCATTTTGGAACTGTATAGCACTAGCTTCTTGCACTAGAACTTCGGGGGAGGAGGGTGAACTGGTTTTTAAGTTGATGAGAGACTGCACACAGGCGTGTGTTGTGCAGTCGCTTTCAGATTAGGGAGCATCACTGGACTGCTGCAGATCATGACTGCCAGCAATGGTAGGTGTTTTGCTTAATAAATTGTACAGAATGCATGTTATATGACAGATGACTGAATCTGTAATCTGAGCATGAGCAAACATGTTTCTCTCTTGATATTTTAACAAATGGACTTTCATTAGTACCATTAATATGATGGAGAGAAGTTTAGGCAAGCAGTAGCTTTGCAGCAGATACAGAAAGGGTATTAAAATATGAATAGTAATGATATTCATAGTAGAAAATCAGAGATTAATCTAATAGAGAGAAACTGTTCTGAAATTTTAAAAAATCAGAAGGTTACAAACTTGTAATTTAATAATTTAAAATTGAATAAGACTGTTGCACGTGTATTTATCTGAATACTTTAATATTCAGTTAATATTAAATTTGTTTGGGAGAAGAGATCTTTAATGATGCTTTCCTAAGGCAAAATTCTAGCTGTATTTTTAGGGGTGCAGAATATATGGAAACTGACAGCAGCATGCAAGAAAAGGAAAATTGGACGGTTCTGCGTATTTCAAGTCATGCTTTTTTCCTTTTTATTAAGAAAAAACAGGAAGGTAAAGGAAACATGTAAAATGAAACTGCAGAGATATAAGATAATTACACATAAAACATTAATTTGCCGAGGAGATTTATTGCCTAATCTTCCTGTTCTTTCTGGATATATTACATTTTATGGAATCTATTTATGATGGCCACCATTATCAAATAACACAACACTGCTGACTGCAATGCTTACCTATTTCTCTTTAAGGATTGCTTGTTTGTTTAAATGGTTTCACTGTAGTCCTGTTCATGTTTGCCAATTATGATTCAGTTGTTTTTAACAGATGAAACAGAAGAGGGGATTGTATGTGCTTTGGTTAATAAATGCATCACTGTCTATCAGTTACTTTCCTTTGAGTTTTCTTACAGAAACCTTGTCTTGCATATGATAAGATGTAAATTTCAACTTTCAATTTAATTACAGTTCTTGATAATTGATAATCATTGCAATTAACTTGTACTATTTACAGTTTAGTGCAATAATGTTTTATTGGTTTAATGATGGCAGCTGTATGCATTTAAATAATCATCTTGGACTTGAAAAAAGTGTCAGATTATAAATACTAAGCATAATTAACAATGAAATACTTGATATATTACTCCCACCAAGTGAGTTCCTTGTACTTACAGGTGCTAATTATTATTATCAGGTCTTTTGGCAGCTTCCTGATCTGAAAATCTTTTTCAAGGGCAATTATCATCCAAGATTTATTGTGCTGAAAGGAATAGTGGTACCAGAATTCCAGCAAAGAAATTAATTTTCTTTGCTGGAATTTTCTTTGCTTTTCTTTCCTGTTGGAGCCAATATATTTTCATTTGGGCAGAAACTTCCTCTTTCTCACAGTATTACAATTAATGTGGAGAAAATTGGTTTTCTTAGTTGGTAATGGCAAATCTGATTATTTATATAGTAGTTGTTTGAATCTTTATCAGTCTGAGAACCAACTCTTAAGATGATCTGAGGTACAGTTTCATATTTAAGCTGAACAGTAGTACCTCTCTGCAGTTCCTCAAGTAAATAACTGCACATCCAGAACATTAGATACTAACTAGAGCAGGGCCGCTGTTATAAGCTCATTGGTATAGGATCATGTGATCACCTTTTTGCAACCTTCTGACAAGCAAAATCAGTGGGGAAACTAGATTCGCTTAACACTACAGTGATTCACTTAAGTGTGGCAAGAAAGGTCATAAAATAAGGCGAAACGTATTGTCTTACTTAGCAGCAGAAATGTTGGGGCTCAATTGTGGTCGTAAGTCAAAGACTACTTGTACGCAGTTCAACATCGGCTACTTTCTTCCACTGCTTCCGAATGTTTTAATTAAAATTTAATTAAAATAACACATAAAAGGTAACATTAAGCTAATAAAAAGTGAAAGGAAAGGAGGAAGCCTACTTTGTGGTAGTTGCAACCAGTGCCTTTCTGCAGGAAATTAAGAGGACAATGTAGGAATAGCAATACTAGTTTTGCTGTCTAGAGATATATAGAATGATGTAGGTGAGCATTTAAGCAATAAACATGGGTAGGCTACTCCCCTAGTGATCCAGATTATATGTATGGAAAGCCCCTTGGACCTAGGTGTGTCCCAGTTGTGCTTCTGCTTTTTTAGGTCCTGCAATAGGACATTCCAGATACAGATAGGTGAGCAGCCTTAAGTTTAATTTTACTGAAGGTCCTTCATTTTCATGGAAGGATTGGAAAGTAGGTCTCTTTATTAGTGTAGCTTGAAGCTAACAGTTACATTTGTTTTTCCATAGATAGGGGAATAGTAAGTAGGAAGAAAAGAGAAAAATACTGCTATACAGTGATCCCTCGTTTTTCGCGGCTTCATGTTTCGCGGCTTCAGTGCGTCGCGGGTTTTTTAAAAATACAGAATAGAAAAAAAATGCATTGGTAGGAGGCAAGCGCCCCCTAGTGCTTGCTTTAAACGATGTCCACCAACTCAAGTTTCCGGTGCGAATCCTACTTTGCGGTTTTTCAGTTTTCGCGGAAGGTTCCAGTCCCCATTAACCGCGAAAAACGAGGGATCACTGTACCTCATCACTTAGTGAACGCTTCTTTGAGTGAGGGGTTCTTGCCGGCTGCCTTGAAAGAGGCGGTGGTGAGACCCCTCCTCAAGAAGCCTTCCCTGGACCCAGCATTGTTGTCTAATTATTGTCCGGTCTCCAACCTTCACTTTCTTGCGAAGGTTATTGAGAGTGTGGTGGCACAGCAGTTCCTCCGGCACCTGGAGGAAACTGTCTATCTAGACCCGCGCCAGTCCGGCTTCTGTCCCAGGCATAGCACAGAGACGGCATTGGTCGTGTTGGTGGATGATCTCTGGAGGGCCCGAGATAGAGGTTGTTCCTCTACCCTGGTCCTGTTAGATCTCTCAGCGGCTTTTGATACCATTGATCATGGTATCTTATTGCACCGACTGGAGGGATTGGGGTTGGGAGGCACCGTGCTGCAGTGGTTCTCCTCTTTCCTCTCCGGTCGGTCGTAATTCGTGTTGGCAGGGGGGCAGAGGTCGACGTCGAGGCCCCTTATGTGTGGGGTGCCTCAGGGGTCGGTCCTCTCGCCCCTCCTGTTCAACACCTATATGAAGCCGCTGGACGAGATCATCCGTGGTTGTGGGGTAGAGTACCACCTGTACGCTGATGATACTCAGCTGTACATATCTACCCCCAACCACCCCAACGATGCCGTTGAGGTGATGTCCCGGTGCTTGGAGGCCTGGATGGGTGCGGGTCTGGATGGGAAGTAACAAACTCCGACTCATCCCGTCCAAGACCGAGTGGCTGTAGTTTCCGACCTCCCAGTATAGCCAGTTGACTCCATCACTGGCCATCGGGGGCGAATTATTAGCCCCCATGGAAAGGGCCCGCAACTTAGGCGTCCTCCTGGATTCACGGCTATCCTTGGACGACCATGTGATGGCCGTGACCAGGGGGGCCTTTTACCAGGTTTACCTGGTACGCCAGTTGCGCCCCTTTCTAGACCGGGACGCCCTTCGCACCGTCACTCAAGCACTCGTTACGTCCCGCCTAGACTATTGCAATGCTCTCTACATGGGGCTCCCCTTGAGGTGCACCCAGAGGCTCCAGTTAGTGCAGAATGCGGGCACGCGGGGGATTTTGGGAGCCTCATGGCACTCCCACGTAACACCTCTTCTGTGCGAGCTGCACTGGCTGCCGGTGGTCTTCCGGGTGCGCTTCAAGGTGCTGGTAACCATCTTTAAATCGCTCCATGGCACGGGGCCTAGTTACTTGCGGGACCGCCTCCTACCACATACCTCCCTTCGACCGATCTGCTCCCACAGGGAGGGCCTGCTCAGGGTGCCATCTGCCGGTCAATGCCGGCTGGCGGCTCCCAGGGGAAGGGCCTTCTCTATGGCAGGCCCAGCCCTCTGGAACGACTTGCCCCCTGAACTTCGTACCATCACGGACCTTCGCGTCTTCCGCCGATCATTTTTTCCATCTAGCTGGCCTAGCCTAGATCCTAGTTCTTGATAGAATTCCAATTGTTTAGGTAGTGAACTTTTTAAGATTTTATTAGCTTGGGTATTTTAGCACAGGTCATCTGATTTAATTTCATTTTAACGTGGTTGATTGAATTTATTGCTGTTTGCTTGTATATTTTTAACTTCCTGTGCACCGCCCTGAGTCTGATTGGGGAGATAGGAGCGGTATAGAAATGCAATAAACATAAACAAACATAAACTTGATTTAATCAATATTTGCCTGCAGGAATTTTAAGTGACATTTCACTTACACACGCCCACCAGTTCATGCCCACAATTAAAATGGCTTAATAATATTTTAAGAATGTGCATTTGTGATAAAACAATTCTAAGTTAAAATGGGATTTAAGACTTCCTGAGTTTCTTGCATTTCAGAACATGAGGGCATCCTTTCATCCTTATGTGATGCTTCTCTTCTCTATAGAGTTTTTATTTTAACATTTTCTAATTGGTGTACATTTTGTTGAATATTACAGTTTAGCTATAGTAGGTATCCTGCTCTGTTAATTAAGGAAAGATCAATTTATTGTTCTTCTCAGTATTTGTGGATTTATACATTCCTAATATTTTGGATAACGCTATATATCTTTGAGTTTCCTATGTCCATTGTAATATGTCTACAGAATAACTGTTTTTAGAGTGTTTGGTGTTTCTTTACTCTGTGGCTCTATATTGAGATTTGGAGCAGATCTCCATTCTGTAATAAATAGTAGAGTACTATTTTGTGTTTTTAAGAGTTACACAACAAGTGCTTTCTATGCCTAGCATTTTTGGCTACTGAAAGAATTAATTATGGCCATCTATATCCTTATACATTCATTTCTTGCATTGTGCCGTGTGAATCTGTACCTTCTTTACTGGTCTAAAAATAGATGTGAATAATACGGCTGTGCAAAACTTTGAAATAATGCTTCCGTTCACTGATGCTTCTAAGAAAGAACCCCATTACATTTGATTTGCAAAGTAACAGTAGTCTTTTTGCTTCTTAGTTCAAAGCAGAACAACCACATTGCTTCACTTTGCTCTGGTTCAGTGTTCTTCTCAAGGTTGTCTTGGCACTACAAGAGAAGACTGAAAGGAATCCCAGTTTTGGGGGAACTTGAGTATCCCAAAGGCATGTTGGAGGTATTTAACTTGAAAGTTTATTGGGGACTCCCCTTCACTCACTAAGTTCTGTTAAAAACAGGGTGGATAGAAATCGATGATTTTTAAAAAAATAAACAAAATAATTAAAAAAAATTTAATCGGATTTTTTAAAATCAGATTTATTTTAATAAAATTCTTTTGGAGTAAACTCTATCTAAAGATAGTTTTCTATTTAAGATACATTAATAATTTAGTTTATTCAGCATGAAATAGAGCTTAGGTATGTAGCATGAGGCTGTATGTTCTATAATATTAGGACTATTGGTGAGTCAACAGCGGGTCAGGAGGAGCTGCTGCGGGACAGAGATGACAGTTACTCTTTAAAAATTATGATTTAAATCGAGTTAATTTAAATCAAGTCTTTTTACTAGTGATCTAAATCTTGATTTAAATCAAACCCACCCTGGTTAAAAGGCTTTCTTTTACTGGAAGTGTAAGTATGGATGGGGAGGAACAGGCTCCAACTCAGTCTGTCCAAGACTGAGTCGCTGTGGTTTCCGGCGCCACGACATAGCCAGTTAGTTCCATCTCTGGCTATCGGGGGCGAGTCACTAGGCCCTGCAGAAAGGGCCCGCAACTTGGGTGTCCTCCTGGACCCACGGCTGTCCTTAGATGACCATCTAACAGCCGTAGCCAGGGGGCCTTCTATCAGGTTTACCTAATATGCCAGCTGCGCCCCTTTCTGGATAGTTTGACTCCCTCTTCTCTGCGGCACCCTCCGATATCTCAGAGGGTGCCACAGAGAAGAGGGAGTCAAACTATTCTCCAAGGCACCTGGGGGCAGGACAAGAAACAATGGGTGGAAACTAATCAAGGAGAGAAGCAACTTAGAACTAAGGAGAAATTTCCTGACAGTTAGAACAATTAACCTCTGGAACAGCTTGCCTCCAGAAGTTGTGAATGCCCCAACCCTGGAAGTCTTTAAGAAGATGTTAGATAGCCATTTGTCTGAAATGGTATAGGGTTCCTGCCCACGCAGGGGGTTGGACTAGAAGACCTACAAGGTCCCTTCCAACTCTGCTATTGCATTGTATTATTGTATTGTATTGTGCCGCCCTACACACAGTCACTCAAGCTCTCGTCATCTCCCGCCTGGACTACTGTAATGCTCTCTACATGGGGCTCCCCTTGAGATGCACCGGAGGCTCCAGTTAGTACAGAATGCGGTCGCGCGGAGGATTTTGGGAGCCTCAAAATACTCCCACATAACACCTCTCCTGCGCGAGCTGCACTGGCTGCCTGTGGCCTTCCGGGTGCGTTTCAAGGTCTTAGTGACCATCTTTAAAGCGCTCCATGGCAGCAGACCTGGCTACTTACAGGACCGTCTACTACCATATACCTCCACTCGACCTGTCCGCTCCCACAGGGAGGGCCTTAGGGTGCCGTCCACCGGACAATGCTGGTTCGCGACTCCCAGGGGAAGAGCCTTCACTTTGGCAGGCCCCGCCCTCTGGAACGACCTCCCTCCAGATCTTCACACAATCACAGACCTTCGCCTCTTCCATCGGACATTAAAAACTTACTTCTTTCATTTGGCCGGCCTGGCATAGCTGGTACAGCTATTACCATTTTAAGTGGGTTTTAAATTAACGTTTTTAGCACGGGTCAAATCGTATTTAATCTTAATTTTAATTACTTGATTGTTTGCATTTTTATATTTTATATTTCATAGCTCCTGTGCACCGCCCTGAGTCCCATGTTGGGAGATAGGGCGGTATAGAAATCAAATTAAAGTTAAAGTTAAAAGTTAAAGTTATTAATTAGGTGCTTAATTCCAATATTTTCAATACAGTTGAGAGGAGAGAAGATGCAAGTTCCCATTCTGCCAGAGGAAGCTAGATATCTGGAAAGCTTTTCAGGGTTGTAGCTTTTTCTATGCCTGCAGAGGGCAAACCCTGTCAGATATGCTCTGAGCTTTCCTTCCCATCTGTTATAGTTTGGTTCTTTTACAGCAAAATGTGTCTGTGCCTTTAAGGTTGCTTCCTAAAGACAGATATGCCCTAAGGCGTTTTTTTGTTTTGTTTATTTGTTTATTTTACTGTGTACCAATCTATTTACAGAAATTAGGGAAACAATTAAATAATGTCCAAACTTTTCAGTTCCACACTTTCTCTCCCTTCTCTCTCCCAGGGCTATTCGCCCGTTGCTTAGCTACCAACTCCCTCTTTCAACCTTCCTTCCTCCATCAGTGATTTTACAGGGAGAGGGAGAGAAAGAGAGGAAGATAATTGGCTGAGTTTGCTTAACATGTTTGGCTGTCCATGCATTTTCAGATCTACGTCAGCCATCCCTCTGCGCTGCATGATGCAACTCCCTCTGGGTCTTTTGCCCTACCCTTTTTGCACTCAATCTCTGCAGCCCAATTTGATATGTCCCTGTGACATTACAACACAGGTATAAAAGGAGCAAGGCTAGTGGCACAATATTGTTTTTGTAGTTTATTTTCCTTGACCCATTTTGTGCGTTCTAATGCCAGCGTTTATACATTATTTTTTAAACTGAACACTATAAGCTGCAGTAAATAAGGTTAAAAAAAAATTCCATGAACAGGACAGCATTAGCTTCTTTTAGATGTAGATCTTAGTGTTTTATCAGTATCATGCTCAGTCTAAGCAGTAAATTGCAAGTCTACAGATCCTTATCCTTAATTCTGCTCATTGCTAGATTTGGAGGAGTACTTCCAAATACCACTCAACTATGTTTAAAGCCTCAAACTCAGAAGTTAATTGCCCAGTATGGAGCAAAGACATCCGTAAGTTGTATTTTTTGTATAGTTGTATATATATATATATATATATATAAGGTTGTTTCTTTCCACCCTTCTGAATTAGCAGATATTTGGCAAGCTGAGATATGTTTATGTAATGCAGGAGTCTTGTGGTCCCAGCAGAGCTGGCAGCAGATTCAGACAGTGAGGAGGTTGGGGAGGAACATGAGCCAATTCTGGAGTCTGGGGAAGTCTCTGATGAGGGTTCTGTGTCGGAGGCAGAGAGGGGGCCAGGGCCACGTTCCAGATATCAGCTGCCTTCAGAGTCAGACATCAGTGAGGCAGACAAACAGCCGGAATCTGTTCCCAGTGTGTGCATGTGCAGAGTTGCCAGACAAAGGGAATAGCTAAAGAACAGTGGTAGATGGTGAATGGCTCCTCCTAGAGGAAATAGAAGAGGATTGAAAGGGGAGTGGCGTTTGTAGGACACAATTAGTTCACTTAATTGGTTCGAGACTTCTTGCCAGGTTTTGAAGATATCGGCCTGGCAGCTCTCCAAGATAAGGTCTGTGAGTGTAAATCCTCCCTTGAAAGACTTTGTTTGATGTGAATGAGAAAAATTCACAGTAAATTAATAAAAGGGGTTTTTGTCTGAACAAAGTGTTTGCTTCATGCTCTTGGGAAGCCTAGGTAAGAACAAGGGGTGTCAAACTCAAGGTCCAGGAGCCAGAGCCGGCCCGTGGGACGTTTAGATCCAGCCCATGGGAGTATCCTAGAAACAGTGAAGGACTGGCTTGCAGTGTCAACAAAAATAGAGCTCGCAGGGGCATTTTGGCAGAGTGCTTGAGCCACCACTAGTGCCCCCAACACAAGTGACATCGAGCTGGCCCTGGCCATGCCCATCTCGGCCCCCTGAGGTCAAACACAACCCTGATGTGGCCCTCAATGAAATCAAGTTTAACACCCCTGATGTAATGCTATCTATAACCTGAAAATTGCTTGTTCCCAGGTTTAGACCTTAGTGGTGCCCATCCCCAGAATGCTGTCCTTCTGGCTGTATCAGTGATGAGTTTGATGCAATGTAGCATACAGCTGTAGTTTCTGTTATTATGTTACTAACAGAAGAACACTTTTACAGATTCTTAGGCAACCTACAATTTTCCAATAAATTGTGCTAGTCTTCATCTAAAGTTCATTTCCATATCTGTGTTGAAATGTAGAAAACAAATCAATTTCAATTGGGAGGATTTTAACTTTGCAAAGTATTTATTTAACTAATGAAGTCTTTGATGTGTGTGTTTTTGTACACTCATGAACATTCTCCAGAAGCTGTAGAGTTCTTCCTCATGCTAGTATGATTTAAACAACAGAATAGAGGTAGTCCTTAACTTATGACCGGGTGTTTAATAACCATTTGACCCGTTTGATAAGGTTACTTTATGACTATAAAAAACTTCCAGCTATTGTAAAACACTATGTCACACCCCTCTCCCTCCCTAAAGTCACATGATCTCAGATCACTTGCAACCACTTACATGTGATCACTATTTGCAATCTTCTCTATCAGCTTCCCCAGAAAGTCAATGGGCAGCCATCAGGAAAAGTTGTAAGCTGCTGCTGCTGCTGCCTGCTGAAGGGATCCCCTTTTATCTTTGAGGGCTGGCTAAAGAAACTGCTTACCTGGCCAAAGGAGTTCAGCAACTCATTTAGCAAGGTTGAGAAATGGAACTCAGATCCCAAAGTTCCAACCTCCATTCCTGTGGCCTGCTGGAGCAGTATTCTTCCACATATAGAGGAGAGCTGAACTTGACAGGCAGCTCTTTCTGCTTTATCCATTTAACGAGCCAAGATGTCACTTAATAACCCTAAATTGGAGTGCCAGGATTACAGTGGTTGAGCAAAGCAGTCACCTGGGCATTTTGCTTAATGACTGCTTCACTCAGTGACTGAGATTCCTGTCCTAATTGTGGTTGTAAATTGAGAACTACCTGTAGTTGGCTGCTGCTTGGGCAAATTGATTGCCCCTCCCCACCATCTCTCTGCTCACTCAAGCCTCTCCACTCATGCATACCCATTAACCATTCTCTTTCTTTGTATCTTAGTCTCTAAAAGAGAGACTAAAAAAGAGAGTAAAACCTCAGGAGCAAAATCATGGATTAGCATCACTTGGAGTGGTGTGGTTAAAAACCTTTCTTCTCTTCTTCCCACCCTGTAAACCAAGTAGATGTTTCTTTGCTGTTTAACTGTAGTTGAGAAACAGCAATGTTGCTCATCAGTGTGAGGAACAGTAAGTGAAGGTTAATCTTTGCCATCTTCCCTCATAACTCTGTCCAAGATTGTGCTTGTTTTCTCAGTGTATGAGGAAACCCCAAATTACTGGCAGCTCATATGTGGTTAAAACCAGGCTCCTTCTATTCTATTCTGTTTGCTTTAATTGTGTCTCAGAAACAATTATTAAAATTGATAATATGGAAATAAAAATTTAAATCAGATCAATTGACATTCCAATAATACAATTCATAGAAAGTTGAATTATTAAAAAAAAAAATTTTGCAGAGGAGAAGAAGAAAGCAACTAAAGAAACTACAGTCAAGCTCCATCCTAGGTTTTGGTTTTTTTTCTGTTTCCTTGTGTGCATTTGTTTTTTTTATTGTACTTGATTACTTGCCTTTAATCCCATAAATAACTCATCATTTTTGCAGAGGTGTCAAGCTACATTAAAAACAGATGTAGCTCTGCCTTCTTTAAAGGGGTATTTGTCTTGAATCTTAATCATGGCCTGTCCAATTTTTCAATAGTATTGCCAGTCTTGGCCTCTGATAAATGAAAACGGAAGTGCTAATCTCCACTTTCTTATTCTCTTGCTTGATACTAATGTCTTTTTAAAAGATGAGTCGGGGGAAATATTCCCAGGAGCCCTCTGTTTCATCTCTCCTAGCAACATGTCTGGCGGTTTTGCTTCTATTTCTTCTTCCTATAATTGTTTTTTTTTAATGGTTTGCATGAGGAAGAATTTACTATCATTCACTGCTTGGATGCTTGCTAAATCTCAACCTTGTTCTGTCTTGTTGACTTACACTTTGGTGTGCTTCTTGACTATTCTGTGTCTCTGCTTCTCTGAATCTCTGGTTTTACTTCCGTGGTTTTAAACCCAGATTGAAGTTAGACTAATCTAGCTGTTTTCTCTTTGCCGTGTTTGGCACATCAGACTTTGTCGAAATACTTTGAGACAAGACATTTTTGCTTCTGACAGATAACTTGTTCACTACTGAGTAGCAGTGGATGCACAATTTTAAGGTACAAATGATTTTGAACAGTAGGCAAAACAAAGTGACAGCCGTGGCCAGGAGGGCGTTTTACCAGGTTCGCCTGGTTCGCCAATTGCGCCCCCTATTGGATCGGGACGCCCTTCGCACAGTCACTCATGCGCTCGTGACATCCCGACTGGACTATTGTAACTCTCTCTACATGGGGCTCCCCTTGAGGTGCACCCGGAGACTTCAGCTAGTCCAGAACGCAGCCGCGCGAGCAATTATGGGAACCGCCAGGTTTACCCATGTAACACTGCTCTTGCGCGAGCTGCACTGGCTGCCTGTCGTCTTCCGGGTGCGCTTCAAGGTGTTAATTATCATCTTTAAAGCGCTCCATGGCTCGGGACCTAGCTACCTGCGGGATCGGATCCTGCCTCATACATCCTCACGGCCGATTCGCTCCCACAGAGAGGGACTTCTCCGGGTGCCGTCCACTAGACTGTGTCAGTGGGCGACGCCCAGGGGAAGGGCTCTCTCTGTGGCGGGCCCGGCCCTCTGGAACGACCTTCCCCCCGATATTAGAACGACTACGGACCTCCGCTCCTTCCGTCTGAAATTAAAAACACACTTTTTCCGCTTGGCCGGCCTAGGCTAGTCTCTCTTTCTATGGGGTTTTAAACTTATTTATAGCTGCTGGGTATTTTAGTTTAACGGGTTTTAGCACAGGAATAGATTTAATCTGTTTTTATATTATGTATTTATATTTGTATATTTATTGTTTTTACTTTCCCTGTGCACCGCCCCGAGTCCCTGTGGGGAGAGGGAGCGGTTCTACAAATTAAATTTGAATTGAATTGAATTGAAAGTACTATCTTAACACTGCACAATTTCATTTTGCTAAATGCCAAAAATCAGCTAGAGAAAAAAAATGGATAAAACAAAGTTAGGAATCCACGGGTAATACACATATTGCTTTGAAATATAATCTTTAAACCAGCAGTCCCCAACCTTTCTGGCTCTGCGGATCAGCTGTGGCAGAGGGTAGGGCAGGGGTCCCCAACCCCCGGGCCGCGGACCGGTGCCGGTCCGTGGCTGGATGGGAGCCGGGCCGCAGGGCTAGAGAGGAGGAGGAGGGAGGAGGAGGCAGCCCCCTGAGCACAGCGTGCGGGAGAACGCAGGCGCGGCTGTTTGCGCCGTTGGAGTGTGCCTCTTCCTCCACCCTCGTCGACGGAGGGATTCCTGGACGCCGCCGGACCGGCCACCGATTCCCTCCCCTGCTGGCATGCCGGCCACTCATTTTCTTCCAGGGACTGCGGAGGCCCTGCGGGCTGGGGAGGGAACTGGCGGGTTGCTCCGGCGGCGCACAGGAGTCCCTCCGTCGACGAGGGTGGAGGAAGAGCCCCCACCATCCTCCTGCGTTCTCCCGTGCACTCTGCCCAATGGGCTGCCCCCCTCCCTCCCTCCTCCTCCTCTCCAGCCCGGCTCCTATCCAGCCACGGAGCCTGAACGAGCGAACGAGCGACCAAGCGTGGCAGGCGGGATGAGGAGGCTGGGGGCGGGGGGACGGGACGACGATGACGACGACAGACACACATAGAGAGACAGAGGGAGGGAGGGAGAGAAAGATAGACAGAGACACAGAAGGAGTGATTGAATGAATGCAAGACAGACAGACACATGCACACAGAGTGACAGAAATGGGCGGATGAAGGAGACACAAAGAGAGAAAGAAAGAAAAAAGTGGGAGAGAGAAAGACAGACAGAGAGAAAGAGACAGAAAGGAAAGAAAGACAGGAAAAGATACAGAAAGAGGGAAAGAGAAAAAGAAAGAGAAAGAAATAGAGAGAAAGGGAAAGAGAAAGAAAGAAATAGCGAGAGAGAAAAAGAGAGACAGAGACAAAGTAAGAGAAAGAGAGAGAGAGAGAGAAAGAAAGAAAGAACTTATGACCACAGTTGAGGCCAAAAGTTTGGTTGCTAACCAAGATCATTGTTAAGTGAGTTTCACATTTTCAAAGTTGGCCACGCCCACCCAGTCATATGACTGCTGAGCCCCTCAGCAGGTCCGCAGAATTTTCTTTAAAATGAAACCGGTCCCTGGTGAAAAAAAGTTTGGGGACCCCTGGGGTAGGGGATGTTTTTGCACATGCGCTGCTTGCACAAATACAGCTTTGCTTGCTCTCCCGCTGCTTGTGTGGTCCAGTTCCTGATGGGTTCCAGTCTGTCACTTAACTATGGTCTGGGGTTTGGGGACCCCTGTATTAAACAATAATGAAAGGCAAACAAATGGTTCTAAAGAATATGCAGTTGTTTATTCTTGCAAGAGGCAGATATTAGCGAATTCTATTTATAGTATTTAGCTAGTATCAGTGTTTGCCTTATAGATCCTGTTTCTGTATTCCTCTCCACTGGAATTGTTGGTTTTCTTGTGGGCAGCTGAAGATTGCATTAGTCTTTGTACCACATGATTCCTCTTAGGTCTCTTCATTTAGCACAAAGTCACTCTTGCCAACTGAATGAAAACAAGTAGGCTATATGTTGCCCATAAACAGGTATATTTACTTTTAGCTAAGAGTCTCTATTTGGCTTATTTTTCTGAGCTTATGTTAGAATTTATATTTTTTCTGCCACCTGTGCCAGAAAACCTTTTAATATTTTGGGTCTACATGTATACAGTACATACTGCACAATTCATACGCATATTTTGGATTATGTTCCTGAATATAGATTTATAGTTTTTAAATCATCAGTTTTCCTTGGTAAGTTTGAGTTCTATAAAATCCTGAGCCTGGTTGTAAACAAGCTGTTTGAGGGACAGCAGCACTACCTTGTGTTCTGACTGGAGCATTGCACTTTAATTTAGATCCCTCTCTCCACAACCACCAAAGGATAATGTCCAGTCTTTGTGAAAATCAGTCTATGTTGTCAAAAAGGAAGAAAGAATATCTATGGAGATTGCCAGTCATCCAGGCCATGGTTGTCCCAAAGGTGCTTTTTCAAGAGGCAACTGGACTCTACACCCCCCCCCCCCTTTGAAGACGTAAATGATCAGCTGTCTGCAAGGAATATAAACCCTTCCATTCCCCACCATCCAGTCACAGCTGAAGAAGCTTCTTGGATGAGAAGCAAAACGTCATCAAAGAAAAACAAAGTCCAGTTGCCTCTTGAAAAAATACCTTTGGGACAAGGAAGAAAGAAGGATTGAATCCTCAAGTTACACCCCTCAACATTATAGAAAGTAGTGTTATAGATTTTTTTTTTACTTCTTATACACCAGAAGGGCAGTACAGGTTGTGGACATCCCACCTCTCTTAGAGATTAAAGTTAGGGGAAGGACTTCAAGTAAGGCACCCTTTGTAAGTTAGGTGGTGGGAAACTACCAGGCAAGAGAGACCTGGTGGTATTCTGAATAATAAGGTTTGACACCAACTTTTGACCCTATTAGCCCATTTATGCTGCTATAATAGCCTTTTTCCTGCCCTTAGGTTTCCTTGAGCCTCATACACATGGGGAGAACATAAACACAATACATGGAGAGACATTCCCTTAGCAACTTGAATGAAAGCATCTACTCTTGCAGTTAGGACACAGGCAACTTCATCTTTTTGAGATTCAGTTTATCCCTATGTGCCCCTTAGCTTTTTTTGAATTTAATGTGATAAATGCTGTGGATAAATGCGCTCTCTCAATCCCTACTACCCTACTACCACGTAATGGAGTGAGTTCCTGTTTCTCGTCCCAGCTTCTGCCAACCTAGCAGTTCAAAAGCATGTAAATATGCAAGTAGAAAAATAGGGACCACTTTGGTGGGAAGGTAACAGTGCTCTGTGTGTCTTCGTTGTTTAGTCATGCTGGCAACATGACCATGGAGACATTTCGAACAGTGCTGGCTCTTCAGTTTTGAAACGGGGATGAGCACTGCCCCCTACTGTATGTGTGAGAGGAACCTATACTGTGTGTGTGTGTGCGTGTGTGTGTATTACATACATACACACACACACACCAATTCAGAGCTCTAGGCATCTTAAAACATTTAAAACACCACATAAAAACTGTATCCCATCCCACCCATGTCAGCAACAACACAATCAAATCAACCACTTGATTGGCTCCTTCTCCATTCATGCTCCCCAGGCCTGCTGACAAAAAATGGGGGCCAACAGTAATTTGTGAATGCTGAAGACTGGCAGTAAAGCAAGAGGTAAATTGCCTTCAGCTGAAATAATGATTGAATTTACCCCTTAGTGATCTTTTTAATTGTCCTGGAACCTAGAGATCTTTAGAAGAGCTTGCCTTTGGACTAGAGATGTGTTCATTTTTATTGACCTAGATTTTATTGGTACAAGAGGGCAATGAACAGAGAGAAAACATGTAATTAATTCAGAGCACGAAAATGAATTCTGATGTCATTTATTTTATTTTTTATTTTTCGAATTTGTACCCCGCCCTTCTCCTTGTTAGGACTCAGGGCGGCGCACAGGCATTATTAAAAACCATTACAAAACAATATATACTATTAAAACATATTAAATTAAATTAAAACCCGTGCTAAAAACCCTTTAAAACCCTAAAAAATTAAAATTTATAAATATAGTCAGAAACGGGGGGCTATGCTAGGCCGGCTTGTTGGAATAGGTACGTCTTAAGGCGTTGGCGGAAGAGGCGGAGGTCCAAGGTAGTGCGAAGGTCGGGGGGGTAGGTTGTTCCAGAGGGCCGGGCCCGCCACAGAGAAGGCCCTTCCCCTGGGTGTCGCCAACCGGCATTGCCCGGCCGACGGCACCGTCGTGAACCGTCATGAACTCTTTATTTTAGAAATCCAGGCAGCATGACATAGAGCTGTGGTGGCGCAGTGGTTAGAGTGCAGTACTGCAGGCTACTCCTCCTGACTGCAGAAGTTTGACAGTTCGAATTTCACTAGGCTGAAGGTTCACTCAGCCTTCCATCCTTCTGAGGTTGTAAAATGAGGACCCAGATTGTTAGGGGCAATATGCTGACTCTGTAAACCGCTTAGAGAGGACTATAAAAGCACCGTGAATCGGTATATAAGTCTAAGTGCTATTGCTATTGCTACATTAAAAAAACACTTTAAAAATTCTAAAATCTGCTCACTGTGAAGCTTAGTAATGTGCCTTATCTCCCCCATCTCTCTCCTTTAGACAACCCTGAACTCTGAAGATCAGATGAGGTTGGAGTGGGTGGTGGGAGTAGGCAATGTAATGTGTAATGTACGTGGTAGAGATAAGGAGAGTATAAGCAGGGGATAGCATGGCAGGACAGGAGTATGAAATCTTGGCCTAACTGCTACGGTAATTACCAGAACTGCCATTTTGAACCAGAATAGTCATGTGATGTTTTGCCTAATGTCTGCATAGTTTAGCATCAGAAATTTGGGTCCCAATTTGGATGGTTAAGCAAGGATATCTGTAACCTGGGAACATAGCCCCTCTAGCTGCTTCTAAAAATTTACTCTGGAAAAGATGTTGATGATATAACAAGCTAAATAAATGAATTAAATGAATAGCTACAAAAACACTTCAACTCCTTAAAAGTTCTCCTTGAAAGGAAAGGAGGAATGAAACACAACTGTGAGTTTAATCAAGAGCAACAGATTTAGGAACAGAATTGTGAATGCTGAAATTGACAAAGCTTTGTTCGCGTATTGTAGAAGCATTCTTGCAATTTTTGTAGAGAATTTGTACAGCTGAGGGTGGGGCATTATTTTTGTCTCTTCCTCTCCATGCATTTTTCTGACTTCCTGGCATCACCTCTTGTTTCTTGTAGTTTTATACCTGGTAGACTGATGTTAGGAAGTGAGCTTCTAAAGCAATATAATGACAAATATACGCAAACTCATTTGTCATGGAGAAATGATGACAAGCTGTTAAGATACTCCCATTAGACTTCCCGGAGGGATGAACTTCAGCTCTTTTTTTTCTTGCTGGTCAAAGCACCTCCTGAAGAGATTCTCTGCTGCGGGTGCCTTTAATAATCTTCCACTTTTGCCCCTCAAAAGCTTGGGAAGGGTGCATCGGCTGGCTAAACTCTCCAATCACAAGCCTCTAAACAGTGCTTCAAGCCTGGGTTGTCGAACGCTGGGTGTGAAACTGCATGCTTAATGAACGCAGGGGGCAAGGATTGATTATGCCTTGGACTTGGAAGCCGCAGCTGCCTGTGAAACAGTGTTACCTCTAAGCTCGCTATGGAAAATATGAAGGAATGTTGAAGAAGCTTATTTGCAAAAGGATATGCTCCTGTAAGCAATTCATTCTCTCTCTCTCTCTCTCTCTCTGTATGTGAAATTTTCTCCTTTCAGTGAGGAATAAAAAAAAAAGATCATTAAGCATTTTTTAAAAATTTGCTTAACTGTTAATAGGGGCAGACAAAGGCCTCTTTAAACAAGGCATGTGTCTGTGTAAACCTAGACGGTCATTCATAAATGAGCTTTGTAGAAGCGGAAGGAACAGCAGTGATGGATGGATAATGGCTAAATGTAGGGAACTGTGTACTGTCTGGTTTAAAGTCCATTGAAACCAGTGGAAGGCAGAGCAGGTTTGGATATAGCTTTATGTAATGTGTTGTTTGACTTGCAAACCTCATCCTTCTATATGAACTATTATGAAGTACTCAGCTGTCATAAGGGGTGGATTTTATTCTGACTTTATAGTATAGATTTGACTGTTAGATTCCCATTTCCTGAAGTCCATGTTCAGATTTTTAACCTGTTCTTTGTTTCTGTTTCTGCTCTGCACATGTGCTCTCAAAAACCTGATGTCTGGAAGTGAATAGCTTAGATTGTTAACAGTGAAAATTAAGTGTGGAAATGTAATGTTATTCAAACTGTTATTTAGATTGATTTTAAAAAAAATCACAGACATTTCAATGTCTTTTTAAACTCTGGGTGTTTAAAAAAAAATCACAGACATTTCAATGTCTTTTTAAACTCTGGGTGATATTCTGGGTGTTTATATCATCTTTAAAGAGCAATGAGTTTTCCTGGAGTATTGTTACAAGGATTTTTTTCCCTTTGAATCATTATGAAAAACAAAATGTGCTTCTCAAAAAAAAAAACTACTGAAAATCGTACTTTCTTTAGTTAACACTTCAATATAGGAAGCCACACCCCTGAGGAGTGTATGAGAGAGAGAACAATCTTCTGTTCATCTGTTTATGTTATTTGTTTTACTTCTGATCTGCTCAGCAACAAAGTTTTGAACTAATTAATTCAATTAATTAAAGCTTTGAATTAAAACTCTTTTGTTTTGATAAAGACCTAGTTTGTACAGTAATTGTACAAGTAATTTGCTTGTAAAGAATTATCTTATCCTAAGGATAAGAAGATACATATTTTCCACAAGTGCCAATAACAAAATTAGACTAAGATCAGCAGATAGCTTTATTAAAGCTCTAGTGTTAGTCTGCACCCTTTTATGAGTGCATGGTTCAGTGATTTCATTGCTGATGACTTGCATTGAAATACAGTATGAAGAGCATGGATCTTCTTATTACTAATAGTTTACAGAGGCACTTAAAAAAAAATCAAGAGGGTGTGGTATTATATCTAGACCTCTATCTCCCACATGTTTGGCTTGTGTAAAAAGGGAAGTGTGTGTTGAATATGTTGTTGAGTAGAAATAGACTTAAACAAAGGCATTTGGTATGGCATCACTGTCAGCAATAAATTTTGAAATTTGATGCATTTGTTAGGTATGACACAGACATTAATTCCCAGTGGTCAGACTCCAAAGAACTGGGAAATTAGTTTTGTGAACCCTGTAGCCTTACGCTTTTGACACTGGGGAGTCTTCTACACTAGGTTGTGATATGATTATGAGCGTTAGCCATCAGAATAAAAGTATTCCACAAAGGGCCCACATTTGAGTATAAACAGCTATTTGGGAGCTCAGCCCATATTTATAAATCATACTTTTATAACAGAGGAACATCCAGAGAAGTACCGTATTTTTCAGAGTATAAGATGCACATCCCCCCTCCCCAAAAATCTGGGTGCGTCTTATACACTGAATACAGCATTTTTGGCCTCCCAAAACCCCACCCCCTTCACAAAAATGGATGTGCATAGGCTTTGGGAGGCCTGCAAAGTGCTCCTGGGAGCTGAGGAGGGCAAAAATGAGCGAAAAACAGGGTGTTTTTTGCACGTTTCTGCCCCCTGCAGCCCCCAGAACCACTCTATAAGCCTCCCAAAGCATATAAATGCCCTGTTTTTTGAAAAAAAACCCAAAATAAAACAAAAAAGGGCCCTTTTTGCCTGTTTTTCCCCCTCCAGCCCCCCCTCCAGCCCCCCCTCCAGCCCCCAGAAGCAATCTACAAGCCTCCTAAAACCTATGCATGCCTTTTTTTATGCATAAAAAGGGGGTGGTTTTTGTTCCCCCCCCCCCAAGCCCCCAGGAGTACTTTACAGGCATCTCAAATTCTCTGCATGCCCTGTTTTTCACAAAAAATGAGGCAAGCAGAGGGTTTGGGGGGCCCGCAGTGTGCAAAAACTTATTTTTAAATTTACATCTTCAAAATCTTGGTGCGTCTTATAGTCCGAAAAATACAGTAGTACTCAGCATTAGTATAAACCATTAATCAAATAGATGGTTTTTTTAAAAAAAAAAAATCAAAACATAGAAATACTAAAATACTTAATAGAAACCCACAATTATTTAATTTGAAAAAGGAAAATTACCAAACTAATTTGGAAATATACATAAGAACAAAGGCATAAAGATTGTTGCACATTACATTTATAATAGACACATGGACAACTCGGTTTTTACTTAGTTATCTTCTGAAGCCCCATCTTCCAATGGACATTAAAAAGCAAAATAATGTATGTTTAGTTTTAAGTGACAGGGTACAGGCAGGCACATATCTCCATGTACAAATAGCTGACTAACATGTTGTGTCCTACTGTAATATATGTATTTCTTTTGTTCACATTTGCGGAGCAAACTTTCTTCAAAATGGGCATTATGAGAGTTATAAGTAACTCTCTGAATTTTATGTTGTGCTTGCTTTGTAGATAAACATTTTGATGATGATGACTCGGTGGATGGGAACCGACCATCCTCAGCCAGTTCCTCAACCTCTTCAAAGGCGCCCTCATTATCTCGAAAATGTGGGACAGGCACTGCTCGAAGAGTAGGAGCAGTAGCCTTAGTTGCAAAAACTCCAGGTAGGTCAAACCGTTGCAAACACCTAAACATTACTTCTTACCATTTTTATTTATTTATTTTTTTCCCTTCCATTTTTTTATGCATGGTTCGAACACTAGAACATAACAACTCTTTGGTCTATTTTGAGACAGTTGCTAAACATCTGAATTTTGATCACATGATCATGGGGATGCTTCAATGGTTGTGTGGAAAATGGTCAAAAGTCATTTTTTTCAGTGCTGTTGTAAGTTTGAACAGTCACTAAATGAAGTGTTGTAACTCGAGGACTACACGGATTTTACAATAGTACTTTCAGGAAGCTTTCAAAAATAGAGAATCCAATCTAACTAATGTTGCAAACTGTCTGATTCATTCCTATAGCCCAGTGAAATATATCACATTTACATTAATTATACATGAATGTATATACATATACATCAATACATTAATATACATGCATTACTTAGAATTAAATAATTTATAGAAATATATTAACTTTTCTAAACTTTGCCATTTTAGAAAAAAACAAATTTCATCTTTTTCAGGAAATATTCTGTCTTTGATAGTTTCAATCTTTTTCTTAAGAAAGTCTTTTCTTGCATGCTTCGCCATTTCTTTTCTTTACTCTTACTATAATAAGACCTACTTTACATATAGTTTATATAAATTATCCATCCATCGCTGTTATTGTTGTCTCCTTCTTGCATTTTCTAGGAACTAAAGAAGGAGCTGGTGCCATTGATGAGGAAGATTTCATTAAAGCTTTTGAAGATGTCCCAACCGTTCAGGTAAATGACTCATAGTGTGGTTAGAAATAAAACACTAGAACATCAGGGTGAAGGTAGAATGCATTTTTTAGAAAGACACTATTTGGAACTTTTGCTTGTATCTCAGAGAAGGACAAAGACAAGATAGTAAAGTTGATTGGATTGGCAAATCATTTCTTTTTCAATATTGCTAGTGGGACAGCAGGTTAGTTTGAGACTGTAAAGCAGAACATGCCATGAGAAGTTTGATAAATTAATAGAATGGAATGGTGAGGAAACTTGTATAATGAGGAATACTCTTAAATCTCAAACCGTCTTAAGTCATGGATGATTTTGACAGTAATCATCTTGTTTCACAAGAGGCATAAAAGACACAGAATAGAACATTGAGGTATGTTTCTTTTGTTAATGGAAGCTGGGTTGATCTAGTGGAGACACCCCTAAGCAGCAAATGGGGAGTTGTTTTTCTTGGATCCCTTCTTTTCTTTGTAATTCCATCCTATCTCCATCTGCACTAGAGGAATTCCCTTTGGAGTACATGAAAGGTAAACAGGATGCTGTAGTAAAAAGGGGACATTTTATTTATTTATTTAAAACATTTATAGAGCCGCCCATTGTTCAACAAACTCTGGGCAGTTCCCAATCGAACAACAAAAGAAACATAAAATTACATTTAAAACTATAAAACCAAACCATTTAAAATATTAAAAATACTAAAAACCTGTCATTGGCAGATAAAAGAAGTTCCTGCCGTGTTTCCCCAAAAGTTCCTACCGTGTTTCCTCTTATGTTCTTTTGACCCCTGAAATAAGCGCTTGGCCTTATTTTTGGGGAGGTCTTATTATTTTTGAGGTGCAGGAGGCCCCTTAACCTTGGCCTACAGTTGATGGATCACCTGAACCAGAGAGGTTCTGTCTCTGTTTCTGGCACATTCTTGCTAGCCCTCGCGTCACTGGGCCTGCTGCTCTTTTTGCGGCCGCCACTAAGAGAAAAGGAGAAGAAGGTAGGGTTTTCAGGAGTGGCCTCTGCTTGGATGGCAGGTGCATGTGGGGAGCATGGGACATATTCCCCCACTCCATCACACTCCCCCCCTCGGAACTGGTGGAACTGGCTAAGTATTAGCGCATGCATTCAAAAAGCATGATTGGGTTTATCCGGGGACATCTTGTTGTCGGGGAAACAGGGTATAAATAGAAGTGCACAGTTAGATACAGTTCATGTTTTTAAAACATATTGGGCAAAATTAGAGAAAATTAGGCAGCTTTCTTTTATATCTTTTTCTGGGAAATGGGGAATTAGAATATTTGGTTTCGTATATATAATAGTAGACCAGATCAGATGGTAGTGACTACACGCCTTTCAGGAAGCATCACAGTGGAGTTCAGCTGTATCTTACCGTCTCAGGGACCAAGTTGGTCTACTTGTTCTGAGTTTGAAAATTAGGGATTGTCCTACAAAGCTGCCATGTTGTATTATGCCCTGTGACTACAACAATGAGGTTTTTAGTAACTTCAATAACTTTTGAGTTTTTAATATTTTACATTATATTTACCAATTTATTTATTTAAATTGTTTTATCAGACGCCAAATTTCAGATTATATCTTTACTTTGCTACTTGGGGGTGGGTGGTTGTTCTTTTTTTAAACTTTTAATGTTTGGTTTCCTTAAAAAAAAAAGATTCCTGGTAAAATGAAGATTCAAACACATCTCTTGGTTCCCTGGTAACCCAAAACACATTTACCTGCAAGTAGAATGAAAGCCCATATCTTTTATTGAAATAATAGAAAGAAAGAAAAAAATATGCATTTGATATTCAGATATGGATTTGAATTCATATGTTCTTTCCAATGTTAAGGACAATGATTTGTCTGTGCATATCAAGAGTCCCTCTTTTTAGTACTTTTCTGCTTCTGTCATGCATTTTTTCTGAACAATCCTCCTAACCATCTAATACATATTTGGAGGCATACAGAAGATTTATGATGAGGCAGAGATAATTTCTTGTACTTCACTGAATTCTTCTAGCATAGTAAAATAGTTTTTTAATGTTTTCTTTACAGATTTATTCTAGCCGAGACTTTGAAGAATCCATAAACAAAATCAGAGAAATCCTGTCCGATGATAAACATGATTGGGAACAGAGAGTAGCTGCAGTAAGCATTTGATTCTGTGTGAACTCTTTATGTAATGTAACCTACCTGCGACTTTGCATTGTGCGATATAGTAGAAGATTGGATAATCCCTCCTGTGTCTGTATATTTCTGCAAATTAGAAGTTTCTTATGTTCAAGACATCCTGAAAATTCTTATTTCCTCTTGAAAATAATAAAAACTAAGCAAGAATTGTGAATGCTTAGTTTTCAGAGCTATAGATGGAAGTTTGAACAAGATCACTTTCTCTGTGCTAGGCCTCATGTTATAAGAAGTTGCTTTTCTCTTTAAATGTGCTTCAAAATTGGTTAAGTCAACCTAGAACTCAATTTCATTTTTTAAAGTTGTTTTAAATATATATGTTAGGGTTTTAACATGCTTGGATTTTAGCTTACTATTGTTCCCTATTTGGAGGCTTAACTGGATATGGAAAATACAAATAATACAATTTTATCACACTGACAGATCTGTATTCTGCAGATGATAACTGATAAAATAGTTAATTTTCCTTTCTAAATTTTTGTTTAACAGCTGAAAAAAATCCGGTCTTTATTATTGGCTGGAGCTGCTGAGTATGATACCTTCTTCCAACATCTGCGCTTGCTTGATGGAGCCTTTAAATTATCAGCTAAAGACTTGAGGTCCCAGGTAGTGCGAGAAGCTTGTATCACATTAGGGTAAGGAACACAATCTATGTATTCTAAATTGGGTGAAACTACAACATGTTTTTCCTCTGACCAACTTCTTCTGAGGTAGGAGAGTGAAAGGACACTTTGTTGAAATATTGAAGAGTCACTCCTTGCTGTAAATCTTTGTCACTCTGATTTTTGAGAATGATACAGTTTGGTTTCTGCTTTTCCTGAGGAAGGGGAGACTGGAACCTGCCCTTTTATGTGAAAATGGAAAGCCTTATGCTTAGTTCCTGTGGTATACTCCCATATGATTTGTGTTAATACCACATAATGATGCACTCTTGAACATTGATAGCATGGGTTAGATTGGGGCTTCTGACTTACATGAAGTGGTCTCTGAATCCTTCACCCACAAACCTATGTACTCTCTCATATTCCTGAAGATAGCCTCTTTGATGGCACTGCCAGCAGTCAATTTATCCTATTTCTGTTCTGGATTACTTTGAGGGAGGAGACAAATGGCAATTTTCTTGCCTTTTCTTCAGTAGCTGATCTCCAACCCACACTTCATGGGTGGAGCATATTTTTCTTACCTGCCTTCAAGTGGGGGGGGGGGGGGGACGGACAACTAGTAAAGAAATAACAGGCAGAAAACCAAGTACCGTAAAGCAAATACTTGCAAATTGAAGATCAGTGGAGGAAGTTGTTACTAAGATCTTCTCATTTTCAGTGTAAACCATATCATTCTCATTTCTGGACAACTTGGCATTTCTGTATCTGCTTATCTTAATCATGAGACTGGAAAAAATATTTTTCTTATAGAAAGAATTATTAGGTCATAAATCCCTAATTGGTAATTCTTGAGTATTTTAGTACTGGAAAAGCCATTTCCCTGCCTCAGATATGTAGTAGGATTGCTGGGAGAGAGAAATCCATCTCTACTGTTCTTAAATACTGTTAGTTTATGAATATATTTACAACTAAGCATGTCAGTGACTCTGGCTTCATGTCAGATATGTCCTCTGTGCTACAGTGATTGTCTACCCTGATATTGATAGTATGAATAACCTGTACCACACATTGTGAAAAAAGGACTGAACAAGAATTATGCAAGTGAAAAGGCCTGCTTTCTTGGCTTTCTTGTATATATCTTTTTGCAGTTACCCAGCATGTTTCTTCAGAAGCTACTCTCATTGTTCTTCAGTTAGGGGATATGTAGTTGTTCTTTAATTATTTTCAGCAGTTTTTGTTTGTGAATGTTAACTTGGTTGATAAAGAAAAACCTATGGATAGATGCCACAACAAATATATATTTAAATAATGTGATAGCTTGCTTTTCTATAGAAATGGGAAGATGAAAAACAATTTAATCACAACTATCTTCAGATAAAGCAAACATTCTCTTCTTTGTCCTCCTCCCATTGTTATAATTGAGAAATGTGTATTGAAACTTCAAAAAATTTCACCATTACTGGTATTTCTGTAACCATTGTTTCAATAATTCAATGGTAGTTTCTGCCTTAAATTTATTTATTTATTTGGATTTATTGACCGCCCCCTCTCTCCGAAGATACTCGGGGCGGTGTACAAGAATTTAAGAGCATATACATATATAACAATTATAAATAATAAAACTAAATTAAATGTTTTACCCTGTGTTAAAATATACTCGTTTAAATTTATAACGTAAAAACCGAAATGTCCGAAAGCACACCTTAAATCTTATTTTATAGGATTGAATACTTTGTCTAGGTTCAATCAGAGTTCAGGTTGAAAGTTCAGGTATTTCATTTGCCCTGGCACTTTCGTTCTGTATTGCAGTTTGCTGGGAGGACTGATTTTAAGCAAAGGGCAAGAGGGCTTGTTAATAGCAGCTGTAAAATTTACAAATGACAAGGTGAGGTGGAAAGCAGAAGAGAAGGTCTGACCAACTGATCAAGCAGTTTAATAGTATCCTTTAGCCTTTCCCTAATAACTGCACAGTGATCTACTCCAGACTGATTTCTTGTGAAAACTGACTGTTATATCATGTATTGGAAAGAAACGTGAGAATACTTTGTTAATAAACATGCTGTGTTTATAATGTATTGTTAATTGAATATAATAGCCTTGCCTAACTGCATCTTGGCCTATCCTGCTCTTTCATTATTGCAATCTGTTTTCTTGTTGTATTTCAGACATTTGTCATCGGTATTGGGTAACAAGTTTGACCATGGGGCAGAAGCCATCATGCCAACAATCTTTAATCTCATTCCCAACAGTGCCAAAATCATGGCCACTTCTGGCGTAGTAGCTGTGAGATTAATTATTCGAGTGAGTATTGCTCAATTCCGTTACAAATTGTTCTGCCATGTACTCCTGATGAAAGCAGCAGAGAGATATAATAAACATGAAAATCAGTCCAATTAGCAGGCTCTTGCCCAGAATCTTAAATAGGCCTTGTAGTCAGCATGAGAAATTCACTTACTGTTTGCCTTGCATCTGTGTTTGTGTAAACATCATCAGACTGGCAATTCAAAAAGCTGAAATTAAATTGTTTTCTCTGGACTGTTTTTTTTAATAGTCTGACAGTGATATATTCTACATTTGTTACATGTTAAATACAAATGAAGAATAGAACACACCTGCTGATATTCAAAATAAATGAAATTCAAAATAAGGAGAAACATACAAATAAGACCAATCAGCATCAATCTACCAATCATGATACAGCTGCACAGCCAATCAACCCACTCACAACAATAGTCAGCACTCCACCCCCCCCCCCCCCACCACCAAGATTTAAGGAAGGGCGACGCCGTCACAGTCACAGACCGAAGCCTGAGGATGGCAAGTGAGATCTTGCCGAAATGTTGCAATAAAAATTCCATGCTATATATACGGGAAAACACCCGAGGATGGCAATACCAGCATATATATGTGTATATATATATACATACATACATATATCTGCTGATATCTATATCTATATCAACATCGGGGCCGAACAGGAGTTGTAAAAATATTCTCTCATTCAATAGTCCTGTAAAGGCTGATGTAATCAGGGGAAGCCGGATAGCTCAAAGCATACAGAGCCTTGCTTGATATGCTGGAGAGTGCCGGTTCAAACCCCAGTGGAGGTAGTATGGCCAGCTAATGAGAGCTAATAAGCTCGAAATAGATCTATCCTGGTCTCTTATTTATTAATCAGCTCTTTAAAACACACACACACACACACACACACACACACACACACACATATATGAAGAATAATTATCACAGCTCCTGTTCAGAGGTCCCTTTAAGGGGAGGAGACTCAACGTCATCCCTCTCTGCCCTTCGACTCAACCCAGAGTCATCCAGACAGAGAACCAAATTAGATTACTGCTGTGTGACATTTTTTAGATATGTGTTAGATTTTTTAAGGGCTGAAACTTTTTAGATATGTGTTAGATTTTTTAAGGGCTGAAACCCTTCAAATCCCAGTAGAAGGAGTATGGTCAGCTGAAGAAGGCTAATAAGCCTGAAATGGATCCATCCTGGTCTCTTTATTTTCAGCCCTTAAAAATATATATATATCAGAAAACAAATATATACGAGTCCCAGCCACTAAACAAGTCCCGGCCACAAACACTGACACCATCATCAATCACTCTCAACAAACTCCATCTACCAATCAGGATGTGGCAAATCAGCCAACCAATCGGTTTAAAGTAGCAGAGCCAACATTCCAGCCCCTCCCACCTCCACTTACAGAAAAACTGCCATTTCAAATACAGCTCATTTGCAAAAAAGCCAAAGCCAAAGCCTGATGATGATGGGGGTGATCCCATCGAAACGTTGCAAACACCTTTAATTTTACACGGGAAAAGACCCGAATAAACCAATTACAAAGGCTGATTACATCAGCCTTTTACAGGACTCTATTGATGAGAGAATATTTTCACTGTGAAAATATTCTCTCATATATATATATATGTATGTATGTATGTATGTATGTATGTATGTATGTATGTATAATTAATTATTAAATCATCCCTTAAAAATCTAACACATATCTAAAAAGACAGCAGCAATCTTAATAGGTCTCTGGATGATCTCTAGGTTGAGTCGAAGGGCAGAGAAGGATGACAAGTTTGTCTCCTCCCTTAAAAAATGAGCCTAAAAATAACAGGAGCTGTAAAATATTCGCTCATCAATAAGAGTCCTGTAAAAGGATGATGTAATCAGGGAAGCTGGTTAGCTCAAGGCATAGAGACGCCTGCCTCAAGTGCTGGAGAGCACCTGTTCAAATCCCTGTAGGGAAGTATGCCTGATGATGACAAGTGAGATCTTGTCGAAACGTTGCAATAACATTTCTATGCCTTATACACGGGAAAATCCCCGAAGCCAGCCATGCCAGTATACCTACACCCATGAAAATCTACGAAACATCTCATATGTAGGTTTTGGTTTATTCGGGTCTTTTCCCGTGTAAAATTAAAAGTATTTTGGCTTATATATATATATAATGGAAAGCCTGTCTCGGCATTAAAAACAGATCTTCAATTTGCATTCAGATGTTTTAAATTGAGGTTTGATTTTACCAGTGCTGCTTTTTAGTTTAACATTTCTTGATGTGAAGTAGAAGCAAATCTGTGTTTGTTCCAAGGAAACAGTACCTGCAAATCATAGCATTTGAAAATTGAAAATTCTTCTAAAATTTTCCATTGATCTAGTAGAATGCTGGTATCCTTTTACTGGTCACAACTGTACTATTCTTTCACTGGTGCGCCAAGAGAAAAATCTAAAGTAGATTTGATGGATTTAGCTGATATATAAATTGCTTCATTTTTAAAAAAAATGTATGGCTTTAATGTCCCATCATGTTAAAGCAAGTATTTCTTTAGTATTCAGTAACTTCATTCAAAATTACAATTTGCGTTCCATTTTGGGAGGAAGTCTGTAAACTGCATCCTAGGTTTTGGGGTCCACATAGAGATCAGGACCCTACGTGTATTTGTTGTTTAATTGATCTCATTGGCAGTAATAGTCAACAAAAAGCATTAAGCATAAAGTATGTTTATGTAAGGCAAAATTCTAGTTTGCTATAATATTCAGTCAGAATCTTTTTTGGATAACCAAAATTTTGGACATGTAAAATTGAAAAACATAGAGCTGGGCTTATTTATAAATTGGTGAAATAATGATTTAGAAAGTGAGCAAGTCTGCATGATTTAGTAGGCACAAAATTCAAATAGAACAATCAATGTACAACAATCAAAATATTAGTGGAAGAAAAATATAAATCATACATTAAGATTTATACTTAGAAAATTTAGTATAAGATCAGTACTGATTACTAAAAATAGAAAATTGGTTCTCTTAAAAATTGTTGGAAATTCATTAAGTAGGTTGATTTTATTTTCATTTTTGGTGACTGTTGTAAATTCCAACTCTGAAAATTAATTTACAACAGCATGAAACACATTTTAAAGGATTATTTACTGTAATCCTTCAGTTTTTAATTAAATATTATCAAGCCTTATATTTTCATGAAATATGTTGAATTAGCTTTGTACATGGTAAAAACTGCAATAACTTTTTATGCTATTCCCTGGAAATTATATGGAAGTATGCTTTTATATCAGGATTAACTTCAAATTTGAAAAACAAATTTAACAAAATGTAGAAGCCATTAAAATAGAGCTATATTCCAAGACCATTTGCTTTTTTTAAAGTTTGAACTTTCTGCTCCTTCTAGCAATATAGCAGGCACGTTAAAAATGTATTGATTTGCTTGGTTTGAAAAATGGATCTTGCTAGCCATAGAAAAGAATGATAAGTCCAGCTCTGCTACTACAGATCTTGTGAACTCTCTCAAGCCTTGTTCAGCATTTTCAATTTGATAATCACTTTGTTTAAGCTATTGCTTTTTATATTTTATTTTATTTTATTCCCTAGAATACACACGTCCCTAGACTAATTCCCATCATCACCAGTAACTGTATCTCCAAATCAGTTGCAGTGAGAAGGTGAGTTATGCAGATTGTTATCTCTGGTCTTCTTTATAACTTACTTAAACAATTATATGTTTTTATGGAATAATTAATTATCAAAACAGCCTGGTTTTAAGACTATTTAGTTATAGGAATTTCTTCTCTTCTCCTCTCTTTTCTTTTCTTTGGCTTTACAGTTATTGATGGAAAGATTGTTATTGTTAATTAGTTTTTGAACTATGGAATCATCCTGGTTCTGACCAGGAGCAGATGTGGTTGGAAGAGGGCCTTTTTGTAATCTCCATTTAGTGAAGAATCCTCTAATTCATGTCTTTGTCATTACTGAGCTGGACAATGCAAATATTGGGAGCTGCTCCTAATGACTAAAACCTGTCAATATCAATCTTTTTTGCTTCCTGTACTCTTGCAGATTTAAGCAGATCATACAAGTGTACTCCTCAATAGTATTGATCCACACACATTTAAAGAACTGTCTCTTTTCCCTTGATGGGGATAGGAGACCATTTTCAGAACAACCTATTTGGGAATATCTTTTTTCCTTCTTGTTTGATCTCTTTTAAGTCATTTTGGACTCTGATTAGCCTGCTGTTTTCTTGGCAACATTTTTGGCTTGCCCTTGCCTTCTTCCTAGGGTTGAAGGAGAGAAATTGGCCCAAGGTTACGCAGCTGGCTTTGTACATAAGGCAGGACTAGGCTTCAGTCTCCTGCTTTTTAACCTTGTGCCTTTAACTGTGTCACCAAACTGGCTCTCGGGAACATCAGGTAACTGCAAAGCAAAGTATGATTCTCACAACTCATAAAATTATCTGCTATATCTGACTTCCATGTCCCATTCTATTTACTCAGCTCTGTCTACCAGTGCTAATAGAAAAATAGAAATACTACAGGTTATAGAATAACAGTTGGAAGCGACCTTGTAGGTCATCTAGTCCAACCCCCTGCTCAAGCAGGAGACCCCACATCATTTAATTAACAGATGGCTGTCCAGTGTCTTCTTAACAGCTTCCAGTGATGAAGTACCCACAACTTCCAAAGGCAAGCTGTTCCATTGGTTGATTGTTCTCACTGTCAGAAAATTTCTCCTTATTTCTAGGTTAAATATCTCTGATAATTTCCATCCATTGTTCCTTGTCTGGTCTTCAAGTGCCTTGGGTAATAGGTTGACCCTCTCCTCTCTGTGGCAACCCCTCAAATATGGGAAGTCTCTATCATGTCACCCCTGGTCCTTCTCTTCACTAGACTAGCCATGCCTAGTTCTTGCAACCGTTCATCATATGTTTTAGCCTCCAGCCCCCAAATCGTCATCGTTGTTCTTCTCTGCTGTGGGGTTTTCTTTTCTTTGATGCTCTTCTTTGGTATTTGTATTAATCATACCACCTCTTGTAACTTTATATTTCAAAATTGTCATCTTTAAATCTTGCACAGAGTTGGCTGTTAGCCAGAGGCTGTTTTTACCAAGAAAAACAATGCATGCAACGCTAGATAATTCCCAGGAATAATGCTGCTGTGTGCACTTGTCCCTGAAATCAATCTGCTTAGATTAATAGTCATATCCTATTTACTGTTGTTTTGCAGTTCTCAGACTTCCTACTGGGGTTGTTTTGGTGCATCGTCTGCTTTTACCCTAAACTCGATCTAATTTCATTTGTTACGCTTTTTGGTTTCTTACTGAGTACTGAATTGTCCAGCAAATTTGTGGAATTTTTAGATGCTCCCCAATTGATTCAGGATGTTCTTGGGGCATGGGGTAAAACCTGCTAGTTGCTATTCTTTGTCACCCAAGTTTGCAACAACTTTTATCAAAAAGCACATTAAAATAGAAAATTGCCAGGTTTTGTAGCATTAGAAATATTTAGCTCCAGACTAAAATTCCAGAGTTGTGTGTTATGATATCTTCTGTCACCTCTCATTCAGTCAATGCATTTCAATTTTTTTTAAAAAGGCAACTATTTATTTATAAATAAATACTTACCAGGAAACAGAGCTTGATATACTCAAATATAAAATTTGCTAACAGACAAACTAAATTATTTGTGAAGAAAGGAATTCAGTTCTCATTGACCTTTTAGTAAATGATTGCATAATAAATAATTGAGCAATAACCATGTTCAGTTGTGATTATCTCTTGAGAAATCTTTAATTGTAACTAAACAGAAATTATAAAGAAATGTTTTTCCTGTTGGAATACTGGAAAGTAATGAAGATTAAAAAGAGTAACATGATAAAAAAGATGTCTGAGCAATTACAAAGAGCTTCTGGTATTAAGACAATAATTTAATGCAGGCATTCTTTCATATATGACCATTAATTGTTTGAACTGACAGTAGAGCGGAATAAATAGTGGTTATGACTAGCCTTTAGTTCCAGCTATCCCAGAGTCCCTGCAGTCACGTGATTGGAATCAGGATACTTGACAGCGAGTTGTAGTGTCCCATAATTATGTGATTGCTATTTGCAATTTCCCCTCCTTGTGTCCCTAAAAAGTTAGTGGAAAAGCTGGCAGGGAAGATAGCAAATCACTGGGTAAGTTTCTCCCAACTGCACACCTCCCGCCTCTCTGTTTGTTTGGCATTGGCTACTTGTGCACCCCAGCACACCCACCCTGACCCTCACCATACCTCCCTTCTACCCTTACTCATCTTCTCCAACCCATGCCCCATCTCTTAGGCATGCCCAGCACCCATCCCCTATCTCCCCCCCCCCCCCCCCCGCATCTCTTTCTCTGATTTCCACCCAGGAGCCGCCACTTGCCTGCCTGTTGGCCTTGGAGGTTGCTTTGCCTAGTGCCATGGGATTTGGTTAGGACGACGATCGTGATTGCGAGGAATTGCCATCATTAAATGATGCAGTCATGGTTGATGACCACACTGCTCAGCAATGAATATTGTGGTCCCATGTCTGACACAAGTTGAGGCTTCCTGTTCAATGCCGGCACACAGAATACTGCAGCTCCTGACTGCAGCCATGAAACTTAATATTATTCAGAAATTTTGCAAAGCTCTGAGGGGGGCTGGCGGGCGGCGGGTTAAGATAAAATAAAACAAAAATATGGCCTTGACAGCATAATTGAAGCCTCTGCCCTTTTATGTATGTCATGTGGCATAAGTCAAAAAAAGCGGTGCCTCAATTGCTTGGTCACAGCCATCGTTTGAACATTTATGACACCCCCTCCTTCTCTGTTCATGTCAATGTCCTAAGACCTAAGCCCTTACTAGAAGCACATGATTTTCTTTAAGATTTTTATTTAGTAGCCTGAATACAGGATACCTCAAGATACTTTTGAAATCACTGTTTCATGTCTAACTACTTCTTTGATGTTAAGCAAGTTGTCATTGAAATAGCCTCTGGGACAATATTAATGACAATTACCTTTTTTCTCTCTCTCTCAGGCGGTGTTTTGACTTTTTAGATTTACTTTTGCTGGAATGGCAGACGCACTCCCTGGAAAGGTAAGATACAAACATGTTATGTCACATACTGCTCTTCGGGGAGGATAGATTCTGTTGCATGGAATTGAGATCTGGAATATGAGTTTAATGTGGCTCCTTTCTCTCCTGCCCTTGCAAAGGCAGACAGACATTCCCTCTGACTCCAGCAGAGCAATAAATAGAGACAGGTCTGGCTTTATTGAGGAGGGGGAGGGAGGGGGGAGAAAACCAGTTTCTTTTGCCTGACTAGTGTCTGAACTGTTTCCAGCCCAACTGCTCCATGTAAGAACTGCTACGTGACTTGCACAATTAGTGCTTTCATTTTGATTGCTTAGTTTCGCCCTTCTTTCACCCTTCATTCGGGCCACATCTGAGTTTTTGCAGCCTATGGGCAAGGCTCTCTTATGTTTTTGTGGATTTTAATAAGCTGCTCTTGAAGACTTCTCAAGCCGAAGAATGGGGTAAAATGCTTAAATAAATGCATGTGCAGGAAAGATGAGCAGAGGAGATGGAAATAATTTTTAACCTTTTTATTTTTAAAGGTGTCTCTTTAAAACAAACTTTTTTGAGGTAAATTTTTAAATAAACCTTTTTGTTTGTATAGGTATCTACTTAAAGAATGTTTGTCTTACCTTTCTATTTAAAAACCCTAGAGAGATATCACTCTGGCCACTGGGGGGGAAATAGTGATTGTCTTTGTGTAGGAAAAAGGCGAAGACATTCAGGTTGTAAGGAAGTAGTTAAAGAAAGTGGCCTCAAATGGGAATGTGTGAATATTTTTGTTGACCCACATAAGCTTAGCAAGTTGGTGTTGCGGAGACCCTTCTGTATAGATCAAACATTTGGTTTATAGCCACTCAATTATGTTCTTGTATGGCTTCAGCATCTTAATGTGCTTTAGTGTCTCCATGCTTCTGTGGTTTCCATATACAAAGCAATGACCTCCAAGGAATGTTTCTTGGTATTTCTTATAAAAGAGAATGAAATGCAATAGAGCTCACTGGTACAAACAAACACCCACACCTTCCAAAAGGATATTGTGTATCCAGTTCTTTCAAATTCTGGGCAAGTGGATAAATGTCCTTTGAATTCCAAATGTAATGTTGGAAGATTGTTTCTTCTCTCCTTCCTTTGACAAGGTAAACAGTGATGTGTTCTAATTTTAGGCATGCATCAGTATTGGCTGAAACCATCAAGAAAGGAGTCCATGATGCTGACTCTGAAGCACGGATAAAAGCCAGAAAGTAAGTGGCCATCTTTTTGCTTTAATTGTTCAGTGCATCAATAATCACATGCTTTATAATGCTGTTCAGCTGAAAATTTATCCAGTAACTGATATTCCAAGGAAAGAACCGGACCAGACCATTAAGAACTCAGGAAATGGACCATGCTATGCTTAATAGTGATTCTAAGCATTTTACTGAGGTACTTCAAAGTAAATGTCATCAGACTCGTTGGAACTTTTTTCTGCATAAGCCAAATTAAACTAGTCATTGTTTTGGTTCTGTTTAATATGGTTTGTTAGAAAATTAATGTGGAAATTTGGAAAGAAAAATCTTGATTTTAACATTTTCATTGCTTAGTACTCCTGAAAGTTCAGACTTTTGCATTCTATAGGTTTTTGATATTCTGTTCCCACTTTGGAATTTAGAACTTGGTTTAATTTAACATAGAAGAGAAATCAACCTATTTCTACATTAAAATATTGATAACTAATGACAAAGGGGAAGCTTATTTACCCTTGTAATATACTCAATTCTTTATTTGTTTATTTTGTAATGGAAAATGCACTGTCCCCTAATTTTTCAGTTCCTGCAGTCACTTTCCTATCAAAATGTTAAATTCTTTTAAACAATATTTGGAAACCCAAATAATATATGTGAAAATAAATAGGCTTGTCACTATTATACAGTTGATTTTCTCTGCTATGTTTTCCAGTTTTTTTCTTAAAATCTATTAGGACCCTCTGAACAGTTAGAATCTGACACACTAGTATACTGTTCAATGATCAGTTTAAACTTTTATTTTCAGGTGTTACTGGAGCTTCCACAATCATTTTAGCCGAGAAGCGGAACATTTGTTTAATTCACTGGAATCCTCATACCAGAAAGCCCTGCAGTCTCACTTGAAGAATTCTGATAGCATAGTGTCTTTGCCTCAGTCAGATCGCTCATCTTCTAGTTCCCAGGAGAGTCTCAAGTAAGCCTTCCCTTCCACTAATGTATTGCTATTGGATGAACTTAATACATTCAAGTTATCCCTTCCTCATCTATAAATTAGAGCCTTTGCATTTTGGGAATTGTTGTTTTCGTGAATATAAAATTAAGTATTTTACACTTACATAGAGTCTAAAACTGATTTTGCTTCCTTATTTATTTTTGTTTCTGTACAGCATTTTTGTAGGAAAATTCAAAGTGCATTAATGTAGAAAAGTATAAATACAAATAATATAGAATAATTTATCAGTGTTGATAAAGAATGAGCTAATAGTTAATATAAAATTCATTCCGAAATGAAATCCATTAATTTTATTCCGTTTTAGCCGTCCATTGTCTACCAAAAGAAGCCCAACTGGAAGCACTACTTCACGAGGTAAGAAGCCAGGAGAAGAAAGGGTCAGATGTAAGGCAGAATAAGCTCTCTCTTCTTCTTGCAAAATAAGTAATTTTTACTCATATTGTTATATTAGTTTTGCACGTTAGGTTTGTAAATTAAACACTGGAGGCCTAAAACAGAATGGTAGTAAATATAAGATGGTTGAATACTTTACATTTAAACCACTGGGAAGAAATATTGAAATATGAATTACGTTATTCTTAAGCAATCTTCGTTCTTGTCTGTAATGATAGACGATGGTGACAGAATACTGAAAGCAAATTCTAAGCTCAGATATGGAAGTGTATATGAATTCTCAAAATATTCTTAATATACTTTATGTGTTGTAAATGTTATTTTAAGATATAAATGCCACATTTGATTAGTAAAGTCGTGTCCAGCACGGTTGTACTAATGCCTACATAATGCTTGCTGGTTACTACAATCATAAACAGCAGAGGGGATCTTATAGTAACCAATAGAGAACAAAAATCCCAATACTTGTTGAGCATAGCCCTATCAAGCAAAATATGGGACAGAAAGTAGGTCAATTCTTGCCCTGCCATAAATTCATAATGTGCTGTGGTGAAAGAACTGTGCTATAAAAAAGTATAAAATGTCTGCTTGGGCTCTAAATATAGTATGTCTGTTAAATAAAATACATGTTTACAGAGGTAAACTGAGGATTTATGATGGTGTGAATTTCCAAATTGTTGAAAGATGATGTTGGAATCTGATGGATTTTGCAAAGGCCTTTGATTGCATTTACAAGTTTTAACCAGAATGTATTATTTTGAAATTACATTTTAATTAGGCTTAAATGTTTATGTGCTTAAACATACCGTATTTTTCGGAGTATAAGACACACCGGAGTATAAGACACACCCAGGTTTTGAAGAGGCAATTTTAAAAAAAAGGTAGGGAGGGAGATAGAGGGAGAGAAAGAGAGAGAAATACAGTAGGTAGGTGGGGGGGGGAGAGAGAGAGAGAGAGTAGGTAGGTAGAGGGAGAGAGAAATAGAGGGGGGGGGAAATACAGTAGATAGGTAGGGAGGGAGAGAGAGTAGGTAGGTAGGTAGGTAGGTAGATGTTTCTAGGTGTATTTACCCATGTGCTGGAGAAGGAAATCACTGACCACCTTTGGAATAAATCTTTGTTTCTGCAGGCACAATACTTGACCAACGTAATTCTCATCAATCACTCTAACTAAACAGCTTTCCGAAAAGGAAAAAACAACAACCCCTTTTTCCACTTTGCAACACCCCCCAAACGGCCCATTTTTCTTCAAATAAAAGGCATGAATAGCCTTGGGGGAGCTTGCAGAGTGCTCCTGGGTGGTGGTGATGGGGGGCAAAATGAGGAAAAAACGGCCCATTTTTTTGCGAAAAGGGGATGTTTTTTGGTACAAAAAAATTGCATGCATAGCCTTATGGAGGCTTATAGAGTGTTGCTGGGGGCTGGGGGGGGGGGCAAAAACACCCTGTTTTTTGCTCATTTCTGCCCTCTCCAGTCCCCAGGAGCTCTCTGGAAGCCTGCATAAGGGTATGCACATGGCTATTTTGATGAAGGGGCGAGGTTTCAGGAGGCAAAAAATGCTGTATTCGATGTATAAGACGCACCCAGATTTTCAGCCTCTTTTTAGAGGAAAAAAGGTGCATCTTATACTCCAAAAAATACGGTAAGTTGAGAATATTTCCTCTTTGTTCAGAATGAATTGAAAGAATATTCTGAAGAGATCATGGTAAGAAACTCCTGGGGATAAATTTATAACTGTGATTTTTCTCTTCCTTAAAGCTTCTGGAGTTAGTGTGAAATCTGCGTCAACATCAGGGTCTCTCCAGCGTTCTCGCAGTGACATTGATGTAAATGCAGCAGCCAGTGCCAAATCCAAAGTAACATCTTCTGGTTCAGATTCCCCCTTCAGTTCTGCTGCAGCCCTACCTCCAGGCTCATATGCATCTCTTGGTAGGTGTACTTTGTTTTTTACAGAGAAGATACACAGATAATCAGGAGTAGAAGGGAAATTTTGTTTTAAGGAACATAGTTTTAAAGAGGAATGTGCTTTGAAAAGCAATTCTGGGCTAAGCCCACATATTGCACTGCATCCATAAATCAGGATTTACAAGCTTCAGTGGTTGGGGTCTTCCAGTATAATAATCCAAAATGAAAGTTTTGTTCCCTATGAGACATCAGATGGCATATAGTATATGGAACAAATGCAGTAAACACTGTTTAATAACTTTTAGATAACTAACTAACCTAATTTTCTGAAATTATCAATGAATTTTGAGGGGAAAGGTATTATTGATGGTGTTTAGTAGAATTCCCTAGTAAGATCTCAGAATTCTTTAATAATTCAGGAACATCATAATCTGAAGTAAACTTTTGTTAAAAAAAACTGCAGTAGGCATAAAATGGGAAATATCCTATCCTGTCATTTTCAGAAAAAACTCATGTGAACTCACTGTCTAATCCAAGAATAAAAATAAGTATTTACAAAAAGCAAATGGATTCAATTGAATATATCCAACAACACATTTGTATTGCTTATTGTTTACGGCCACCTCATTGATAACAATTTCTATTAATGTCTGACATTAACGAAGTCTTAATTTAGTTGAAAGACAATAACTACTTTTGTAAGAAGCTGTTCTTACAGCTTAGTGATTATATCAAGGGCAACATGGTGTTTGAACACCACTAATAATCTGAGACATCATTGCATATGTAGCAATGGTGCCTCTTCCACCACTGGCATTTTCTAAATATAAATTGTACCAGCATGAAAAACTACATCCTAGGTTTACTGAAATTTGAGATACCATACAAAGCTATTTTCAGCACAAATAGATAATTCTCCTGAGACCCCCAGGTGAAATACTGCCTTTATGGGTGGTACCTTCTGGTGGAGAAAACAGGCAGTCTAATCTTCAGTAACAACTTTTTTTGCTCTTTTTGACCAGGGATGAGATATGAACCTGTTCATTTTAGAAAAGGTTCTGATTCCAACAACAGTAAGAAAGGAATTTATAAATCTAGGCATTCTTCCTGTGGTCCTTCCAAATTCATCCTCTTTCCAATTCTCACAGATTCCCGAATTTCCCCTCTCCTAAGAACTTCTCTTAGAAAAAAGGCCAGAAAAATAAATGCAACAAGTGGCATTTTTAAAGAGGGAAAATTTTTTGGAAGTAGGAAAACTTATATTAAAAAAAAAAATCTTTAAGAAAATTGTTGATATTGTCTTAGTAGAAACAAAAAATAAAAGGGTTTCCTAATTCAGGAAATGATAAATTTAAAAGTATAGACGTTATTATTATTTTGCCCAATCTGCTCAGATGGTCTAAAGCAGTGGTCGGCAAAGCATGGCTCGCGAGCCACAAGTGGCTCTTTGGCCCCTCAAGTGCGGCTCTTCCTCCACCCAGGGCTCCTGGGTGCCGCTGCAGCAACCCTCCCTTCCCCGCTCGCTCACCCACCGGTCGCCAGTTCCCCCCCCCCCTGCGGAGCCTCTTTAGCCCCTGGAAAGCAGCCGAGTGGCCGACATGGGGAGGCTACGGCTGCCTCTTTGGCCGGTTCCCTGCCCCTCTCGTCGAGCCTTCTCAGCCCCTGGGAAGCGCAGTGGCTGCCCCAAGGCCAAAGAAGCAGCCGTAGCCTCCCCAGACGGCATGCTGGCCAGGCTACTTCCAGGGGCTGAGGAGGCTCTGCGCGGGGGGGGGGGGGGAGAGGGAAGAGACAGACAGACAGACAGAGGCACACAGAGAGAGAGATGGAGGGAATCAGAGAGAGTGACAGACACACACAGAGACAGGGAGAGACAGAGAGGGAAGGAGGGAGAGAAAGATAGACAGAGACACAGAATGAGTGATTAAGTGAGTGAATGCGAGACAGACACACACACACACACACACAGTGACAGAGATGGGCGGACAAAGGAGAGAGACAGAGACAGACACACACATACGCACAGAGAGAGACAGAAATAAAAAGAGAGAAAGAAAAAGAAAGAAAGAAAGAAAGAAAGAAAGAAAGAAAGAAAGAAAGAAAGAAAGAACTTATGACCACAATTTGACCAAATTTATCACCAAAAGTTTGGTTGCTAAGCAAGACCATTGTTAAGTGAGTTTTACCACATTTTCCAAGTTGGCCACGCCCATCTGGTCACATGACTGCTGAGCCACTCCCATGAAACAGGCCATGCCTTCTGGCTCTCAAAAAAATTTCAATTGTCGTATTGTTGATATTTGGCTCTGTTGACTAATGAGTTTGCCCACCACTGGTCTAAAGGAGTAACCAGATTTAAATAGTCTAAAATTCAGGGCCTCGGATAAATCTATTCTCTTCTTGGTGCTCTTCCCAAAAAAATTGGAGCTCAAAAGAAAATATCAGCAACAGACTACTAGAATTCATTTATATGATAGAGAAGAAGCATCACCATTTAACAGTGTCAAAGTATCAGGATTTTCCTAAGACTCCAGCATCTTCTGTAAATTCCACAAACCTGGAATTTATTTTCCAAAGTAAATGGAGGCGTAAGGGTTACACTAGATCGGAGGTTGCTCACAGAGTACCTAGGAGAGAGATGCTTCAAAAGAGAAAATACTGAGTACAATTTTAGCAGATTATATTAAAAGGAATAAAGAACAACTCTGGTGGGATCTGGACCTGGTTTATAGCATTAACTCAGCATACGCTAGAATATTAAGTTTTTAAGGAGGTCCACAAGGGATGAGATATTGAGGGCCCAGCGGGGAGGACCCCTGAAATATCACGAAAAAAAATTGCTATTTTGAAAGAAATGTATATGTATGCTTGCCCTTTGTTTTCTTTAAAAAATATTGTATTTGTATGAAGTTTTGGGAGGACCACCACCTCCGGCATGGAAGCCACTAAAATGTTATTTTAACCCTACAACACTTTCCCCACAAATGCTGTAAAACCAATAAAAATTGTTTACCACAAAAAAGAGAAAATACTAAAGTCAGTTTTGTCGACAATCAATATGCAATATTTGGTAGTCTCTGCATTTCTAGAAGAAGCTTAATTTCATCACCTGATTAGAAAAGAAACTGAAGTTTTGCTATGATAATATCCCTCTTAGTATTAAATCTTTCTTTTCTAGTTAATTCAAGCACCACATGAGATTAGTAACACCAATGGCTCATCTACAGATTTTGTTTCTCTATTTAGCCAGCATTTTGATTTTAGTGTCACCTGGACAGAAGAACCACCTTCTACAGGACCCAATTGTCTATCCTTGGTTATTATGAGCCAGGGTGGAGCAGTGTTAGAATGCAGTACTGCAGGCTACTTCTGCTGACTCCTGACTGTCTGCAGTTCAGCAGTTTGAATCTCACTGGCTCAAGGTTGACTCAGCCTTCCATCCTTCTGAGATCTGTAAAACGAGGACCCAGATTGTTGGGGGAAATATGCTGACTGTAAACTGCTTAGAGCTGTAAAGTCTAAGCGCTATTGCTATTCCCAACTGTCTACCTGAAATTGAACAGATATAGTTACGGAGATATTCAGATAAAATCCACAAAACTGTATTTTCCTAAGGGAGAGTTTCTACTAATAAAATGTATAAAAAACCTTTTAAATTAATAGAAAAATATAAGCAAGTCAGGATTTTTCAGTGGAATACCCCAATTTCACAAAATGTTTGATAGAAATGGTCATATTTAACCTGTTCACAGTTCATAATTTTCTGATCTGGGAATCTAAACTGGGTCTTGTCTGTGCCCATTTTCTTGGTCTTTTGCCTATTTGATATTTTGAAATTACTTACACCATCTCGTGATAACCAGAATACTTTTTAAATATTTAGATAGATCCTTGATATCACAGAAAATAGATGACAGTCCTCTAAAGCTTAAAATTGTGACTGATTGGCAGAAGCATCCATGGGGAAATGGGAGGACAAGTAACAAAAACACTCTCATGCTGCAAGTGCTATTTTTCTTTACCTGGCGTTGTCATCTTGCATGCACACATGAAAAGGACAAAGCTTATAACATGAAGCTGCTTTTGTCGTTTTGATGAAAGCCTGTCCTGTAGATATCTCTAATGACTGGTTTTGTTTCACAGTGTTCAGGTATGTAAGATCTCTGTGTGATATTTTATTCTGATATCACAATAGCATTGGAAACATTGACACCTGCATTTTCTTAAGCAGCCCCTCCATTGTTTCCATAAATTGGTATTCATGATAGCAAAATACATGGAGAAAAATGCACAAACAAAAAGCAGAACTGATTTAGGATTTGTTTGTTTCTTGTTCAGACTACTCATACTTGAGCATTAAATATTCTGTGCAACAGCATTAATACAGTAAAAGGAGTGATTGTTTTAGCTGCTTATATTAACAGTGCATTATGTGGTCATTTTTAGTCAACTGTAGCTGCTGTTACGATTTGGTCTATGGTGAAGAGATATCTGCTAAATTAGTAGAAGAAAGAATACTTATAGTTTACAGGGTCTATTAAGTAGCATATATAATTATAGAAGAAATGCATCATAATGTACCTTGTGTGAAAACAAGAAAATAGGCAAAGGAAATCTTTTTGTGGTTCTGCTCTATTAACTAATTTATTTTACTTTGTTTGACTGATGTGATTTTCCCCTCATTTGTGATACTAAAGACACCCTGCCCACTTTTGCTGATATTACTAACAATTCCCTCTTATCACTCTCCTTATTCTTTTAATTTGCTTAAAGATGGTACTACCAGTAAAGCTGAGGGTAAGCAGTCTGTATAACAGGTCTGTCTCCAACTTTACCAGGTCTCTGTTATCACCCAAGTACTCCCTGGTTTTCATCCGTGTCTGCTGGTACCTCTTGCATGACTCTTGCATGGTGTTTTGACTCTTTCCTCATGTTGGAACTATTGTATGCCCTTTATTGTCTCTTTCTCCTAACTCCTAGGCACAACTTAATTTAATTTATTCAATTTAGGCAACATCTGACTCCAGACTCTCTGGGCGCTCACAATATAACAAACAGGAAAGTACAGTATATGAATAATAACAAACAACAAATTAAGAATAAGAATGATAAAGAGCGAGAAAACAATTATACAATGTGTCTCCCACTCCCCAATAAGTTTATTAGGCTTAGACAGTTTGTAACTTTTATGTCATTCATGAATTATATTTTTACTCAGATTTAAATTTATAAACCAGATACTGTAATAATGAATAGCTGGAGTGGAGAAATGAATATGTTGGACTTTTTATTTCTATAAGAAAAGTACTCAGTGCAAAATGTTAAAAGATATTTAAATTTATTGGCAGGAGACTTTTTCCAGTTCTCTTATTGGTTGTGCAGAAATAGTAACTTTTGTCATAAATAGATGGCTTTGCTTTCATTTTGGTTCTTGACCATTGCTGCACTAAACTCGGGTTTTTTAAACCAAGATGTTATTCAAACTGAATTATTATTTTTGTTTAGAAATTGGAAATGGGGTATTCAGATTTATTCCTGCACAGATTCATTCTTATTCCTCCCTAACCAATTTCCTCAGTACTGTACTGCAGAGGTCCCTAACCTCCGGCCCGCAGCCCAGTGCAAGGCCACAGCATGTTGAGAACCTTAGAAGTGATGGGTGAGTGCTTGCACAGGTACAGAAAGCTGTTTTTATGAAAGCTGTGTGCACACACATCCATCCCCACTCCCCCCCCCCCCCCCACACCACGGACTCTGCTAGTCCACCAAGCCAGAAAGGTTGGGGACCATTGCTGCACTGTATTTATATCATGCCTATTTACAGACATATACATTCATTATATTACTCCTTTTTGGGGTAAGTAACTTTCTGTTAAGTGCAAAATAGAATAAGAGACAGTAAGCCAAAGAAATTAAAGCATGCGGTAAGAAAAATAAATATCTGATTTACACCAAACATTACACTTCATCTTTATTATCCATTCTTGCAAGCCACATTTAATCCACCATGTCCATACACTAGTTTATATATCACATTTTGCTTTTTGAAGTTCTTTCCTCTTTCTTTTTAGGAACTTATCAATTTCCTCACTCATTTATTTGTTTGGCAATTTAATCTTTATTTGCCTTCATCTCAATGTATTTTTCTGTATACTGATCACTGTCATTTCTAGTATATTCAGTCAATATCCACAGCACCTGTTTATTCTTGACTCTACAATAATGCTTGCGCATCTTTTGGAATTGTCAATATTTATATATAAATATGACCTGAAACATGATCTATTTATCTTCATAAGTCCTATAAGTAAATAAAGAAAACCCAATTAAACAAATGAGTCAAAAGGAATACTCCTCCTGGAGTATTACATGCCTTGCTCTTAATGTCATCTTAGTTAATTGACTACTCCTCGAGGGGGCTGGGGGGCATTGACAATGGTATTGAATTGCCTCCATTATCAGTCTATCTGATAGTGAACTAGTAGAGTCTAAACTCTTTGGAAATAGCTTTGTAACTTTTCCAGTTGGTGAACATCTCCTTTTCAAGGGGAGCACCCCAATTACTGAAGACAAAGGTTCACACATTTTTGCCCCACAAAAAAAGTAGCTTTGGATTATTTTCTTCAATAAATAAATGAATAAGTAAGATGTTTTTGTCTCATTTGTTTAATTGGATTCCCTTTATCTGGTTTTAGGACTTAATATGAAGAATAATTTTTTTTTAGGTTATATTCCAAAAGGGTTCAAAAGCACCACTGTAGGGTCAAAAATTAACCGGTGCTTAATTTTCAGCTTCATAGATGTTTCGTTGTACAGTCCAACATTTACTACAGATCGATGGAGTTTCAGCCAACAGCATAATATTGTCTCTATACAAAACCATACAGTACAGGAGTGGGTTCCGGCCGGCAGTACTGTCGGTTCGCACGTGTGCCTGCTTTGCACACACGCTTGATGCATGCTGTGTGTGCATGCACAGTGCAATTAAAATTGTTCTCCGCATAACTGCAGAACTGAAAAACAAGGTGATGGCGCCAACCGGGGTACCGGTTTGGTGCGTGGCAGGCCTGGGTCTCTGCCGGTACCAGTGAGCCAGGCCGCCAAACCACTACCGGTTTGGCCGAACCAGTAGGAACCCACCACTGATACAGTGGTGGCCAAAATTGTGGAACTAGATGACCTACAAGGTCTTCCAACTCTGCTATTGTATTATTGTATTACAGTAGGTAGGTAGATGGGGGAATAGAGAGAGAGGGAGAAATACAGTTTAATAAAAGAGGGACTAGGGGAGACAGGATAGCAGCCTTCCAATATCTCAGGGGTTGCCACAAAGAAGAGGGAGTCAAATTATTCTCCAAAGCACCTGAGGGCAGAACAAGAAGCAATGGGTGGAAACTAATCAAGGAGAGAAGCAACTTAGAACTGAGGAGAAATTTCCTGACAGTGAGAACAGTTAACCAGTGGAACAGCTTGCCTCCAGAAGTTGTGACTGCCCCAACACTGCAAGTCTTCAAGAAGATGTTGGATAGCCATTTGTCTGAAATGGTATAGGGCAGTAATGGCTAACCTTTTTTGGCTCGCGTGCCAAAAGCAGGGGGAGTGCAGGGGCGATGTGCACAGGCGTGCCACATCCATAATGCTATGTGCATGACCCCCTGCATTTGGCATGCTTTTTACGTCCTCCCCAGGCTCCAGAGGCTTTATAGGAGCTTGGGGAGGGTGAAAACAGCCTTCTCCCATCTCCAGAGGGCAAAAAACGGCCTCAAAAGAAGGCCTAAATCAGCTGGCCAGGGCACACATACACACTGAAGCTGACAGGGCAATGCCTCGCGTGGCCTAAGAAATGGTTCCGTGTGCCACCTGTGGCACCCATGCCTTAGGTTCGCCATCATGGGTATAGGGCTTCCTACCTAGGCAGGGAGTTGGACTAGATGACCTCCAAAGTCCCTTCCAACTCTGCTATTGTATTATTGTATTACAGTAGGTAGGTAGATAGAGGGATAGATAGAGAGGGAGAAATAAGGTAGGTAGGTAGGTAGGTAGAGGGAGAAAGGAAGAAATATAGTAGGTAGGTAGGTAGGTGGATAGATTGATAGATAGGGAGAAATACAGTAGGTAGGTTGATAGGTAGAGGGATAGAGAGGGAGAAATACAGTAGGTAGGTAGGTAGGTAGAGGGAGAAAGGAAGAAATATGGTAGGTAGGTAGGTGGATAGATACATAGGGAGAAATACGGTAGGTAGGTAGGTAGGTAGGTAGGTAGGTAGGTAGGGGGATAGATAGATAGGGAGAAATTCAGTAGGTAGGTAGGTAGAGGGATAGATAGAGAGGGGGAAATACAGTAGGTAGGCATGTAGGTAGATAGGGGGATAGATAGAGAGGGAGAAATACGGTAGGTAGGTAGACAGGTAGGTAGGTAGGTAGGTAGAGGGAGAAAGCAAGAAATACAGTAGGTAGATAAATAGAGGGATAGACAGAGAGGGAGAAATACCGTAGGTAGGTAGGTGTATAGATAGATAGCGAGAAATACAGTAGGTAGGTAGGTAGGTAGGTAGGTAGGTAGAGGAATAGAGAGAGAGGGAGAAATACAGTAGGTTGGTAGGTAGAGGGATAGAGAGGGGGAAATATAGTAGGTAGGTAGGTAGGTAGAGGGAGAAAGGAAATAATACAGTAGGTAGGTAGAGGGATAGAGAGGGGGAAATACAGTAGGTAGGTAGGTAGATAGAGGGAGAAAATAAGAAATACAGTAGGTAGGTAGGTAGAGGGATAGGTAGAGAGGGAGAAATACAGTAGGTAGGTAGGTTGGGGGTTATATGGTGGTTGTGCATATGTGTGCAGGTGTAGATCTACACACAGATTGGTTGGCCATTTAACCAGAGTGGGCCACAGCAACGCGTGGCCGGGTATAGCTAGTAGTAAATAAAAAAGGACAGCGGGGTGATCTATTACCAAGGCAACAGTCAGATAAATTAAACTTCAGCATAGGCTAAGAAAGTAGTTTATGAAAATGCATCAGTCTTCCCATCCCATCCCATTATCAGGAAAATAAAAAGGGAGAATTGTAGCACATGTAGATCTGCAACATTCTGTAACTATAGCTGCTCTAATAAAAGTAGTTTTAGATTTGTATGGTGTCTGTTTCTTAATATAATCCATTAGGATAGTGCTGGCATTAATTTTATCTTCCGAGTTGACAATTATTTCTTTTACTTGTAAGCTGCCCAGAGTTGCTATGGAGTCAGGCAGCCTCAAAATTGGATAAATAAATAAAACTCTCTAAATCCACAAATACACAGCCCCCCCCCCCTTTCCTAGTGACTTGTTAAAGAACAAAAATCCGATCTGCACAGCCTTGCTGAACAATAAAGCCACACTGCACTTATCAACTTTTCTTTCTGTATGTTTTCAATCAGAATTACCTTCAATGCATTCCCTGATGTTTTTATTCTTGTTATGCTTCCCTTCGAATAGAGAAGAACCAAGAAGTTGCACAACCACACCATAAGCAAAATATACTCATGTTTCCAGTTACGCTGTCTTTCACCTGCAGCTTTACCATTTTTCAGCATCATTAATAATTTATTGTTTCCTTTTCATTATTGTTTTTTCTTCGACACATTTACAGTAATGATTTCCCATTCAGATCTCTAAAATACTGTTTCTAGAATTTCTTCCAGAATTTCTTTGGTTTTCTCACAAATCCTTTGATGATTTTTAATACTGAATTCCATTCACTCTGGTGGAACTTTTTTCACCTACTTCTAAAATAATTTGTTTCCATCAAAACTGTACTGTATTTTATCTACCTCCTATAACCTTTAACATTTCCTTGTTTCTTTGATAATTTTTGCATCTTATCTCTTTCTCTCTGTATGCATAATCTAATATCTTTCCTCCAATTCATGAATATTCACTGTATATACCCAATTCAGTTGATTTCTCATATCCTTATTTTTTTTTCCTCCATGACCTCTATTATTTCATCATTCCACTTAAGCATGCTTTTTTATACTTCCCATTAGAGTAACTACACACATTTCTATGTTACTCTATTCCAAGAAGTTTTTACACTATTGTTATTTGCATTATTTAAATGTAAAATATTTTACATTATTAATTATATTGGCAGATATTGTGTTTGTGTTTATCTTCTAATACTTTCTTCATACAAAACTATACTTCCTTTTCTGGCCATGGTTCTGATTTCCCGTTACTTCTTTCATATATTTAATGTAAAGTTCTTCCCCAAGATCTACTTTAGACATTACTAAATAATAGTCTGCCATTCACATATAACTCTTACAACTTGTATATCTCACTTATTTTTCTGTGTTTCTTCATAAATAATTAGTTATATTTCTTTATTCATTACTACATTGTATGTACATACTAATAGAAACATATTCTAAGACCTTCAAGGTCCCTTCCAACTCTGCTATTGTATATTGTATAATTATAAATAGTCCTTTTTCTAAGGAAATATTTGCCCAACAGGCACAATTCTGATTCATTCTTGGATCTCCAAATTGTTCAATCACTTTTTCTGAATTATCTCATTCCCACCCTACTCATGTCTCCTAGTTCAATACAGGTAGTTCTTGACCTAGGACCACAATTGAGCCCCAAATTTATGTTGCTAAATGAGATATTTGTTGAGTGAGTTTTGCTCCATTTAATGATCTTTCTTACTACAGTTGTTAAATGAATCACTGAAGTTGTTAAAGTCAGTAATACTGTTATTAAGTTAATCTGGCTTCCCCATTGATTTTGCTTATCAGAAGCTTGCAAAAGGTGATCACATGACCCCAGGACACTGCAACCATCATACCTAAGCAAGTTGTGCCAAACATCTTATATTTGATCATATGACCATGGGGATGCTGCAGTAGTTGTAAATGTGAAAAATGGTCATAAATCTCTTTTTTTCAATGCTGTTATAACTTTGAATGGTCACTAAACAAGCTGTTGTAAGTTGACAACTACCCATATTTTCCCCCTTAGATTGCATTCCTTCTTAGGGTTTCAGAGTTTTAAACAAAATTCATCCCTGATTCTTCCACAATCCCCATCTATTGGACATAATATGCAATCTTCCTATGGATTTCTGCTTTTATACACCCCTCCCCCACACCCAGCAACTTTCTGGATTTTGTACATTCTGATGTATAGTTAAATCTTTTTGTTCATAAACTTAGGCTTTCACTTTACAACATGTATTTAGCCCATTCCTTAAGATAAGACCAGCCTCTGTGGCCCAGAGGTGGAACTTTTGCCTCCCAATCAGGAGGTTGTGAATTCAATCCTAGGTAGAGGAAGATGCTTGAGCAGGGGGTTGGACTAGATGACCTGCAAGGTCCCTTCCAACTCTGTTAATCTGTAATGCCTCGCTCAGATCCATTACATTTTTAGCTTTTTCTTAATTTCACATCTACACAATTTATTATTATTAATTCAGCTTTTTTCATACTCTTTAGTGTTAGACTTCATGTATTACCCAAATCATAGTCTTCCACTATCATAGTTAACACCAAAGAGACCCACATATTTTCCCTATTGCCTATTCTGGCTTTAGTCAATCAAAACTTTTATAGAATACTTTCTGATAAGATAGAAATATATAGACTGAGTTACCATCATTAATTGAACCCATGCCACACACATCATTCCTTACTAATGATAGTTTTGGCATATTTTGATTAATGTGTCACAAGTTCAATCAAGCACCAGTTTCTCCCGAAGCATGTTAACGCTATTCTATGCAAGCTAAAATCTCTTAATCTACAGCCTATTATTTTGGCCAACATATAGTTAGGAACTTAACTATCCAAGAAGGACTTGTGTGCAATATATTGGTACAATTATAAAATATTTTGGAATAAAACTGGTTATTTTACTCCACTCAGATTGATATTTGCAAATTATAAATAGATTCCTAAAACCTATGCTCAGAATCTGACCATGTATCTGGTTATAGTGACCAGAAGGAATCAATCATATCCCTTTCCTAATTGGGAAACCTAGGTTCAAGGTAAATACCAGTTGCATCCAACTGAAGGAACCTATCTACTGAAAGATATTAACTTTATTTATACATTCATATTTTTTTCAATATCTGTACATTGAATAAATGTTTATACATTCAATGATTTTAGATCATTCGGACATGATTTAAGTAGTGCTGATTTCTAATTAATAGTTCATGGTATTGAGATTTTTAAAATATAATTACCATAATAAAATGGACAACTATACATCTGAAATAGTGCTGTGGGAGATAAAGAAAAGTGGGTGATGACTGGTCTGAGTAAATCTAGAGAGAATATTTGTGTTAGCATGCCCATTATTTTAACAGAAAGTAATAGAGTTAGAGTACATACCAGTATTAAACTATACTGGATAAAGTATTATTGGACATTATATTCTTTACTTTATTCCTCTTTTCTTTTAGATGAGAAGGTCATATCCAGTTTAGATAACAGTATGCAGATAAAATCACTGTAATAAAAGCCTACTACAGATCCTGTCTAAACTATTATAATGCAGAATAATTTGGGGTTGAGAAAACTTAGAGACTGATAATTTTTTTTCTTACCCTTATCCTCCATAGGTCCATTCATAACTCAGTCTTAACTTTATCTTTTTTTCAACTTTCCAAAGGACCATTTTAGTAACAACTCAGGCATTCTTATACACCTTTCATATTTGGGTCTTAGTTAAAGCTATTTGACCCTCAAAGTATAAAATGAGTTTTTCTTTTATGTTTTTTACTTGTTTAAGTATCTGAATTCCTTCTTCTAATAAATCTGAGGTGTGTCTCAGAAATTTGACAATAAATAAATACTTTGCAGGATCATGCTGTGAGCGGTATTTTTGCTTGCATCCAACTCTATACAAAGGATAGTGGATGCTAGAGAGGTCTTTTGGATAAGCAGGCTAACTAATGATATTCTTTTAATATAATAATTGAAGTTGCTTTTTTGACTGAAGGAGGAAACAGGCCAGTATGTTTTATTGTTCTTTGTTTTCATTATAATTTTCAAGTGTCCTTTCTTAAACCAATTTACATCATTAATATGATATCATTCACAACACCAACTCCAAACTGTTTTAGACAAATAATTGTCGAAGTATTAAAAAGTAGAAATGTAATGGAAAAAGTCTTCCTGGAAATTTTTTAATTTATGTGGCAGTCCCTGAAAGAAGACAAGACTTCAGCTAATTAAATAACTGTACTATACTGATGTTTTTAAGCACCTTGTCATATATTCATGATTGGATTGAATTGAATTGGATAGCATTCTGCATAAAAGTAATGTCCACTTTATTGTGGAATAGATCTAATCGTGTGGCTAAGCTCCATGTGGTTTTAAGTAATAGCAGAAATTTGAAGATTCAAAAGGGTTCACAAACTTTTAAACACCACTGTATTTCCTGATAGTCATGACCAATAAAAGACTTTAGGAACTTTTTTCTAAAAACAAGGGAAACTCTTATAATCTTGCCTTGGTAGATGCACAGTTTGTATCAATATGAAGTGGCCTTATGCAGGTAAAAATGTATACACATTGGTCTTTCTCCATGTTAGCTGGAACTCTGATTAGTCTCTACATATATGGGACCTCTTTATTATGATACCCTCAAAAATGATTACTGGGAAACTTATCTGATGGATGACATTAGACCTGTAGAAGCAACAGAGAGATTCATATAAATTAATTAACTACATTAATTATAATATATACTAGTATGTGATTTGGAGGGAAAGAAAGCTCTTTTCTCGTCAGTAAAATAAGAGTCATGTTGCTTAATCCTATTAGTCAAACTATTCTCCAAGGCACCTGGGGGCAGGACAAGAAGCAATGGGTGGAAACTAATCAAGGAGAGAAGCAACTTAGAACTAAGGAGAAATTTCCTGACAGTTAGAACAATTAACCTCTGGAACAGCTTGCCTCCAGAAGTTGTGAATGCCCCAACCCTGGAAGTCTTTAAGAAGATGTTGGATAGCCATTTGTCTGAAATGGTATAAGGTTCCTCCCCTCGCAGGGGGTTGGACTAGAAGACCTACAAGGTCCCTTCCAACTCTGCTATTGTATTATTTGTATTATTTAATATTAATTTGATGATACTGCCATTCATTTTTTCTTAACATATGTTGCTGTGGTTCTTTCCTTTTTACATTCACACCTATTTCTGTCTCTTTAATCCCAACTTTGTCTTCTAGTTTTGTATTTGCCTTGATAATTTAAGCATTATGCAAGTTACAGGACTATACTTCTTTTTTTTTCTTTTCCTATTAGTTCTGGTGGAAATTGATTTTTGTTTGCAGTATGCTTTAAAAATAATTCTATCATATAATTTTTTCCTGGTGTGTTGAGTCTGGAGTTCCGAATGCATTAAAAAGATAAATAATTTGTAAGGTTGAGCATGATTCTAAACTGGTTTGGAAAATATTCTTTAGAAGTCATTAAACACAGTGTCTCTCTGCTACTCATTGAGGTAGCCATGTCTTTTTTCATATTTTTTCAGACGTCTGAATAAGTTAGGAGTGCTTTAATGAATTTGTATGAATTCCCATCTACTTCTTCAGAATCATTTTAGAACCATGCCCAGCTTTAGTGATTGGTATATTTTGCACTAAGTATTTATTATAAATAAGGGAAATATTACTTCCCTTACTTATATACACTAATTAATGTGTATAAATAAGAGAATAACATCAGATTCCTAATTTGGGAAATCTAGTTTCAGCCTCTTGTTAACTATCATTTTAGTCAGATTGCAGAACTATTAACTGCGATGTGAGCAAAAGAAAATATTTACCTCAATCAGGTTAAAGTTTAACTGTCACTTTTCTGTTCTTTTTTTCTTTCCTCAGGTCGAATTCGCACGAGGAGGCAAAGCTCTGGAAGCACCAGTAGTATCACTTCAACACCTGCTGACACTCGAGGCCGCAGTCGGGCTAAAGTAGTTTCGCAATCTCAGCGTAAGGAACCATTTAGTGTGCTATTGTGGGGGAGACACTGTATTTTCCAAGTTGGTGGTGGTTTTTTTTTGCCTACCTTATTTTCATATACATCAGTGTTTCCATTCAGTGCTATGAATATTCTTCAAATGCAGGTTTAAAAGTTAATTTCTATAGTTAGGTCCTGATAAATTAGGTATGATATGCAGACTTTTAAAAAAATACAATTGGCACGTAACTCCTCAGGATATTCATTGCTCTAAGAATGATTTGCAAAGATGGGATGATCTGGGAATGAAGACACTAGAGCTCGGCACTATGTTTTGCAATATGCCTCTTCTTGATTTCTTTTAAAAAATAAAAAAATATTTAAACGTAAAATGTCAGTGGGGCAGATAATTCAGGAAATAGTAGACAGAGTCTCTGTAAGCACTCTGTCCCCACATGGGGTCATTCAGCATCTTGTTAGCAATGTCAATAATAGTTTATTTATTTATTTATTTATTTGTTGGATTTATATAACCGCACCCTCTCCCCAAAGGGACCTGGGGCGATGCACAGGAAATTAAAACACATAATATCACAAATATAAATAATTAAAACCAAATTGAATAAATTATCCCTGTGCTAAAAATTTAAAAATATTAAAACATAACCCCCTCTAAGACCCAATTAAAACAATTTATGGTACAGGCTGTAGGCTAGGTAAATAGCTAGGCCAAACCGGCCTGATGAAACAAGAGTGCCTTTAATTTCTGGCGGAAGGTGTGGAGGTCCATGGTTATTCTAAGGTCGGGGGGTAGGTCGTTCCAGAGGGTTGGGCCCACCACAGAGAAGGCCCTTCCCCTGGGCGTCGCCCGCTGGCATTGCCTGGTGGACGGCACCCGGAGAAGTCCCTCTCTGTGGGAGCGAATCGGCCGAAGGAATGTATGGGGTAGGATGCGGTCTCGCAGATAACTAGGTCCCATGCCATGGAGCGCTTTAAAGATGGTAATCAACACCTTGAAGCGCACCCGAAAGACCACAGGTAGCCAGTGCAGCTCGTGCAGGAGCGGTGTTACATGGGAATACCTGGACATTCCCAAGATCGCCCACGCGGCCGCATTCTGGACCAGTTGTAGTCTTCGGGTGCACCCCAAGGGGAGCCCCGTGTAGAGAGCATTGCAGTAGTCTAGACGGGATGTCACAAGCGCGTGAGTGACTGTGCGAAGGGCGTCCCGGTCCAATAAGGGACGCAACTGCCGCACCAGGCGTACCTGGTGGAATGCCCCCCTGGTCACGGCAGTCACATGATCTTGCATAGACAGCCGGGTATCCAGGAGGACGCCTAAGTTGCGTGCCCAATCCACGGGGGCCAGATGTTCGCCCCCTATGGCCAGTGATGGAATCAACTGGTTGTACCGGGACGCAGGAAACCACAGCCACTCAGTCTTGGATGGGTTGAGTTTGAGTCTGTTACTTCCTATCCAGATCCATACGGCTTCCAGACATCGGGATATCACTTCAACGGCATCGTTGGGGTGGTTTTGGGTAGAAAGGTACAGCTGCGTATCGTCAGCGTAGATATGATACTCTACCCCAAAACCACGGATGATCTCATCCAGCGGCTTCATATATGCGTTGAACAGGAGCGGCGAGAGGACCGACCCCAAAAGTGAGTGGTCTCGAGGTCAACCTCTGCCCTCCTGCCAACACAAATTGCAATTGACCGGAGAGGTAGGAGGAGAACCACCGTAGAACGGTGCCCCTCACCCCCAGCCCCTCCAGCCGGTGCAATAGGATACCATGGTCGATGGTATCAAAAGCCACCGAGAGATCTAAAAGGACCAGGATGGAGGAACAACCCCCATCTCTGGCCCTCCAGAGATCATCCACCAACGCGACCAATGCTGTCTCAATGCTGTGCCCGGGCCGGAAGCCGGACTGGCGCGGGTCCAGATAATCAATTTCCTCCAGGTGACGGGGAAACTGTTGTGTCACCACACTCTCTACAACCTTCGCTAGAAAGTGAAGATTGGAGACCGGACAATAATTTACTAACAGTGCTGGATCCAGGGAAGGCTTCTTGAGGAGGGGCCTCACCACCGCCTCTTTCAAGACGGCCGGCAAGAACCCCTCACTCAAAGAAGCGTTCACTAATTCCTGGAGCCAGCCTCGTGTAACCTCCCAGGATGCCAGTACAAGCCAGGAGGGACACGGGTCCAATAAACATGTGGTGGCTCTCAGTCGCCCACGTAACCTGTCCATAACTTCGGAAGTAACGGAGTCAAATTCCTCCCACAATGGTATCTCAAGACCAGCTTCCGACAATCCCTCCAGACCACTCTCAATGGAGATCAACTCGTTCCGAATCTGAGCGATTTTATCCTGCAGATAAACACCAAATTCCTCTGCTCGACCCTGCAGAGGGGCTTCCCGCGGCCTCTGTTGAAGGAGGGAGCGGGTCACCCCAAACAGGGCGGCAGGGCGGTTCTCTGTGGATGCGATAAGAGTGGCACAATGATGACGCTTGGCCACTCTCATCGCCACAAGGTAAGTCCTCAAATGGGCTCTCACCTGTGTTCGGTCAGATTCAGACCGTGTGGATCTCCATCTACTCTCTAGGCGTCTCTTGTGGCGTTTCATCTCCCTCAGCTTCTCAGTAAACCAAGGAGCCCGGGTGGCTCTCCGCCACAAGAGAGGCCGCAAGGGCGCGACCCGATCCAAGGCTCCAGTGGCTGCAATATTCCATGCAGCCACTAGGTCCTCCATCGGGGTGCGGGTCAGGGGCACAGGTAATGGCCCAAACTCCGTCTGGAACCTCTCAGGGTCCATCAGGCGCCTGGGGCGGAACCATCTTGGGATATCCGGTTCCGCCTCCCCGCGCACCACATTTCGACCAACGGGACTCAGCGACAAACCGCCATCTTTGCGCACGTGCAGACTTGCTAATAGTGTTTCACAAAAGCATGAACAGAGATAGTGGCTTGGCTCATACCACATAGGATGCCTAAGCCAAGAATTATAATGCCAATTTGTGCATTATTTGAGTTAAGTTAAATATATGACTAATTTAGGGACAACAAAGCATAATATGAAACTATGGCTTGCTTTATTAATTTTTTTTTCGCTGTGTGTAGTCAGTAAGTCTAACCATTGATAGACTAGGATTCAGGGGTCTGCAAAGTCGTCTCTTTTAAGACTGGTGGACTTCAACTCCCAGAGTTCCCCAGCCAGCATAGCTGGCTGGGGAATTCTGGGAGTTGAAGTCCACCAATCTTAAAAGAGCCGACTTTGCAGACCCCTGGACTAGGTGGTTTATTCTTGGTTTATTTTTGAGTTTCTCCCAAGCTTCTGGCTAATCCAGTAGTACAAGATAAAAGCAGCTGGAAAGTCACTGCTCCTCAAACCACTGCTCGCTCTCTCTCTCTCTCTCTCTCTCTCTCTCTCTCTCTCTCTCTCTGGCAGCAGTTTTTTTTTCTCCATTCATTTTCTTCTTCAGCACATGGCAAATATGGGAAACTGACTTTCCTATTTTAAATTACAGTGGGAAATTACATACTATTTGGCAAAACATACATTCTTACTGCCTGTTGTACAATGTTTATCGAGAACCATTAATCATTAATTTATCCTGCATCATGGCAGTATGTTTTCCCAAACATGGGGTGAATAGACAGTTTCAGTTTCAAGGCCCTGTTTGTGAATTGTGAACAGACAGTGAATTTGCAGAAAGATTTTCATTCATAATGATCATTAGAAAGAAAGAAAAAAAAACCTCTTCATGCTCTTCAGAATTGGCTGTCACAATGTGTTCACTAATTACTGAGGAAAAGACATAAAATATAATGTAAATAAGTTAGATGCCCTCTTCACATCTATAAAAATTTGAGTAGAGGGTAGTAAACATTAAAGGTATTAATCTAAAATTGCTGCTTAACAGCTTAGTATAAATGCCTGTATAAAACTATATATTCTGTGGCAAGGCTGCTAATGTATATGACACAAACATGTCTATTGGTTGTGGATAATTTTCTCCCCTGATTTTTTCCAACCTTACACAGACTTCTATAGATATAGGCAATCCTTGATTTACGACCACAATTGGGACCAGAATTTTCATCGTAAATTACTATAGTCCTAAAGTGAATCATCCCATGACTGGCCCTGATTTTACAACCAATTTTATCATGGTCATTAAGTGAATTAAATGATAGTTAAGTAAATTACATGGTCATTAAACAAATTTGGCTTCCCTAATTGACTTTGTTGGAAGCTGAGATCACAAATCATGATCACATGACCACAAACTGCTGCAACTATCATAAATGCAAATCAGTTGCCAAGTACCCAGATTGCAATCATGTGGCTGTGAGGTGCTGGAACGATTGTAACTTCAAGGATGGGTCATAAGTCATTTTTTTTCCAATGCCATCATAATTTTGAATTATCATTAAATGAATGGTTGTAAGCTGAGGACTACCTGAAGTACCTTTGCGCGCGCGTGCACACACACACACACAGAGTGTGTTAGTATTATCTATTCATGGCACGCTATAGTCTTCGGTGTTTCAAGTACTGTAAACACAATATTTTAGGTATAGAAATAAAGGAACTATATTTTGTAAATTTTGTGATTCTAATCCTAAAAAAAGGATATAATATTTTTTCTCTCCTATTTTAAAGTGAAATGCTGTCAATATGCCATTAACTTTAGGGAACATCAGAATGGCTAAGCGCAAAAAGATCTATATTGAGAATTGAATCTTTGCAAGAGAAAGGAAAAAATATATCAAGAGACAAATATTTTTCATTTGCTTCTAATCTGAGGCCACTGCACATATTAAATGTTTGAGTCAGATAAAGTGTTTTTAGATGCTGCTAAAACTGCAAAATCATGAACAATATTTTGAAAGTAAGCCAGTCAAAGATTCTTCCCATCTCTGACTTCACTTTCAGCATTCCCTATTCTTGCTTTAAACACAAATAAAAATGCTGAACCTTATACGTTACATTGAAACAAATATTTCACTTGTTTCTACAAAGCACTGTAGCAAAATATTGAAACACTTGGTAGGGCTGGCTTTGTTGTTAGAAGTGATGAATTTGCTTTCTCAATCCCCAAATATTACGTGCCATAGTCCACAAACTGACATTCAAAATTTTTAGCATTATCAATTGCTTTGCGTATGTGCTAGGTATGTTATTTGTGCCAACTTAAATGATTACTACTGAGTAACATTTCTGACGCTTATTTTATCTTTAAAAAATAAAGTAATAAATCATAGGAACTGGAACTGTTTAATAGATATAGGTTTAAGGTGACTGATGCTTGTTTTGTTTTGTTTTGTTTTGTTACGTTTTGTTACTAATCTCTATACTATCTGTTCATTCTGCATTATAAGCACAACCCTTGTAATATTTGTCTTGTTTTTCTGTGATATCATTGCCTATTCTGTAACATTGCATTTAAAGGTTGCTATTCCCAGGATAGTAATGTCACTTGTTTGTCCCGTGCCCCACCAGCCTCATGGATAGTAGGCATAAAGCTAGAATTACAGTTTATTCTACTCTAAATAGTTATTTACTACTTGGCAGAAATGTTTCTTTCCACATACTAATAAAATGTGAGCAGTGATGTGTTTGTCAAAAAGGAGTTTGTATGCAAATAACAATGCTTCTTGAACTCTGTATTGTCTCGCTTTCTCTGCCTCACTTTCTGCCTGTCCTTTCGTCTGCTGTCATAATCCAGGATCCAGATCAGCTAACCCTGCAGGTGGTAAGAAACACCTTTTTGTTTTTCACTCTGTTTACATATCTGTACTGTCTCTCATGCTACTGTTTTTAACTGATTCAATGTCTGAAAGTCTAGTATTCTCAGAGGCTTTAAAAAAAAACCTAGTATTTTTAAAATGAAAGTTTAGCTAGGAAAACATTTAGAGATATGTATGATGTACTTAGACAAAGTACCTGTGTGTAAGTTCAGTGAGCAGTGGGACTCATTCCTAGGTAACAGGTGTTAGGATTGTGAATTTAAAGAATTTGAAGATGTCTTCAAATGTTTATGGAAATGTTGTAAGTTAACCGCAGCAGGGGCAAGGTTGACATGCTCTTTTTGAAACGAGAGAATTTCAAAGAAAGGTTTTCATAACGCATATTGTCTTTTGACAAAAGGAAAAATTCCACTGGGTGACTTCACTATCTCTTGCCTAATTTCTTGGATTTGAATGCCTATTTTTTTGGCAGCTGATCAGTCAGTGTTGTGACTGGAAGATAAAAGAAAATTTCAAAAAAGTTTCCTTGCAAGATGCATGAGAAAAAACAAACAATGGGACAGAGAAATTGTGTGTATGTGCGTGCATGTGTGAGAGAGTGCCTGTGCAAATGAGTTCATCAGTTGCCTCTGTATAAAATATAGCTTGCTGGTATGGCTGATCCTATTTGACCATTTTTAAGGTGAGTCGTATCATTTAAGGTTGTGTTTCTATTCATCCATCATCCTCAATGTTTTTTATTGTTGATTTATTGTTAATCCCCTTTTTAAACATACCATCATCTTGAAGAATTTCTGTATCCTGATTTATTTTTAATTTACTATTAATTAAACTGCATTTTTTAAAAATACATTTAGTAAATTTAATGGTTTGAAGTATTCTGAAGAGCATTTACCTTTTTTTTTTTTTTTTTTGTAGCTGGTAGTCGATCCAGCTCTCCTGGCAAGCTGTTGGGAAGTGCGTATGGTGGGCTTAGCAGTGGAACAACCAGAGGACACCCAGTGCCAACCCCATCTTCATCTACTGACAAACGCAGTAAAGTCCCCCGAAGCCAGGGCTGCAGCCGAGAGACTAGCCCTAGCAGGATAGCTCTAGGTAAGAGTTTTCTTGGCTGCAATATAGGGCCAAGATGCTGATTCCTTCTCTCATGCTGATTGGTCAAAAGAATTCCTGAAATAAATTACAGTTTTGCTATGATGATTTCATAGTTATGGTTTTCTGCTGAATTTGTTAATAGCATCCTAGGCCAAGAGAGCAGACGAAGTTGCCAGTGGGGTTAACATAAATTGTTTATGCTTATTGTTTTAATTAGAAATGAACTGTTTTCTAATTAAACAACTTTAATTAGAAAATAGTTCTTCCTCCAAATATGTTATCTTTCCATTTTCACTTGGTTCAGTGCCATTTGATGATACCAAATGTATTGTTTTACAGGTATAATACAATATTCTCCTGCTTTAACTCTCCCTTTGAGTCTGTTGTTGTTTTCTCTGATCAAAAATTGCGCCAATTGCTTTTAGGTTAAATACTAAACTTTAGATGTAGGGTTATTTTTTAATGAACCTGTTAGTACTATCATATGTGACTGAACCCTAAGAACTTTTCTATCATTGGATATATTAGTTATGCACAATTGCCCAACTACACATTATTAATATAAAATGGTATCTTAGAACCTCTAATCTTATTTTAGAGGTTGAAATTAGGAAATGCAGTTGAGATATGCCAAAATCTGTTCTCTCAGTTTCAGCAATGAAAAGGTGTGAAAAGGCATGCCAAAAAAAAAAGGATGGGGGGAATGTGAGAAGAAAAGGGATTTGAAGCTTGAATCAGAGAGGGAAAATGAGAATAATCTAACAGACATTTGCACAAATAGGTATGGCAGAATGCATGGAGGAAAAACTAAGAAAGTTAAATCATAGATATGCTTCAAAAAAGAATCAGTGGGCATAGCACCAAATTGTGGCCAGTGAGGTCATTCACCACTTTGTGGCTTTCAAAATAGTTTTCAACCTTTATGGCACAACATCCCCTATAATATCTGAACTCTGTAAATAACTAATGATTTCACGGGATTTAAGACTGTGGCAAGAAATAAATATATTGTTTACTTTTAATAATTAATTCTTGTCTAAATAGCACAAAAGGTCTCAAATGAAATCTCAACTAAGCAGGCTTCCGTGGGCAAAGTGGGAGCAGAGCCTAGCTTTAGTTTCGAGCATGCAGGCCTGGTTTACAAAAGCAAATCAAGAAGCAGTACCTGGAGCAAGTTCTGACAATTCTCCTGCTTTGCCTGCCCTGTCAAAACCTATTCCCATTTTGTCTAGACAAGCCCACAACTGGCACGGAACAAAGCCCAAAAGTAAGTTTTGATGGTGCTTCCTTTTTGTTGGGGCAAGTCTGATTTTTAGAAAAAATTGAGTACCCTCTTACATTTCTCACAGTACTCTAAGACATAATAATTGACCCAAGAAAATTATATTTTCAGTGAACCAGAAGATCTTTAATAAACATGTGACTCTGAAACATGTTGTGTTGTTTTTTGAGGTAAACATTTTTATGTGGAAAGAAAAAAAAATACTTGCAACAGGAAGTATACATATTTAAATACAGACCGAGATTCCCACCCCACCCCTTTAATTAGTATGAGAATAGAGCTTATTAGCCAGGTTAAGGTTATTATTTAAAGGACATTTTAAAAATATATATATTTATTTATAAGCAGTTGTACCATTCAAATGAAAATAAATATATTCTGTTCCGTAGACCATTTTTTCTAAAAATCATTTTGATTTACATTTATATTTACTTGCAATGGTTACCCTCTGGGAGAGACACTTCTGCTCTTATTCTGCTCATATTTTCCATGCATAATTCATAAATGTATGTTCATTTGTAACATAGATTGGCATTCCAGACTTATCTATTGTGAACAAACAGCTTTTTTTTGCCTCTGTACATGTGATCCAAGTAATATCAAAGTAACAAAGAATAGCTTATTGTGGTCCTTGAAGTTGGAAAGTGATCTCTTGCTTCCAGGGGGATCAAAACTGTAAATGAAAACATTACTTGGAACTGTTTTACTAACTTGGTGGGTTTGGTAGCAGTAAAGCAGGAGGACCTCAGACTCAGACAGCATGCTGTATTGTTCCTACCTACCAGGAGTTATTTTTTTCTATCTGAATGAAGAGAGAAACAAGTCAAGAACAAATAAGCTATATGCTTCAAGCATGTTGCCTTTTTACAGTTAACCAAAATAAACCCTATATGGAAACATTTATTTCTTTATTGTAATAACTTATATGTGGTCTAGTCATCAAAACCTGGCAGCTCATGATATTAAAACCCTACATCATGGAGATTAAAAAAGTATTCAAGAAATTACTAGTAAAGGACAAAAGCTTTGAGAGGAAATTGCCTGAGAAATAAGAGGGGGCATCATACCAGGAAAAAAACCCAGTTTGTCCATAGTTTCCAACTTCACCATTAGGACCTTTCTTCCCATCATATCAGGAACAATAGGCTTGGTCACCGCCAGGTACTTGTGGAATGTTAACACTGCCTCCCCTGTCCTACCTTGGAATCAAAGCAAGTAAGCTAGGTGTAGATTTTGAATAGATATATTCCTCAGTTCTTGCCCAGGCATATCTCAATGATATTTTGCTGATCATCTCCAACAGGTCATGGGGGAGCATATAGATCATTGAATAACATGGCTGGGTTGAAATATTTTCTACTCTCACAAGCTCATACTCTTTCCCAGAGACAAACAGATGGGACTTTGTGTATTTCTTATTTTAATAATAATAATAATAATAATAATCGAATTTATTAACCGCTCCCTCTCCCCACAGGGACCCGGGGCGGTGCACAGGGAAAAATAAAACAATAAGAACAATAAATACAAAAGTACATAACTTAAAACACAATTAAACAATTTATCCCGTGCTAAAATTATTGACTAAAATCCCATTTAAAAATACATTTGAAATCTATAGACAGAGAGACTATCCAAGGCCGGCCAGTCGAAAAAGATGGGTCTTCAGTTTCATACGGAAGGAGTGGAGGTCCGTGGTCGTTCTGATATCGGGGGGAAGGTCGTTCCAGAGGGCCGGGCCCGCCACAGAGAGAGCCCTTCCCCTGGGCGTCGCCCGCTGACAAAGTCTAGCGGATGGCACCCGGAGAAGTCCCTCTCTGTGGGAGCGAATAGGCCGTGAGGATGTATGGGGCAGAAACCGATCCCGCAGATAGCTAGGTCCCGAGCCATGGAGCGCTTTAAAGATGATAACTAACACCTTGAAGCGCACCCGGAAGACAACAGGCAGCCAGTGCAGCTCGCGCAAGAGCGGTGTAACGTGGGTGAACCTAGTGGTCCCCATAATTGCTCGCGCGGCTGCATTCTGAACTAACTGAAGCCTCCGGGTGCACCTCAAGGGAAGCCCCATGTAGAGAGAGTTACAATAGTCCAGTCGGGATGTCACGAGGGCATGAGTGACTGTGCGAAGGGCGTCCCGATCCAATAGGGGGCGCAATTGGCGAACCAGGCGAACCTGGTAAAACGCCCTCCTGGCCACGGCTGTCACTTGCTCTTCCATAGACAGCCGGGTATCCAGGAGGACACCCAAATTGCGCGCCCCATCCACAGGGGCAAGATGTTCGCCCCCTATGGCCAGCGTTGGAGAAAGCTGGTTGAATCGGGCAGCCGGAAACCACAGCCACTCGGTCTTGGTCGGGTTGAGCTTGAGTCCGTTACTTCCCATCCAGATCCGCACGGCTTCCAGGCACTGGCACATCACCGCTACGGCATCGTTGGGGTGGTTTGGGGTAGATATGTACAGCTGAGTATCGTCAGCGTACAGATGGTACTCTACCCCAAAACCACGGATGATCTCACCCAGCGGCTTCATGTATGCATTAAATAGGAGAGGTGAGAGGACCGACCCCTGAGGCACCCCGCATGTGAGGGGTCTCGGGGTCGACCTCTGCTCTCCTGCCAACACAAATTGCGATCGGCCAGAGAGGTAGGAGGAGAACTACCGTAAAACGGTGCCTCCCACCCCCAACCCCCCCAGCCGATGCAATAGGATACCATGGTCGATGGTATCGAAAGCCGCCGAGAGGTCTAATAGGACCAGGATGGAGGAACATCCCCCATCTCTGGCCCTCCAGAGATCATCTACCAACGCGACCAATGCCGTCTCGGTGCTATGCCCGGGCCGAAAGCCGGACTGCCGCGGGTCTAGATACTCAATTTCCTCCAGGTGACGGGGAAACTGTTGTGCCACCACACTCTCAACAACCTTCGCCAAAAAGGGAAGGTTGGAGACTGGACGATAGTTGTTTAAAAGAGCTGGGTCCAAAGAGGGCTTCTTAAGGAGGGGCCTCACCATAGCCTCTTTTAGGGAAGCGGGCAAGGAACCCTCATGTAAGGATGCGTTGACAACCTCTTGGAGCCAGCCTCATGTCACCTCCCAGGATGCCAGTACAAGCCAGGAGGGACACGGGTCCAATAAACATGTGGTGGCTCGCAGTCGCCCACGTAGCCTGTCCATATCTTCGGAAGCAACGGAGTCAAACTCCTCCCAAACAAGATCTCTCTCGTGGCATCCCACTGGGCCATGAATGGGGGCTAGCTCACTCTGTATCTGAGCGGTTTTCTCCTGCAGAAAAGTCACAAATTCCTCTGCTCTACCCTGTAGCGGGGCTTCCCGCTCCCTCTGTTGAAGGAGGGAGCGGGTCACCCCAAACAAGGCGGCAGGGCGGTTTTCTGCGGATGCTATGAGAGTGGCACAATGATGACGTTTGGCCACTCTCAGCGCCACAATGTAAGTCCGTAAATGGGCTCTTACCTGTGTCCGGTCAGATTCAGAGCGGGTAGACCTCCATCTTCCCTCTAGGCATCTCTTGCGGCGTTTCATCACCCGCAGCTCCTCAGTGAACCAAGGAGCCAGGGTGGTTCGCCGCCGCAAGAGAGGCCGCAAGGGCGTGACCCGATCCAAGGCTCCCACGGCCGCACTGTTCCATGCGGCCGTGAGGTCCTCCATCGGGGCGCGGGTCAGGGGTACAGGAAATGGCCCAAGCGCTGTCTGGAACCCATCTGGGTCCATCAAGCGCCTGGGGCGGTACCAGTTTGGTAACTCTGGTTCCGCCTCCCCGCGGAGGGGAGCAGCGGTCGGAAAGTCGAGCCGGAGAAGTGAGTGGTCTGACCATGACAAGGGTGTGATGGCTATATCCCCTATACCCAGATCACTCTTCCATTGGCCCGAGACAAAGATGAGATCCGGTGTATGTCCACCCTCGTGGGTGGGGCCCTGAATTACTTGGGTCAGGTCCATGGCCGTCATGGAAGCCATGAACTCCCGAGCTGCCTCGGATGATTCGCCCAACGATGGCAGATTAAAGTCCCCCATGACTAAAAGTCTGGGGGTCTCAACTGCCACCGTAGCGATCACCTCCAGGAGCTCGGGCAGGGCTGCTGCTACATAGCGGGGAGCCAGGTATACAACCAGCAAGCCCAACTGCCTCCCTAGGCCCCACTTCACGCAGAGGGACTCAACAGCCGGTGGTCTGAGGCACAATGGTCTCTCTCGGCTCAAGGCCTTCCTTGATAATGACCGCTACCCCACCACCCCTGCCTAGGGCCCGAGGCTGATGAAAAGCGCGGTAGCCTGGTGGGCACATTTCAACGAGGGGAAGTCCTCCCTCGTGGCCCAACCAGGTTTCCGCAATACCAGCCAGGTCCGGCTCCCCCTCTGACACAAGGTCACTAATGAGGGGGGCTTTGTTGACAACGGACCTGGCGTTGCAAAACATCAGCCGCAGACCCTGGCTCTGTACTCCCTGACCACCTAGCCTGCGGGGGTTGTGGCACCCGACCGCTTGCAGCCAACGGTTACGAGCCACCAACCGGGAGGATGAAAGTTGTCTCCCCTCGGTCCTGCCCCTCCCCACGACCCTCTGAATTGGTATGCCCTCCTGTGGAACGACTGGAATATCCCCCCTCCTTTCGGCACCTTCCGCTTCCCTCCGTCGACTGCTGTCCTGGCCCTTCCTATTGATCACTACTTCCGTCTCCATCTGTCCATATCCGCCCCCCTCCCTCGTACCCCCTAAAAAAGATAATTTAAATAACTTAAAAACTAAAAATCCCCTAAGGCCGCGCTTCGCCCATCTCCTCGGATTAACAATACCATCATCAAGATGGGCCCTAGATAGATCAGAGGGCCAAACCTGCGAGAGCGGGGACTCTCGCAGAGATAGTAGGTTTGCTCTGGTATACATATATTTATAAATAGATGACTAAAATTAATCCTGTCCGAATAAATTATGTAGATGGAATTCGGGTGGGTTTTGGAATAAATACAGATGTTAAAAATCGTTTTATTCTACTTTCATATTCAACATCATGACAGCAGTATATGACAAATGCTGTCCCATCTCTGTTAAGAGTTCCAAGAAGTTAATGGTTCAGTCAATTGGTTTTTCATTTACCAATTATCATGCAGATTCAGCTTTTAGATGATTGATTCATTTATGGGTGAAGTAATTAATGGGACAGATTTATAAAAGTGAATTAAACAACAGTTTGTACACTATTCAGACCATATTTCTTATTCTTATTGAAAATCTTCATACCATGGTATATAATTGCTTTCAGGCAAGAGCACAAATGCGCACTAGGAGTATTAGTGTGTTGATTTTTAATATTTATATATTTCCCATAATTATAACCTATTGAACAAATCCAATGGATTCATGCCTCAAGGAGTCTGCAGTCCAAAATTTTTGTCAGTGGGCAAGAGAAATATAGGAAGGAATGGGAGAGACAGAAAACCCAAATGGGAATAAAAGTTGTTTAAAAAAACCTCTGTGTATGTGCTCATATGGATTAGCAAATTTTATTTAGCAACATGTATTTTAAATGTTGACTCCCTGAACCGGGTTTTGACTGTCTTTCTTAGAAAGAGAAGCTTTAAGGCTAGACCCAATTATGGCTGCGATGGAGAAGAAGAATTTAAAACAGTCATAATAACACTATAAACCAAAGAAGAATATAAAATAATTTGAATACAAATAGTATGTTCGTTTTGACATTCTGCAGAGTTAAATATCCTATTTATTTCCTTTTGTCATCTAATTATTACGATGAGTCTATATAAAAATTACATAAATGTATTAGGTTTGCATTGCTCCTTCTCCATTAGAATCATTTATATCTCTTTCTAAAACAAAGTCAACCTTTCTTTTCTCATATTTTCTCTCTCCTCCCCTCTCCCCCCACCCTTAAGTGGAATCTAAGTTAATTTGATGATATTGTAACCCTGTTTTCCCAAATAAGTTTTTCTGGCCTGTTATAAATAGAACAAGGCTCTCAGGAAGGTCAGAACATCCGAGATGTTCTTGGGCAAGTTTAGCATGTATCACAGTTTATACGTAACAAATCAGATTGGCAGCTATCCAGGATATTTACTAATGTCAGTAATGACAAAAACTGTTAATTTATTGTCTGAGCGTTGTATCTTCGTTAAACTTGTGTTCACCTTCTCTGAAACTCTCCATGCTGCATGCTAGCACGGAGCAGCCGTATCCCCCGACCCAGCGTGAGTCAGGGGTGCAGCCGCGATACCAGCCGTGAGAGCAGCCGAGATACAAGCCCTGCTCGGGGCTTTCCGCCACTTGGTGAGTACCTGTAGGCACTAGAGCTTCTAAGGGCCACCCCTCCTCTTTCTTGCTGGCTAGTCGATGTACCTCTGAGTGGAATGGGCTTGTTATTCTCTTCATTTTTTTCAACTCTTACCCTTCCCCCTTTCTGACCTCCTTGTTTATTCTGTTCATTTCTGCATGCTTAAATCCTGCTTTCCTTTACTAGGAAAACCCGTAGTTTGAAATGCTTTTGATAATCTCCAGATCTTTTTGGACATGCACCTAGGTGCCATTGGTCTTGACAAATGCAGATATTGTGAAGGCTACATCATTGCAGGGAAAGTTGATGCTACTAGAAAGCATGACCTGCCTTTTATGATTCAATGTAAAATGGACATCCTTTGGGGAAAATTTAGAAAATATACCTTAAAAGGTATATGATACCTCATCATATACCTTTTAAATTTGCATTGTATTCTTGGGCCTGAGTGCATGCCATATCAAGGATAACTTTTTCTAAGCCCCAGGTATACTGAGAATTCCTTTTATGAATAAAAAGCTTATTCCTTAATTCATGGAGCTCAATTTCTATTTCTGCACTTACCGTCTTGGTTTTTAAATTTATGATCCAGCCCTTTAGTTCACAGAGACCCATTTTTTCACATCAAAAACACAAAGTCTTGTTTCTTTGTATGTAATATTTTTTTCTGCATTATTATTAAAACAGCTGCATATTTTGAAGAAAATATTTTTACAGTTGGGGCAACCTGAAATCTTGAAAATTGTGTATGCATCTGGGTGACTGCTTTAGTTCAATTATATTTCTAGTTTGCCCATATTATATTTATAGAGAGAGGGAGAGGGGGAAGGTAGAGAGAGACAGGGAGGGGGAGAGGAAGAGTACTTGAGATATAGGAAAAAATATGTTACAGACATGAATCTTATTGTTCATGAGGGTCATAGGCCCTAGTTTTAACATTTATTTATTAATTACATTTATTCACCACCCATCTTGCTATCCCGTGACTCTGGGCAGTTTACGATAAATTTATATTATAAAAGATTAAAACGTGATAAATACATTAAAATCAACGAGAAAATAGCTAAGATAATGGGGGAGGGGATTATACAATAGAATAGAAGTGGGCTCTTCTAATCCAGGAACTCCCACCAGGGTGGCATGCCTCTGTCCAGGCACCAGGCCAATTAGCAGAGCCAGGTTTTATGGCCATTACTGGTGAAATAATTCTATGGGAAAGAATGAAGGCATTAATTCAGAATTAGAGCAGATGGAAAAATGCTATGAGGTTTCTGAGTGATTACTTATTTCTTTGTTTTTCCATTTTTCCTGCTAGAAAGCTAGAGTCCTGATAATGTCCCAAGGAATTGCTTGTGGTATGCACATATTTAGCTAGAAGACCAGACAAAATAACATTAGTGAACCCTAATTCTGCATAGGTGGGCACAGTGGCTCAGAAGTTAAAGATGCTGAGCTTGTCAGCTGGAAAGACCTGAGCTCTAAGTAATGGGGTGAGCTCCCGTTATTTGCTCTAGCTCCTGCCCACCTTGCAGTTCAAATGGATGCAGATGTGAATAGGTAAATAGGTATTGCTTCAATGGGAAGGTAGTGTTCTATGTGCTTAGCATATAATCATGCTGGCCACATGACCACATAAGTGTTTTAGCCAATTCTAGTTGGCTAAATTTTAGACAACTCTCTTGGCTAAGAAATGGACATGGACACCGCCCCCCAAATTCAGACACCTCTGGAAAGGGGAAAATATTTAGTAATTCTGCATATCATTATTAATTTATGAATGGGTTAATCTAACTTGCCCACCTGTGGCTGTTAAATTTACAGAGCAAAAGAATACATACTTGGGGTCCCCCCCAAAAAATAAGTCATAGATGGGCAGTTTGTGGGACATCAATGTTTTAATGGGATATAAAGTGTGTGAATTGTTTTACTTATGAATGGATTAGGATTTTTTGGCATTCCTCCCACCCACCCATCCACACACATGTACACATAGAGAAATATCTGAATTATGTGTATTTTGGGATTCTGCTATATTTTTCTTGTGTTTCTTACCTGAAAATGGATGGAGATAGTTATTTATTTATTTATTTGATTTGATTTGATTTGATTTGTAGACCGCACCCTCTCCCCGAAGGGACTCGGGGCGGTGCACAGGACTTAAAAACACATATAAATACAACAATAACAATATTTAAAATTAAATTAAATAATTTACCTGCCTTTAAATTTATATTACAAACCTAGGAAGGATAGATTAGGCCAGGCCGGCCAGATGAAAAAAGTGAGTTTTTAGCTTTTGGCGGAAGGAGCGGAGGTCCGTGGTTGTTCTCAGTTCGGGGGGTAGGTCATTCCAGAGGGTCGGCCCCATCACAGAGAAGACCCTTCCCCTGGGCGTCGCCCGCTGGCACTGCCTAGTGAACGGCACTTGGAGAAGTCCCTCTCTGGGGGAGCGAATCGGCCGCAGGGATGTATGAAGCAGAATGCGATCCCACAAATAACTACGTCCCGTGCCATGGAGTGCTTTAAAGATGGTAATCAACACCTTGAAGCGCACCCGAAAGACCACAGGTAGCCAGTGGAGCCAGTGCAGCTCGCGTAGGAGTGGTGTTACGTGGGAGAACCTGGAGGCTCCCAGGACTGCCCACGCGGCCGCGTTCTGGACTAGCTGTAGTCTTCGGGTGCACCTCAAAGGAAAAGCCCCATGTAGAGAGCGTTACAATAGTCTAGACGGGATGTGACAAGTGCATGAGTGACTGTGCGAAGGGCGTCCCGATTCAATAAGGGACGCAACTGGCGTACCAGGCGGACCTGGTAGAACACCCCCCTGGCCACGGCCGTCACTTGATCTTCCATGGACAGCCGGGTATCCAGGAGGACGCCCAAGTTGCGTGCCCTATCCACAGGGGCTAGATGTTCACCCCCAATGGCCAGTGATGGAATAAACTGGTTGTACCGGGACGCCGGAAACCACAGCCACTCGGTCTTGGACGGGTTAAGTCTGAGCCGGTTCCTTTCCATCCAAACCCGCACGGCTTCTAGACACCGGGACATCACTTCGACGGCATCATTGGGGTGGTTTGGGGTAGATATGTACCGCTGGGTGTCATCTGCGTACAGGTGGTACTCTACCCCAAAACCACGGATGATCTCACCCAGCGGCTTCATATATGTGTTGAACAGGAGCGGTGAGAGGACCGACCCCTGAGACACCCCACATGTGAGGGGTCTCGAGGTCGACCTCTGTCCTCCTGCCAACACAAATTGCGATCGACCGGAGAGGTAGGAGGAGAACCACCGTAGAACGGTGCCCCTCCCCCCAACCCCTCCAGTCAATGCAATAGGATACCATGGTCGATGGTATCAAAAGCCGCCAAGAGATCTAATAGGACCAGGATGGAGGAAAAACCCCTATCTCTGGCCCTCCAGAGATCATCTACCAATGCGACCAATGCCGTCTCAGTGCTGTGTCCAGGCCGGAAGCCGGACTGGCGCGGGTCCAGATAAACCATTTCCTCCAGGTGCCGAGGAAACTGTTGAGCCACCACACTCTCTACAACCTTCGCCAAGAAGTGAAGGTTGGAGACCAGACGATAATTTACTAACAATGCTGGGTCCAGGGAAGGCTTCTTGAGGAGGGGCCTCGCCACCGCCTCTTTCAAGATGGCAGGCAAGATCCCCTCACTTAAAGAGGCATTCACTATCTCCTGGAGCCAGCCTCGTGTCACCTCCCAGGATGCCAGTACAAGCCAGGAGGGACACGGGTCCAATAAACATGTGGTAGCTCTCAGTCGCCTACGTAACCTGTCCATATCTTCGGAAGTAACAGAGTCAAACTCCTCCCACAAACTTGTCTCAAGTTCTAGATGTTGCAAGGAAGGTGATTTGGGACTGCATCCAAGCCAACAATTTCAGTGTGAATAAATAAATAAATAAAAATTATAAAACTTGAGTTAACTAAGAGCTACAAGGAATTATTTTAAAATCCATTACAGAATGCAAAGGAATCTGCCACTTTTCCTTGCTGTTGTAAAATAAAGGATAAAGGCTTCTTACTTTGATCTAATAGAATAGTCTGAATCACAAACATTTGCATAGAGCAAAGTGCTGCTATTGTGAGCCAGAAACTAAAGCCAGAATGAAGAACCTGTGCCCAAATACATATAAGATGTTTCGCCTTTGAGCATGCTCACTGCAACCACTGAAAGATATAGTTCAAGAACATCTTGAGATGCAGATTCCCTATTTCTGTTTTACATACATAATAAGCCTACTTGATTATTGAAGGCATTCATTTTAATGTTTTTAAGTCATCCTAAAAATGTGTGATGCTAATGAAATACTTGGCTGAGGTTTCAGCTTTAGTATTGTATTTATTATTAAATAATTAAAAAAAATATTTATTTTGATTTCATTTTTTGGCTAAATTTTATGAATTAGATCTACCTCATAAAATCTGAACAATTTGTGTTACAAAGGTGCCAAGTGTTTTCTTGATTGTAGTAGAGCATAAATCCAAGAAACAAAGAAAATCTGTAATACGGATTTTGTATTGTAAATGTTGTAGTCCTTGAAAAAAACCCTATATTTTAGGAAGACTAAATTCAGTTTCAATAGGGATGTTCTCTATTATTGGATTACTGAGGAATATTGAAGAATATTTACCAACTTTTCCTGGATATTTAAAAATCTTGAGTATTTTTTATGTTTCTTCTTCAGTCAGGAAGTATGTACTGATCAATAGGTCAGCTACAGTTACAGCTCTGACCAAATTACCACCTAAGGAGAACCAGCAGTTCATTTTTTCCCATCTCCTTCAGTTTTAATAGCTGATTATAATAAATAGCCAAGCATATATTAGTCAAAACTACTATTATTAATAGAGTGATTCACAAACTATTACTCTCCCAATTGTCAATAATTTCTCAGACTCCACTGCTAATTTGCATTATTCCAGTTTCACCGTCATTAGCTAACATTGTATTTTATAATTCAATAAATTGTGGCTTGATTTATTTTTAAACAATTTCTAGCTCCTTTTGTTTTTAATTCTGATGGTTCCATTCAAACTGTGGTCATGAAACTGTGGTAGTCTGCAAACTCCATTGAGGCAATTTCTAAATGCTTTAGTTAACAATAACTGTACTAATCCCAGCACCTAACTGATCTTGATCATTGAGATAAAGGCTGCTATGAGCAAAGTCAGATTGGTATATATAGAACAGCACCAGTTCAAAATTTTTTAAATAATTTCTTTATTTTTCCGAAAGAAAGAATAAATGAAATTATAATGAGAGTAAACCAGATCAAAGCATATGTATTCTGCACCCTGGGATAGCATGGCTATGGTTACTGAAATAATACTTTTGATTTCCGGGACAAAAAAACTTCATTAAATAATTCCTTTAAAATAATATCAATTTTAAAATGATTTGTAGGAAACAAAAGTTTGAGAACCACGAGTTTGTTGAATAAAGAGATGGTTCAAAAATAATGGAGCTGAAACACAACTTCTCATCTCTCAGCTGCATCTTCAGGCTTTTTTGCTAATGCTTTTTTATTAGCAAGGTTTATTGATTGTGCTTCTCCCTGCATGTGTATGTATTGATTGGCTGTGCCCAATTCACCCAAAGAAAATCATAAAATATAGAATTATCTACATTGCATAGGTGTTTGAATATCCTTCTAGAGTTTCAGCATGATTTGCTTGTCCTCAACCTGCAAATGTTGCAATCTGTGTGACTTCAGCAATGCAATTGAGTCTTTTTAAGGAGCCATTTGTGCTTCATATCTTAGGTTCATCAGAAATATCTTCTTTATAGTTCTTTAGTTCAATCCCAGAATTAAAATAACATTCTAAATGCAATTATAGAATGCAAATCATGAGTTTCCTGTTGAACAAGTTATTTCTTCTTTTCCTTAATTATATGCTATATTCTATTAATGCATTTTCTTCCTGTCAGAACATACAGTAATTCTACATATTGAACTATTTTATTCTCCAGCAGTATTGTAGAAACCTATTCTAGCAAATAGCAATTTCCAAGCTTTTATATCTAGTTTAGTCTTGGAATTATTCACATGCCTTGTTCCACATTGCATGTAATTTTGTTTATTTAAAGACATATCAGTATAAATTCTAATTTTAGTTAAGTTTTGATGGGATTTCAAAGTTCCATATACCAGAAAAAAATTCAGTTTAGAGCTATTAACACTGTGAATGTGGTTAAAATAACTGTTGCTATTATACCTTTTCTTCTCAGGTATTCAGTTCTATCCACCTGTAACCTAATTAGCAGTATTTCAGCTATCCCCTTTTATTAATTTTGCCTGTTAATCAAAATCCACATATTCAGTATTGTACCTGAGTTTTTACATGGACAATGCCATGTGGATTTGGGGAGTCCTGTTAGATTAGATTTTGAGAAAGATTAAGATTTGCATGAAGGAAGCCCCAATTTCTGACTGTACACATAACAGTTCCAGATAGGAACTTTTCAAAAAGACTTTCTTTTTGTGAACCATGGGAAAGCCATTGACAGTTAGAACAAATACGATTTGGAAGAGATGTATCAATGAACTGAGTCTGCTTAAAATAGCTTTGCAATCCAATTAATAAGTGCTTGAATAATAAATATTTAAGTATAATTCATATTGTCACTATGGTAATTGAAGGTTACTTCCTGTTGTCTATTGTTTTCCTGCACTAATCTACTTTGTCCCTGACTATAAATTGTATTTTATTAATAATGGGGTTTTACATCTTTGAATGAAAAAAAACCTTAACTTTTATAATTGCAAGCACACTTTCTAAGAATTCATTGTGCCTCTCACCTTAGGATTTGGATTGTTTACATCTAAATCCTATTATTGCTGAGTTAGTCATTTCATGTTAACATGGTGATTCACCTGTAGTCAACAGGTGATTATTGTTACTGATCTCTGCTGGATTTCATACAAGCTGGAAGGCTTAGGGGTTATTCCTTTTGTTTTCCATGTATCATATGTTCCATAGTTGAGGGTGGAGGGAGTGTATGCAAGAAACACTCTGTCAGACCTACCATGGGACTTGCAATCAATTTTCAAGTCCATTCATACACAATGCCATTTCTTTCCCCTGTGTAATCCCAGTGTTGCTAGTGAATCATGTGCATCTCCTTTGGATTGTGGCATTGTTTTTGTCTGAAGTACTTGTGTGTTAATTCTGTGGGTGTTGCCATTCCTTTTACTTGCAGCCTCTCGACGTCATTCCAGATCCACTAGTGCTCTCTCCACTGCTGATTCTGTTGGGCAGTCAGGTGAACAAGTGCTAACTGCATGAATCTGCTTCTTAATATTGTCTCTTTTTTATTACCTTTGTAACATTTGCTCTCACAAATGTCATTCAGTACTTAGCATGTGGGATCATCATGAGATTATTATTATTTAACATACTTTTGTCATTTTCTATTTTTGAATGTTTTTATTTTTGCTAATTTTTATTCTTTTACTTAATGTTATTTCTTGGAAATCAATATTACAGCATCTAATAGAGTATTGTCATTTATTTCCCATGCACCTCTCAGGAAGTACTAAGGAAAGACACCGCTTCCTCGTCTTTGTATCTATGAAAAGCAACCATAGCAATTGTTCATTAATGAGTAATATTTCTAACATCCAACAGCTAGCTAATGAGATTAAGGCAACTAAGGAAGAGGGTCAGCATTTAGCCATAGCTTTGAATTTTTAATACCTTACTGATTAGGATCACACATAATGCATGAGCAAAAAGACCTTGTATGGACAACCAGAACACAAATATTTTGTTTCCCCTTTTCATAAAAGTGGTTGGGAAAAGTAATAAGCCACAATCTCATTTTACTTTACATAAACATTTCCTGGCCTCAGATATTCCAGATGTTTTGGCTATAGTTCTCACCATTCTAAACCATCATAGGCACTCAAACATGTTTGGCGAGCTCATAATACAAAAATCTTCACAATACCAGTTGGAGAAAACTGCATTAGCTAGTCCTTGGCATGATTTTTTAGATAAGCCAGTAACTGGTTTGTTAAATTAGAGTTTATGATGGTTAGTTTAATGCTAGTATAAATTGATTTTAAATTATTATATTCGATATAATGAAAATTAGGAATAATAAAATCAAATCTTTCTTTACTCTCCTCCTCCTGGCCTGGCATTAGAGGAATGGTCATCCACGTCTGAGATTTTACCAAGGATCTTTACTGCTAGTTCATGTAGTGCTACGGGTACATGGGCATCAAAGTGGCAAAACTTTGCCCATTAACCTCAAAATTTATAGTTCTGAGACAAAAATAAAACAGTACCATAGAATTTCAGTTTAATGGACATGTTGCTTAGGTCTCTTGAAAACTATGCTACTTCTTTGATGACGGGAAATTATATAAAAATTAAGAGTTGAAAAGAAAGTCATTATGATGTTATCTGGGATATGGAATATGTAAATATTGAAAGAAAAAACTCTAGAAACAGGATCTATACCTGTTTGATACAAGTTTTAAGTACTGATAATGTAAACCATTTACTATCAAGTAAATTCCAGATTTATATCTGAAACCTCCCTCTATTTACCTAATAGTTTTGACACTATGTGGACCACAAAAATCAGCTCCTTAATTTTTCTTGCTTTCTTTATATTAATTTAAGTTAAAAGGCTCCACTGAATGAAAATGGTGTTTTTTAAAATATATTTTACATCAAAGCTTCATATGTAGACTATTTACACAATCCCTTTTGCTGTAAGAGATTGTTGTTTTTTAACTTAAGTGAGGCCCAGTCATGTATGTGACTTCATCAAAGCTAGCTTATAACAAAAGTCCTTGTATATCACAGACTAGAGGCCATTGCCAAGACTTTGATGGGTAAATTTCAGCTCAATCAGCCCTTCCCATTGCTACTCATATACTGGCCAGTGACCCATGAAACAATTGCTCTTTCTCTCCTACTTTCTTGCCCATCTATCTTTTCTGCTGACAGTCTCTCCACTTCTTAAATGCATGGCTTATTGGTGGTAAGGCTTATTATTCCAAAAATACAACCTGCTACAAATGTGTGCTGTCTTATGCTTGGCCAACACTGATAAAACATATAATTTGGGGATGTGAATCTAATTATTGCACATAACTAGCTTTATATGCTACTTTATGTTTATTAGTACAGTTTGAAGAGCTGTGGTGGTGCTCTGGTTAATGAATGCAGTACCGCAGGTTACGTGTGCTGACTGTCGATTGCCAGCAGTTTGACAGTTTGAATCTCACCAGAATCAAGGTTGTTGACTCAGCCTTCCATCATTCTGAGGTCGGTAAAATGAGGATCCAGATTGTTGGGAGCAATTTGCTGATTTATATGCCACTTAGAGAGGGCTGTGAAGCCCTGTGAAGTGGTATATAATTCTTAATGTGCTACTGCTATTGTTGAATTACCTGGGAACAATATTTCTTTCCATGCAGTTAATTAATAACCATTAATACCATTTCACAAGCTTCTCTTAAAATAGTTTCTTCAGTGTTAGATAAGTTATTAACAAAAGTGAAATAACATGACACAGCACCACCAATCTTTCTAACGGAGGTTCCCATAAAAAGATTTAAATTTTTTCCATTGAGATTTTAGAGGCTATCACCAAGACTCAAGCCCCCCTGCCTTAGTACCTGAATAGAATACAAGTAGTAGAATAACACCAATTGAGACTGGAATTTCCATCGCTAAACAAAACAGTCATTAAGCAAAATATCACATGACCTTAGCAACAGCTTAGTTGTTCTGGTAGTCCTGGTTGTGGTCATTCGGCAAGGGCTTCATGCTTCTGCCTTGCTATGCTTGCCTTCACTTCAACTCCCCCTGCCTGTCTTCCCACCCATGTCTTCCATTTTGGCCACCCTACACTCCACTGCCTCCTCCCCCAGATGATCTTCCTCTCACTGCTGATGAGGAACATCTAGTTGAGGCATCTGCTGGCCCTTTTGTGAGGCATCCGAGCATTTCATGGAGCCTTCTGGAAGCATTTCCAAAGTCTCACAAAGGACAGCAGCTGCGCCTTGTCAGCAGTGGGAGGAGAAGATAGCGATGGTCAACAGGAGATAGCAGCAACGGAGTGCCGGGTGGCTAAAAAGATACAGATAAGGGAAGTAAGCAACTGGGGGATTTGAAGTACACACTGCAACTGTAAAGTGCTTGCATTTTTGCCTGAATTTTGATCATGTGATAGGAGGGCCACTGCAAGTCTGTAACTTTGATTCTTTCAGCACCATCGTAACTTGAAATGGTTGCTGAACAAATAGTCATTAAGTGAGGACCACCCGTGTGCTATTCTCTGTCAGTATAATAGCTTTAGAGCCTTCTGGGATTTATTGGGGATTTCTGCTCATGCTCCTGAGGTAAATTCCAATTATCTGATAGAGTTATAATCAAGACAGGAACTGAAAAATACAGAATAAAATCCATTCAAAGTCCATTCCTTCATCACTACTATCGCCTCCACCACCACCATCATCTTTGTTGCTGTTCATATGCTAAAAATTGGGACATAAAGTTGCATGTCAGATATACTTAATGTGATTTAATTTAGTTGTTTCTATTGAATATTTTAAAGGCTTGCAACTTTACTTTGCCATTTTGATTATCCATGTCTTTTAAAAACTATCTTTCCTTTTCTAATGCAATGACAATTTTTATTTAAAACTACATGAAGCCAGGTTTAGGACTAGTTCTTCTGGAAATTTGAGTATTTCAGTTTAGTTAGAGTAAGTTGGAGTAAGATTTTCACCCTTTATATAAGAATGTTGGAGGGTTTTTTGCTACCAAATTTATTTCTCAGAAAAATGCTCTTTTGGAGAGGGGCTATCAGTAGTCAAACTGGGATTCAAATATATTTTTACTTACATTTGGACTTGTCAAATGATTATTCTGTAAAGTATCAAATCAAGATGTAATCTAGTCAAGTTTATTGTTTTTAAAAAAAACACATTGTTTTTAAAAAAAACAATAACTGCATATTCATGATAGATTCCTTTCTCATTGTTCCAAAAATTACTAATTTTTCATGTCCCGAAACTAGTCAAATAATATTCATGGGATGTCATCCTAGGAAGTGTGACTAGGTTCTTGATACAGTGATAACACTGACTTGCAATGTCTGTGAGCAAAACCTACAGTCTAACATGCTCACATGTTTTTAGTGGAACAACATTGCAGTTTGTATATGTGCATGTATGATGAATATGTAAGTGTGTACATTTCCCCCTCCCCCACCAATGGTAGAAGTCCAGTCATACTTATCGTAAATTCTTTTCAAAAATGGTATTAGTGATAATTCTGCAAGATTTAAATGGGGTGAAATTCAATTTCAGTTGAGATTGGAACTAAAGGACTGAAAAATCGAGTTATCTTATGATTGATTGCATCTTTGAAATAACCTGCTCAGTTTATTCAGTAGAGAACTGCAATATATTTTCATAATGTACACATTCTTACTGGGCCTTAAGATACTATGCTGAATGAACAAAATGACATGGCAAAACATTTGGATTCTCATATTCATTATCATTATTTCACCAAATCTTCCTGCTTGGAGCAAAGCTGATGTTTGAAACAAGCATCTGTGCTGCTTCAGCAACTACATGCATTAAAAAAGGAGATAGTATTACATACCGTTTTTCTTTCTCAGTAAACTTCATCAATTCCTTTTCAAAGCAGGTTTTCATTAAAGGCATTTAATTTTCGCATGTAATGTATCTTTTATTTTTTTTAGAAAATGTGCTTGTTGTAAACTGTCTGATCTTAGTAAAATTTGAAAAATATCAAAACTCTGTTAAGTGGCATTACCACAGTGTCCAAATGTGTTTAATTTTGCTTTCTTCATATTAGCAGCAGTAATTGTTCACAATCTGATCTTGTTCCCCTTAGTGAAAACTTAACAAATACAATAAAGTTAAATGGAAATTTTTTCTGTGAAGGCTTAAAATTGGTTCATAAATAATATTTCCCAATGATATTTTTCTGTTTCTAGGTTTTTATATCGATTATTGTTGTCATTTTCTCCAATTGATATTGAAAGACATTTCTGTGCATTAGGGTTGAAATGATAACACTGCTTAAACAAATGTTATTTTTTAATTAGCGTGCCTTTTAAATAGTTACATTCACTATTTGCTGGTAGCAACAAATGATATCATAGCTGGATGCCATACTATGAGTGAAGTCCAGTTTAATGGGGCTCCATGGGCTAATGAAAGGGACTTAGTAAAATAAATCAATAAATATATGGAATAATCTAATATTTTATTATATTCACAATATTAATTGGACACCATTGAACAGTTCTTTTGAAGTGCATGGGAAGTATATTTCCCTTTACATCAGTTATATGCAGCTAATTGCCTTCATTGGAATGACTATTTTAAATCTCCCACAATTAAGTCTTTGGGAGTTCATTGATGAGGAAGGAAATATGGCAGTTGTATATAGTTTAAGCAACACTGGTCAGGACAATTAAAAAAAAGATTATTGGGAAATCTAGCTGTTGATGGAATATTGAAAAATGTACATTTATTCTAATTCTGCATTACTTCTCCAATATAATAGTATTTTTGAATCTTGGTAACTTTAGGATACACAGACCGCTAGGGGATTTTGGGAGTTGGTCAGCATGTCTTAAAGTTGCCAAGGTTGGGAAATGCTTTCATATAGTATACTTACAAAAATTATAATTTAATCTTTATATTTAAGAAAATAAAATAATGCTTAAAAGCACAAATTAGTAAATCTGAAATGATTTTAATGGGCTAGAAAAATTAATTTTTTGAAAATATAACATTTATATGTATCTACATTAAGAAATTGGAATGGCGAAATCTTAAAATTATTTGATGGTCTATGAAGATTTATTCGTCTTCCAAATACAATGGGAACAGGGTATGGAGTATTTTTTTAAACTTCACTTTTAATTTTTGGTTGATCAGTTGTACAAATTACTTGAGCGTTATTTTTGATTCTTGGTTCTGTTTTCACTAAATCTCAACCAGGAAGTATACAAATACACAACACTCAGAATAATTAGAACTATTCAGATTAAGACCTGAATAAGCATAAAACAAGACTTGAATAAACATAAAAATACTATTGCAAGACTTAGAAGTAAGTTAAGGAATTAACAATAAATTACTGCAAGTTTCTTACTAAGTTGAAGAACTTTGCCATAGTGTTTACACTACCTCCTTTGAAAAAAATGAGAATATGTAAAAATAGTTACATTTAATCATTATTATAAAAGAGTTTAAATAACAGTCCTCCTCCTGTCCCTCTTTTCTAACCATATACACAGAATTTGTTTGACTTTCTATTATAACCTCATAGTAACTCCTAAAACCTGGACCCAATAACAATTAAAGCAGTCAATGGCCTTATTAATATTCCAAAGGGCTGTGAACTTATGTAATGATGACTTTCACTCTTGTCTTTTGTGCAGAACGGTTTGGGCTTGGCCAGCCAGGCAGGCTGCCTGCCTCTATGAATGCAATGCGAGTTCTGAGTACAAGCACAGATCTGGAGACTGCTGTGGCAGATGCATTGGTAAGAGGGAAAACACAACATGTTACCAACTCCAGAAAGTTATTTGAAGTTGCTTTCTGTACGTACATTTTCCTCTTCTTAATTTTATGTGTGTTCCTATTAAATGAGCCTATATGTGTACACGTGACTCTGCCTAAATCTTTCTTTAGGGTTTGGGAAGATGTGAGGAAAGGGTTTTTTAATGCATAATTGCATTGTGAAGAGTTAAATTGTTGATATTAGTGCAGAGAAATGTAGAAGATGAGTTTCACAGTCTGATCCTAATCTGTTATTTGTGGAAATAAATCTTAACAATTGGTATTCATTATCTTTTAAGTAAATGCATTATAATAGTGAAATCATCTGTGTCAAATGCTTATGAATGCCATTATAGTTATCTTATGAAGTGAATGGGATAGTTTCCTAGTATAAGATGTGAATAATACTTATACTGAATGTGTTAGTGTGTGCAATATGTTTGCTTTGTATTCCACAAATGTGCTTTATTTCTATTCATTTGTCCATTTTGGAGAGTTAAAATTTATAATTGAAATGTCTGTTGAGAATTAATTACCTTGTCCTACCTTAGGGAAAGTTTGTACAGGTTACTTTGATAAAGGCTTCTGATGTTAATTCTAGAGATTTCTGATCAGGGTCATTTAATTATTAATTACCATTAACAATAATTAATAAGTAGATTATGGGTTGATGGACCTGCACCTGTCTTTGGATGAGTAATAACACACATTACTGATTCTTAGTTATGTAGCAGTACTATTCCATCCATCTCTTTTCAGTTCTGAAATTCTATTAAATATAAGAAAGTTTAAGATAACAAAGGTTTATGTAAAAAAAAGGTGAACTAAAACATGTTCCTGGATTTTAACTTTATTAAATCTACGTACTTTAATATTTTCAAATTCTCTAGTATTCTTGAAATTAAGTGTCTACTTAAAATCAAATATAAATAATTTTATAAATAAATATAACAGATTGTATCACTACATCTCTGACTGCAAGTTATTCTATGAAATAGGTGGTTAAGCTCATATTTACTGAAAGCTATTTTTGATATTTTGCTGTTAGTCCCAAATGCTAAAGATCCAGAGTGGCAGAAAATATTTGGAAGGCTTTTAGCGCTATAAACTATGAGTTACAAGATAATGCATGAACAACATATATTTTCTCTAAATATGTGTAACACAAGGCAGTTGACTCCTGCATTCCCATCTACTGGATGATCTATAAGTTCTCTATGGACTTTTATAAATTACTAGGAAGCACATGCTACATGCATATTTTGACATTGTTTTATAGCAGAAAAAAACCCTTTCTTTCGAACTTTCTCTTTGTTCTTCTGCTGAATCCAGGCTTGTGATATTTTTCTTCTAGTAGCACTATTCTAAAGACCTAATATGTAATGGAATTTCAAACTAAGAACTAAAACATAATCAAATATTAAAATTGGAGCCTCTGCTGATAAATGTTTAGTTTCTGATTTATAAAATGAGGTTTATTGGATAAAATTATCTTAATTATAGGATGATACCCAGGATTTTATTAAGGTTGCCCAGGAATATATGATTAATGTAGTAACTTACAAAATTACATAGTGATGAAGATCCCTTTCATAGTCATTTGAAGCAATATTCCAAACAACTCCAGTTCCACTTCTTTTTCATCAAAACTGCCATAGAATTTACATGTGGAATTTTGGGAATGAGATGGTAGATTGGGGAGCTAATTGTTGATACTCTGATTCAAGTGACTTGACCTTGGGTAAGTTGGTTATGGGGTCTGGAAAAATGAAGGCCTGCTGTCCTCAGTGTTGGTAAATGTGACTTTCATCTGACTTAACTTTATGGCCAAAGGTAAGGCCAATTTCAAAGAAACAAAATCCTTCGTCTGAGATACATTTCAGCACTGTGATTTTAGAAGGAAGGTTATAATGCTAGCTCCTGTAACTAGAATGTTCCCTGACTCTTTTCTACCTATTGATAACCATGTCTGAAATCATCCATTGGACCAATAGTCTTTTTCTTTTGCTTCTTGAAGATATAATTTAAATAACAATAACAACAACAAATGTTGATACAATTTTGAATGATATCAAATACCTTAGGATAGAGAACTGAACTTTTCGTCCTGAAATGTTTGTTGCATTTGTACAATTGCACACGTCCTCTTTTAGCAGAAATTGTGACTATTTTAGGAATTTCACTACAGTACCATTTCACAATTGTAGAAATTGTAATTGTCCGTTTCCAGCAATCCCACTTTAAAAGAGGATAAAGAATGTATCCTTTTCTCCTGTGTTTTAGCTTTCATTGATCAGAACTGTTTAAATCAGTGGCCCCCAACCTTTTCGGATTGGCAGCCTGGTGGAGGGGGGGAGAGGAACAGGACCACATGTGCAGCAAGTCAACGTGCATGTGTGCATGGGCAACTTCACTTGTGCAAGCATTGGGCCAGTGCGCAAGTGCAGCTTGACCTGCGCTAGTTGAGTTGCACAGGTGTGTGCAGCATGCCAGCGTGCTGCTCGCACAAGTTGAGCTGTGCATATGTGCACACTGGTTCACCACTCGCACAGCCCTGTTGCAAATAGGCCACAGCTCAGTAACAGGCTGGGGGCTGGGGACTCCTGATTGAAATGATAATCATTTTAATTTGTAGTATTTGCCTTATTTTAATCAAATTTTAACTAATGTGAGGAGTATATTTGGTTAATTTCATTTACAACGAGGCAAACGATGGTTGAGAAATTCATGTAACAATATACTTAACCCTTAATCACAGACATACTATTTCAGCTACACTATTACAGACATGAGGTCATAATGACCCCTCATACAATTTTCTTAATCTATGAAAATAATAGGTGGGATATGTTGCTAAATTTACTTTGTATAGTGATAATTTTCACTGATTGATCAAATTAACAAATTTTATAAATTCTATTTGCAACCAGAATGGTCCATTTCTAAAAATAGGGGTGTTCTGGACATTTTGGAAAACTGTTGCAATCACTATGATCTCAGGTCGGTGGTTAAGGGTTATTGATATTTTGTTACTTTTTTATTTTTTAGAAACCCTCTTAAAAATTCACAAGTTTTAAAAATGTGATACGTTAAAAAAAAGTCCATCTCTCTCTTTTCAGAACTGAGCTTCTTTTGCTCTGTGTTGTTGACGATCACCATCAACAGTCCTTTACCTTTCTTCAGCTGTTCTCCTGCCTGCTCATTTATACTTCTTCTATAAATATTCTAATAGCCTTAAAGGAACATTTCTCCTTTGTTCTCCATCTTTGGATTCAAGATGCTTTGCTTCACAGTAAAAGCTTTATTTCCATAAAAAAAAAAGATGCAAAACAAGTCCCTTCAGATCAAATTCTCTTCCCAGGCCAAGGCTGATTGTTGCGCCTGTAAAAAGAGATCAACTGAGCCTGGTCCAAGGAAGAGTTCTTTTATTCCTAGATCACTGCAGAGAATGACCTGTTGACAGGGAAACCAGATAAACTTTGAGATGAAGGGAATTTATTCAGTAGTAGAAGAGAGTAAGCTATATGAACTGAACTCTTGACCCTCATGGCCTATTTGATCATCTTTAGTGACAAAAAAGCACTTGAGGTTAGAGGGAATATTTCCAGTCTTGGGAATTGGTATCTATTACAGTAAACTGTCCTCAAATGGCATCTAGTAGGTAAATAATAACTATGCTAGATCTCTTTTTTCCCCCTTGAGAGTACTATATAGACATCAGCATGACATGAAACAGATGCAAAGTATAGCTGAGAAAGTAAGTCATCAATTTAGACACTGTGGTTGCTGGAAACTAACAAGATGATTTGAGGCCAGAAACATGCAGGTGTTGTGCAAATCCTAAAATAGGCTTCATATAAAACACAAAACTCGTGGGAAGGGAAGCCTAGCTTTTACCGATATACAATGCATAACTCCATCCTAACCCTATCCACTGTGGACTTTATCCTCAGGAATACTAAGTACTCCCTCCCTTCAAATATAGCCCATTTCTGGCGTATTAGTGTTGCCTTTGGAAAGCCAGAATTCTAAATGCATATTACTTGTGTGCATTTTTTAAAAGTCCCTGGCTGTAGCAAGATGAGAACAGAAGAATGCACAATATGATGCCTCTGTCTGAAATCATTCTGTATTTCTTAAAAGAAACTGGCTGAATTTGTATTTTTAATTTGCTAAGACTCATTTGCTTGTATTTTTGTTGCAAAAAAAGATGCCTGCAGAAGCTTCTGACATAATTCTCTATGCTTTTTCCCCACCCTTCAATATTTTCCTGCATACAGCTCTTAGGAGACTCCAGAAGCAAGGTACTAGTGCCATCCTGACATTTTTTTCTCCCTGCCTCTTTCTTTCTTTCCTTCCTTCCCTCCCTCCCATTTTTTTGCTTCCCCTCTTACAAATATTATATAGGGCTGTAATTATGTTGATACCTTAATGTTCAAACCTTGCATCCTATCAAACTGCAGAACTTTGGTGCCTTCAACATGTTTAGTGTATCTGTATATACTAAAGTCAAGAAAACACAAATTCTGAAATAAATTAAATATATAAAATATTATATTATTTTATATATTTATAAAATATTATATTATATACATTGAGTGAAAAGGAATTGTCTTTGGCCACATATAAAATATATAATTTAGTTGATATATAAATAAATAACAACATAAAAATATTTTTATTATCTTATGTGGCTGCATTACTAGCTGCCCAGGGCCACAGGTTGGACATGCCTGATACAGACTTCTGAAAATTATACAGAAAATATACAGGAGGGAAGAAAAGATATGGAAATAGGCGTAGGTGGTTAATATAATTTCTGGTAGCCAAAGAAAAATATTTGACAATAAGACTGAAGTTCTCATTAGGACCATGCAAAGCCTTCAAGAGAGGAGCTGCCTAATTGGTGGGAGCAAGTATGAAGCAATGTGGCTATACATTTAAGACAGCTGGGAGCAACTTATTAAACAATTGTGTAAACCTGAAAAAGGGCATGGCTATTTCACCGATTTGAAAAGATGGGCTTTAAATCTGCTCTTTCATACTATAATTACCTCTTTTGAAGAATTTGCATAATTCCCCAACACTTAAAACATGTCTTGAGGGCTTTGGCATCTTTGTCTGGCACTCACCTGGATTTTTGTTCAGAACAAACACTAATTTAACGTGATCAGTAATTTAACGTGATCAGAACAATTATAGCTGAATTGTTTCTTTTGCAGATGTGGGATGCTTCAAGGGGATAGGGAAGGCCCTGGGGGCCCAGCTCATACATGGAGACTTGCCATGGGTACAAGCCTCACAGCTAGAGAACCCACTAGTATACAGAACCTGTGAGAGGCTGGGAGGCTTCAGCCTTCTCCACACCTCATAATGCCCAATCTTCCTCCCTGTCCTACTATACCCAGGAGGCCTAGGCCTGGTCCCTAGTCTGTACACCTGGGAAAGGCCCAACAATGCACATAAATTGCTCTGCTACTGATAGGTTCATCCACCCAATGTGACATGCAGCCTTTCTGGCCACCTCATGCCATTCTACAAATGAGCACCAGCTCTCACAATCATTCAGAAGGCGAGAAAGAGTCTCACTCTAGCCTCCCAAATGATTGTGCTAGCGAATGCATTTATTGGAAAGGCTATAAAGAGGCTCTTTTTAGCCTTCTACACAATCACATGAGCTGGTACCATTCTCTTCCTACCCTCGGCTAGAAAGCTAGTGAACATGATTATTTGGACAGCTGGAAAGAGCCTCTTTCTAGCTTTCTGAATGATCACCAGAGCTGGTTTGATTTTGATTTTATTTTGATTTTATTGAATTTATACCCCGCCCTTCTCCAAACTGACCCAGGGCCATTATCACATTAACTCAGAAAGCTGCTTCTTCAAATCACACAATTTGGCATCTGCTTGCAGAATAGCATGAGGCTATCTGTCTGGGAAAGCTACATGTTGCATCAACTGGATGTTCTTGTCATAAACTGCAGAAAACTCAAAGATGAGTGGGGAAAATTACATTTGCTGCTATCCCTGTAATAAAGTGAGGTCTCATGCGCATAGTAGGATGGCAAGCAGGCCCAGCCTCTAAGCCTGGAGGGTGTACTGTGCATACTGATGGACCTGGTGGGCAGCTAAAATAGAGAACCCCTACGGTCAATCCAAGAGCTGTGGTGGTGCAGTGATTAGAATGCAGCACTGCATGTACTTCTGCTGACTACCTGCTGCCGGCAGTTTGAGTCCCACCAGCTCAAGGTTGACTCAGCCTTCCATCCTTCTGAGGTCAGTAAAATGAGGACCCAGATTGTTGGGGCCAACAGGCTGACATTGTAAACTGTTTAGAGAGGACTGTAAAGCACTGTGAAGCGGTATATAAGTCTTAGGTGCTATTGCTTAGAGTGGGCAGATTGCCAAGCACTTAAATTTTCATTGTGAGGGCAATGGCTGCATCTTTGGGTAAGTCCTTTTGTTGAGCACTATCATAATTCAAATTGGTCGCTGAATGAACAGTTATCAAGCAAGGTGTACCTGTACTTTAGTGAAATTATTCAAAACTACTAAATCCAATATTTCCCTCTGATCAGAAAAAACCAGTGAGAAGAAGGTATGAACCATATGGGATGTATTCCGATGATGATGCAAACAGTGACGCCTCCAGTGCTTGCTCAGAGCGGTCCTATGGTTCCCGCAATGGAGGCATCCCACACTACCTGCGACAGACAGAAGATGTAGCGGAGGTATTAAACCACTGCGCTAGTTCCAACTGGTCTGAAAGGAAAGAGGGGTTAATTGGCTTGCAAAACCTATTGAAGAGCCAGAGGACATTAAGGTGAGTGCATATTTCATTTGTACCTGTTCTTTATCAAGTCTTTAAAAGAGTTCTGTAAATTATGAAGTGTTTATGCTTCTTCTAAATTATCAATATTTTGTTTAATAATCTTAGTTATAAGGTATATTTTAGATAACCAGCATTTTAATGATGGGACTGTGCTTTTGTTACTATCATCCAATATTGTTATTTTTGAATTCAACTTATAATTATGATGAACCATTGGAATTAATATCATTGCAGACTAGATTTCCTACTTAGTGATAGAGGTACTGTAAGTATTCAAAGCTGTTCATATAATTAGGAGTCTTTTTATCTTTTTACTTTGAATAAATCAAGATTTTGAAAAAAGTTGAACAGTGACTTAGAACAAGATCTTTAATGCTGTAATTCTATCCTCTTTATTAAATACAGATAGTCCTCAATCTACAACAGTTTCATTTAGTGACAGTTCAAAGTTACAAGTTACAACAGCACTGAAAAAAGGGATTTATTTTTCACACAACCGTTGCAGCATGCCCATGGTCGTATGATTTACATTCACATGCCTGACAACTGACTCACATTTATCACAGTTGGAACATTCCAGGGTCATGTGATCACATTCTGCAATCTTCTGATCAGTACAATAAATGGGGAAGCCAGATTCACTTAACAATCATGTTACTAAATTAACAACCGTAGTGGTTCACTTAACAAAGGTGGCAAGAAAAGTCATAAAATGGGACAGAACTCCCTTAACAAATTTCTCACTTAGCAACTTAAATTTAGGGCGTCAATTGTGGACGTATTTTGAAGACTACCTGTACAGAATTGAGCAATGTATGGTTGGCAGCCTTGCATAACCATTATTATTATTTTTACTCCAGAAACATATCACAAATACATGTTGACATACAGGCATCATGCTACTAAAGATATTTATTTTACTGTAGTGTTTAGTGTAAGGTTCTGACCTAAAAACCAGGAGATTTTGAGTTCTTATCCCACCTTAGGCATGAAAGCTGACTGGCTGACTTGGGGCTAGTCACATCTCTCAGTTCAACCCAACCCACCTCCCAAGGTTATTGCTTGCAGGAAAAAATTCGAGGAGGAAGGAGTATTAGATAGATTCCCGGCCTTGAGTTACTCCAAGGTGGGATTAAAAAACTAATCACTAAATAAAAATAAAAACCAGAGAAAGCAAAAATATTTTGAATGTTTTGCATTTTCCCTTTGGAGATGTCATCAGCATCCCTCTGTAATCAAAAATAAACAAGAGAGAAAAATGTGTGTCTAGAGTCAGGATATCTGAATGAAAATGGGTTAAAGAAAGCCCAACAAATACGTAGATTATACATATGAAACAGTATGCATAGAGAATTATGTGACGCTGTCCAAACTTCCCTGGTTGGCCCCCAGTTTAGAAAAAGCTGAATTGTTGATTAAAGACTCTTTGACATTTAAGTAAACAGTTTAAGAGGTTTGAGAAGATTTATGAGAAATGATATAGAAATGATAATTTCTTTGGCTCAGGTCAAGTATATTTGAAGTCCAAGACAGAATTTTGAAAAGAACTGAAATTTCTTGTTTTATGTCGATTTGTTCTTTTGTATTGCCATTAAGCACGGTTGAATATATGCCATGTGAGACCAAAAATCAGTAGGAGAACATTTTAGTTCTCTAGAACTCTTTGTTTAAGACTTCAAGGGGACAGTCCTTCAGCTGTGTTTCTAGAAAAAAGATTGAACATAAGATTTTTACTTTCAATAAAGAAAAGGATATATATAAGGAGAACAGTTAAGTTCTTTATATTAATTAAAGTACATTTTGTCAAGAAAGCAAAATATTAAAAGATAGAGGAACCAACCTTTTGGCTTGCCTGGGCTGCATTGAGTGAAGATGAATTATCTTGGCATGTACATAAAATATACAATATAGTTAATGTATATAAATCACACAATAATGTTAAAAGTTTATGAACTTGTTGAATCACATTACTAGCTGTTCGGGGTGAGATGCAGGCTGCGATTTGGACATGCCTGATTTATATTATATCACAAATTATAAGCCTAAAGTATAGTCTCTTGACCTTATATTGAAGTGCCCTCATCTGTTGAAATTATAATGGCATTTCCTTGTCTATACTCATTTGCTGCTTTGGAAATAAATGATGGGTTTTGTATGTAAATTTTTGTTGCTACATTTTTCCCGTTTCTAATTTCTACAATATTTTGTGGGGGGGGGTTTGTTTGGGTTTAGCCGTGTGGAGTTGAAAAGGTTATGTGAAATCTTCACACGTATGTTTGCAGACCCCCACAGCAAGGTAAAATTTAAAATATATTCACCTTTTATAAATGTTGGGGGTTGGGTTATAAATAAATGATGGAATTGAATTGAAATGATAATCATAATATTTCATTTTTTGTGCTAAATAGTTGTTTAGTCTTTGCAGTTATCTGTGATGAATTACTGAGATATTTTTAAATTTCATAAGTAAGTCATGCAAGTAGGATATTATCTAGAGCAGAACATTCTCTTGAAATGTAAGAAAATAGATTATTTCAAAAACATATATAGCCTCAAGAACTTAACAGTTGACCTTGCGTATTATAAAAATGTCCTTTCATAAAATTATCTTAAACTTTCTGTGAATGCAATTTATCTGAATGCAAGGAAAACTGCCTTAAAGCAATTTGCTTTGATTTTTTTTATATCAGTTTACTAATGAATGGTTTGTTTTGTTGCATGGCCTGTTTTGCGGTGGAATTCACAACAGAGAGTAAGTGTATTTTCCTTCCTCCTCACTCCCACCACTTAATCTCACCTCTTTTATGTATTTAATATGAATTGTCCAGTACATCCTGGTACTTCACAATATTAACATGGTGTCAAAAATCATCCCTATTAATGCAGGGGGTTTTGCCTTTGATTTTCATCATTTTTGTGTTAATCATGATGTAAATCATTATTTCATCTGTTATCTCTTTTAACTTAAAGGTTTTCAGCATGTTTCTTGAAACTTTGGTAGACTTCATCATTATTCACAAGGATGATTTGCAGGACTGGCTCTTTGTTCTTCTGACACAGTTACTGAAGAAGATGGGTGCTGACCTGCTGGGATCAGTGCAGGCCAAAGTGCAGAAAGCTCTGGATGTAACAAGGTAGTGTATCTGCCAAGTAACTGGGGATAAATTGCTGACATGTTTTGTTTTTTTACATAATGCAAAACCAGCTTTCTCAAACCTAATGCCCAGCAGATACGATGGATTGCAATGTTCATCATCTCCAGATAGAATAACTATTATTTAGTGTCTCATAAATTGAATCTGTTAAGCTACAACCATGATCTTCTCATCTGATACAGCTGTCCTGAGGGAAATTGGAAGAGTTTATTTCCTCATTTAAATCCCACATCAAAATTAGGCTTAACTAAGAATGCATAAAAGTAAAGTCTTTGACGTAAACCAAGTTCAAAGCAGAGTATCTACCCTTGGATTGCTTCTGTTTACTAAGACTTGGATCCTTTATCTGTCCTCCTTGTGGCTTAAGAAGATGCATAATCATTCAGAAAGTCAACTGAAAACGGGGGGGGGGGGGTGTTTGTTGATTTTTATTTCTTAGACTGTGGCATGCAGCTGTTATATATTTCATTTTTCCTGTCTGAGGAAAACACTAGTATTTAAATCTTGGAACTTGTTCTTATGCTCTCTATTCCCTTTTCCCTTTCCATTGTAGAGATTCTTTTCCATTTGACCAACAATTTAATATTTTGATGAGGTTTATCATAGATCAGACCCAAACACCAAACCTTAAGGTAAGTTAAGTGCTTGCACTTCCATTGGGAAATGATTATGTCTGAGAGTAAAGTAAAGCATAATGCTTAAATATAGATAACTGGGACAAATACATTTTCCTTGCTTATATTTTAAGGGTTTTCAGAAGGTCTAGAGATGGCTCTTTTGCAGCAAGCAATGGTTCATAAAAAGATTGGGCTTGAGAAAAAGTTTTGAGCTTTGGAATTTGTTGTGTTATCTTTATTTACAAAATGTATTCTCTTCACTTCAGGTAAAAGTGGCAATATTAAAATACATTGAATCCTTGGCTAGACAAATGGATCCTACAGATTTTGTAAACTCCAGTGAGGCTAAACTTGCAGTTTCTAGGATTATTACCTGGACAACAGAACCAAAGAGCTCAGATGTAAGAAAGGTGAGTCAAAGCAGTGGGAGGCAATAATTGGTGGAACTTTTATAAACTCATAGAAAAATTAAGATTATATCAGATCAATAAATTCATTCAGCTGTATTCAAAATGTGCTTTTGCTGGATGAAAATATTCCTTCCTTTGATAGAATCCATCTGCTCAAACCAAATATTTGTTACATTAGTGTAATAATTTGCATTGATTCCCCTCTCTGTAGTCTAGTCTTCTTTTCTCCTTTTTGGGGGAGCATTGGGTAAATTTTCAAATAGTGTGGAAGGACATGCTAAAGAATGCAGAGTGAGACTTTTCAATTGGTGGAAGAATTTGAGTGGAATTCGGGGAAGATTCATTCTCTCAAATGAAATTAGAGATGGATAACTTTTGTGGGCAAAAGCCTTGTTCAGGAAAATAATCAGGTGCCAAATTATGTTTTGGCTGAAAATAAAACCTGGACAAAGCAAACCTTGTTTCTCTTTCTCTTCCCTTTATCATAATCACAATTGAAAGATATTCTTTTAATCTCTGAAATTTTGCATGTATTCCAAGTGTGCATGCAGATGCACTCATGAAAGTAGAAATGCATATCATTCTTTCAAGAGAGGGCATTTCAGGCACACACAAAAGGAAATTTATTTCATGTCTATCCATGTATGCATTCGCATGCATCTTTATGTACTTCCCCATCCACACACTTTACTAGAACATGTAGGGAACAAGGTTTCAGATGAGTAGTAGTAGGATGGAGAGGATCTGCTGGCCACAAATCCCAACTAATGGCTTAAATAAACGAAACGTTTTGTAGACCAAGAAAAACTTTTCCTGTTTGGTAACAGTAGACCTGCCTCAACTGAGGAAGACCATTGTGTGACTGTGAGGTTATTCACAGTGCTGAGACTGCAATAAATCTCTGTGAAGCAAAGTATGTACTTTGTCAGAGCAAATCTTCCACAATCATACATACATATACACAGTGAGAAGTAGAGAAATCAGTTACCTGTGAGTTCCTCAGTCAGTTTTTCAGGTTACTTACTAGTTCCTCCGTGACAAAAAGTTAATAATACCAGTATCAAGTTTCAAATTTGCTTTCTTGCCATCAACATTCATGTTAATGTGGTCCGTGAGGTTCCCAGCTATGCCATGAGGTGCCATCTTTGACATGCATGTCAAAAAGAACATCACCTTGGAAACTTTTTTACAGTAATTAAATGACCCTCTAAAATAGGAATGTCAAACACAAGGCCCATGGGCTGCATCTGGCCTGCAATATGGTCGGATCCGACCCAGAGAGTTGTCTTGGAAAATGTAAGGGGTTGGCCCACATGGCTTCGGCCTGGTCTATTCAATGTGAAGAGGAAACATCGGGCCAGCGTGGCTTCAGCCCAGTCTACCCAACGTGAAGAGGAAACATGGCAGCAGTTTGGGGAATGGTGTCGAGCAGGTCATGCCCACCCAGTCGGCCCCCCCTGCCCGCTCCCCCCACCCCCTAGATCAACCATAGCCCTGATACAGCTCTCAATGAAATTGAGCTTGACACCCTGCTCTAAAAGGATGCAAGTGACCAACTGTCTGCAAGGAATATAAATCCTTCCATTCCCCACTGTCCTGTCAGAGCTGAAGAAGCTTCTTGGATGAGAAGCAAAATGTCTTCTAAGAAAAAACAAGACACTCCAGTTGCCTCCTGAAAAAGCACCTTTGCGACTGGATGACTGAGAATCTCTACAGATTTTTAGAGTAAGGTTAAACTATGTAGATGGAAATATGAGCTTGTAATGTTGAAGAGGAAAAGACAGATCATAGGAAACCCATTGAAATTGAAAGATGAAGCTGATTAGAAAAATCTTGCCATCAGGCAACAGCACATAATGATTAAATGGTAGGGGATTAATTATATAGCATTCTGAATATCTATTTCGGAATGGGAGCTACTGCATTGAATTTGTTGAGAGTAAAGTCATAACTTTAACAATTGTTTACCATTAAACAAAGCATCACTAAATAGACGGTTAGAAGTTTGATACTTCTTCAGTGTAACAATATGACTAATGGGTTTAGTGCACAAGAAAGAGAAATAATTAACATTGGGGATTAACTGCTCTTTTTTATTTCTTCTTTTCTACAAATTGTCTTTATGCTAACCATGATGCAGAAGGATGCATACAGTATTCTTGTAGTGGATATTGCTGATATAGTTGTCATGTGAATATATTTTATAAAGCTACTTCTTAGCCAGATTACTTGAACAGTCCTATTGTGATTTAAAGACAGTTTAGATCTGGAGATAGACTAGAATTAACTCAAGCAATCAACTAGAGGACACATTTAAAAGGATTTGTATGGTTTCTTTTTTCTTCATGGTAAAAATATGATAGAAATTTGCAGAAGGGTATGGCTAGCTGATGAGAGCTAAAAAGATCTAGTCTCCCTGATTTATTTATTGATCAGCTCAAAAACCTAACACACATATAAAAAAAGTACAGAACGGAACTCATAGCTTTCTGTCTAGATGGTCTCTTGTGATGAGCCGAAAGGCAGAAAAGGAAAGCAGTATGCTTCCTCCCTTAATTGGGGCTTAACAGGGTGTTGTGATACAAGTATATTTATTGATCAGCTCAAAAACGTAACATACACACACACACATGAAATTACTCATTCATCTAATGCTGGAGGGCAAAAAGTATGATCTATGAGCTGCATTTTTTCCACCACTACTATATTTATTGGATCCTTAAACTAATGTTTCTTTCATGATAGTCAGAGAAAGCCTTTACAGTAAACAATAAACCAGGAGAGAGGCTAATTCTGTCCCTTTCCACCATATTGATAGAGACTATGGGAAACCTTAGTTAGCATGGGAAAAGATCTTTTCTCTAAACCTTTATTCCAGGTTCCAAAAAAAGAGGTTCTGTCAAAAGAACTTCCAGTGCTTGTTACATAGAAAAAGAGTATACAAACATCTTTTAAATCATACAGCTAGGTGTTTTCCTCGTTAGGTAAGCAAATGCCTACTGTGCTGATGACTGTTAAGAGCCCACTTTTAAAACACTGTCATCACCACTACCACCCCAAAATTAAAACATTCTCTTTGGTATTTTAACATCACTTAGAATGTTAATCTTTGTTCACAAGTCAATCATCATTTTAAAAACAATTTTTAATTTCTCAGAGTATAGTTTACAAAAATAGGTTGAATATTGCTCAACAGTAAGGAGACACAAAAAAATACTCTTGCGTACAATGCATCATATTTAGTGCTATTGCAGTGAAAGGCTTCCTAATTTGCTGCTTTGCAGATTTGCTGTTATTTGACTACATTAGGCTTTAACCATATGCACATTTCTATTTAGAAGCAGGTGGTAGCAAAAAGATGATGGTTCACTTAGACCAGGGGTGTCCAAACTTGGGAACTTTAAGACTTGTGGACTTCAACTCCCAGAATTCCCCAGCCAGCATTCGCTGGCTGGGGAATTCTGGGAGTTGAAGTCCACAAGTCTTAAAGTTCCCAAGTTTGGACATCCTTGACTTAGACCAAGGGTGTCAAAATTGTGTCAGCACAATTTTGACACCCTTGACACGTGACGTATCACAACTGTTTTTCCCTTCACTAAGCCCAGGGTGGGCATGGCCAGCGTGTGACGCATCCAGGCCGCGAGTTTGACACCCCTGACTTAAGACACAGTAGCACCTGTATCATTAGTACAGTGTTGGAGGTAGAACTGGCTGGCCTCAGGTTGTAAGTTTTGTTTATCTCTTTTCAAAAAGGCTGAGTAAGGAAATAAATAACTAAAAATAACGTTACAGCTATTGAATGCTATATGAGTAACAGAGAAATTGTAACATTTACATCTACAAATTTTAAAAGGCATTATAGTACAGGTTGGGAGGGGGGGAATAAAGAGTTACAAAACTTAGCAATGGCCATCCACTTCCATTTTTGTGACATTAGTTCCATGTTGGAAAAGCACCTCTGCTTTATAAACGCAACTTGTGCAAGAAACTAAACATTATAAATGTTTCTGCAGCAGTCAGTGAAAGTCTTGTGCTTGGTTCTAATAAATAATATTCCATTTCCTATTTGTTGAACTCAGACCATGCATAGTTGGGTAGGTGAGGATATGCCAGCTAAACCAGCAGCAGCCTCGTCAGGTCCTGGTGAAGGAAACTTGGAAGAAAAGTGTAAACAGGTAGACTAAAAGTAGCATACACTAATCATAAGATATTAGTCTGTGTTTGCAGTCCAAACTTCTAATCTAGTTTAGATTTGTGGGGGGAAAGGTTGGGGGGGTTCTTTAAAAATGCAGTGATGTGTGATAACCTCACGTGTGTTTCTTTCACTCTGGTTTGAGTTAGATTAAATGAGTATTATCTCAGGTGTCTGCAGCTAGTTGCAGTCTCTTATGAGTTCACATCCCAAGGTGGATAGAAAATGATTGAAAGCTTTCAATTCAATATTTGCATGCCTCCTGTTCCATTAACATGCAACATGCCTGTGCTTTAGGTTCTTGCTTAATACAGCTCTTCCCTGTTACAGGACACAAAGGCAAAGGACCTTTGTTTATACACAATGACAACTTGAGTTGTACTGAAGTGCTTATATGTGCTTTTCCTTTGGCATTTGTGGAATGTCATTTACAGTCACCCCTTTTATTGATACATTTTTGATTTTAATAGATGTTATTGGAAAATTTCTGAGGGAAACAAATTGTAACAGCAATGGGCAGAATCAGTTTAAGAACAACCAATAAGGCATCTGAAAACATGCAAAGGATAGTATAAAAAGTATAAAGGAACTATGGTTGCACTGTAGCCCAAATTGAACCCTCTTGAATTGGGAAGATAGAAAATAGAACTAGATACACAGAATTGGATCTTTTGTTTGGTTGCTGTACTGACTTGCATGTAGATGTCCCTAACTAAACTAAAATTCCCATGCTTGGATTCGCATGATTTTTCTGATTGTTCATATAGCTATTTTTCTTCATTTTGTTATCCATTCTTTTCTTGGACTTGACTTGAAATAATATTTTCTGTTCAAAGAATGTTCTTTTAATGAATGTTCCCACATTTCTGTAGGGCAGGTTGAGTACGATCATATGTGGCTTATTTTTCACTTTCTGAGTTCTGCGCAAACAGATTTCCCATCTAGTTAGAAGTACACTGATTTGAGGAAGAAGGAGAGGCCAGCTGGAACTATATAATGTTCTTCTTCACTTACAATATTTAATTTTGAAGGAACAGTGCTTATTCTAATGGGAAGGATAATAATTCAAACACTGAATTTCAGTCATAATTGATAGCTTAAACCTCATGCAGCCTCTTTAACCTCTAACAAGTCATAATGGATATTTTTTTCAAGGCAAACATTAAAAGAAAGCACACAGAAACTGAATGAAACTTAGTTGTACTTTTTCTTAGTGATTTTTTCTAATCCTGCCAAAGTTTATTATTATGCAAATGTTATCAACTGAGATAGATAGATAGATAGATAGATAGATAGATAGATAGATAGATAGATAGATAGATAGATAGATAGATAGATAGATAGATAGATAGATAGATAGATAGATGATAGATAGATATTACAAGTACGGGTTTATTAGTTGAAATTAGAAGTTAATAATGCAACCCTCTGTATGTCTATTAAGAGCCAGTCTGGTGTAGTGATTAAGTTACCAGACTAGAAGTCAGGAGCCTGTGATAGACACACTCACATACATACATGTGGGGGGGAGAGGGGGAGCATTTGCTGCAGGTACTAGCTTGAACTGGAATAGCTAATGGATTTATAAAAATAAATTAACTTACTGAATAGTTGAGATCAGTTATTTAAGTTGAATGAATCATGTATCACCAGTTCTGTTGAAGTATGACGTATATGATGTGGAACTCTGGAATCAAGCTTCTTAACAGGGTAATTTAATTTTCAAAGCTGTGTTAGCGCAGTTTGTCTCTATATTTTTACAAAAACTTTTTGAATTTGTACTTATTAGTAGTTGTTTGATACAGGACAATGAATTATATGCACTTTTTATTAGATTCTCATATGTAGGCCTGTATTCTTAATTTGCAGCTTACAGAAAATGCAATGGGACATTTCATTAGATGCGAGAAGTCTTTTGCTGTGTTTCTGTTTTCTTTTTTTTACTGTAATGGATTGATTTCAGCAGTACTTCCCTATCGTGTATTTGGAATGTGTGATATTACGGGTAAAATGAGTGCACATAACTGCAATCTGGATATTGTGATATGTCCCAGTAACACTTAACCATAAAGAAAAATACATACCCACTGTGATTCTGATCCTTTTTTCTTCTTTTTACTTTCTAGGCAGCACAAATAGTCCTGATCTCTCTGTTCGAATTGAACACACCCGAGTTTACCATGTTACTTGGTGCCTTGCCAAAAACATTCCAGGATGGTGCTACCAGACTATTACATAACCACCTCAAGAACTCCAGCAACACTAGTGTGGTAAGATAAGATTATTTTTCTGTAAGAAATAAACAGCAAAATCAAAAATTTCTAAAGACAAAGTCATTTCTTGATCACCAGTTAATTTCAGCAGAGTCATACAAACCTGCAGTTTTGGCTTTACAGGGCAGAAGAGACACAGTGTTTAATAAAAGAGGTGCCATTATTCTGAATGAATCCAAAAGGTGTATGTCTTTTTATTATCCTCCACTCTTTAAGTTCAAGAATCCTGTACTTTTATATGAAACTTGGCATTGCCTTGAATGTAGTGGATTGTGTTCCTATTGTACCCATAAGGTTCACCTTGGACTCTCATTATCCTTCCAAATACTAGGGGCATTTTTTTACTGCAATTGTTAAGGTGCTTTTTTTTAAAAACAACAACATTTTAACTGCTTTGAGGACTTTCAAAAAATTATGCTTTAAAATAATTATGCCATTACCCTACCTAGTTTGCTTTATCTGCATATTAGCTAAGATGCCATGGTGCCAAGTGTGGGTTTTGGCAAAAGAAGAGGGAAAAGAAAAGATCAGAAAGTAGAGGCCCAATGGCTTAAAGTTAAAAAAATATGATGGTTTGTTTATTAAGCTCAGATAGGAGCTTTGGTGGCTAAAAATAGGAGGAGGAAGATGTGCTGGATATGTTCATTCTCTTATTTGTAAAAATAATAAAGGTGGGAAATAAATAAAACAAAATAAAATACCATGTTTCCAGGGAAGTGGTTCAATAGTATCTGTTGCACACTATGGTGATGCCAAAATGATGACATACTCAATTATGTCATCATGCAAATGCCATTACTATAAGCTTTCATGTTTGTATCTGATGCAATTAAATAGGGTGATATTATGTGATACCATGATGCATATCACCTTTTGCCCTCCTGTGGACAACCAGGAAGGGGAGAGCATTGGGAGCCAATATACTAAAATATTCAGAAGAAATCCAAACCAGAAAATTCCAAAACCAAACATCTTTGAAGCTGCAGCTGGAAAGAACAGTAAAAAGTAGGTCCAGCTGCATGGAAGAAGGAGAAGGAAGATCTTACCTTCCCCTACCCTGCTGAACCTGAGTGCTCTTAATACATAGACAAAGGCCTAACATATCCAGCCAAGACCTCTTACTTTGCTGTTTTTCTTGAAGATGTGTGTTTTCAAGCCCCAAAGCCTTTCATTCTAGAATATTGTTGACGCATCAATATGAAGAAAGGAAGAAAAAAAATCAGGCCTCCCTATAATAACTCTTTTGCTTCTGTCAGATAGATAATGTGAATATTGATAAGCACCTTGTCTTATTTACCTTATAATATAAATAAGGCAATAGTGGGCAACTTCCAATTCTAGAAAATTCTTATTGAATAATTTGAAAGCTAGGAAGCAATTGATACTTGGTTAATAGTCAAGAGTTAAAATGTTGGTAGATACTGCTTAAGTCAGAATTTACATTAACTGAAGTAAAAGCCCCATATTTCATTTTACTTTTCCCTGTAATGTATGTTACATTATGTCATTTCTTCTCTTTTTTGTGTATTAGGGTTCCCCTAGTAATACTGTTGGCCGAACCCCTTCACGTCATCCTAGCAGCAGAACCAGCCCTTTAACTTCACCTACTAATTGTTCTCATGGAGGATTATCACCCAGGTAACACTGTAGCATAATTAAAGTATGACTAAAAACTCAATATAGATGCATATATAATAGGGGGAAAATAGGGGGGAATTTTTTTTGCTTCACTTAAGGGAAAAAATAACTTTCTTTAATAATAGTCTTTGAAAAAATACTAAATTTTACAGACAATATCAAAAAGCTATGACATTTGTATCTACCCTTTTGTCCTGCACACATATAGATGTAAATATATTCAAGTAAATATGTATTCTATTCATTTAAAGAAATTACTTTTACATTTGTTCTCATTTCCTTGACAGTCATATTTCAAGATCTAAAAAAGGAGGGGAGGAACTTTGAGAATGCTTTATCAATAAACGGGAAAATATGATTTTCATTTTAATTATTTGTAGTGTTCTTAAAATGCGCTGCCAAGAAAATCAAGAAACATAATGTTATGCCTAAAATGACTGTATAATGGTTGTGGTGGTACAATATGAAAAAGATAGTTGGTTAACATGCCCAAGTTGTTTTCCAGCTTCTGTAAGGAGATGAGTCTGGATGTATTAACTACAGAGAGTAATATAAAATATTTTGCAAGGATGGTGACAATAAAATTTCAGATAGAATCATTTTCTTCCAAAAGATGGTGTGAATAGACTTACTAAAGACTTACTACATGTCTGTTCCCAGAATTTCTTTGTGGGAGGCATACAACCAGTGCGCAAGCACCAGAGAAGGAAGTGGCCCTTTCATCTATTTTGTCTATCAGAGATATTTGCCCCTATTTAGTAACATTTTTGTACTGATGGCAATATTACAAGAATGTTACTGATATTTCATTGTGAAATTATTTGACCATTAGCATCCTGTCTACATACTATCAATTTTGAAGCAACCATTTTCTATTGATCTTGCTACTTAGCATATCAGGCTTTATTGTATTCTGTTGATTCAATATGTTGTTCTGAAATGCAGTCCATACTAAAAGTCTCTACTGAATATTATTGACTGAGAACATTATTTTCAGTTGAATCAAGTGTCCTTTGTTTATAAATATTGAAAATGTTAAATTTCAACTTGCTGGAGTGGAATTTGGCACATTAGCAGGTTTGCTAGTCCAAGCAACTCATGAACTTTGATCAAAATAAATAGGATTAACACAAGGTGTCTTTGCTTTCTAAGCTTTTACTGTATTTACACATGACTTTCTATTTGAAAATTGCAAGCACATTTCCTACTGTTAATGGAATTTAATCCTATGCCCTGGTCCCCAACATAGCACTAGGGGATCATCTATCTATTTAGATTTTTTAAATTGAAAATAATGAATGAGAAGTACATATCAGAGTCAATGTAAACTGTATTCTCAGCAATGTCTATAAGTGTGGCATAAAATGGCATATGGCTACAGAGCAATATTTATTTTATCCTCTGTGAATTGTGTGATTGGCTATATCCACTATGAACAATTGTTTTGTGAAAGTGTCCTTAACATTCAATTTCCCAATTATTAGTATTTGTATACTGTCACTAGGTTCCATATGAAAGGTTGAGGACTTCTGGCATATGCATGTGGGAGTATAGTCCAAATTTCATTAAGTATATCTTATAATTATTCAGATACAGGTTTTAAATACAAGGCATGCTTTAGTTAATGTGAGTTTACCAACATGTGCCTAACAGAAATGAAAAATGCAAAAAGTATCCTGTACAAATATGACCTTGGTGGCATTTCCCCCCCCCCCCCCCTTTTTTTTAAAAGATTTTTAAAATGTCTTGACATTTTCTTCTCTATAGTGTTTTCCAGCTCTGTGTATATCATACAACCTGTTCTGTTTGGCCATTTTAAATTATTTTTGCTGTACTGAACTTATTCTTTGACAAAATCAGGACAATTTTGTTCTAATTATAGGGTCAGCTGTCCACAAATTAAGAAATCTGAATCTCTATAGAGATTATCAGAAAAAATGATTATATATATTTAAAATAAATGTGGTTTATATTTGTTTGTATATGTATGGACATGCATTGTAATATACACATAAAGACACATACATAGGTATGTTATACTCTTGGGTTTATTTTCCTTAAGGAAAAAAAATGCATATATATTTGATTTTATATTCTGTTTCTGAACAAGCTTCTTGCTCCAAGCTATTTATTTATTATATTTTTATTCATTGTCAATATTTTTAGTTTCAATCATATTTTGCTGTTTTTATTAAATTGTTTTCTTTTTCAAGTTTTAGCCTAATAATATTTGAGAAATGCTTCACTGCGATTTTTACATTTTTCTTTGATCTGCCTTTTCTATTTTGCACTCTAATTTTTTGTTCCTGCTTTTCAGAAATGTTGGAACAAAAAAACTATCCTTCAGAATTTAAACTATTTCCAAATATGAGTTGTAATCTTTTGACTCGATGAAACAGTGATGAAACAAATGTCTTTCATTGCATCTGAGATGCATTTGGAGTTCAAACTAACATTTTGAAATAATTAACCAGCAAATTGTATCTCTTTAGTTTGAAATGCTAAAATACTCTCTCTTGTTGTTGTTTTTTTGTCAGGATGGTGTACTTTGGAGTTGCAGACTTGTTAATTTGTTTGGCTATACTAAGATAGTAAGGGAGAATTGGTTATACTTTGTTAAAAATTCAGGTTGCCTGTCTTTGGTTGCTTGCCCCACAGGATCACATTTGTAATGTTAGCCTTTCTCTCTCCAAATGCAAAATTATGTAAACGTAACTTATTTTTGGCCTTTTTTTTCTCTGAAAGACTTTCATGAGAAAAAGCTGAAGAAGCATGCTGTAATACAATACCAGTAGGGTTTTGCAGAGATCTAGATTCAAAGAGTAAACATTGTGGGCATTTATGCAATATCTATTGGAACCATTTTCTTAATAAGTCTTCCAGGGAAACATATGATTGGTTTAAAATTTATTCAACTAGTGCTGTATATATGCCTATGCTCACTTTGAATTTTAAATTTTGCCCTTGGAATCCACAGGCCTTTGCACAGCTCTAAAGTACTGCAAAATTATTCTGATGTCTCATTTCATGACTTGGAGTGTTTTTTCATTTATTTCTAAACCAATGTGATCTTTTGCTATAATGATATACCGGAAGCTCAATAGAAACAAAACGACCAATTGAATACTCCAGCAGTTCTAGAAATAAATCCCAGTATATGACATGGCTCATTTTATAGAACTGCAATGATGATAATTCCAAATCTGGCCTTTTTCATCTTGACAAATCTTTGCAATTGCTAATGAATATCTGGCATGGAGATAGGCTAAAAAGCTAACATGGATGCCCAAACTGTTTTACATTGGAGAGTCAGATCTGCAGTGTTTAATTTTCCTTCCAGAATGTATGTTTCAGTAATGGTTGGTGTATTTCCAGAAGTAGGCAACTCAGAATTGGAAATGGCTCATGGGTTATTGGATTTGATATGTCCCCAAAATAGATGCAGTATGAGAGATTTTGTAAGGGTTTATCTTTATTTACCTGATTTAGCCATTAGAGTAGCATTGGATAAAACTAGTCATCAGAATGTGGGCTGTTGAAAAAAGAAAGATTATTTCTGAGTTCTGGAAAGTGATTGTTAAGAAAAATGAATTAATAACTGGGGAGAAATAAGCAACCCTGTTTTAAACTGTGGGTATAAATTATCAATCTGAATGCTAGCTGCCTTGGGTTTTTCTGCTTTCAGTTTGTGTAATCTTATTTGTTTGCCTGACAGTTGGGCTGCTAACAGTGAGTGGGTTTTAAAGATTAAGTATGGTATAAAGTAGTGGAATCATATGCCCATAGGTATGATTACAAGAAGAAATTGTAGTATTTAATATGTAGTGCTGTTTCTGAGTATTTGGTTGTTGATATTGAGTATATGGCGAGAAATCAAAATATAAGGCTAAGGAGAACTCTTACTGAAAGATTTATTAAAAAACAGGCGGTGGGATACATTTTCAGCTTATGCATGTGTTTACCCAGATCATCTTGGTCATCAGCTTTGCCTATTTGTGTTGTATCTTGAAATCGCATTTAATCTGAGATAATTGTTGCTGCACATATTCTGCTCACCTTGACATATTAGGAAAAACAATTTTTTTACTGTAAAAAATTTTCTGACTCTGTATTGTGAAATAGGCAAATGGATATGCCCTAAAATTCCTTACTGATTCCCATTAATATTGCAAGTATTAATGAATAGCAGTATATTTACCTGAAGCAAATCAATGGAGTATTCCTGTCCAATCTGTTTCTATTAAGTTCTTCTCTAGTTGAGAAAGCATGAAGAAGAAGAAAACACAGCACTCAGATTGTAGTTTTCTTTTTCCCTTTTTCTGTTTCTTCCCTCCTTTTCTCTTTTCTCTTCCTGTGATCACTGCAGTCGTTTCTGGGGTTGGAGTGCAGATGGGCTGTCGAAGCACCCCCCTCCCCTTTTTCAGCCTAACTCCATCCCCGCTGCTCCTTCTCACAAGACTTTCAGGCGCTCTTACTCTCCCAGGTAACAAGCTACCTGTTATTCCAACCTGTCAGAGGTGTCACAATGTTATTTACCTTTTGGCTCAGATGAGTGCTTTCAAAGAGGCAGATCCATGGGATGTGGAAAGAGGCAGCTTTTAACGCCTTTATAGTTTTTACCTGTGAAGAAATCTCATCAGTTACATTGTTTCCAAAGCACCTATTCAAGCACCCAGAGAAATGTAACTGAGTATGAATGTTTCTCTCTTTCTTTCTTTCTTTCTCTCTCTCTCTCTCTCTCTCTCTCTCTTTCTCTCCATTCTTCTGCTGAAAAGATTCAAAGCAAAGCAGAAGCTTGCTTTATGCAATGAAGTATTCCAAACCAATCTTTTAGATGTATGAAGCTAAAACCTAGAAATCAGGCAATGCCAAGTGATAGATAACAACAGGACCCAGAGTTAATATATATTGAACTTTTAGTTAGACACTGTAACTACACCTTCCAGATGTGCTTGTCTGCAATTCCCATGATCTCTAATTGTAAGAGTGATAGATACGCGGACTGGAAAAAAGCAATTTGAGTGTCACGCAGGAAGACACCAGATTGCAAACAATTAGAATAACACTGCAACTGTCTTAGCAGCTGAAAGGAATAGTCAACCACTAGGATTTACTTGACATTTTATATGCATACTTATTGGTTGTATATAGGGAATGCCTTCCTTATACAGCTTCCCAGTCAAAGCACTCATTTGGAGAAATACATAACTAGACTTACTCATTTTTTTTGTCACTTTCAATCCTACTTACTTCACTTGTCATGTGGTGAAATTCCAGTTTTATTTGATGAACGTCACATGCATAAGATTGGTCTTTGCATTTGTGCCCAGTCTCTGTTTTAAGACACAGCCATTTGGGATTGGTGGGCAACCGTAGAATTTTTATCTTTTGGAAAAATTATTGGTAGAAGTGCTTGCCCATTTATAAAATTGCTATATAGGGAACATAACCAATCCATCATCAGTTTCTTAGAATACTACTTGCCACTTCCTTCTTTTGTATTTTTATGTTTATAGTTGCCATGTTAAGCAAGCAAAGAAAATTTCCCAATGAAGTATAGCCAACTATCTTTTCTATTCTTGTAAATAAAGGTGACATTGAAGTTGAATCTTTACAGCATGACACCTTCCCATTACTAATGAAAATTATATTTAAAAAGGCAGCAGGGGCAGGAAGCTGATGGGATATCAAGGGAAGTATCTGTAGACATTAGGTAGTCCTGAGATCTACCTAGGAAACCCCATGCCCTTTAGTTAAGAAATTTAATCATAAATTACAACTGTCAACTATGACAAAATTATACTATTTGCAACAAAAGAAATTGCCTATTACATAATAATAATAATAATGATAATAATAATAATAATAATAATAATAATAATAATAATAATAACAACAACAACAACAACAACAACAACAACAACAATAATAATAAAAAATTTTATTTTATATACCGCATCCTCTCCCCAAGGGGACTCGGAGCGGTGCACAGGGAAAAATTAAAATACTATAAAAATACATACAAAGATAAATACAATGAATAAAAACAAATTAAATTTGGTTGTCCCTGCACTAAAATCCCCACATTAAAACTAACATTCCCTAACGCCCTAAAGGTAGAGACTAACCTAGGCCGGCCAAGCAGAAAAAGTATGTCTTAAGTTTTTGACAGAAGGAGCGGAGGTCCGTAGTTGTTCTAATATCGGGGGGAAGGTCGTTCCAGAGGGCTGGGCCCGCCACAGAGAAGGCCCTTCCCCTGGGCGTCGCCCGCTGACAAAGTCTAGTGGACGGCACCCGGAGAAGTCCCTCTCTGTGGGAGCGAATCGGCCGTGAGGATGTATGGGGCAGGATCCGATCCCGCAGATAGCTAGGTCCTGTGCCATGGAGCGCTTTAAAGATGACAACTAGCACCTTGAAGCGCACCCGAAAGACGACAGGCAGCCAGTGCAGCTCGTGCAAGAGAGGTGTTATATGGGTATACCTAGCGGTCCCCATTATTGCTCGCGCGGCTGCATTCTGGACCAGCTGCAGTCTTCGGGTGCACCTCAGGGGGAGCCCCATGTAGAGAGAGTTACAATAGTCCAGTCGGGATGTCACGAGGGCATGAGTGACTGTGCAAAGGGCATCCCGATCCAATAGGGGGCGCAACTGGCGTACCAGGCGAACCTGGTAAAACGCCCTCCTGGCCACGGCCGTCACTTGGTCTTCCATGGACAGCCGGGTATCCAGGAGGACACCCAAGTTGCGCGCCCCATCCACAGGGGTAAGATGTTCGCCCCCTATGGCCAGTGATGGAGTCAGCTGGTTGAATCGGGCGGCCGGAAACCACAGCCACTCAGTCTTGGACGGGTTGAGTCTGAGTCTGTTACTTCCCATCCAGGCCTGCACGGCTTCCAGGCACTGGCACATCACCGCTACGGCATCGTTGGGGTGGTTTGGGGTAGATATGTACAACTGCGTATCGTCAGCGTAGAAGTGATACTCTACCCCAAAACCACGGATGATCTCACCCAGCGGCTTCATATATGTGTTGAACAGGAGAGGCGAGAGGACCGACCCCTGAGGCACCCCACAAGTGAGGGGTCTCGAGGTCGACCTCTGCTCTCCTGCCAACACAAATTGCGATCGACCAGAGAGGTAGGAGGAGAACCACCGTAAGACGGTGCCTCCCACCCCCAACCCCCCCAGCCGATGCAATAGGATACCATGGTCGATGGTATCGAAAGCCGCCGAGAGGTCTAATAGGACCAGGATGGAGGAACAACCCCCATCTCTGGCCCTCCAGAGATCATCTACCAACGCGACCAATGCCGTCTCGGTGCTATGCCCGGGCCGAAAGCCGGACTGGCGCGGGTCTAGATAATCAACTTCCTCCAGGTGACGGGGAAACTGTTGTGCCACCACACTCTCAACAACCTTCGCCAAAAAGGGAAGGTTGGAGACGGGACGATAGTTGGCTAATAAAGCTGGGTCCAGAGAGGGCTTCTTCAGGAAGGGCCTCACCATGGCCTCTTTAAGGGAGGCAGGCAAGAAACCCTCACTTAGAGAAGCGTTGACAACCTCCTGGAGCCAGCCTCGTGTCACCTCCCAGGATGCCAGTACAAGCCAGGAGGGACACGGGTCCAATAAACATGTGGTGGCTCGCAGTCGCCCACGTAACCTGTCCATATCCTCGGAAGTAACAGAGTCAAACTCCTCCCAACCAAGATCCGCCTCGTGTAATCCCACTGGGCCATCAATGGAGACTAGCTCGTTCTGAATCTGAGCGATTTTCTCCTGCAGATAAATCACAAATTCCTCTGCTCTACCCTGTAATGGGGTTTCCCGCATCCTCTGTTGTAGGAGGGAGCGGGTCACCCTAAACAGGGCGGCAGGGCGGTTATCTGCGGATGCTATGAGAGTGGCACAATGATGGCGTTTGGCCACTCTCAGCGCCACAATGTAAGTCCGTAAATGGGCTCTTACCTGTGTCCGGTCGGATTCAGATCGAGTAGACCTCCATCTTCTCTCTAGGCATCTCTTGTGGCGTTTCATCACCCTTAGCTCCTCGGTAAACCAAGGAGCCAGGGTGGCTCGCCGCTGCAAGAGAGGCCGCAAGGGCGCGACCCGATCCAAGGCTCCCGTGGCCGCGATATTCCACGCGGCCACGAGGTCCTCCATCAGGGCGCGGGTCAGGGGTACAGGAAGTGGCCCAAGCACCGCCTGGAACCCATCAGGGTCCATCAGGCGCCTGGGGCAGAACCAAATAGGTGACTCAGGTTCCGCCTCCCCGCGGTGAGGAGTAGCGGTTGGAAAGTCGAGCCGGAGAAGTGAGTGGTCTGACCATGACAAGGGCGTGATGACTATGTCCCCTATACCCAGATCACTCTTCCATTGGCCTGAGACAAAGATGAGATCCGGTGTATGTCCACCCTCGTGGGTGGGGCCTTGAATTAATTGGGTCAGGTCCATGGCCGTCATGGAAGCCATGGTATTTCAAGTTGCAAATACCCATGTGAAAATAGAAATTGTTTTAAACAGTGTTTAGATGCATACCATGGAGATGTGTTATTAGCTAAGTTGAGATTTCCTGGCATATGTCCATTATTATACTGTTTGTATAAAAACACTTATTTGTACAGCTATCAATATGAAGATTCAATAGATCTTAATCTTCATATTTGTTAGCAAAGCTTAAGGATGTAATTACATCAGTGCCTGAAAAAGTGTGAATATATTATTGCTTACAGTGATAAGTATCTAGCTGTGCAAGAACAGAACAATAAGAACATTGAAAGGGACACAAAACTATTCTTAATTATAGCACAGATAGAAATCTACAATGTTACTATCTACATTACTCTGTGTGAAAATAAAATTATGACATCAATAAATGAAAATGAGTGATTTATGATATAGATTTTTGTCCTTCAACCAAATGTGAAGAAGATTATTGATATTTAAAAGCAATTTCCTTTGTTTTATAGGCCAATTCTGGTTTTACACTTAGGACATATATGTAGAGTCCTAGACATTGGCTAATTCTGAATCCTGAAGGCTGTATTTCTTGGAAGCTATGGCATTGGAAAATAATATTGTGACATCAATTAAAAGTCACACATTTTTTCTCATCTCTTCGTTCTTCTTGTAACTTCTCCAATTGTATGCATGAATCACTGTTTTCTATTGTAAACAATTGATAGGATGTATTTAATTTATTCAGTATAAATTGATCTTCCATTTTTAATTTTCTTTCTATTAATTTCACATCTATACAATATTTCATACAGTTCTTATACTGGCTAAATGTATTTGCTTGTTAGGTTTTAAAAAAAGAAATAATACAACAAAATTGTTCTTTCTTTTGTGAGATATTTTATAATGTCTTATTCTCAGGTTTAAAAAATAGGCTCTTCCCTTGTAGACTTTGGATGCCACTGTTATTTGAAGGTTTTTAATGAAATCTATTCCATGTAACAAGTAATAGGGAATAATCCATATATTTGCATAACAATAGTCTCTAACTACTATTTTACAATAATGCATACAGTTTGAATCCACTCCAGATTGCTTTGCTAGGAAAAGTTTGAGGTTGTTTTGTTTTCCTTTTTTAGTGGAAAACAAGGTCTCTCATTCAAAATAGGACCTTTTTCTCCTTGGCATACTAATAAACAAACTGCAAATTTAGCAATTTGATCTAAATTGAGTTTCTGGTGGATCTATCATTTCGCTGTCAATGTGTCATAGTTCTATACTATACAGTGTTCAGTTCCTTACTTTGAGGAACTTAACAGTGTAAAAATTAGTATAAGGAGGAAACATCAGGTAGAGTGATGATAAACCAATGGTGGGTATGCACAGTGTGAAAGGGATTGTTGAAAATGAATCCACTTTGTAGCTGAAAAGTATTGATGATTGATTTGAATGGGGTTATTTTGCTTCTTTTATTATTTGACTTTATGAATCTTAAGTATATTGATTCAGATTCTCAGAGTCACGTTTGTAGTTTAAGGAACCTTAATAATAAGGTATGTGTCTACCTTTCTGTATTCATCAGCTCCATCAATAGGGAAAAACATTACTAGTTATGTAGAGACATATTGTTGAAAACTAAGAGCACAAAATATTGTTAAGGAAGAATTGTCATAATATGAACGAATGTCTGTAAAGGAATTATAAAACTTCCTTTTTTACGGAGAATGATTTATCATATAGAATCTATGAATGCTTCTTTTTAAAGAATAATAGTTGCTACTCTAACTTGAAAGGATTGTATGTAGCATGGTCACATGCTGAGATTTTAGGATGTGCCATATCATTGCTTTGCCAAAACATTAGATGTACTTTCAGTCCTGCCAGACTTACTTGGGCTGTGCTGATGAAAGAGTACACTGAACGAAAGTCAGGGACCGAAACTGTTTCCATGCGGTATAAATCTTGTTTTTGGCAAGTACAGTAGTTTTAAATAATGAAATGCTAGTTTTGGGAGGTGCCATTCAAAATAGATTATCGTTTTGTGAAATACACTTTTAGCAGAGTTAGAGTTTTGATCCTATTGTAATATAGGAGGAACTCTTTAACTGTAGGCCTGTTTCTCTGGATCCAGAGGAAAGCTTTCTGTGTTATTCACAGTCTACCTACCCTATATACAGTATACAGCAATTCATCAGCTACAGAACAGAGAGCAATATTTAGTTTTATTATCATTTCCCCATAGTTGTTAAAGTGAATCTGGTTTCCCCAATTAACTTTGCTGTTTGGCAGCCAGCTGGGAAGGTCGCAAATTGCTATTGTATGACTGCAAGATGCTGCAACTGTTACAAATGTGATCCAGTTGCCAAGCACCCACATTTCAATTTCAACCACTCCCATAACTGTGGGAGTGGTCTGATAGTCGCAACTTTGAAGGCAGGTTGTGATTCATTTTTTCTGGGACCACTAAAATTTTGAACCATCATTAAACAAATGGTTGTATTCAGAATAGAACAGAGCTGGAAGGGACCTTGGAGGTCTGCTATTCCATCCCTCTGCTCAAGCAGGAGAACCTGTATCATTTTAAATAAGTGACCATCTAGTCTCTTCTTAAAAACCTCCAGTAATGGAGCACCCATGATTTCTGAAGGCAAGCTGTTCCATTGGTTAATTGTTCTCCTTGTTAGGAAGTTTTCCCTTAATTCCAGTGGCTTTTCTCTTTGATTAGTTTCCAACCATTGTTTTTTGACCGGCCCTCTGGTGCTTTGGAGAATAATTTGACCTCCTCTTATTTGTGGCAGCCCCTGAAATACTGGAAAACTGCTATTATGTCACCCCATATTTTCCTTAGACTAACCAAACCCAGAGCAAGTATCTAGGTTTTAACTTCTTGCTTATCAGTTACCTGGATTTTTAAATAATAGTCTTTTGAACTAAAAAGAGTAGACAGTTCTTCATTCCTACCTTCCAAAAATTTTTTAGTAGAACCTTCAGATTATGCTTAATGTTTCATATTTCACTTAGTTTGCTGAAGTAGTAATGTGATTGATCTAGTTAGAATACCAGTGATCAACCAAATAAAATTTAGCCTTAATTCTGGTATTTGAGAAACCACATCTTATATTGAGGAAGAAAGAGATTAAATTATATTAGTTTTTTTTGTAATTCTAGATTCTTTTATGGTGATTTCTTGGGGGGGGGGCATCATATAGAGGAAATATTCTTTCCAGCAAACACAAGAAAAATATTACTAGAGGATAATGCGACATTGCTGACAGATTTTTATTTAAAAATAATTAAGGTGTAATAAATAGATTCTTTGATCTGGATTTCTTGCAGAATCAAATTTAAATCTAAAAATTAGTTTAAGTTCTTATCTTGAGTCTGCAGTATCATAGGTTTAATTTCTAGCATCACTGATGATCAGTTTTATTGCTAATATTTTAGTTATTATCATATATTTGCAGCTACATTTCAGGAAAAAAATATTAGAACTTCCTTATTCCATGGGGAAATAGTCCATTTTAATATGCCTTTGGATTTTTATATAGGGGAATATATTTAACATCTTGGGAAACATTAAATATAGTATTTGTTCGGTTGAAGGCATACTGGGATGTTCGTGTTCATCATGGAACTGTGGCAGCACAGTTTTCTTCTTACTTAAAGTTTTTATCTCACTAGATAGAAAAAGGGTTAAAGAGAAATCAATTCAAAGCCACAAAGAAATGGTATGACTTCTAAATTACCATTTATATCTAATTCACGGCAAGTTGTTTCTTGTCTGAATAATAATATACACCCCTACTCCCTTGGTATATTGATGAGGCCCAACACAATTGCTGTCCAATTATAGGTTTAGTTTCAGTAATTTTTGTACATTCTGGAACTTAACATCTTGAGTTCCTGCTGCTCAGGCTGAAAAACCTTCTGAAAGTTGCATGTTTTAAAATTGGTTTTCAAATTTTTGTTTTTCCAAATGAGAAAATGTCTAATTCAATCTCAAGGGAGCCATTCTTTAATTTTAACATTCCATCTATGTTCGTTCTTCAGCATGCTGGATTATGACACGGAAAACCTAAATTCTGATGAAATTTATAGTTCTCTTCGTGGAGTCACAGAGGCTATAGAAAAATTTAGTTTTCGTAGCCAAGAGGATCTAAATGAGCCAATCAAACGTGATGGAAAGAAGGACAGTGATATTGTAAGTAGACATTGAAAGCATATGTAATTTTTGTGTGATTTATTAACAGCAGTGATCATTAATATTTAGATAAAATAGTTTGCTATTTTCAACATCTCCTACATTGTTCAGTTTCAAGCAAACAACACACTGAGTTTATCAACTGGCCATTTTTTGTATATAATAATTTGACCAGATCTGCTGGACTGTGTAGGAGAAGAAGAGGCCTGGGGGCAGAGTCAAAGGAGGAATCACCCTGGAATCATTGTAAGCTGAACAAGCAAGCCATGTTCAGCTCCCCTTGAATTCTGTTCACTCCTATCTAGCATCAATTTAGTGCTGACCGTAGTTAATTAGATTCTTGTGTATAGGTTTGAGCAATAAATTAGCTTGGCTGGAAGTACCATATTTTTTGCACTATAACATGGAGCGGACCATAAGATGCACATTTGCTTTAAAGGAGAAAAGCAAGAGGGGAAGGGGGGGGAGGGGAATCTGCCTCTGCCTCCCAGCATCTATCCACTAGGTTTGCGTCCTTGCAGTTAACAGCAAGCTTCAGCAAGTTATTGCAGCCCCAGCAGGTGGCTCATCAGGGCTCTGCTCTGTTGTGCCCACCACCAGTAAACTGAGGTGAACTACTGCCACTTTTTTCTTTAACTCTTTATATTTGCCATCCCTGCAATGGAGAACATGATGGGTCAACTCCATATATAAACTAAAATATAAACACTTTTTGTACTGAATTGTAAAATTATATGATCTAATATAATTCTTGTCACTATAATCAAATGCTTGATTATATAGTAGTTCTGTGCTCAGAAAAAGCAGGTGAAGAAGGAAAGGAAGGTATGTATGTTTGTATAGGAGGCTGTCTTGAGACTATTTCAAATATTTGCTCACACATAAATTTGCTAGTTGGATTTATGCACAGAAACACCGAAGTGAATGAAATCCACAGTGCTAATTGAAGCCATGCCAATTATCGTATCTTGGATTAAAAAATGTTATGGTTTTCTTCCTCTCCTCAACACCTGCAATAAATCCAGTTCACAGTGTTGTTCAATATTATTTAGCAGCTGCAGAAAGAAAGAATAACAACTTATTGGAATGACTGCAGTTGATGAAGAAAACCTATGTTTAGAAACTGCCAGTTTGAAATTAGGGTTTGGTGCAAACGAAATTCTAATTTACGTAGCCCTATTATTATTTAGCCGTATAAAGTGGAAAAAGACTGCTGTTTACAGTGTAACCTATTATCAGAGTAACAACAGAGTTGCCCTTTCTAGCTTAATGGAAACTGGTCCCAATAAAGTCGTCTTTGTTTGATCAATTGTTACAGGTTTCCAGAGATGATGGTATAGCCTCACCAGCCACTGATATGCGTGGAAGCAGTGATGTGGTGGAAGGAGGAAGGATGGCTCTGGATAACAAGACTTCCCTGCTCAACACCCAGCCCCCACGTGCCTTTTCTGGACCCCGAGCTCGAGAGTACAACCCTTACCCCTATTCTGATACTATCAGCGCCTACGATAAAACTGCTCTTAAGGAAGCTGTATTTGATGATGATATGGATCAGCTTCGGGATGGTTGGTTTTCATTTATTTTTTTAAAATTCAGTATTGAACTTATTGTTGCCTTAACATGTATCCGTTGATGTTAAACTGTTACAGGATATCATACTGACACTAGCTTCTTGAATCCAGTTTAAAAGTATCTCGCTCCCGGGCAAGAGATTCAGCTAGGTGGTACAGCAGCCACAGGCTCATCTTTCAATTCTAATAGTGAGATTTGAGCCGTGACATTCTGTAAGTGGTCTTCCACATTCACGTCAGTAAAGAAGCCAAGCTCCAAAAGTCATTTCTTTGTGAACTGAAAGCTATATCTGGTTAAAGGAAAAGCCGTGGGAACAGAACTTTCATATGTTTTCATCTGGCTCCTTTGCCTGCTCAGAATTGCTTTATGAGCACGTAGTGACAAGTGGTAACACTGAGAATCAATTGTTAAGAGACTGAATATATTTAGATTATAGATAAAATCTTTGTACTTAAAGGACTCAAGACATATTATGTTTATAGGCCAGTTAGAAATATTGTGAAAATGTCCTGGTGTCACCTGTTGAAAGTTCTTGCTTAATTTTCTTTGCTGTGAAATGACTTTTCCACTTTTTTTTCTTTTCAGTGCCCATTGATCATTCTGACTTGGTGGCTGATCTTTTAAAAGAATTATCCAATCATAATGAACGGGTAGAAGAACGGAAAGGAGCCCTTCTTGAGTTATTGAAAATTACAAGAGAAGATAATCTGGGAGTTTGGGAGGAACATTTTAAGACAATTTTGCTCTTATTACTTGAAACACTTGGAGATAAAGATGTAAGATAATGCCATAGGCTTTGCTGTGCTTCATAGATACTTTCCACCCGCATTGACATTGTATCATATGTGGCTAATGTTTAAATAGTGTTCTCTGTTTTCTTTAGTTTAATCTGGCTTCCACAGTCTCAGAAATGCCAACCAATGTAATTATCTTAGTTATCTAATCGACCTCCAGTTTCTCCAAAAGGAGCATCACTGTGACACCTGAAATTTGTATTCCTTAAATGCGTGGTGCATGTTGGAACACTCTCGCTGTGCTACTCACTTCCTCTACCAAACATCTCCAGTAGAGGAGGGGGGCCATCATATAGTACTTTATTCAAGATGGCCTTAAAAGCTGGCCCTGACAGGATAGGGGCATCAGTATGGATTTGGAGATGGATGCTGCTGCCAAAGAAAAATTCTACCAGCAACACATAGTGTGGGAACCAAATGTTATATGCAGAGGCCCTCTAAAATGTTATATTAACTTTAGCTTAATCAAATGTAATTGGCTTGAAATTAAAGTTTGTTTTTGTTCTAGCCCTGCCTATTTTTTAGAGCATTGCCTTCGGCATATAAAGGCTGTGTTGTCCTTAGGCCCCCAAAGTTGCAGCTGTGCCATTTAATAACAAGATGACACTTAAAAAGCTAATACATTTCTTATTGCAGAAATTAGTCTTGCCCAAGCTGGATGCCCATGCTGAGAGATTTCAGAAAGTAGTACTAGTAGTAGTAGTAGTAGTAGTAGTAGTAGTAGTAGTAGTAGTAGTAGTTGTTGTTGTTGTTATTATGAATGTTATTTTATGTAAACTTGTATGCCTCCTAACTCACAGTGATTCTGAGCAGCTATAAACTGTTGTGGCTTAATTAGACTATTATTTTTTTCATTTGAGTAAACAGAAATGTTATTGCAATGGCTTTGAGATTACACATATGTGTTGAAATTTTAATTTTGTATTTGAAATATTTAAAAAAGAAACCGTGTTTCTTCTCTTTTTTTGTAAGAAAGTAGATACTTTCACTTCTGAAGCTCTTACATGGAGCAGCACGTGACATCTTTTCAGATAACTGAAAAACACATCAAAAATAAGCAGAGCCAATAAATAATTTGCCACTCAGCCAGACCCAAGTTTTCTGCAATTGTGAATTATTTCATCCTTTTAAAATTGAAATAAGCAAATTGTAACTTAATTAACTTCTCCTGCTATAGCAGGGGTGGACCGGAACTTGTCTGCAGCCTGTTGAGAAATGGGCCACTTAAATGGGTGAACTAGTTTGTGCACATGAAACTATCCTACTGCCACCACAGCCTTTGCCGGTCCGTGGAGCCTGAAAGGTTGGGTACCGCTGTGCTGTAGGATAGATAACATCTACCCTATTGATATTTTTTATTTATTTATTTATTTATAATTTAATTTATAACCCTCTCTCTCTCCCAGAAGGGACTCGAAGGGAATTGATATTATATGATTATAATTTGTTTTCTTACCCATCCTTTTTAATAAAGGCAGAGTTCCTCAAAAGTAAGAATGAGATGGATGGTACCTAAATTTGATAAGCATATAAATTGAAAGAGAATCAAAACCATGTTCATAGAAAGTTAAGTACTTTCGGAATATCTTGCTGAAAGCAGATAATAAAATTTGCACCTGTTATTTTTTCCTTTTGTTTCTATCAGTACTTCTTGTCATTCGATGTTCAAAGATTAAAATCGGAACAAATCAAATGTTATCTTGGGAATTACAAAGCATGAGGACATACTTAACAGTCCAGTCTGAGGAAGCTAAACCATATGCTTCTGGGTTGAAGCTAGTCAATGGTTGAAATGGCTCTCATCCAAAAACCTATCCCAACAATTATATAACCTGAGGTGTTATTCTAATATTCTCACTAATAATGATCTGCTTGGATAAAGATGCCGGTGACTAGGGAGGAGTAGGACTGTCATGGCAGCAGACTGAATGAAAAAGCTAATACTGATCTCCAAAAGAAATGTAAAATAGATATATTTGTGCAAAACAGGGCTGCTTTAGCTTCCTTTGTTACTAATATAATAGCAGAGTTGGAAGGGACCTTGGCGGTCTTTTAGTCCAACAACCCCCCCTGCCTAAGCAGGAACCTTATACTATTTCAGACAAATGGCTATCCAACATCTTCTTAAAGACGTCCAGTGTTGGTCTTCATTACCAAATAAGAACCAAGGAAATGAAATGTAATTGAGTTTTTGGATTTTTTATGTATTTCAAAAAGAGACTGAATTAGAAATGGTTGTGTAAAACATCTGTTTGCTATTATCTTTGATACGCAGTTCAATGGGTGTCTTATTTTATACGTTGACATAGTATAAAATATTTATTAGCAGCTATTTAGTTCTCACACAAAGAAAGTGATTCAGTTTTGCTAATGAATTTGAGCCCGTGATGCAAGGCTACTCTGGTGTTCTCTTCTGAGCCTTGTCAATTTTTCTTCTTAAAAATTTGATTTTATAAAATGTGTACTTATTCCAGTCAAACAATGCATTCCTTCTATTAATGATTTTGAAGAGTGAAATGAGGTTGCTTGTTAATGAGATGAGAGTCATGTAAATTTTAATAAATAAAGATGTGCTACTTTTTTTGATTTAGCATTCAATACGAGCCTTGGCATTGAGAGTTTTGCGAGAAATTCTGAGGAACCAACCAGCAAGATTTAAGAACTATGCTGAACTAACTATCATGAAGACCCTAGAAGCGCATAAAGATTCTCATAAAGAGGTAAGTCTTGAGTGTCATATTATATACCATACTTTAAGAATCAATGTGTCTACAGTTCATGCCTTACTATTAATTCCAATAGCATTATAATGATCCAGTAAGTTTAAATGGAATAAAGAGAAAAGTAAATCATACCTTAATGGAATTCCTAACCTATAGCTCTGACTAGTTTCATATATTATTGACTATAGTTGTAAGTTTACTTTTCTTGTGAGTCTGCATTTAATGCAGCGTTGTCAAACTTGCGGCCTGTGGGCCAGATACAACTGCAGCCCGTGCGCTGGCCACACCCCCGTGTGGTTTAGGGAACGGGGGGAAAAGTCCCAATATGTCATGTGATGCTGTCGTGACGCTACGAATTTGACAGCCCTGATTTAAAGAATTTCCCTAGTTATCTCATGGGAATGATTTCAGCTCGGGGGCCACCTTTTAGCCATACATGGCCCTATAGCATCTGTCTGCAGCCTCTAGGACCTACAAAAACATCTTAATAGATACGTGTTTCAGGGTTTAATAACCAAAATTAAGGCAGCCATTTCGATTTAGTTTATCCCAGATTTTCCCAAATGAAAAATTTAAAAATTGTCCATGAGTCCAAAAATTTCAGATACACCTACTTTGCAGATATTCCTCAAGCAATATTGTCATTTCCACCACACAAAAAAGGTTGTCATTTCTTGCCAGAAGTTCAGTGACAAATAAAATGAAATAAAGAATATGAAAACATTCAACCTATTTCAATACCTTATATTTTATGTTTAACCAACACCAGATTTTTCTTACAGTAATTTAAAAAAAAAAAAAAGCTTTAGTCTTGATATATATTTTTTCACATTTACACCGTGACTCTCTTCATTACAGGACTGTAATCTTTCTAATTGAAGGCAACTGAGTTAAGGGTATGCAGTTCTGTATAGAATAATGAAAACTTAAATACAGAAACAAAAAGAGATAGAGAGAGCTTTTGGCCATAGAATAGGACTAACAGAATAAGCTGCACTATGCATCCATTTAGCTGTTTTTACAGGATTGTGTTTTAAATACATAATGACTTATTCAGTTAAACAAGCAACATGGGAACAAAAGGCATAAGAATTGTTGTGAAAGGTCAGGAAATATTTAATCCTTTTAATAAATCAGCATGTCTTTATTATGTTTTCTTGGAATCAGAGTCTTCATACAACAGCTTTCTGTGTATTTGTAGCCACAATTAGCAACAGTTGTAACAGATTTTACGATAAAGGACTTGGACAAAACATTTTGTTCTTAAGGAGTGCCTTTGTTGGCAAGCTTCTCCCTCCTGTGCATTCTTATTGTCTCACCTTGACTTTGTGCCCTTGTCCTTTTCTTTGTGAATTACCTGTGGAAATGATTGAGAAAGCTTGCCATATCCAGCGTCTTTTATGTTGGTTAAATTTGTATATAGAAATTTTGCACTTGCAGGTAGTGGCTTGTAATGTAATTGAATGTAGGGGAGGGAAGGAAGGAAAGAAGGAAGGAAGGAAGGAAGGAAGGAAGGAAGGAAGGAAGGAAGGAAGGAAGAACTTTATTTGTTCTTTGTACATTGAAAGGAAGAAAAAGTTTATTGAATATTGGCAATTAAAAGAGCTGTAGAGTAAAATTTTTCTCTTTTTTCTAACTTGATTTTAGAGGTTTATCTTTTCCTATTTCTAGGAAGATGGTCAGTCTGGCATATCTTATTCATTTTACTATGGAACTTAAATTTGGGAGAATTATTGTACCCAAGTTGTGCTTTGTTATTAAAAGAAGTGGTGGGTCCTATAACATATATCTCTGAGCCTAGTTTTGCTAGGCTCAGAGATTTATGGAATATCCTTACTGGAGCAATTTATTTGTAATAATGAAAAGGCCAGATTCCAATAGAAATATTTAAGAAACTCCATAGTACTTCTTTGTGAGAACTTAGCATTTATTTCTACAGTAGTTTCTTCCTTCTATTTTTAATAAATCATCCACTGATAAAAGGGCCTGTCTTTTAATGACTGACAAGTTTGCTCTGTATTTTAATGGCAAACATTGTTGAAAATATTTTGAACAATGTCTAATGAACCAGCACTGTCTTCATATTCTCAAAGAAAACTGGTAGTAAGACACATTTTAACTTAATGAAGCAATGCTGAAATCTTCTTCAAAAAGATTTTTCATTCTGTTTGCTTAATTTTTTTAAATTTAAGAAAGGTTTTTAAAGTTAATCCAGAATATATAAATTAAAGCAATTAGCCTGTAATTTCCTGGATCTCTAACATCCTTTTTACAATATTATCATATACTTTTCAATACTCAAAGCAGCTCATCGTAAAAATGTTATAAAGTTCTGCCATTTTAAATAAGCTTGCTTTTAATAACTCTTGTGTGGATGTCATCAGGACTCAGTGATTTGCTTGTTTTCCTACAACTTGCTTTATTTAACACATTTTGTCTCAAGTCTTTGGACTAATTTCCTAAAAATAACTAAATTAGCATTAGTACTATCCTTTATCTTTTGCATTGAAAACAGACACAAACAATTGTTATAATTCTGCTTGTTCTCTTTTATTATCCTTTTATTGCCATCCAACTGCCTCCTTTTATCTTTTCCTCCTTTTGACATATTTAAATATTTTTATCATTTATTATTAGCAACATAACACTTTTTGTGTTCTTATTTGCTTTCCTTTCTATAGCAGAAATAATTCTTTTTTTGTTCTCATTTTAGAAGGATTTCTATTTCTTAAGGAAGCCTTGGATACAATATCTTTCTAGGATAAACTGTCAATTCTACTATTCTATTATGTTGTAGTAATGAAGACAAGGAAATAAGGGCATAACCTTGGACCCAGGATAGATATTGTTTGTCTGGCCAAAGGCTGGGTTCTGTTTTTCTAATGTTTACTCTAATTTGAGTTATTATTCTGGGAAAGAAATGAAAACCACTCCCCTGCTTTGTCTTGTTCTTATTTAAATACTCGTGGATTGTAAGCTTTTACTTCGGCTTATATTGAGCTAAAAGGAAATACATTAAAATTTTAATTCAGTACATTCTCTTCCAAATATTTTGAAATCCATTTAAGAATTAACCATTTCTCTGAAACATATGTCTAGAAATCCTATTCAGAAGGATGACTATTCTATTTTATTCCACACTAGCTATACACACACGCGTTGCTGTGGCCCAGTCTGGTTAAATGGCCAACCAATCTGTGTGTAGATCTACACATGCACACATGCACACAACCACCATATAACCCCCAACCTACCTACCTACTGTATTTCTTACTTTCTCCCTCTACCTACCTACCTACTGTATTTCCCACTCTCTATCCCTGTACCTACCTACCTACTGTATTTCTCCCTTTCTCTATTCATCTACCTACCTACCTACTGTATTTCTCGCTATCTATCTATACACCTACCTACCTACGGTATTTCTCCCTCTCTGTCTATCCCTCTACGTACCTACCTACTGTATTTCTTGCTTCCTCCGCCCACCTACCTACCTACCTACCTACCTACTATATTTCTTCCTTTCTCCCTCTACCTACCTACCTACTGTATTTCTTCCTATCTATCCCCCTACCTACCTACCTACCTACTGTATTTCTCCCTATCTATCCACCTACCTACCTACTATATTTCTTCCTTTCTCCCCCTACCTACCTACCTACTGTATTTCTCCCTATCTATCTATCCCCCTACCTACCTACCTACATTATTTCTCCCTCTCTATCTATCCCACTATCTACCTACCTACTGTAATACAATAATACAATAGCAGAGTTGGAAGGGACCTTGGAGGTCATCTAGTCCAACTCCCTGCCTAGGCAGGAAGCCCTATACCCATGATGGCGAACATATGGCACGGGTGCCACAGGAGGCACACGGAACCATTTCTTAGGCCACGCGAGGCATTGCCCTGTCAGCTTCAGTGTGTATGTGTGCCCTGGCCAGCTGATTTAGGCCTTCTTTTGAGGCCGTTTTTTGCCCTCTGGAGGTGGGAGAAGGCTGTTTTCACCCTCCCCAGGCTCCTATAAAGCCTCTGGAGCCTGGGGAGGATGTAAAAAGCATGCCAAATGCAGGGGGTCATGCACATAGCATTATGGATGTGGCACACCTGTGCACATCGCCCCTGCACTCCCCCTGCTTTTGGCATGCGAGCCAAAAAAGGTTAGCCATCACTGCCCTATACCATTTCAGACAAATGGCTATCCAACATCTTGAAGACTTGCAGTGTTGGGGCATTCACAACTTCTGGAGGCAAGCTGTTCCACGGGTTAATTGTTCTAACTGTCAGGAAATTTCTCCTCAGTTCTAAGTTGTTTCTCTCCTTGATTAGTTTCCACCCATTGCTTCTTGTTCTGCCCTCAGGTGCTTTGGAGAATAGCTTGACTTCCTCTTCTTTGTGGCAACCCCTGAGATATTGGAAGGCTGCTATCCTGTCTCCCCTAGTCCTTCTTTTATTAAATTGTATTTCTCCCTCTCTCTCTCTATTCCCCTATCTACCTACCTACTGTAATACAATAATACAATAGCAGAGTTGGAAGGGACCTTGGAGGTCATCTAATCCAACTCCCTGCCTAGGCAGGAAGCCCTATACCATTTCAGACAAATGGCTATCCAACATCTTCATAAAGACTTGCAGTGTTGGGGCATTCACAACTTCTGGAGGCAAGCTGTTCCACTGGTTAATTGTTCTAACTGTCAGGAAATTTCTCCTCAGTTCTAAGTTGCTTCTCTCCTTGATTAGTTTCCACCCATTGTTTCTTGTTCTGCCCTCAGGTGCCTTGGAGAATAGTTTGACTCCCTCTTCTTTGTGGCAACCCCTGAGATATTGGAAGGCTGCTATCCTGTCTCCCCTAGTCTTGTTTATTAAACTGTATTTCTTCCCCCCCCCCCCTCTCTATGGGCCACCTGGGAGTTTGCTATCCCAGTGCCTTTTTGGCCCTAAGAGGCCTCCATATGAGGCCTCTTCCAACAATGACAGTTGAAAAGCAGTCTGATGGGCGGGGCTACAGGGAGGTGAAAACATGATCAGTGGGTACATTTTACATTTGTGTACCTTGCACATGACACATGTGTGCTAGGCACAAAATGAGTTGGTATTCTATTATCAGACGTCCTTGTGAACATTGTGTCAAAATTTGAAGTAAATCGGTCCAGTAGTTTTTGAGATTAGTGGATTCGTACAAACTATTTTACATTTTTATTTATATAGATTGGTCAAAATCTTGCCTTGAACACAGTGGTGAAATTCAAAAATTTTCTCTACCAGTTTTGTGGGCGTGGCTTGGTGGTCATGTGACTGGGTGGGCATAGCTTGGTGCAACAAGTAGGAACCTCACAGAAAGCTCATATTTACACAAAAATAACACAAAAGCTACACAATTGACACACAATTTCACACACGATCGGCTGTGACAATCACCTGTGCCGTGCAAATCTTTTTTTTTTTTAACTTTTTTTTACCATGTTTTTACTACTGGTTTGGGCAAATAAGTAGTAAAAAAATGCATTAAAAAGGTTCAGACAATCGCGTGGCACAGCTGATTGTGGGGACCTTTTTTCCCCTTTTTAAAAGCATTTTTTTACTACCTATTTGCCCAAACTGGTTTTTAAAAAATGCTTAAAAAAAGGTTCTGACAATCAGCCGTGCTACACGATCCTTTTTTTTAACTACCAGTTTGTGCAAACAGGCCAAAACCCATAGCATTTCACCTCTGCTTTAACACTGTTTCCATGTCAGAATACCACACTTAATATGGATTCACACAACCTGAAACTACACAAAAAAAGGATCCGAATGATCAGGGTTTTGGGAGTTTAAATTTTAGGGCAGAATCTTTAACTTTTCAAAAAGTCAACTGGAAGGAGGATAGCATTCTTCAGGTACCTGAAAGTTCAGAAGAGAATCCCGACTTGTTCTTTGTTGTTCCAAAGTACAGGACATATAATAATGATTAAATTACAGGAAGTTACATTCAAGGGTAAGTTAGGACACAAAAACAACTTTCCTACTAAGACCACCTAAACAGTAGAATTTCCCTTTGCTGGAGATCTTTATTTTCTTCTTTATAATATGTTTGTACCAGTTATTATGAGTGAAACAAATGAAATAAATATAAATAAACACAATCTGTATGGGTATACATAGATGGAGGCTGTATGCATATGTATTTATGCTATGGATGATTGAGAATTCCAGTGAAACAAAATGTATTGCTACTAATGTATTTAATCTGTTGAACAACTGAATGAATAAAAATATTGAAGACATTGATTCATATCTGAATAACATTAGAATAGGCAACTATATTGCTGTGCAAAAATCTATCCTGTGCTGCACAATTCCTTCTGCAGTTGTTACACATGTATATGTGTAACAACCGACTGGACTATTGCAACTCTCTCTACATGGGGCTTCCCTTGAGGTGCACCCGGAGACTTCAGCTAGTCCAGAATGCAGCCGCGCGAGCAATTATGGGTACCACAAGGTACACCCATGTAACACCGCTCTTGCGCGAGCTGCACTGGCTGCCTGTCGTCTTCCGGGTGCGCTTCAAGGTATTAATTATCATCTTTAAAGCGCTCCATGGCTCGGGACCTAGCTACTTGCGGGATCGGATCCTGCCTCATACATCCTCACGACCGATTCGCTCCCACAGAGAGGGACTTCTCCGGGTGCCGTCCACTAGACTTTGTCAGCGGGCGACACCCAGGGGAAGGGCTCTCTCTGTGGCGGGCCCAGCCCTCTGGAACGACCTCCCTCCCGATATTAGGACCACCACGGACCTCCGCTCCTTCCGTCTTAAATTGAAAACACACTTTTTCTGCCTTGCCGGCCTGGGATAGCTACTCCTCTGTTTTTAGGGTTTTTTGGGGATTTTTAGTTAGATAGTTTTAATGGGTATTTTAGCACAGGTTACTTAATTTAATTTATTTTTAATGAAATATGTATATAGCCATTGTTCTTATTTCTCCTGTGCACCGCCCCGAGTCCCTGTGGGGAGAGGGTGCGGTTTATAAGAAATAAATTATTATTATTAAAAATTATTATATAGAATATGCTACCCAGAATAAATTCTGGGTAGAAAATTCACCTTTTATTTATGATGATCTGAATACATTCAGAACAAACAAAGCATTTTGACAGATATATTAATGGTATTTTCTCTCCAGGAAGATCTTCATAGTTACCATCATACGTACCCTAAAATGCAGAATATACAAGTTTAAGGAAAGTCATTGGAATCAAAGTATAGTCACACCTATTTTCTCCTTAATGTTTCCTTCAACAGTATGTTAATCTGCAATAATTAGCTCTTCTGACATATTTTCTAAATGCAGAACTAAGTTTCCCATGCTCACCACTGTTGATGGCAATGGCAGCATTTTTATAGTGTTCCGACAGAAAAATGTATTCAGAAATACTCAGTCACTGATACAATCAATATAATGTAATCAGTTTGTAGTTGCCTCTACTCATGGTTCTTAAGGATGGAAATGTAGGAATGTTGGTATTCTGGGAGGGAGGCAGAATTAGAATTAAAACAATTGCGGAGGCTGAGGCCTTTCTCAAAAAACATTCCTCAATCCTGGGCGATGAAGAAGAAGGAACAGGAGGAGCCACGGCTCCGCCCTCTGAGGGGAGGGAGAAAGAAGGTGCAATAGCAAAAAGGCTCAGATCTCAAAAATAATTAATTTTGAACTATTGTAATTCTTGAAACGGATGAAAATGTAAAACTAAAGATTGAATGTATGAATCTTAAAAATGTGCCAAATGTATATATCTCCTAACACTATTTGTTTAACATGATATTGTATGAGGACCCGATTGCAGTCACCATCTCTGGTATGGAAGCTCTAAAATGTATAATACAAACCCTAATTACCCTTTCCTAATATAAAATTGTAAAATCAATAAAAACTTCTATTCAAAAAAAAAAAAGGATGGAAATGTACTATTTTTGTAATGCTGCAAATTTGACAATTCTCCATGCTTGTCTTTCTCACTATAGGTTGTGAGAGCTGCTGAGGAAGCTGCCTCCACTCTGGCTAGTTCCATCCATCCAGAACAGTGCATCAAAGTGCTTTGTCCCATCATTCAAACAGCTGACTACCCAATTAATCTGGCTGCTATTAAAATGCAAACGAAAGTCATTGAAAGAATCTCAAAGGAGTCATTGCATCAGCTCCTACAAGACATCATCCCTGGATTGTTGCAGGTATGCGTCTATGTATGGAATTGCTCAGTTGCTCCAAGCAACAAATAATAATTATTATTTTTTTATGTTGATAAGACTTGCTAAATTGAAGGAAATAATAGTAGGAAATTAGAACGTAATGCATTTTCAGTGTAAATGAGAAACCTTTGGGCTAAGGACCTGTTTCAACCTTGAGTCCATCCAAAGCCACCACCACTCTCTCTACCATGGCCAGCCATGTTGCATCTTGTTGAGTGGAAAAGCAGCCATGATCTCCCTGTATCCTTTCTGGGGCTCCGCAGGCAACTTTTCTTGGTTTGAAAAATCATGCTCTTTTTTTTTTTTAATGGAAAAAGACTTTGCGCAGAAAAAAATGGATGGCTTCAAGGACCAGCCCCAAAGGTGCTTTTTCAAGAGGCAACTGGACTTTCTTTGAAGACGTTTCTTGGATGAAGCAAGTGAAATATTTCATTTTGTCAAGTTTTTGTTTATTTAGAGAAATTCATTCTGGAAACTCTCAAAAGTACAATCAGCAGAGTCATTCTGAATCTCCCTAGTTGTTTGATGAAGAAAGGTCAGTTTCTGCTAAAGGGTTACAGACAGATTAAGTAAACTCTAATCCTGTGACAGTATTCAAGTAAATTTCTTGGAGTATGCTTCTCTCTCTCTTGCCCCCTTCCTCCTCCTTCCTCTGAGGCATAAGGCTTTTTACAGTCAATCTTAGCATCTGATAAGTTTCTCTCTGCTTTTAACTGAGAGCTTATGAATCACCTCTCCAATAAAAGGCTTGAACCAGTGGATGGTAAAGTTAATATAAACTCTGAGAATATAGACATTGTTGATCAGGTTCCAAAGAAGTCCTTTATTTGCTGTCATTGTCTTTCTTGCATCTTACAAGCTAATTGAAGGTTGAAATATCTCACCTGATTTATTGTAGTGTTTCCTCCTCAACCAATTTGCTTAAGGACAGGTTCTTCTGTCTTCTTTCTCTCTTCTGTCTCCTGAGATGAGCAGATTCTGTAGTAGCTCTGAAATGGCAGTTGGAGGAAGAAAGGCCCTTTCAGGCATTCTGGAATAAAAATAATACAAAGTAAAGTTAATCAAGGAATTAGGCCAGGCCTATTTTTGGTGTTGCTCTTGACCATTGTTTTAGCATACGGCATCTAAAGAAACCTACATTATATATTCTTACAATATTTTTAAATATTGGACTTGTTCTGATACCCTTCTAATCCAAGTTCTTGAAAGATTTATTTTGAAACTTGGCTAGGGGCTCATTAATTAATTAGGGCATCCATCGGAACCCTGACACTTAGGATTGATAATATTAGGTTTTGTAGTGTGTCAGAATGGCCAAAGGGAATTCTGGTCTCTCAAAAGGCTTTTCAAAGAATGGAATAAAGTTTGGAATCAGATGTCATCTTTGTTTATAAAATGTCTGTGTTCAGTGGCTTTTTTAAAAACAATCTTAAAGCACTAAAGGTACTGGTTATTACTTTTAAAGCCTTACATAGCACGGGTCAAATTACTTGTGAAACTACAGGTAGTCCTTGACATATAACCAGAGGTGGGTTGCTCCTGGTTCGGCTGAACCGGTAGTGGCAGCAGCGGGAGGCTCTGCCCGCCCACCCGGATGCTTCTGTGCATGAGCGAACCAGTAGTAAAACTGGGAGAAACCTACCACTGCATATAACCAATTGCAGTGTCCGGTGGTCATGTGATCACCTTCTGACAAGTGGAGTCAATGAGGAAGCCAGATTACCTTAACAACTATGGTACTAACTTAACAACTATAGTGATTCACTTAACAACTGTGGCAGGAAAAGTCATAAAATGGAGCAAAATTCACTTAACAACTGCCTAAGCAACAGAAATGTCGGGTTCTATTTTGATCATAAGTCAAGCACTACCTGTAATGTCTATATCAAGTATGCTAGCAAAGAACAGCTTAGTACCGTGTGTGCTTATAAAGAACATGGAAAGGAAAGTGATATAAATGTGGGATTTCTCAATTATTTCAAAGAAAGGAAGGGTGTTTGGCAGGAATGGTTGTGTGTGTGTGTGTGTGTGTGTTGTGCATTTTCTCTGTATGCATATGCATACTATATGTTTGAGCGGGGTGTTAAGTGTTTTTCCTGTCTTTTGTGAATTGTGGGTTGTAGTACAACTGACATTAGATGCTATTTTTATGGAAGATTATGTTTTATTTTTCTATTTTTTGGGACATTACTATCCCCTAATTCAGTGGTGGGCAAACTCATTAGTCAATAGAGCCAAATATCAACAGTACCACAATTGAAATTTCTTTTGAGAGCCAAAAGGTGTCGCCTGTTCTATGGGAGTGGCTCAGCGGTCATGTGACCAGGTGGGCGTGGCCAACTTGGAAAATGTGGTGAAACTCATTTAATGACGGTTCTGCTTAGCAACCAAAATTTTGTGCTCAATTGTGGTCATAAGTTCTTTCTTTCTTTCTTTTTCTCTCTCTCTCTCTCCCACTTTCTTTTTCTTTCTATTTTTCTTTCTCTTTCTTTTTCTCTCTCTCTGTATCTGTCTCTCTCTCCTCCCTCCACCCATCTGTCACTCTGCGTGTGTGTGTGTGTGTCTCTCTCTCTGATTCCCTCTCTCTCTCCCTCCCTCTCTCTGTTTGTCTTTCCCTCCCTCCCCCTCTGGCTCTCTGTGTCTGTCTCTCTGTGTGCAAGTCTCTCCTTCCCCCCCCCCCCCCGGAAGCAGCGGAAAGCCCGGCATGTCAGCGAGCCAGCGGGCGGGCGGGCGCGGGGAGGACCGAAGGCTGCGGCTCCCTAAGCGCCGCCCAGTCCGTCCGGGCGCCGCACACCCACCTCCCTCCCAGCCCATGTGCCGGGCAGCCCTGGAAAGTGCCCCTCAGTGCTCTCTGCGAGCGGCTGCTGCTGCTGCTGCTGCTTCCAAGCCCCGCGACATGCAGTTCTCGCCGTCCGAGGTCGCCCGGCAGGCGCATCGGGCAGGACAGCCGGGCTGCTCGGAGGGGGCTGCTTGGTCCTCCCCACGCCCGCCCGCCCACCCGCTGGGGGAGGAGGGAAGTGGGCGTGCGGCTCCCAGAGTCTGCCCGTGGCTGGGTGGAGGGAGAGCCGCACTCGAGGGGCCAAAGAGCCACTCCTGGCTCGCGAGCTGCGGTTTGCCAACCACTGCCCTAATTGAATGAGCAGATTGCTTTAAACTCCTTGGAGAAAGGCAGGATATAAGTGGAATACATACAGTACATCTATAAAACAAAACCAAATAAGTACCACATCTTTTAGGTCAGATGTAATGAATGATAACAAGAGTGAATTAATATACTAATTATAATAATGAGTTATAATTAGTGATAGCATTAATATTAACATATTGGTAATATAATAATATTAATATGTTAATTATAACAATTATACTGAATTAATATTAGTTTTAACTGGAGTTTGTCGAACATTGTGATCTGATTCTCGCATAATGCAAAGTTGGTGCGCGTAGTTTAGACACTACAATGATTGGTTAACACATTAATAGCTATCTATATGTTTGTTTAAACGTAAATGGTAGCTGTTCTTGCCCAATCCTTAGGTTTCATAAGCAGGTATTGACGCCTTTACAGTTCTTGTTCCAAAGGGTATATAAGGAGAGATTGTACAGCACAAGCTATTAAATATATGAAGAATTGTCATTTTGGGGGGGCAAAATTATGATCATTGGTGAAAACAATTCCGAGTGCCTTTATTCTGTTGTAGACTCCAAAGACCATGTTTCATGTTTTAAAAATGAAGTACCAGTTGGATTTTACATAGGTTACCTTGTATTATATAGTTTAGCTCTGAACTACTTGTTCAGTTGTTCTTATTAGTCCTTCCTTGCTCTCTGTGTCAGATCTCATGTTTGAAAAGAGTTCATTTTATGTCTTTTAATCATTCAGCATGTAAGGAGCATGAAATAGTCTGTGAGTTTTAATAACTTCTAGATATATTACATAGTGGTACGTAGTGATTTTATCTATTTAGAAGGGTGGCTAACAAAATACTGCACAAGTTACCTTATTGATCTGTCTGGTTTTATTGAGGAACACGTACAGTATTTGCTTTAGAAAGGAATGAAATCCTTTCTGTATGCCCTATGAGTGAATATCCTTTGTAAGGTCTCACATAATGCTGAACTTTCCTTTTCACTGAGATACTAACTGACAATGTATACTGCCTAGTTATTTGGAGAGCCAGTATTTAATTCTAAGGACACTGAAAGGTGAATATTGTTGAATTGACAGTTTTGCCAAACAGCAAAATAAATCAGAAGATAAAGCATTCCATCTGGGTAAATCAACTTGGGAGAGTGGAGGGTAGAGCAGCACCTGAACTTAAAAAAATGATTTTTACTAAGTCCCTTAAGCAGAGACTAAAGTCAAAGCAAGGGCATAAGGATGAGGAATGGGTTACACTTTGGCTATGTGACCAGCGTGATTCCCCCCCCCTTTTCTTGCAGTTGGTTTGTCATAGTTCATGGAATTAATAGAAACCATAAAAACTATTTAAAAAACATGAAGTTATGTAAGTTAGGGCAGCAAGTCAAACTGGAATAGGATATTATGCACTCAGATGTCTAGAAATGTAAAACATGGCTATAGTGCTTAATCTCCTGCTTCATTTGCAAAAGGGAAACCTAATCTGATCTTGCCTTATGAATACTGTTCCCCAGCAAGGGCTGTCCTAGTATCACATGGGGGGGTGGGGGGGGGGAGAACACCACCAACTAAATGTATGGGCTGAAAATCCTTCTCCCAACAGAGGTCACTCTGAGTCCAAGGCATAAGCAAAACATAAGCTCAGCATGCCTCTTTCTGTTTTATTATATTTTCAAATAGTGATTTAATAGAATATTTTTACAATTATTATTTAAGAGCTTAAATGGTTTTTGGTGAAGCTCTGCTTCAACTGAAGGAATATAGCCTTTCTTATAACTAAAATCAGTTGTGGACAACTTATTTTATCATATTACTATATAAAATCTGTCATGAACCAAACCGCATGCAATTGGTAAAAAAAAGATGTTACCATATTCTATTTATTTCAAACCTTCTTTTCTCTCCACGTAGTCAAGGAAAGGTAGATCACTTTTCCAGGGATCTGAACTGATTCATTGTAAAAGTCGTATAAATTTAGACTAGAGGGTTGCATAAAACCAAACAATGGGACAATATACCGTATTTTTCGGAGTATAAGATGCACCGAAGTATAAGATGCACCAAGGTTTTGAAGAGGCAAATTATAAAAAAAGTAGGTAGGTAGATATAGGGAGAGAGAGGGAGAGAAAGAAAGCGAAATACGGTAGGTAGGTAGATAAAGGGATAGAGAGAGAGAGAGAAATAAGGGGAAATACAGTAGGTAGGTAGGAAGAGAGAGTGTCTGGGTAGGTAGATAGGTAGAAGAATAGAGAGAAATAGAAAGAGAGAGAGAAACAGTAGGTAGGTAGGGAGAGAGAGTGTGTATAGGTAGGTAGAAGGATGAGAGAGAGAAATAGAGAGAGAGAGAAATACAGTAGGTAGAGAGGGAGATAGAAAGTGTGTGTAGGTAGGTAGGTAGAAGGAGAGAGAGAGAGAAATACAGTAGGGAGGGAGGGAGGGAGAGTGTATGTAGGTAGGTAGGTAGAAGGATAGAGAGAGAAATAGAGAGAAATACAGTAGGGAGGGAGAGTGTGTGTGTGTGTGTGTAGTTAGGTAGGTAGAAGGAGAGAGAGAGAGAGAGAGAGAGAGAGAGAGAGAGAGAAATACAGTAGGTAGGTAGAGAGAAAGAGATTAGGTAGGTAGGTTGATGTTTCCAGGTGTATTTATCCATGTCCTGCAGAAGGAAATCGCTGACAAAACTCAAGACTTTGTTTCTGCTGGCACAGAAACAATTAAAGAGCCTTTCAAAAGATGGGGGGTTTGAGAGGTGCACTCAAACCTCTCCAAAACAGCCCATTTCTCTGTGAAAATGGGGCTGGTTTTTTTTTCAAATAAAAAGCATAACTAGCCTTGGGGGGGCTTGCAGAGTGCTCCTGGGGGGTGGAGGTGGGGGGTAAAAACTGAGCAAAAAACCCGCCCCATTTATCGCAAAAACGGACCATTTTTGTGCCAAATAAATTGCATGCATAGCCCTATGGAGGCTTATAGAGTGCTGCTGAGGGAGGGGGAAACGGCTCATTTGAGGCTAATTTTTGCCCTCCCCAGCCCCCAGGAGCTCTCTGGAAGCCTCCATAAGGCTAGGCACAGCCAGTTTGGTGAAGGGGGTGGGATTCCAAGAGGCAAAAAATGCTGTATTCGATGTATAAGACGCACCCAGATTTTTAGCCTCTTTTTAGAGGAAAAAGGGTGCGTCTTATACACCAAAAAATGCGGTACTTATGTGTATGTTTATGTGCTGTATTTTATTTGACAGAGCAGGCTCTCCAAATAGCAAGCATTGTTGTGATTTCTTCTCCTCCCATACCACAGTTCCTACATTTTATTATAAAATAAAAACAGGCTAACAACCTATATGATAAATTGGAAACATTTGCCTATCAATAGTAATGGTTCATTTCCAAATAAACCTCTTTCCCAAATACTGCTGAATTAGGTCTGTGTTTTGAACTGAACCAATGAGTTACTTTGAATTGTTAGCTTTTTTCAGACATAAAACAAACAGACATGATGACAAGCATGTGTAACCATTATATTTTGATCATTCCTAATTGTGATCTGAGCTGGTAAATACAAAAAAAGAAGAATATTCAAATAGATCCGCTAAGAAAACTAGGGTAGGGAAGAAGATAAAAATCCAAAAGATAAAAGACAAGTAATCATACTTACCGTAATCAGCGGGACCGCAATACATTTAATAACCACAGATTTTGTTTTGGAGAAACAGAATGAAAAAACCCACAGAAAAAGTATGGGAACTGTATCTGTTTGAACAGGGCTGAAATGTTACCAAACGGAAGTATCGCACTTAATATTTGGTCCTGGTACTATTTTAATCTCCATTTTTCTGCCCCTTGACAGGCCATTCTACTATTAATATTGTTCTTTAAAGGACATATTATTACAGCAAAATTAAAACCACAATTAGTATTTGAATTTTGAAAACTGAAAGTATAGGAGTTCTTTACAACATAAGGTTGATTTGGTTTTCCTGGAATTAATTAACCACAATACTGCATTATAAAGCTGAATGAGTTTCTGTTTGTCTGCTAGAAATTAACAGGCTACAACTAAAAAATGTTAACTATCATAAATAAGAGTCAGTTGCCAAGCATCCAAATTTTGATCATATGACCTTGGGGAAGCTGCAATGGTAATAAATGTGAAAAATGATCTTAAGTCACTTTTCAGTGATGCTGTAACTTCAAACAGTTACTAAATGAACTGTTTTAAGAAGAGGATTACCTGCATATAGTTAACTGGGCTCATATTTCACTTTAGTCACTACCAACCCTAGTGGCTTCTGTACTTAAAATATAAAATAGGATTAAAATAGTAGGCAATCCGATATCCTATGCAGATATAATAGATATATAGTAATAATATATATATTTCGTCATGGACCAAAACAACATTAATCAAATAAACAAACCCAGTTACTCAACCGTATATGTGTGTATTTGATGTATTACATATGTATCAGTAAACCTCTTGTCACTTTTACTTTTAAATAGAGTAGAGTGTTTGCAGTGATGCAATAAATACTCTACACTTTTTTTTAAAAAGCACAGACAGACATGAACAGTGGTACAGCAGTTTTGAGGAGGGTTATATTTAATATATCTCCTTGGGTGGGGGGTGGGGGATGCCATGTATCCATCTCATTCATCCTTTGAGTTTCTAAAACTGAAAGGAAAGTCTTTTTGATTCTCATACAGTTGATGTCTTTCATCTAGGGTTATGACAACACCGAAAGCAGTGTTCGCAAAGCCAGTGTGTTTTGTCTCGTGGCCATCTATTCAGTGATTGGTGAAGAACTGAAGCCTCATCTTGCACAACTGACTGGGAGCAAGGTATGTTCCCCACTGCCTCAAACTGTATTCATAGAATGAAGGGAGCAAGTCTTGAAATTAATAGCTGAGGTTCCCCTTCAAAAATGACATGAAAGAGATGCATATCTCAGTCACTGATGTGGTGGGTTGCTAGTTTTATGAATGGCAAAGTATCTCTTTTACAGCTACATCTTTGAATCAGCTAAACAAATGACTTCAGTGTCACACTTTTGGCAAATTTACACATATAGGGCTGAGACTTATCCAAAATAGCACGAAGCAATTGAAAAACCAAACTGGAAAAAAAGTTTACTTAACTCCATACTTGGCATTTCTTAAAACCTGAAACCATTGACTTATTTAATGTAGGATATTCTAGTTCCAAATTGCTTATATATTATCCAAATATTTTTGATATTTTAAAAAATATGTGTGGATCTTATTTGGATTTATAAATTGAAGTGCTCTGAAGATGTTTACCTACTTTGGTAATGAAATGTCTGCAAAAAATAAAAGATCAGAAAGCATACAAACATAAAACATAAAATAAAATAAAATAAATTATTTAAAAAAAGAAAGCAAACAAACAATTATAAAACAAAGCAACTTTTATCCAGATTTTTGTCATTTTGCTGTTTTTTATCAATTAGGTTCCTTTTGTGTTTTTTCAAAGTTATTTTAGAAGGTTGTTAACAAATGATCCAGTGTTTTCCAATATAATCTAGCACTTGTCAGGATTTTAAAGAAGCCAAATAATAGCTGTTTAAATAAGCCCACATTGAAATATTACCCAAGCAGAAGGATTAGAATAATATTTTATCCCAGAGAAAATATACAGGAAATCAAAGTTTCTTCATAACTTGTTCCACGTATTTAATTAGAATTAGAAGAATGTTCTTTGCATATTTTAGTACTCTTTAATGCAAAGAGTTTACTACAAAAACTCATTTTGAATCCAGTGATAAGAAAAGCTGAAAATAACATTAAAGCTGAATAAATTAGGAATGTAGGATCAATGGTGTTCAAATAACCTTTAATTTGTTTTAAACAATTTGTTGTGAAACCTATTTTGAAATTTGGGCACTGACAAGATTCTATTGATGGCAGAAGACGACAGTGCTCAAAGGTTTCTTTCAAACTTTGAAGACCATCCATTCTTACTTTCCTATAAAATAATGCCAGCCATAGCAAGAGACCAAATTCCTTTGCAGCGCCCAAGACATTCAAAAACAGTAGCCAGTATGCCAGGAGATGTAAAAAGGAGAATTGAGAATTAGCATAGGCATTAGGCACCTTGAAAAACATATCTTCTCAGAATGCCAACAGCCTCCTTGTTTCCATAGATGTTAGCAAGTAAACTCATCATATTATGAGTGCCAAAGGTTGAAGGAAAGTACCCTGTTCCTTATGTATTTGATTATGTGGTCCTGATCCTGAATCTACTTACGATGTTCATTCTGTAGAACAGGGGTCTCCAACCTTTGCAACTTTAAGTCTGAAGGACTTCAGCTCCCAGAATTCCCCAGCCAGCTTTGCTGGCTGGAGAAGTCTGGGAGCTGAAGTCCTTCAGACTTAAAGTTGCAAAGGTTGGAGACCCCTGCTGTAGAAAAACCTCACTCAGGAAAGATGTGCTGAAATCTGAGAACACAATTGTAATGGGAATCTGATAGATCAGTTACGCTTTTCTTAGTATGCAGTAGAGTGCAGTATCAGTTACACTTTTCTTAGTATGAGGAGTATCATAAATAAAAACTGGATTTGATCAGCCCGGCAAGCTTTACATTTTTGAACTTCAGAAATGAACAGTAGAAGCTAACATTAAAAAAAATTACAATAAAAATATTGCAAAATAATTTTACAATTTTTATCAACTGTGGAATTCCAAATAATACTGATACTGTTCTACATGCATGAACAATGCACAATTTCCTTTTTTGGAGAAAGCTACTTCAGTGAGTGCTCCCTCGATTGTAGCAGTATTTATTTATTTATTTATTTATTTATTTATTTTATTTTTATTTATTTTATTAAATTTATACCCCGCCCTTCTCCTTCTTAGGACCCAGGGCGGCGCACAGGCATTATTAACACCAGGTCCGGGGACCCGGACCTGGTGGGTATAACGGAAACCTGGTTGGGCCATGAAGGGGGTATACCCCTCGTAGACATCTGCCCACCAGGTTACCGCGCCTTCCATCGGCCTAGGGCCCTAGGGAGGGGTGGGGGGGTGGCGATTATCGTAAAGGAAGGTCTTGAGCCGAAGGAGACCACGGTCCCCCAGACAACCGGGTGTGAATCTCTCTGCGTGAGATGGGGCCTAGGGAGGCAGTTGGGCGTGTTAGTTGTATACCTGGCTCCTCGCTATGCAACAACAGCCCTGCCCGAGCTCCTAGAGGTGATAGCCGAGGCGGCGGTTGAGACCCCCAGACTGGTAGTCATGGGGGACTTTAACTTGCCGTCGGCGGGCGAAGCCTCTGGAGCAGCTCGGGAGTTCATGGCCTCCATGACGGCCATGGACCTGACCCAGGTAGTTTTAGGTCCCACTCACGAGGGGGGAAACACGCTGGATCTCATCTTTGTCTCGGGACAGTGGAGTCGCGATCTGGGAATAGGGGACTTAGTCATCACTCCCTTGTTATGGACAGATCACGCTCTCCTCCGGCTGGACTTTCCAATCGCTACACCTCACCGCGGGGAGGCGGAACCGGACACTCCTAGATGGTTCCGCCCCAGGCTTCTAATGGACCCGGAAAGGTTCCAGAGGGAGCTTGGGCCAATTCCTGTGATCCTGCCCCGCGACTCGACTGAGGACCTAGTGGCCGCATGGTTAAGTGCGGCCACGGGGGCCTTGGACCGAGTCGCGCCCTTGCGGCCTCTCTTGCGGCGACGAATCACCCAGGCTCCCTGGTTTACTGAGGAGCTTCGGGGGATGAAACGCCACAAGAGACGCCTAGAGAGCAGATGGAGATCCTCTCGCTCCGAAGCCGACCGAACACTAGTGAGAACCCATATTAGGGCTTACTTAGTGGCGATAAGGGTGGCCAAACGTGAGTATTGTGCCACCCTAATTGCATCCGCAGATAACCGCCCTGCCGCCCTGTTTGGGGTGACCCGCTCCCTCCTTCACCAGAGGCCGCGGGAAGCCCCTCTACAAGGGCGAGCAGAGGAATTTGGGATTTATCTGCAGGAGAAAATCACTCGGATTCGGAATGAGCTACCCTCCATCGACAGTGGTCCTGTGGGACTGTCCGAGGCTAGTCTTGAGGTTCCTGCTTGGGAGGAGTTTGACTTTGTTACCACCGAGGATATGGACAGGCTGTCAAGGAAACTTAGAGCGACCACATGTTTATTGGACCCGTGTCCCTCCTGGCTTGTACTGGCATCCTGGGAGACGACACGAGGCTGGCTCCAGGGCATTGTCAACGCATCTTTGAGTGAGGGGTCCTTGCCTGCCGTCTTGAAAGAGGCGGTAGTGAGGCCCCTCCTCAAGAAGCCGTCCCTGGACCCAGCTTTACTAGAGAACTATCGTCCAGTCTCCAACCTTCACTTTCTGGTGAAGGTTGTTGAGAGTGTGGTAGCCCAACAGTTTCCACAACACCTGGAGGAAGTTGATTATCTAGACCCGCGCCAGTCCGGCTTCCGACCCGGTCACAGTACCGAGACGGCATTGGTCGCGTTGGTTGATGATCTCTGGAGGGCGCGGGATAGAGGGTATTCCTCTATCCTAGTCCTATTAGACCTCTCGGCGGCTTTTGATACCATCGACCATGGTATCCTATTGCACCGACTGGGGGGGTTGGGGCTGGGAGGCACCGTTTTGCGGTGGTTCTCATCCTACCTCTCTGGTCGGTCGCAATATGTGTTGACGGGAGGGCAGAGGTCGACCTCGAGACCCCTCTTATGTGGGGTTCCTCAGGGGTCGGTCCTCTCGCCCCTCCTGTTTAACACATATATGAAGCCGCTGGGTGAGATCATCTGTGGTTTTGGGGTGGAGTACCATCTGTACGCTGACAACACCCAGCTGTACATATCCACCCCAGACCACCCCAACGATGCCGCCGAAGTGCTGTCCCGGTGTTTGGAAGCCGTACGGATCTGGATGGGTGGTAACAAACTCAAGCTCAACCCTGCCAAGACTGAGTGGCTGTGGTTTCCGGCACCCCGGTTCAGCCAGATTACTCCAACTCTGGCCATTGGGGGCGAAACACTGGCCCCCATGGAGAGGGCGCGCAATTTGGGTGTCCTCCTGGATTCCCGGCTGTCCTTGGAGGACCATGTGACGGCCGTGGCCAGGGGGGCGTTTCATCAGGTACGCCTGATGCGCCAATTGCGCCCCTTACTGGACCGGGCTGCCCTTTGCACAGTCACTCAAGCTCTTGTGACGTCCCGTCTCGACTACTGTAATGCTCTCTACATGGGGCTTCCCTTGAGGTGCACTCGAAAGCTACAGCTAGTCCAAAACGCAGCCGCGCGGGTAATTACGGGAGCCACCAGAAGCTCCCATATAACACCAATCCTGCGCGAGCTGCATTGACTTCCTGTGGTCTTTCGGGTGCGCTTCAAGGTTCTGACGACCATCTTTAAAGCGCTCCATGGCTCGGGGCCTAGTTATATGCGAGACCGTCTCCTGCCCCATACATCCCTTAGACCGATCCGCTCCCACAGAGAGGGCCTTCTCAGGGTGCCGTCGGCCGGACAATGCCGACTGGCGACACCCAGGGGAAGAGCCTTCTCTGTGGCGGGCCCTGCCCTTTGGAACGACCTACCCCCTGAACTCCGGACCATCACCGACCTCCGCCTCTTCCGCAAATGTTTAAAGACATATTTTTTCCATCAAGCCGGCCTAGCCTAACCTCCCATGGGGACTTTTAGAAAAGTTTTAAATTGGGTTTTTAATAATTGGTTTTTAGCACAGGATTGGGGATTATTTAATATATATTTTAAATTATTTGTCTATCTTCTATTGTGTATGTTTTTTAAATTTCCTGTGCGCCGCCCTGGGTCCTCTGTGGAGAAGGGCGGGATATAAATGTAATAAAATGAAAAAATGAAATGAAAATGAAAACCACAAAAATACAATAAATATCAATTTAAAATATATTAAATTAGTTAACCGGTGCTAAAACCCATGTTAAAAACCTTCCCAAATTATAATTTATTTTTAAAAAGTCAGAAACGGGGGGCTATCCTAGGCCGGCTTGTTGAAATAAATACGTCTTAAGACGTTGGCGGAAGAGGCGGAGGTCCGAGATAGTGCGAAGGTCGGGGGGTAGGTCGTTCCAGAGGGCCGGGCCCGCCACAGAGAAGGCCCTTCCCCTGGGTGTCGCCAACCGGCATTGCCCCGTCGACGGCACCTGGAGAAGGCCCTCTCTGTGGGAGCGGATTGGACGAAGGGATGTATGGGGCAGGAGGCGGTCTCGTATATAGCTAGGCCCCGAGCCATGGAGCGATTTAAAGATGGTTGTCGACACCTTGAAGCGCACTCGAAAGGCCACAGGCAGCCAGTGCAGCTCGCGCAGGAGAGGTGTTACGTGGGTTTGCCTTGAGGCACCCATAATCACCCGCGGGGCCGCATTCTGTACTAACTGTAGCTTTCGAGTGCACCTCAAGGGGAGCCCCATGTAGAGAGCATTGCAGTAATCCAGCCGGGATGTCACAAGCGCTTGAGTGACTGTGCGAAGGGCTCCCCGGTCCAGTAAGGGGCGCAACTGGCGTATCAGGCGTACCTGATAGAACGCCCCCCTGGCCACGGCCGCCACATGGTCCTCCATGGACAGCCGAGAATCCCGGAGGACACCCAAGTTGCGCGTCCTCTCCACGGGGGCCAGTTGTTCGCCCCCAATGGCCAGTGTTGGACTTAACTTGCTGAACCGGGGTGCCGGAAACCACAGCCACTCGGTCTTGGACGGGTTGAGTTTGAGTTTGTTACTACCCATCCAGATCCATACGGCCTCTAGACACCGGGACAGCACTTCGACGGCATCGTTGGGGTGGTTTGGGGTGGATATGTACAACTGAGTGTCATCAGCGTACAGATGGTATTCCACCCCAAAACCACGGATGATCTCGCCCAGCGGCTTCATATAGAGCGGCTCCACTGCCAGCGGCTCCACTGCCACCGTAGCGAGCTCCTGGAGGTGATCGCTACGGTGGCAGTGGAGACCCCCAGACTTATAGTCATGGGGGACTTTAATCTGCCATCGTTGGGCGAATCATCCAAGGTAGCTCGGGAGTTCATGGCCTCCATGACGGCCATGGACCTGACCCAACTAATTCAAGGCCCCACCCACGAGGGTGGACACACACCGGACCTCATTTTTGTCTCAGGCCAATGGAAGAGTGATCTGGGTATAGAGGACATAGTCATCACACCCTTGTCATGGTCAGACCACTCACTTCTCCGGCTCGACTTTCCGACCGCTACTCCCCTCCGCGAGGAGGCGGTGCCAGAACCATCAATCTGGTTCCGCCCCAGGCGCCTGATGGACCCGGATGGGTTCCAGATGGCGCTTGGGCCACTTCCTGTACCCCTGACCCGCGCCCCGATGGAGGACCTCGTGGCCGCATGGAATATTGCGACCACGGGAGCCTTGGATCGGGTCGCGCCCTTGCGGCCTCTCTTGCGGCGCCGAGCCGCCCCGGCTCCTTGGTTTACCGAGGAGCTGAGGGCGATGAAACGCTGCAAGAGATGCCTAGAGGGAAGATGGAGGGCTACCCGCTCTGAATCTGACCGGACACAGGTAAGAGCCCATTTACGGACTTACATTGTGGCGCTGAGAGTGGCCAAACGCCATCATTGCGCTACTCTCATAGCATCCGCAGAAAACCGCCCTGCCGCCCTGTTTAGGGTGACCCGTTCCCTCCTTCAACAGAGGGTGCGGGAAGCCCCGCTACAGGGTAGAGCAGAGGAATTTGTGACTTTTCTGCAGGACAAAACCGCTCAGATACAGAACGAGTTAGCTCCCATTCATGGTCCAGTGGGGTGCCACGAGGCTGATCTTGTTTGGGAGGAATTTGACTCCGTTGCTTCCGACGATATGGACAGGCTACGTGGGCGACTGCGAGCCACCACATGTTTATTGGACCCGTGTCCCTCCTGGCTTGTACTGGCATCCTGGGAGGTGACACGAGGCTGGCTCCAAGAGGTTGTCAACGCTTCTTTAAGTGAGGGTTCCTTGCCTGCTTCCCTAAAAGAGGCTATGGTGAGGCCCCTCCTTAAGAAGCCCTCTTTGGATCCAGCTCTTTTAACCAACTATCGTCCCTTCTCCAACCTTCCCTTTTTGGCGAAGGTTGTTGAGAGTGTGGTGGCACAACAGTTTCCCCGTCACCTGGAGGAAGTTGATTATCTAGACCCGCGCCAGTCCGGCTTTCGGCCCGGGCATAGCACCGAGACGGCATTGGTCGCGTTGGTCGATGATCTCTGGAGGGCCAGAGATGGGGGTTGTTCCTCCATCCTGGTCCTATTAGACCTCTCGGCGGCTTTCGATACCATCGACCATGGTATCCTATTGCATCGGCTGGGGGGGTTGGGGGTGGGAGGCACCGTTTTACGGTGGTTCTCCTCCTACCTCTCTGGCCGATCGCAATTTGTGTTGGCAGGAGAGCAGAGGTCGACCCCGAGACCCCTCACATGTGGGGTGCCTCAGGGGTCGGTCCTCTCGCCTCTCCTGTTTAATGCATACATGAAGCCGCTGGGTGAGATCATCCGTGGCTTTGGGGTAGAGTACCATCTTTACGCTGATGATACTCAGCTGTATATATCTACCCCAAACCACCCCAACGATGCCGTAGCGGTGATGTGCCAGTGCCTGGAAGCCGTGCGGATCTGGATGGGAAGTAACGGACTCAGGCTCAACCCGACCAAGACCGAGTGGCTGTGGTTTCCGGCTGCCCGATTCAACCAGCTCTCTCCAACGCTGGCCATAGGGGGCGAACATCTTGCCCCTGTGGATGGGGCGCGCAATTTGGGTGTCCTCCTGGATACCCGGCTGTCTATGGAAGAGCAAGTGACAGCCGTGGCCAGGAGGGCGTTTTACCAGGTCCGCCTGGTCCGCCAATTGCGCCCCCTATTGGATCGGGACGCCCTTCGCACAGTCACTCATGCCAATAGTCCATCCCGACTGGACTATTGTAACTCTCTCTACATGGGGCTCCCCTTGAGGTGCACCCGGAGGCTTCAGTTAGTTCAGAACGCAGCCGCGCGAGCAATCATGGGAACCACTAGGTTTACCCACATTACACCGCTCTTGCGCGAGCTGCACTGGCTACCTGTCGTCTTCCGGGTGCGCTTCAAGGTGTTAATTATCATCTTTAAAGCGCTCCATGGCTCGGGACCTAGCTACCTGCGGGATCGGATCCTGCCTCACACATCCTCACGGCCGATTCGCTCCCACAGAGAGGGACTTCTCCGGGTGCCGTCCACTAGACTTTGTCAGCGGGCGACGCCCAGGGGAAGGGCTCTCTCTGTGGCGGGCCCGGCCCTCTGGAACGACCTTCCCCCCGATATTAGAACGACCACGGACCTCCGCTCCTTCCGCTTGAAATTGAAGACTCATCTTTTCCGCCTGGCCGGCCTAGGGTAGTCTCTCTCTCTATGGGTTTTTTAAATGTATATCAATATTTAATGGGGATTTTTAGTTAATGGGATTTTAGCACAGGAATTAATTTAATTTGTTTTAAATTGGTATGTATTTTGTATATTTATTGTTTTTATTCTCCCTGTGCACCGCCCCGAGTCCCTGTGGGGAGAGGGAGCGGTCAATAAATTCAACTATTATTATTATTATTATTATTATTATAGGTGTTGAACAGAAGGGGAGAGAGGACCGACCCCTGAGGGACCCCACATATGAGGGGCCTCGGGGACGACCTCTGCCCTCCTGCCAACACCCATTGCGACCGACCAGAGAGGTAGGATGAGAACCACCGTAGAACGGTGCCTCCCAGCCCCAACCCCCCCAATCGGTGCAATAAGATACCATGGTCGATGGTATCAAAAGCCGCTGAGAGGTCTAATAGGACAAGGATAGAGGAACAGCCTCTATTCCGTGCCCTCCAGAGATCATCAACCAACGCGACCAATGCCGTCTCGGTGCTGTGACCGGGCCGGAAGCCGGACTGGCGCGGGTCTAGATAATCAACTTCCTCCAGATGTCGGGGAAACTGTTGAGCCACCACACTCTCAACAACCTTCACTAAAAAGTGAAGGTTGGAGACGGGACGATAGTTCTCTAATAAAGCTGGGTCAAGGGATGGCTTCTTGAGGAGGGGCCTCACCACCGCCTCTTTCAAAACGGTGGGCACGTACCCCTCACTCAGAGATGAATTCACAATGCCCTGGAGCCAGCCTCGTGTCACCTCCCAGGATGCCAGTACAAGCCAGGAGGGGCACGGGTCCAATAAACATGTAGTGGCTCTAAGGTTCCTCCGCAACCTGTCCATATCCTCGGTAGTAACAAAGTCGAACTCCTCCCAAGGTGTTATCTCAAGACCAGCACCGGACGCCCCGACTGGGCCACTAGTGGAGGGCAACTCGTTCCGAATCTGAGTGATTTTGTCCTGCAGAAATACTCCAAATTCCTCTGCTCGACCCTGCAGAGGGGCTTCCCGCGGCCTCAAATGAAGGAGGGAGCGGGTCACCCCAAACAGGGCGGCAGGGCGGTTTTCCGCGGACGCGATAAGGGTGGCACAATACTCACGTTTGGCCACTCTTAGCGCCACTAAGTAAGTCCTAATATGGTCTCTCACTAGTGTTCGGTCAGCTTCGGATCGAGAAGATCTCCACCTACTCTCTAGGCGTCTCTTGCGGCGTTTCATCTCCCGAAGCTCCTCGGTAAACCAAGGAGCCTGGGTGACTCGATGCCGCATGAGAGGCCGCAAGGGCGCGACTCGGTCCAAGGCCCCCGTGGCCGCACTATACCACGCGGCCACTAGGTCCTCAGTCGAGCCGCGGGGCAGGGATACAGGTACTGGCCCAAGCTCCCTCTGGAACCTTTCCGGGTCCATCAGGCGCCTGGGGCGGAACCAACTTGGTGTTTCCGGTTCCGCCTCCCCGCGGTGAGGTGTGACGGTTGGAAAGTCTATCCGAAGGAGAGAGTGATCTGTCCATGACAAGGGTAAGATGACTAAATCCCCTGTTCCGAGATCACTAATCCAGTGTCCAGAGACAAAAATCAGATCCAGCGTGTGTCCTCCCTCGTGAGTGGGGCCCTGAACTACTTGGGTCAGGTCCATGGCCGTCATGGAAGCCATGAACTCCCGAGCTGCCTCGGATGTTTCGCCCGCCGATGGCAGGTTAAAGTCCCCCATGACTATATTTATTTATTTATTTATTTATTTATTTATTTTTCACATTTATATACCGTCCTATCTCCCTTGCGGGACTCAGGGCAGTGCACAGGGAGTAATAAAATACTATAACACTAAATGCAGTAGAAATATATTAAAAATAAATTAAATTAGAAACCCATGCTAAAAACATAAAAAACCCTTGCTAAGATCAAATTTAAAAACTATGCCAGGCCATCCGCATAGAATAAGTGTGTTTTTAATGCCCGGCGGAAGAGTCGCAGGTCTGTGGTTGTACGGAGGTCGGGGGGCAGGTCGTTCCAGAGGGCGGGGGCTGCCATAGAGAAGGCTCTCCCCCTAAGAGTCGCCAGGCAGCATTGTCCGGCAGACGGCACCCTAAGGAGGCCCTCCCCGTGGGAGCGGACAGGTCGAAGGGAGGTATGTGGTAGAAGGCGGTCCCGCAAATAACCAGGTCCCTTGCCATGGAGCACTTTAAAGATGGTTACTAAGACCTTGAAGTATACAAATAGTAAACAAAAAAACAAGAAAAACAATGGCCTGCATTGAAATGAAATGAAATAATTAAAAAAATTGTGAACCTCTCTCTTCTTTGTCCTTTTTCAGATGAAGCTCTTGAATTTGTATATAAAGAGAGCGCAGACAACCAACAGCAACAGCAGCTCATCCTCAGATGTTTCTACACACAGTTAATGGAGATCTTTGGACATATGTGTAGACATAGAAACAATCAGCTGTGCCTCTCAGAAACCCTCCCCTCATCAGCACGCTCCATCTGCTGATGGAGGCCATGCAAATATTTATTGCAATCAGTATTTTTAGTCCTTTTAAAGCTTTTTATTGTAGGAGATTCTTGGAATTGAATATAAGGGAAGCAAGGCCTGGACTGCAGTTTTCATTAAAAACAAGGTAATAGTGTACTGTGGTTAAATGCATTGCAGTTACATACTGTCTCTGCTAAGATCTGAAGTAGTCCCAGAGATGCATAACACGTTCGTATTTTATCAAACAGATTTCTTTGATATTGATGGAGAGCTTGAATTTATATTAGACTATATTTGTATTATAGTCACACTTTTAACTAGCTGTTCTAGTTCCCCCAATTTCTCAAGCATCGTTTTAAAACTGAGCTTAAAAGTTGGAATGAATTTGCATTTGTTTTCAGACATAATCTATACAGGCTATAAAATCAAGCCCTTCAACTAGTTTTTTTTTTAACTAGAAAAAACCAATAACAATCACCTGTGTGGCAAAGGTTATGAAAATTCAAGAGAGCCCAAGCAAATATGCAACAGTACAATCTATACAGGGCAATGTGGTTAAGTTTTGTAGAACCGATTCAAGAGCTGCCTCTGCATGGACAACTCAGTTTACAATTTCTTCTTGGTGTATTTCAACATATATTTTTTTCCAAAATGTTTGAAATTGCAAACTATTCTTAACATTGGTTCTAACCTACCTGACACAGCTTTACTGTTTGTTTCTTTGTTTTAACAGAGCTCTGTTTTGTTACAGTGTTTATGGTATTCCTTCTGTGACAACAGATCTCTGTTAGTGTGCACTGAGACTAGATGCACTGTAATTGCCTGTATACTGGTCAAGACCTAATGTTGCTGTCAGAGAAAAGTGTCTCCTAGGAGATATATGTGAAATTCTATTTCTGCTGCTTCGATGTTCCATGAGAAAACGTCCTTTCCAAAGCTCTGATTGGCTTCCCGGAGCTGCAACTCAGATAACCAGGCCTTCCTTCCTTAATAAAAGACTTCTTTCATTTGTCAACAACGTTCCTTAGTGTGACACTTGTTCTCTTAATTTTCACCTTCACTGATCAGGAGTTCTCCAGACTTTGAGTACTTCAGGAGGATAGCCTCCTCTTCCTCATCCCAGTCAGCCTGGATTATTTATAATGTTTTTTCTGCGCCTAACATATCTTATCAAATTATTTCCATCTTAAGATGATCACACATGTATGTTGATTATTTTTGGCAGTGCTCAAAGGGCTAGCTTAATCTGCAACAATTTGCTTTCTTTTAAAGCTGTACAACTGGGGAATGTAAGATGTATTTAAGTGCTCTGGGCAAAAGGATTCTTTAGCTACTATTCTGTCCATGCTGATGGAAGTAGATCTGCATGCTGCTGGCACACAAAAAGCAAGAGCCAGAATAGAGAGGGCTCCCTCTTTCCCCAGCACGGTCCAATTGTGCTTAGTTGCTTTGTCTCTTGCCGCCGCCTTAGACAGGGCTTTAACTTTTTGAGAAAAACCGATGTGATTTCCTTCAGGATCTTCTCTGTTGGCCCATTCCCCTTCCCTTTTCAGGCCATTATATCTGAAAATTCACACAAATCAACCTGCCTGAGACTGGTTTGCTTAGATGAGGATGCCTCTGTTCTCACAGGGCACATCAGGGCACATCAGTGTCTCCAGGGCAGGAGTATACAAATCCGTGCCATCCTTTTCACCATCTAAATCCTGTCCATTCCTTAATGTAGTGCTGAATTAGCTGAGGCATGTGGTTTTCCTTTGAAAAGGTACACTATGTGTGCTTGCTGGATTACAATACAACACAAGACTTTTCTATCACCTCCTGTTAGCTCTCGGTAACCTGTATACATAATGTACCATGCAACCTTGTCACATAAATCTTTCTACCACCCTCTCAACCCCTTTATTTATCAAGTGTAATGGTTCACATTAAAGGACAACAAAAAAATATTTGTAGAATGCAGAAAACGTTTGCTAACAATAATAATGTTATAAATGGGAAGGGCAGGGTGACAAAGCTTATCAAACCAGTCAGCCATCAGAAAAAGTTTCTTGGCACAGTGTTCATGCGCATGTATTTAATTTTGATTTTGGGTTGGTTGTTTTATTTTCTTTCATTTTTTGCGCTTTGTCATGTTACATCCATATCTGTATTTATATCTTATTTGTTTCACTTTGAGTGTATCATGGCAAATGTACAGATGTTTTTATGTTAACATTTACATGATAGAATTTGCTAAAAAAAAATAATAATAAAACTTTCTGAGTTTGCCCTAGAATAAAAGAAAATAAATTTAAGTCCTTATGGGAACTTCTTTGCACTACTTCTTTGCATTCCCCTTAATGATGAAAAAGAACCTTTAAGGTCATGTTGATGAAATGCTTGTGCTATACCTAATTTCTTAACCTCCAGATCACATTTGAATCACACGTGCACACTCTTAAATCTATGCAGGCTTCCAGAAAACAGCTGTGTGTTTGAGATCAGGTGTTTGACCGGGGAACATGACTATGGCATAAAAGATGCATCAGAAGGCAGTTCTACTTAATGCCAATCCAAATGGTCATTTGTATATGGAAAATGAAATGTAGAAATTACATGTTACATTTATACACCTTGAGTGCTATATTAACATGCTATGAATTGGATCTGCTATCCCAATCACAAAATTCCCTCCATATTCTTTTATCGCATTGGATTCATTTTCCTTGCACAACACTTCTTAACTGGCAGATTTCAAAAAGTCTCTTCCTAGAACAGTTCCACCTAAACTACTTCATTGTATGTTTGCACCTATGTGATGCCTTATGGTCTTTTGTGTAATCCAGACACAATTCTCTTCTTTTGTTTAAACAATTATCTTTGTGTCCGTGTGTATGTATATAGCTGCAAAACATTTGATACAACCTCTGTGTTGGTACACACTACGGAAATTCTTATTCCAATACTGACCTTTTGACCATAGCATATTAATGTCAAGCAAGTCAATCTGGTTTTTATCCTCTATAACTGAAATTTCTGTATGCAACTCTTTAGTTCCCAAGCGAGAAGAACAGGTTGGAAGAGTTTATTCTACAATCACAAATACTAAATCAGATACATAGAAATTCCATTCTTTTTTAATGAATGGATTTAACTACCATCGGTACCTGAAGTTACAGCTGTTGCAGCACTCCATGATCAAAATATGGGCACTTGGCAGCCCATCCCAGTTACAACTTACAAGGATGCTTCAACTACCCCCACCTGCCTATCTGCCCCCTCTATCTATGCCTTTTTGACCCTTTGGTTCCCTGCACCCACTGCCCCAGCTGACCTTCACCATTTTTTTGCTCCCATTGTACACCCAGTTGGGGCTGGGTTTCAGCTATGAAAACAATAAAAGCCAAAGGCAGCCCCAGAGTTATGGTGTTAAAATGCCTCTTTGTGCTGTTGCTGTTGCTGCAAAAAAAGGGAGGGAGGGATTTGCAGGACATTCCTCCGGGGGTGAGAATACACTTTCCTGGTGCACGACAAGCAGTCCCAGAGCTGCATGCACATTTTTTTTAATTATTATTTTGGGAATAATCTAGATATGTACATAGTGACCAGGAGCAGAGTCCTACTTAAAGTCCCAAATGGATGGTATCAAATGAAACATACTTGATTGCACTGGAATAAAGGCGTGACATCCTATGACACCTCACCTATGTTCACCTTTCTGAACTAAGATTCATTTGTTTTTTTTAATCTGTCCCGAATTTTCACTACTTTGGATCTACAAAGTCAGTCACCTTTAAGAGTACTTTGGAATCAGAAGCCTTCAAGAACATTTTTGTCCCATTAGGATATTTTGTTGAGCTTTTGCAAAGTGCTTTAGAATAATATAAAACAACTTTAAAATAAATTAACTATTAGCCTACTGTTTCATTGTGTTCTTGGAGTGATCAATTAAAACAACCAGCTCCTCCAAAGAATTGTAATGTATTACCAGGAGGGTTGAACCTGTCTTCTTAGTAATAATTAAGAACATTTGTTTAACTCTTTTTGGGCAAGGCTTTGAAGATATCCCTGAAAATGTATCAGTTCTCCCCACCCCACCAACTGAAAACATCAGAAAGAGGGATACAGATGTAGACTGTACAAATGTAAATTTTTTTTGCCACTTTCAGGTGAAAAACGAATGGATAATAATAGGAAATCAAGTTAAGATGAAATAGATTTTTTTAAAAACCTGTCCAGAAACACAACCAATTCTACTGTAATCTCTAAAGAGAAAGTTGACCCTTAAAATAGTCCAAATTATGCACTTGATCATTTGAAGTTTAAACAACATGAAAGGTAAGGAGCCATCAATGTAGACATTTCTGTCTTCCCAGAATGTAATCCCACTAACAGTTTCATGTATCTGTTCAATACTTCTGATTTACCTAATGTAAATGAGAAGGATAAGTAGGAACTACATAAGTGTTATCAGACACTTACCAGAGTTATGTGGAAGACACAAATGCTTTATTGCAGGGGTCCCCATCTGTGCACCAGCACCAGTCTGTGGCATGCCAGAAACTCAGCCACACGAACAAGCAAAGCCCCATCCATGTGATGCAGGCAGCACGTGAAACCACGCCCCATCCAGTCCACGGAAAAACCTCTTTCCATGGAACCAGTCCTTGCTGCCAAAAAGGTTGGGGGCCACTGCTTTATTCTTTGATATTTCCATCTCTTCCAGCCATGTTATATAGACTTTGATCAGAGGTTTCTTACTCTGTGGAAAGAAGGAGAACCACAGTTCACACTGCATTATATATTAAACCAGGGGTCCCCAAACCAGGGCCCATTATCAGGCCTTGAGCCTTTCAGAACCGGGTCATCTGTGCTGGCTGAGGAATTCTGATAGTTGAAGTTCACAGGTCTTAAAAGTTGCCAAGGTTGGAGACCTCTGATCTGAAAGGTGCATGACATAGCAACCTAGCATTTCTGAGACAAGATCAGATCAAAATATAGATTGTAGTGGGTTTGATATGGGCTATTTCAATGAGGATCTCAAGAAAGTATATGTTGGACCAAATCAATCACACTTCATATGCTTACTATACTTTAAGAAAAGCAAGCAGGAAACAGTCTGCAATACTACAAATGCCTTTGCTATGGCAACTGAAAGCCATCACACAAAACAAGACCATGTAATGCTCTGAACACACACGCAGACATTTACAAGAACTTTTACAAGAACTTTTACAAGAACATATATACTGTATGTACTACTAACTTTTTATGGGGATGGGCTACGTCCTTTTATTTTTTAAAAAAAACTGCCAAGGGTGTTTCTCACCCTGATTTGTAGCAGTCCTGAAACAAATACGTAAAGACATAGTACCCAAAGTATCTTGATGTGATTTGTCTGGACTGGGTCAGATCGGTTTTTAGCCCTGAAGCATTACAGAAAGCTCTGAAGTTTCCTGCATTGCAAATTGCATGTTAGGCAAAGTTGATAGAAATGCAAATTTTGAATGCACATGTTTCAATCCCCTTAACGTCCCATTCGATCAAGAGACTCTCCTAAAAAGCCTAAAGAAAATCGAGGGGGTTATTATTTATTTATTTAATAGATTCAGGGAGATAGTACTTCACTATATACATACGTCAACCGATACAGTTTTTCTCCTTAGAATTCTCCAGCTTTCTGCACAATACTCCAGAAGTTTCAAATTTCAGTTGACAGAATTCCCAAGTGGGAATTATGGTGGTTTGGTCCAAAAGGCATCAAGTTGGGGAAAGCTAGATTAAAGAAATGACAAGTTTTTGGAGATAATACAGTAGTGTAGCATTTACTGCAATAAGCTTACACAATTTTAAAATGACAACATTAGATTCTATCATAATAATCTTTTTTTTAAATTTAACTGGATCTAAGTTAACTTTTCCAAGGGAAAAGTATGTTATCCACTGTTCTTACCTCAAGTAGTCGAACCATAGCTTTCACAGACAGCGTTACAGAACAAAATTATCAATGACGTTCGTATTTCAATTGAGCCAATTGGGATGAATTTCCTCTGAGACTGGTAGAAAAATACTTAAACATATAAAGATCTTTATAATTTAAAAACAGATGGGCAACTAGGAGTCTTTTTTATTTCAAAGTCCACATGCATCATTAATGTTGAAAATTACTCAATTTACTCCCATCATGGATGATAGTTAAAAACTACAGCATAAGCTTTAAAACAGTCATTTCAGTTAAAAAAAGACGAGAGAATTCCCAAGGTTTTAAAAAGTAAGCTCTGTCTATATTCCATTTGAACAAAACTGCCCTGTGACACAGGAACAATCAAGACACTGAGCCATGTTGTACTGTTCCTATTATGCTACCTCATGCCAGGAACTCTTAGATAAATGTCCTTTGGCTCAGATTCATTTACTGTGATCAATTGAAATCTGTGTTAATGAATGGAGCTAGGTGCTCCACTTGTTTGTGCTACATACCATAGTGTATCAATAAGCAGCATTTAATTAGTTGGCTATTCATAGGTTTTGCAGATTTTGATATTGTTCACACACACACTACTCAATATTGGGAATTGTATGTTTTAATTTTGAATTTGATTTGAACTGCTCTATGACTAATAAATTCAACTAAACTGAGCTCTGTCTATCTAAGACCGTGATGGCGAACGTATGGCACACGTGCCAGAGGTGACACGCAGAGCGCTCTCTGCTGGCACACGCACTGTCATCTCAGGTCAGATCTCCATGGCGTTTCTTTTCTGAGTTTCTGTTTCCCTGCAAATGATGGAACAGAAGCTCACCCCAAAAAAAAAAAAACCTCTTGCTGTGCTGCCAGTGTTGGGATGCCACACCTTCTGCCGGCCAGCTGGTCTTTGGGTCTCTGCTGCGCATGCGTGCATGTCAGTGGATTTCTGGACATTTGTATGCACATGCATGTCCAGGCTTACACACAGTCGTGCATGTCTGTGTATACGCACACATATGCATGTCCCGGTACTTTTCCGTTTGGGCATGCATGGATGCACAGTTTGGGCACTCTGTGTCTAAAAGGTTCACCATCACTGATCTAGGATGTGATGATACTTTGAGCTCAGCTTACCAAAATGTTAAGCGTGGCTCTTGTCCAGGAAACGTTTTCTTATTATGATAAGAGTAGCAGTATAAAATAAATACAAATAACATTGTAGAAGTTGTTTTGGAAAAGAAATCCACTAAAATTACAAAAAAAGGCTCTACTAACCTATGAGCCGCACTGCATAAGTCTCCCCTGAGTTTAAAGAAAAACCCTTCTATGGCATCTGAAGCAGTTTAGCATCAGGAAAGAAGAGAATTGGAGGCACTATTTTAATACTGCCTGCCTTTGACATCTGTCTTTACTTGGTTACACACACACAAAGCTAGTTGCAGTTGGTTGCTATGCTCAGCCTTACAGCACTGATTAATCAGGTTGGCGAAAATAAACGATGGCAGAATTTCCAAATGAGTATTTGTCAGGGACATATCCAACTGGAGGTGGGGTGGAATGCTTGCTTGAAGGGTGTTTTTAAATCCCCTGTAAAACATCCCCTGTAAAAAGTTACTATGCCCCGACTCATCTGAAAGAAGAGAACAGGTTCCAAAATGAATACCTTGCTTTAAAAAAATGGTGGCTTTATGATGTACTGTTTCATCCAGTTAAAAGCCATGATGAGAGTTTCAATAATATATAGATTAGAGCGCTTGTAGCTTTGATCCAATTGAAAGGGAGATCCTCTGTCTGTACATAGCTGCTGAAGGTAGCATGCAACAAAATAAAAACACTCCAGTTCAAATAGTATTTTGGAAGTGTATCACAGAAGTGTGACCTGAGATTGCTGGAAATTAGTAGAGGGTGATTTTCATTTTTACCCTCCGGAAAAGATGCCCTGCCTATTCTGATGCCCTGCGTGACCGCCTCCTACCACATATCTCCCTTCGACCTGTCCGCTCCCACAGAGAGGGCCTCCTCAGGGTGCCATCCACCGGTCAATGCCGGCTGGCGACCCCCAGGGGGAGAGCCTTCTCTGTGGCGGGTCCGGCCCTCTGGAACGACCTGCCCCATGATCTTCGCACTACCACAGACCTACGCCTCTTCCGCCGGAGGCTTAAAACGCATCTTTTTCACCTGGCCGGCCTGGCATAGATCCAATAAGTTAATTTTAATATATTGTTTTTATAGTCTTAACAGCTTTAACGATTTTAGCACAGATTCTCTAAATTTAATTCGATTTTATCTTGTATTTGTATGTTACTGTGTGTTTTTATTTCCTCTGTGCACCGCCCTGAGTCCCCACCAGGGAGATAAGGCGGTATAGAAATTTGATAAAATTAAAATTAAATTAAATTAAATTAAATTCTGGTGACAGGGAAACTGGATAGTAGTCATTATTCCAATGAAATCACTCTACCATTGGTCCAAGCACAATAGAACACCAAGCATCATACACCATGCAAGAACAACTGGATTAAAGCCCTATCATTTTAGAAACATAGAATCCTATCCACTTTTCTCATGAAATGATCAGTATCTTCCAAAGCTTCATGACATTAGCTTCCCTCCCTTTTAACTAGGTAGGCAGAATTCAGAGGTGGGTTCCTTTCAGTTCGGGTCAGTATGGTGGCCTGGCTCGCTGGAACTGGCAGGGACCCAGGCCTGCCATGCCTCTGAACTGGTTCCCCAGTTGTCGCCGTTGCTGCCACCATCTTGTTTTTTTAATTGTTTAATTGAACTGTGCAGGCACGCACAGCATGCACATGCACAGCACACATACAGTGTGCACGCACACAGCGCCCATACAGCATGTGCACGCATGAGCGAACCAGCAGTAAAGCCGGCCAGAACCCACCCCTGCAACAGTTGCCATAGCAGGAGCACTGCCACAGACTTTTGAGATATATTTCACATTTCTGGGCATTGTCTGTGGCCTTTGTAATAAAGAAACTTGCTTCTTTTCCTCCAGCATTTTTTCGTGGAGGTCTCAATATGAAACCTAGTCTGCTGCTTAGGTTTTGGTTCCCATAACATAATTGATTGGGAAGAACACATTTGACTCTATATAAGACTGAGTTTTATTTGGGTTTAAATTTAGCCCTTGGCTCCATCAGTTGGTATCTTTGAGATGTTTTCACAATCCATTAACATTCTCATTGACAAATTCAATGTGTTCTTACAAACGGGTTTAATAAGTTACAGAAATCCTTGGAATCCAAATGAACAAAAAGTGAGGAATTTGTTTGGGTTCCAGAAGCTTGATTCCAGGGCTCAAAGAATATAGCGAAAAAAATATACAAGAAACCTCTCCTTCAACTATCAACTCAGACAAATATTAATTTAGAGTAGAATTCAGAAAACCTGGTGCAGAGCAACGGAAGATTCACTGGGCTTTGGATAGCACTTCTCATCCCCAATTTTCAAGAGAACAAATGGAGTGTTTTTAGACAGCTTACTAACATGTATTGAAATTAAAAATCTTCCTTCTGCGTTGGGAAATCTCTAGCTCACAAAAGAGGATTCCTTATCTCATCTTTCCCTTTGAAGTTACAACAGCAGCAAATGTTACCTTGTGTATCTCTCTCTCTCTCTCTCTCTCCCTCTCTCTCTCTCTCTCTCTCTCTCTCTCTCTCTCTCTCTCTCTCTGTGTGTGTGTGTGTGTGTGTGTGTGTGTGTGTGTGTGTGTGTGTGTGTGTGAAGGGGAATTTCCATCTTCCTCAAAAGGCTTTTCCTCTTGGAACTTTGCATGTTATTCATGAGGGCCACTAATAATTTTGAAAAGCTAACCTTTACTTAAATCTAGTATAAAGATCAAGACAGATTAGGCCTTTCAGCTAATGCCATCAGCTTAGTTTTTCTGATGACGTGATTTCACACATCACTGCCTTAAATAAACCTCACATGAGTAATAGTACATTATGGGGAAACTCTTAAAAAGATACCCACATTTTCATATACAATATTGTATTTTCTCTTGAAAAAGACAATTTTATAAAAGGATGTAGCGCTAGTATATGACACCAGAAAAACTGTTCAAATTTATGTAGAAAATATGGAAAGCATGAAAGGTCATTTTATCATGTTTATTGGGTTTGTAAAAAAAAAAAAAAGAGAGAGAGAATTTTCAGTTCAAATACATATAATAATACAAAGAACTTTTAAGATTCAGTGGAAACCAGAACTTTTCTTGCTGGGACTAATGAATTGGCAAGCAAAAAAGTTTTTTGGAAGATTGTTTTTGAACAGTGAAATTATCACATAAGCAAAGATAGAAAGACTATGAAATGTCTACAATGGAGGAATGATTGATAAGGATGGCAGAATATGCAGGGATGGTAAAATTGGCTTGTTTGATTAGGGAAAAGATAATAACAATTTGCCTAATGACTAGAAACCCTTTGTGGGCTTTTTGCTGAAAACAGAAAAAAATCAACTTGGAATTTATGGGTTTCATGATAAAATATGGCAGAGTATGGAAAGAAGGCAGCCATGCTATAACCTTAGAGAGAGAGTATAAAATATAAATTCATTTATAACTGATCTATAGCTTTATATCCTTTAAATCTTTATTTTTCTTTCTTTTCTGTCTCTTTTCTTTATTTCTTATTATCACTTTTTAACTTTATTTTTCTTTTCCTTCTTTTAAATTTGTATTATTTTGATTCTGTGAAAAAATTAATTAAAAAAAAGGAATTTTCAAAACAGTTATCAGGTATGACCTCTTTCATCACTGTGATGGTGAAAACTGCAGCTAATGAAAGTTTGCTATTTATACAGCTAGGTAAGGGTAAAAGACGCATGACACCAGACTTCTTTCAATACTGCTGTGTTCTGATTTTCCAGCTGACAAAGGCCATATATAAATGTTATGCAATACTTCGTCTTCTTTCCAAACATATACCAAGAATGGGTAGTTTATTGTATAAAGGCTCTTTTCTTTCTTTTCTTTTTCTTTTTCGAACCTCCCAGATCCTGATTGCTGATCTGCGGTGAATTAAAGAAAGATCTGAAAATTGTAACATGTATTCTAAAATAAGCTTTGATTTTTTTTTTTTTAAAGCCACATCTACCGCCAAATATCCTGATGATGCCTAAATGTAGAATGTGGCCCTGGCCATTTTATACAAGTATTCTAATCACTGCAGACCCTGAGCATGTGCCACATATTAAATGAATGCCTTAACCCATCCTTACGTTGCCTTTACAATGTGCATAAAAGATGAAATATGGGACTTTCTCCAATAGGAACTAAAACTATGCTCTGTTATGGAGATGTAGGTAACAAAAAGGTGCGGGAAGGGATGGTAAACATATATTATCTTTCTAGACATTTGGGCCATGAACATTATTTTGTACAGAAGACCTTGCTTAATTATTTCATTGCATCAAGATTTCTCTTCCCTTCCCTTTCTCCTATCTAGTTTTATTCTAATCCAGCTCTGACTGCTGGCAAATTACATTTTTCTGAAGCATCTCAATAATGAAAGCACCACATATTAATATTCACAGTATTAATATTATTGGTGAAATGGTAAGTTAAACACTGGGAATGTGAAAAGTCAATTAAACTTGCAAACGGAAAACATTAAAAGCAGTGCAAACCAGAATGACTTAAGGATGGTCAGAAGGATTAAGGGTTGGGAAACAGGCTGTTTACAAATATATCTGCAGGCAAAAGAACGCTAAAGAGAAAGTAGTAATGAGTAATTAGTGAGGAAAGGTTGACTTACAAGCACCTGAGATAATGAACTCTCCTTAAAATCCAGTTTTAACAAGAAAATTTGAAAGAGAACAGGATTTGGATCAATTAAGTAGTAACAAAAAATACTGCAAAAATAAAAAACATAAAAGTGTCTATAAGTTACTCTAAAAGCAACTAGTAGATTATTGTACGTTTACTAAAAAGTAAAGTTGAGTTCAGAGAAGATTATGTTCAGTTAAACCTCCCATTGTTCCGGTGGTGTAGTTTTATACTTCTAGATTCTGGCCATGATGGTCTTAACACAATATCCCATCTTCACAGCAATTTGAATTTCAGAAGCAATTTTATTACATAGTCATGGACCTATTATAAAATACTGATATAGGTAGCATTTTCTTTATCAGACAAGGTGCACAGTTGCCTGATTTTAAACAACGTGGCAAATCAGCCTTATTGTAGGGAACCCTGATCTTACAATTTATGACTCTATGATGGTAACTAAGGAAAAATTCGGGGAAGTATAGCTCTACTGAAATGTTTTTTTTTTCATTACTACAACAATACAATTATCTAGAAGTTTAGCTTAGAAAGAGGACCATACGAAGTACCTGAAGCTGATTCCTTCAAAAGACCTCTTTCTGCAAAGCACATTAAAAGGAATCTCAAAGTGGTTTATAGTTTATAAAAATGTGCAATTCCTTCTTTATGGTATTTTTTGCATTTCAAATCTATATACTACTAAAACTCTTCTATCTTCCCATTTGGGATGTTGACTGAATGCATGTCTCTCATCCCTGTCTTGGTTAGCATGTTTTCAAACTCTCAAATTATTAGAGAGTTTCATCAAATTACATTTAAAGAATACATCAAAAATCCAGAACCCGTTATTCCCATGAATTTGAAATTTAGCAATGCTGTGGTTGAGACACAATCATGAGATTGTCATTTCCAATGATCCCTGCCAGCTTCCTACAAGGAAACTCAATGGGGAAGGAAGGAAATCAGAAGTCACTGCCACTCCCACTGCCTTTCTCCCCATTCTTGGTCATTCTGTTTCTCTGTTTGTGTAAGGAAATATCTTCATATGATAACTATTCACACCAACCCTGTAAGTGACTCTCCATATTATCCCCTCCAAAGAGAGACTGAGTCACCCAAAACAGGGCTGCTGGGACACAATAATCTGCAGACACAGTAAGGACAGAGAAATAGTTACATTTTGCAGCTACAATCACCACAAGGTAGGCTATAACAGCAACTCTAGCTCATGCCTGATTGTCTTCACTCCCCATTGTTTGCTGGTGGGGTTCTAGCCATCTCTTAGTCCTCTTTAGTTTCCTCAGCCCTTCTTTTACTATAGGGAGTTATGGAAACTGTGGGCACGGAGAGCCCATTCTTATGCAAACTGGTCCAAAGCTGTGATCCATTCCAAGTGACCACCAAGGCTTTGCCAGACTGTGTAGACCTTCCAGAACAATGCAAAGCTCCCTCTGGAACCCAGCTGAGTCCATCTGCAACCCGGAGAGGGCTGATCTAATAGATCCAGCCTCCCAGGGATAAGCATTTCCAATGAATTAGAGACTCACCATCTGTTCTGATCATGATAGAAGAAAAATCAATATCTTCCCCAAATCCAGAGCATCGTGCCCCTGCTGTAACAGAGAAACCAGATCAAGTATATGAGAACGATTATGAATCTGGCCCTGGGTGACTTGGGACAGGAACATGGTGGCCATGAACTTCTGAGCTGCCTCAGATCCTATGCCTAGGGAAGGCAAATTAAGATTCTCTAAAACCATAAGCCTGGGGAAATCCACCGTCAACCAAGCCACAGTGCCTCAGGGAGGTTGCTGCACAGCAGAGAGGCTGGTACAATAGCACAGTCCCCACTGAACCCTCTTGGTGCCCAACTGAACAAATGGGAATTTGCATTCAACAATCTGATGGACTCCTGGATGCCTCCAAAGTATCTCTGATCCTGTACCCTGCGATCTTGGCTGGTGCCACACTTGAATCTAGAGTTTTGAGAGATTTTGAAAGGGAATTTAGCTGGTCTGAAAAAAGACTGATTCCAATAGGTTACTTAGAGAATCTGATGCAAGTTCATTAGCAGGTCTACTTTTTCCAATACGATGGCATTCTTAATTGAACATCAGAAAAACAGAAGCTGCTAATGATCTGTTATTAAAAGAAATCTAAACCATATATCCATATCTCTAGATTTTGTAAAGCAAAATGCTTAACTGTCTTAAGTCAATGAAGATTTTCAGTCATCCAGGTAGAGTGGTATGGAACTGTACCTGAAACTCATTTTGAGTCAACAAAATATTTCAAACCAACAAGGAAAGAAGTCCAGTTGCCATGACTCAACTTACTTTCTCTCAGTAAAGATAAGCAAATAAAGCTGTGTGTAATGTACAAATCTGCACTGTTGGTGCCATTCAAAATTTGATTGCGATTATTAAGCCATTTATAACACCTTAACCTAAATTTTTATTTTAAAGTATTTTTTATACATGTAAAGGGTTATGTACATATTAACACTTTCGTGTCCTAAATGTCCACCTTCTGAATTAAAAACAGTGCAGAAAAAATGGGGTGTTTCTGTATAAGGATTTTCAATAGAAGTTTGTTCACTACAGTCTTGTTTCTTTCTTTTCTAAGTCATCTGAAGCTTCAAAGAGTTAAGCTACTATTGACATGCCCGAAGGGCTAAGACTCTTGATGATTTTGTCGCTATTCTAAAAATAGGAGGCAAGCTTTCTAATCTCCTTGCCAGTCTTTTCCACTCCCTGCCAGTTTTTTCCTGCTTTTTCTTGCAAAGGGGCATCTGCAACCCAGAACTGTCTATGACCTAAGTTTTTAGAATGATTATCAGGGCTTATTCAGCTGAACAATTTAGAATCCTTAACTTGTCATTGGGGGGCTTTAGAACGAAGTTACAGAAAGTGTGTGTGTGTGTGTGTGTGTGTGTGTGTGTGTGTGTGTGTGTGAATGAGTTGGTAGGTCTACTTTTTTGACTTTTTTTAAAGGCTACTTAAAAAAAAAGGTAATAGAAACAGAAACTAGAAAGCAGCTAACCCTAGGTGTTACCATGTAAATTCAAGGTTTGGATGAGGATGAAAATCATTACATAAGCTTTCCCAGGACCAACAGAAAAGGAATCCAGGAAAGTCAATTTGGCAAAAACTAAAATTAGGTGAACACAGATTTGTCCATATATATTATGCTTGATTCAGAAAGGAGTCTTGGTTGGAAAAAGAAATCCTGATTTTTTGCTATCATAGACTAACATGGTTCTTCTCTTACAAGGTCTACAAGTCAACGTTCTGGCTGAATGCCCAACTGGGTCCAATCTTCCCACCCTAGTTCCACCACTATATCATGCTGGATCCCATTCCATCAAAATCAAAATCTTGGAATCCTAGTGGACAACCATTTAAATATGAGTGTGCAGCAGCTGCCAAAAAAGCCAACACAGTTCTAGGCTGCATAAACAGAGGGATAGAATCAAGATCACATTAAGTGTTAATACCACTTTATAATGCCTTGGTAAGGCCACACTTGGAATACTGCATTCACTTTTGGTCGCCACAATGTAGAAAAGATGTGGAGACTCTAGAAAGAGTGCAGAGAAGAGCAACAAAGATGATTAGGGGACTGGAGGCTAAAACATATGAGGAACAGTTTCAGGAACTGGGTATGTCTAGTTTAATGAAAAGAAGAACTAGGGGAGACACTATCATTATCATTTATCATTTATTTAATTTATATACTGCCTTTCTCCTTCTTGGGACTCAGGGAGGTGAACAGCCACAATAAAAAGAGGAAATACAAAAGTTAAAATAACAAATTCGTAAGTATTAAGTATTAGCAGTCTTCCGATATCTCAGGGGTTGCCACAAAGAAGAGGGAGTCAAACTATTCTCCAAAGCACCTGAGGGTAGAACAAGAAGCAATGGGTGGAAACTAATCAAAGAGAGAAGCAACTAAGGAACTGAGGAGAAATTTCCTGACAGTTAGAACAATTAACCAGTGGAACAGCTTGCCTCCAGAAGTTGTGAATGCCCCAGCACTGCAAGTCTTTAAGAAGATGTTGGATAGCCATTTGTCTGAAATGGTATAGGGTTTCCTGCCTGGGCAGGGGGTTGGACTAGAAGACCTCCAAGGTCCCTTCCAACTCTGCATTGTAAAATGGACAGTTATTATAGTCCAAGTCAGTATGTTGGTCTGACAGGGCTAATCAGGCTGACAGATACCACAAAATCTAAGCATGGTGCCTAAAAATTGGCAACAAAATTATATATATAACAACAACAATTGATAAAATTCTTGCATCTGAACAGGATTTGGTTGAATTAAAGCAGTTATATTATCTTCTATGTTGTTTTTCCTAAGTATGAGATTTGTATACAGATTAATGTATTGTGTTTTCCAAATGCTCCAGTCAACTCCACCTGTTGTATGGCATTATAGAAATGATACAGTGATAAATTATGATAACGATAAACTGAACTGATAATGACCTTCACATCTCAATTGTATTAAACTTTGATTGGCTGTTAGTTGTAATTGTTACACTTTATTACAGTGGTAGTCAAACTGGTCCCTACCGCCCACTAGTGGGCGTTCCAGCTTTCATGGTGGGCGGTAGGGGTTTTGTCCGATACTGAAACACTTTCCTTTTTTTAAGTTAATTGACATCCCTACTTTATAAATAACCATTACTGTGGAACCTGTGAGCAGGTAGAAAATTTTACTACTAACAGAGATACGAAAGTGGGTGGTAGGTATAAAAAGGTTGACTACCCCTGCTTTATTATATCATAGGCATTTTATCTCTGAATAAATATCAGTAAGTACAGTTAGTAAGTAAGTCTGAGTAAATAAATACAGCCTTGGCAGATTTCTGTGTCTAGGTAGTTCTGGATGATCTCAGAAGGTAATGACGCCAGATTTTTTTAGGTCTGTACTTGGTTGGTGGAGCACAGCAAATTGGGTAGATTGGAAAGGGGGAAGAGAGAGAGAAGGGAGGGAGGGAGAGAGAGATTGAGATGTATTGGATTATTGGAGTGAAGGAAGTGAATCATGTTGATACAGACTTTTTCTGTGTTGCCCAGTTTTATGGGGGGATAAGGTTAACTAAAGTTACTTCAAATTCTTTTGACATATTTACATTTAATTTGATAAACAAGGTTTTTTTTGGCTGGGTCATTTACCTGGCTGTAGTTCACCATTAATAAAGTTTAGAGTCTGAAATTTCTTGAGTCACGGAACATATCTCTTCCAAAAAAATACGAGATACAGTATTAGCTAATGTCCGTTTATTATCCAGGTTCTAAGCTGTTTATTACAAAGCTTGTTCTTAGACAGTTTCTTTCTTAACAGAAATAACTTTAACATAAGAGAAATTGTACTTGCAAGCAGAAGCTCCCATCTGTAATATTTGTAATACAGGACAATTTGGGGGAATAAATCCGCATTGGTCAGAAACAGTGGTGGGATTCAAAAAGTTTTACTAACGGTCTGTGGGCATGGCTTGGTGGGCATGGCAGGGGATGGATACTGTAAAAACTTCATTCCCTCCCCACTCCAGGGCAAGGTTACTGCAAAATCCCCATTTCCTCCTGATCAGCTGGACTCAGGAGGCACAAAATAGATGGGGGCGGGGCCAGTCAGAGGTGGCATTTACCAGTTCTCTGAACTACTCAAAATTTCCACTACCAGTTCTCTGAAACTGGTCAAACCTGCTGAATACTACTTTTGGTCAGAAGTAGTTTGTCAAAAAATCTTACTAGAGGTCCAAATCCACCTCTTGCATTTTGTAAGGACATTATTCAGTAAGCAGTAGTGACAAATGTTAAAATTACTGCAATATACAACAGATTATTAATGGACATAAATTACATTAGCTATTAGCATTTCAATTCAGTAATAGCAGCAGTAACATATGGTACATCCATAAGATTAGATTAATATATGATAACTAGATAAACACAAAGAGGAAGCTTCTAACTATTCTACGATGCCTGATTGCTATTCTTCAAGTCATAGAATTGTAACTTAACAATGAAAATGTATTAGAAGGAAGGTATCTATTCTTGGTATTTAGACCAGATGCTTAGAGCTGCTAGAGAGAGATCCCATTATTTCCTTCTCATCATCAAGATTTCCAATAACCTACCTAACCGATCTTCGCACCATCGCTGACCTACACCTATTCCGTCAGACGCTTAAAACGCATTTTTTCCACCTGGCTGGCCTGGCATAGATAAATTGGTTTAATTTTAAATTTAATATTTTAATCGCTTTAACTATTTTTAGCACAGATTTAATTATTTAATTCTATTTTATATTGTATATATTTGTTGTGGTTTTATCTTTTCTGCGCACCGCCCTGAGTCCTACCACGGAGAATAGGGCGGTATATAAATCTGATAAATAATTAAATAAATAAACAAACAAACCAACCAACCAACCAACCAACCAACCAACCAACCAACCAACCAACCAACCAACCAACCACATTGTATGCCTCTTCTTTCTCACCTTCTGTCCTGATGTTGGTTATTGAAAGGTTTTCGCACCATCCACATCAGTTCCAGCCGATCTTATTCACTGTGTGTTTCCTTGATTGGATGTTGCATAAATGGAATGGCAAGAAGAAGAAAGTAATGCTCAAATAATTTATATGCTTCCTTTGTCTAAAACAGTGGTAGTCAACCTGGTCCCTACTGCCCACTAGTGGACGTTCCAGCTTTCATGGTGGGCGGTAGGGGTTTTGTCCGATACTGAAGCACTTTCCTTTTTTTAATTAAATTGACTTCCCTACTTTGTAAGTCACCATCATTGTGGAACCGGTGGGCGGTTAGAAAATTTTACTACTAACAGAGATACAAAAGTGGGTGGTAGGTATAAAAAGGTTGACTACCCCTGGTCTAAAACATACAAATACTTCCAAATAGCAACTAACAACAGATACATGTACAATAATTGTTTAGTGACCACAGTTGGGACCGACAACTCAGTCATTAAAGGAAATGGTTAAAAAGTGAACTCGCACTTGTGCTTATGATCTTACTTCACCTTTGCTTTAGAGACCTGCAAAGGTTGTCCATGAGAGAATTAACTATAAAGTTACTTCATCATTGTTGTAACTGTAAAGGGTTGCTAAATGAGGCAATTGTTAACAAGGATGCCAGACTGTTTACATATTCAATGATTTTCTTGGTTAGGGAAACCTGAAAAAGTGTGTGTGTGTGTGTGAGAGAGAGAGAGGGGGGGGGAGGGAGAGAGAGAGAAATTCAAAAGCTTTAAATTAGATTAAGACATAGTGGTTCCTTCAATGAATGGGCAAAATAGGAGAATGGAGGAAAAATAAGGGGGTGAATATGTTGTGTTAATGCTTTTCCTCTCTATTTGATTCTGCCTTAAAATGTGAGCCACTCATGAACATTGGAGCATTTGTTACTTTATCATACATTATTACTTTTTCTTAATCTTTAGAGGAAATAAAGAGTTTTGTCAAGTTTTTGTATGAGATCAGTCCAAAATATTGTAAGTTTGCTATTTCATATTTGTCCCCATGCTAACCATTAACGTAAAAGTTTATACTCTAAATTATGAAATTTTCAATTGAGAAATTAAGGAGTTTTAAGGTTAAATTCTTATCAGACTCATAAGACATGCAGGAATGCTAAGTCACACACAGTAGTATTAGTTATCATTTGTTGTGCACCAGCACACAGGCACCAGAACATGGGTTTCACCAGAAAACATTTTTACAAAACTATAGCCTCTGTTCTGTGTGTGTGTGTTTATGTAGTACCAATACACCTTGTGGAAGGCAGGTGAATAAATGTTCCTAGATGTAATCTGTAATTTGTTCTCCCTGGACAGTTGTCATTTAAATGTTGCGTAGCATATCTACACTTTGCTTTTATATAAAACCTAAAAGCAAAAACAAATATTAATAGGGAAATAGTGCTATGGAGTATACAACACCTGATATAAGAAACCACATGCATATCTTTTGATATTATGATTACAAAATTTATCTAATGAAGCTAACTGGTATAACTCTGTGGGGTAGAATAGAATAGAATAGAATAGAATAGAGAAGTATAAATGGATGCTTGCATAAATGAAAAACCTTCTATTTGGCTTATCATATAAAAGCAATGAGAAGATATAACAAGAATTTTTTCTGCCCTGACAGCCCTTAGGCAATCTAAGAATCAACATTTTGCCATTGCCATGGTTTTCATGAAATATGTGTGGGGTACATGCCAAAGCAACTTCAAAGAAGAAATTTCTCATAACCATATTTTGCTCTCTCCAGTAATTCCTAATGTCAAGGCATTTATTTTATGATTTTTATGATGCCACTGCTAAGGAAGTTATTCCAGTGTTTCCTAGAGATGGTTATGTTGCAACTGTAGCCTCTGTCCGCCTCTTATCCCAGAATCCCAATACATGGCATCTGTCCCAAAGTAGGGAGCGTGACATAGTCCATTTCATGAAATCAGGGTGAGATTTGTCCAACTCCATCTTGTTCAGGTAAAAAGAAAAAAAAAAGGTTTGAAAAGAACTTCTAAAGGAAAAAAATGTTACATAGATCCTATAGATATATATTGATTCGTACCATGTTAAGGTTATTCTCATTTGTTTTGTATACAGGTGAAGATATTTATTGTTGTTGATGCTTACTTTGTTTATGTAAGTTTAGTTATTACGGGATATGTTTGACGCTTCTTGGAATCTCATATATTATAAACAGATTCCATCCTAAATCTATCTTCTCCTTTACAGCACTTCATTGTAAGATGATGTCTGTGTCTGTGATTGCAAGCTTATTACCTCCTAGCTTGATAGAAGGAAATAAAACTGCTGGACTACTTTTGTAACATGTTGGGAAAGAGGAAAGGTTACACAATACTACAAGCACAGAATATCTGCACATTCTTGCTTTGCCAAGTTAATGGGTAGCTACCTCCACAGAGCATTAATTGGTAGTTAGCAAGAGGATCAAGAAACTTCCACTCAAAAAGACAGAGATACTTTGATTATATTGTAATAAATTAAGCATACAGTATCTTTTGTTGCCAGCAGTTTAGACATTAATGGCTATGTGTTGTGTTATTTTGAGGGTACAGCAGATTTATACAGTTATACAAGCTGTATACTCACTACTTTACATTGTAGCCAAATGTCATTTTTCTAGTGTTGTCACATGAAAAGATATACTTAAATATTTACAAAATGTGAGAGGTGTACTCATTTCTGTGATATACTGCATGTCTTCTATGAAAGACTGTCTTAGTGGCACTCAAAATAAAAAAAAACTTTTCTTTTTCACAATATGGTTTTGAAGAGAAAGCATACTGTAATATTTGAGATCCACAATTATAATGCCATATGAAAAAGAACTGAACATGTGATATAAAACACAAGTAGCCCCTTTTTTAATATCTCTACTCTTGATAGAGCATAGAGAACTTCTGTTGCTGCTTCATTGTCCTATTCAAGAAAGTGCTAATTGGAACAGAACTTGCTCCTTATACGGTATTTTACTCCCCCCCTTTTATCTTTGATTTAGATGAACAAAGCAGAGAAAACCTGAAGTGCCCTCTCAGTCCAGAACAAATGATTAATTATAAAAAGTTCATTTAAGAGATAACAATGTTGACAAAGACAAAAGGGATGTATGAAAAACTACTATTCTTCTTCATAAGACAAGGAAATTATTGTCTTATTATACAGGGATTGTATTATGCAATTATTTATTATTTATTTTATTTTATTTTATTTTATTTTTTCTGATTTATACCCCGCCCTTCTCCTTGTTAGGACCCAGGGCGGCGCACAGGCATTATTAAAACCATAACAAAAAACAATATACACCATTAAAAACATATTAAATTATTAAACCCGTGCTAAAAAACCATTTAAAACCCTGCAAATTACAATTTATATATAAAAAGTCAGAAACGGGGGGCTATGCCAGACCGGCTTGTTGGAATAGATATGTCTTAAGATGTTGGCAGAAGAGGCGGAGGTCCGAGATAGTGCGTAGGTCGGGGGGTAGGTCGTTCCAGAGGGCCGGGCCCGCCACAGAAAAGGCCCTTCCCCTGGGCGTCGCCAACCGGCATTGCCCGGCCAACGGCACCCGGAGAAGACCCTCTCTGTGGGAGCGGATCAGGCGAAGGGATGTATGGGGCTGGAGGCGGTCTCGTATATAGCTAGGCCCCGAGCCATGGAGCGATTTGAGATGGTCGTCAACACCTTGAAGCGCACTTGAAAGGCCACAGGCAGCCAGTGCAGCTCGCGCAGGAGAGGTGTTATGTGGGCTTGCCTTGAGGCACCCATAATCACCCGCGTGGCCGCATTCTGAACTAACTGTAGCTTTTGAGTGCACCTCAAGGGGAGCCCCATGTAGAGAGCGTTACAGTAATCCAGCCGGGATGTCACAAGCGCTTGAGTGACTGTGCGAAGCCCCCCCCCCCAGTCCAGTAAGGGGCGCAACTGGCGTATTAATTTATACTACCCTGAAAAATTATTGTTCTGTCCACTATGAGGTATAATCAGTCAACTGAATAGTAAGCAGGGATGGGTTTATGCAGCATAAGCAAGCTCAGGTATTACTGAAGCTGAATTGCTTGGTTCATTTACTGTGCCTCACAGAATCAACAATGGGAGGCCATATTCCAATGTAGATTATGTAGATACTGGTAGAAAGATAATTGTGTTAATTTGAGAAGAAAATGGAGATTAAATGTGAGTAAAACTATAGGATACATGTAACTAAAGGATACTTCAAATTCTTTGCTGCTGTGTTATATTTTTCAGTCAATGCTTATTTCTCCCTTTTAAATATGTTGATCTCACAAAAAGGAATTTCATTTTTGCAGTGTTTTCCTCTAATTGGTTGGCAATCAATAATAAAAAATATGCTTCTTATGGAAAATGGGCAATTAAGCCACCCAAAGTAGTAATTACAAGGAAGACTAGAAAGATGTTGATTAATATAATGCAATTGTAATGATGCTGCTAAAAACTTTAAATATATTGTGATAATACATATTAACTGTTAGTATTGGAACAGTAACAGATTGAGAATCCAATGTCAATTGAATTTATAGCCACTCAGCATTCTTTGAAGACCAAATAATACAAAGTAATTGTTTTAACTCAAAAGTATCAATTAATTCATGGAAATCTTCCATTGCTATGGAAAAGGAGCACAAAGAGCAGGAAAGAACTAGATAACTCTCCCACCTACAATCTTAGTTCAAATCATTCTGCCCAAATTTATTTATGTTTAACTCATTCTAAATCACTTATTCAAATGATTTCTAAATGGTGTGTGTTGTAAGACATTCCTTTTTTTCCTTGGAATTTCTCATGCCCTCAACATCTTTCCCTCCTAATTTAGATAGTTGGGCTCTCTTACTGGATTACCTTAACCATGGTTTTTCCAATTCAACCAGGCTGCGTTTTCAAAACCATACACCAGTCATATAGGGTGGTTTCTCACATAACACACTAGATTAAAATGTGGCTGGCTAGTTTACAGGTTCGGATCCTGTAATGTCTGCCTTTTCAGCAGTTGCCTTTGGGAGTTGCATTGTTGTTGTTAGTTGTAATGTTGTATCCGACCCATTGCGACCCCATGCAGTGGCGTAGCGTGGGTTGTCAGCACCCGGGGCAAGGCAAGTAATTTGCGCCCCCTAACCCTCCCCCAGATAGTCCCTCGCTCCGTTTTCAAACCACAATAAAAGTGGGAAGAGACGGAAAAGTGCGCGCATCGGGGGCGGGGGGAGCGGGAGGGGACGCCCTGCGCAGGGAGGGGGCGCGGCGCTGGAGGGTCCCGGGGGAAAGGGTGGGGGCGGAGGGGGATGAGGAGCGGAAGGGGGTGTCTGGCGGGGGGGGGGCGTTCCTCCTCCCCCCTCCTCCTGCTCGGCCGGGGTGTCAATTTGCAGCGGGAGCTCCTCCTCCGCCTCCTCCTCCTTCCCGGCCCCTCGCTCGCATTCTCGACCCTCCCCGGGTGGGCTGAGCAGGGGACCCCTCCGGCCGCCGGAGCGAGCGACTTCCACCCGGGCTCTCTCCGCCGCCTCCGCCCAGGCTTCCCCGTTCGGCGCCGCCTGGCCTTTTCCCGCCTCTCCGCGCTCCCTCGACGCCGCAGGAGGGGAAGCTCCGTGGCGCCTCCGCCTCCCTTCCCGCGAGTGTCAAAACTTTGTCGGGGCGGCGGCGGCGGGACGGGGCTGAGGCGGGAGGCCGGCCTGAGGCAGGCGGGGTGCGCGGTGCGAGCGCGCCCCCTCAGATGTTGCGCCCGGTGCGGCCGGCACCCCCTGCACCCCCCACGCTACGCCTCTGACCCCATGGACAATGTTCCTCCAGGCCTTCCTGTCCTCTACCACAGGGGTCCCCAACTTTTGCAACTTTAAGTCTGAAGGACTTCAACTCCCAGAAAAGCTGGCTGGAGAAGTCTGGGAGCGGAAGTCCTTCAGACTTAAAGTTGCAAAGGTTGGGGACCCCTGCTCTACCATCCTCTGGAATCCATTTAAGCTCAAGCCGACTGCTTGGGTGACTGCTCCATCCAGCCACCTCATTCTCTGTTGTCCCCTTCTTCTTTTGCCCTCCATCTTTTCCAGCCTTAGGCTCTTCTCCAGAGAGTCGCATGGGACTCCAGGGGAGTTGCATAGTACTAGGTTATCTTATCTTTGGATTCCTGTTTGGGAGACCTGAGGACCTGCAGCTCTTAAAAATTAACCACAAAAACCCAACCCCAGAAATCAGTTTTTAGTGCCCTGCATAACCATGCAATGTGCAAAGAAAGCAGCCTCTTTGATCATTTTAAAGCTGTACAGGTAGTTCTCAACTTATGACCCCATTGAGCTCAACATTTAGGTTGCTTAGTGAGACGTTTGTTAACTGAGCTTTGCCCCATTTAAGGACCTTTCTTGCTATCGCTGTTAAGGGAATCACTGCCATTGTTAAGTTAGTAGCACTGCTGTTAAGTGAATCTAGCTTCCCCATTGACTTTGCTTGTCAGAAGTTTGCCAAAGGTGCATTCCCATGACTCCGGGGACAATGCAGCCATCATAAATATGAGTCTGTTGCCAAGCATCTGAATTTTGATCATGGGACCACATGGAGATGTCACAATGGTCTTTCACTGTAACCAATAGTCATAAGTCAATTTTTTCAGTGACATTGTAACTTTGCTCCTCCAAAGTTTGCAAAAGGTGATCCCATGAACCCAGCGACATTGCAACCGCCATAAATACGAGTCTGTTGCCAAGCACCTGAATTTTGATCACGGGACCACATGGAGATGCCACAATGGTCGTTAAGTGTGACAAACGGCCAGAAGTCACCTTTTTTCCAGCTACGTAACTTTGGACGGTCACTCAATGAAGTGTTGTAAACCGAGGCCTACCCATATTTACTACAGGCCATTGGAGATGTTGTTCCCACAGTTAGGGGTGTTGCTGTTGTTGTGTGCAGCATATGTAGCTCCTTCAAGCCAATCAACTGGGTAGAAGGAGGAACAGCTCCCTATTATTTTTTTAAACAAGCCCACTTCAGTTCTTCTCAAATCCCAATTCACAGAACATAAAATTTAACCCCCGCCTGACTCAAAAGAGGTCCTTTCCCCGGAGTAATTCAAACCCTCAGAGAGCGGGTTTTTTTTTTCTTCATGGCAGGGTATTCTGACTCAAACATGTGAGGTATTCCTCACAGAGACCCTCTCCCTCAGGGGTTGCAGCTCATCCCCCCCCCCAGAACCCACGGAGAAGAAGGCCCACTTCCCTCGGCTGAACTTTGGGGGCGGCTGCAAAGTGTCCCCTAAGGGAGACGAAGCGTGCCCCTCCCCTCCAAGCAGGCGACCGAATGTCAAACCCCTCAACTGGGGGGACGGGACGCAACGAGGGGTTGGTATTCCGGGGAAGAGGCGCCCGCCTCTCGCTCGGTTGCTGCGCCTCCCTCGCCTCCCCTCTCCCTTCTGCTTCGGTGGCTCCTCCTCAACTCTTCCACCTTATGCCGCGGGCGACCACAAGCCAAGAAACCGGCGGCCAGTCGCGGCGGGGCGGAGGCGAGGAAAGGGTAGGGAGGAGGAAAAAAAAACCGGGGAAAGCCGAAGGCACTCGCGGCTGACCTCAGCGCTGGGGAGAGGCCGCCCAGCGGCTCACGCGGCTTGACCAATAAAAGCGCAGCCGAGCGCGGCTGCGGCTGTTCGAGGGCTCCGCCGCCGCCGCCGCTTCTGCCTCGCCGCTGCCGACTTGACCGACCCGAACGCCTCGTGGGGGCATCTCGACCCGGCCGAAAGGATTTGACTCGGGGGTCGGTTTGGCTGGCGAGCGGAGGGCAAAGATGCTGTTTTGGCACACGCAGCCGGAGCATTACAACCAGCACTCGACGGGCAGCTACTTGCGGTGAGTCAGGGGAAGGCAAGCAGCCGCGGGAGGGTCGGAGAAAAGGGCGCGGGATGCCCACGAGCCGAGGGGATGGAGGGGGGCGGAGAGAAGGGGAAAAGGAATGGAAAGGAAAAGGAAAGGAAAGGAGGAAAGGGAAGGAGGAAAAGAAAGGAAAAGGAAAGGAGCAAAAGAAAGGAAAGGAAAAAGGAAAAGGAGGAAGGAATGGAAAGGAAAAGAAAAGGAAAAGAGGAAAGGAAAGGAGGAAAGGAAAAGAAAGGAAAAGGAAAGGAGTAAAAGAAAGGAAAGGAAAAAGGAAAAGGAGGAAGGAATGGAAAGGAAAAAGAAAGGAAAGGAGGAAAGGAAAGGAGGAAAAGAAAGGAAAGGAAAAAGGAAAAGGAGGAAGGAATGGAAAGGAAAAAGAAAGGAAAGGAGGAAAGGAAAGGAGGAAAAGAAAGGAAAGGAAAAAGGAAATGGAGGAAGGGATGGAAAGTAAAAGGAAAGGAAAGGAGGAAAGGAAAAAAATGAAAAGGAGGAAAGGAAAAGAAAGGAAAGGAAAAGGAGGAAGGAATGGAAAGGTAAAGGAAAGGAAAAGGAAATGAAAAGGAGGAAGGAATGGGAAAGGAAAGGAAAGAAAAAACCGCGCGTAGCGGGTAAACTAGTCAGGAGAAGCGTAAGTGGCCGCTGAGGAGAAACCATCGCCCGCTCCTTTGGCGAGGCTGTGTTGCATTGGTTGGGGGGGGGGGGGGGGGTTCGGTCTGAATTAGGGGTGGGGGGCTGAATCGGAGAAGCGCGAACCAGCCAGTGTTATTCAACCCGCCCCTCTTCTGGAGGGATCCTGAAATTTGGCGAGAGGCGTTGGTGGGGAAGCTGCCGGCGGTCCTGCGGGCGAGAGGAGCGGGGAACGCAGCTTTATAGGAAGAACCAACCTGCGCCCGGAGTTTGGGTGGTTTTGTACTGTATGTATGTGTCGCACTCTCGGTGCAGGAGGGCGCTTTTCGGGGCATTGGCTGCTCTGACGGCGTAAACTCCTCTCCTTTCTAAAAGATTTGACATCATACGACGAACGGTGGGAGAAACAACAAAAGAACCGAAAGAGGAAAAACGCAACCGAAGTGAATAGATAGGTTTGCTAACAAGGACCGCGCCCTTTCCCCCAGATCAATATGAGTGTAAGAGTCAAGTTATACATCTATTCTATGGAGATTGTCAGCCATCCAGGTCATGGTTGTCCCAAAGGTGCTTTTTCTGAAGAAGAGGTGAGGAAGCTTCTTGGATGAGCAGCCAAACGTCTTCAAAGAAAAAGCGGGAAGCCCAGTTGCCTATTGAAAAAGCACCCTTGGGACATCCAAGTTATACAGGGACGCTGCGTCTTTATGTGGGGATGACTTCCCGGATGTTAGAACGTCTGAAGCCCTTGATTCCATCCTGGGAGCCTGTTTGCATTGTGGTTACTCCTGAGAACTGCTGCCTTTTCTCTGTGTAGTGGACTATTATTATAGGGTACCTAATGACCATCCCCTGTAGTCAGATAAATTAAAAATGTGTGACTTGGGGAAACGGATTTATGATGGGATCTGAAGATGGGAAGATGGTGCACCATATAATTTGGACTAAATAACCAGCAGTCTGGTATTGTGTAGTTCCTCCATTTGTGTCTGTCAATTATGGTTTTTAAAATTGTCAGCAGTTGCCTATCTCATACTTTCCCCCCTCACTGTCTTGTTGTAGAAAGGTCAGTATGGTAGTCAATGTTGAAATTTGTAATATACTATCTTGTGAAAAGATTAATACATTTACTAAGGAATAAATACATTCACTAAATGCTATTCTAATTTGGCAGACATATCTTTTTAGTAACCTATGGGTCTTTTTTTAGTAACCTATGAGCCTATTTTTGTGTGTGTATATGCCTTGGCTTATAGTCAGTGTTTGACTCCTGACAATTATCTGGACAAGTCCCTGCAGTTTTCCTGGCAGTGATTTTTGGAAATGATTTCCCATTGCCTTCTTTATAGGACTAAGATAGTGTTTGACCCAAGATCACCCAGGTGATGTCCTGCCTAAGGTAGGACTAAAATTTGCCATCTCCCTTTTTCTAGTTGGATGCCCTAAGCCAGTGATGGCGAACCTATGGCACGGGTGCCACAGGTGGCACGCGGAAACATTTTTTAGGGCACGCAAAGCGTTGCCCTGTCAGCTCCAGCGCGCTTGTGTGCGCTGGCCAGTTGATTTAGGCCTTCTTTTGAGGCCTTTTTTCACCTGGAGGCTTTAGGGAAGCTCCTAAAGTCTCTAGAGGTGGGGGGGGGAGGCTGTTTTCACCCTCCCCAAACTCCTAGAAAGCCTCTGGAGCCTGGGGAGAGCAAAAACAGCACGCCAAAAGCAGGGGGTCAAGCACATAGCATTATGGGTGTGGCATGCTCATGCACAACCCCCCTGCGCTCCCCCCGCTTTTGGCACGCGAGCCAAAAAAGGTTAGCTATCACTGCCCTAAGCAATACACCAAACTATCTCTCTATGTAGATTTCTGCAACTTTATATGTTTACCTACAAATGTATAGATTTTAGTCCATCACATCTTTATTAGAATCCAATAATCAATGATTATAAGGAACTTTCAATTTGAAAGATGTAGTAGCAAAAAAGAAAAATTTAGTACCAAAAAGTGGGGGAATAGAAGCAGAAACATTGAAAATAAGGAAAGAGTTAGAGTGGTTATATAGTGTGTCTCTGTTTGTCTTAGTTTCTAAGGTTCAAAACCTTTGTTCTTGCTGCAGTTCCTTATGCAAATCTGTGTCAGAATATGCAGTTTTAATGCAAAGCACAGGGGGGAAACCCCAGAAGAAGTAAAAAAAATGAAAGCAGGAGATAAACAAAACAAAACAAAAGTAAATGTAACTGAATATTCCACAAAACTATTCATTAAATCATTCTATCCCTGCAAGTCATCCTTGCTTCAACCATCTCACTGGAGTATCTATAGACACACTGCTGTTTAAGAAATAAAAGATCTTGTGACATTTCAAAGCAAAGAAAAATAACCAATTTTAAAGACTAAAAACTGCCCAATTTATTATAGCATAAAAGTTTGGGGGATATGGGCCACTCCATCAGGTATGTGGAAACTCTTTGTTAAGTAGACTGTGATCAACAAAACTTTCATATAATACACATTGCTTAGTTTGTTGCAGAAAAAAACCATAATCCACATTCCAGTCCTTAACTAGATGTAGATGATTTTTAAAAGAAAATAACCTATTGATTATATTGAATAAAGATGCACAAATGAGGTAAATCCGTTTAATGAACACATTTGGAAGACACAAAGTGTTCTTTCAGAAGTGCCAAGCACTTGTAGATTTAAAAGACTCTGTAATGGTTCTTTAAATCTGTGACCTCAACCCTGCCCCCTCTACCCCCACCCCTCTATGCATGATGAGTAGTTCCTTTAATTCATTTTATGTACTGGACTTGATGAATCCAGTTTTTTCCTGCTTTAATTCTATGTTAGTCATGTTCTAATTAAGTATCTTTAAGCAAAAAGGAAAGTGAACAGTGAAAGAACAAATGGAAGGTCTTCATTTGAGCCCTCTAAGCAGCAAGCCACAAGTGGAGAACCCCTTTGTTTTAATATGATTTTATGTATGTAGTTAGGGAATAATTTTTAAAAATGTATAATTGTTCATGCTGCTTAAAAATATATTGCTGGGCAACATCTTTTTAAAGCTAACTAAAACGCCATAATAAGTAAATAATTTTTCAGACTTCACAGAAGTCTTCATCAGATTGGATAGAACTGAGGGTAAGGAAAGCAGAATTGGTTGAGTAAAATCAGATTCACAAATCATATTATTTGTTTGGCTTGTCTTTGTTTCTGTGTTAATTTAGTCATTGTGCTTGAGAAGCCATCCACTAAAGTCTTGCTTAGAAATTTTAATGTCATTATCTAAGAATCAGAGTGTGTCTCAAAAGGTGGCAGCACCTACCCAATCTGTTTTAAATTTGGATCTTAGCTTACTATTTAGATTTTAAAAAACTTACAACAAATAGGTATGCTAATTAGAAAACAAAACATCTCAGAAAAATGTAGTGATGGACCAAGAAAACCTCATGTTTTCTTGGTCCATTACTTTTCTTGATTATCTAGACCCGCGCCAGTCCGGCTTCCGACCCGGTCACAGCACCGAGACGGCATTGGTCGCGTTGGTTGATGATCTCTGGAGGGCGCGGGATAGAGGACATTCCTCTATCCTAGTCCTGTTAGACTTCTCAGCGGCTTTTGATACCGTCGACCATGGTATTCTATTGCACCGGCTGGGGGGGTTGGGGCTGGGAGGCACCATTCTACGGTGGTTCTCTTCCTACCTCTCTGGTCGGTCGCAATATGTGTTGGCAGGGGGGCAGAGGTCGGCCTCGAGGCCCCTCTTATGTGGGGTTCCTCAGGGGTCGGTCCTCTCGCCCCTCCTATTCAACACATATATGAAGCCACTGGGTGAGATCATCCATGGTTTTGGGGTGGGATATCATCTGTACGCTGATGATACTCAGCTGTACATATCCACCCCAGACCACCCCAACGATGCCGTCGAGGTGATGTCCCGGTGTTTGGAGGCTGTGCGGATCTGGATGGGTAGTAACAAACTCAAGCTCAACCCGTCCAAGACTGAGTGGCTGTGGTTTCCGGCACCCCGGTTCAGCCAGATTACTCCAACTCTGGCCATTGGGGGCGAAACACCGGCCCCCGTGGAGAGGGCGCGCAATTTGGGTGTCCTCCTGGATTCCCGGCTGTCCATGGAGGACCATGTGGCGGCCGTGGCCAGGGGGGCATTTCATCAGGTACGCCTGATGCGCCTATTGCGCCCCTTACTGGACCGGGCTGCCCTTCGCACAGTCACTCAGGCCCTCGTGACATCCCGACTCGACTACTGTAATGCTCTCTACATGGGGCTTCCCTTGAGGTGCACTCGAAAGCTACAGTTAGTTCAGAATGCAGCCACGCGGGTGATTACGGGAGCCTCTAGATGTTCCCATATAACTCCAATCCTGCACGAGCTGCACTGGCTTGCTGTGGTCTTTCGGGTGCGCTTCAAGGTTTTGATGACCATCTTCAAAGCGCTCCATGGCTCGGGACCTAGTTATATGCGAGACCGTCTCCTGCCCCATACATCTCTTAGACCGATACGCTCCCACAGAGAGGGCCTTCTCAGGGTGCCGTCGGCCGGACAATGCTGACTGGCGACACCCAGGGGAAGGGCCTTCTCTGTGGCGGGCCCTGCCCTGTGGAACGACCTACCCCCAGAACTCCGTACCATCACCGACCTCCGCCTCTTCCGCCAGTGTTTAAGAACACATCTCTTTCATCAAGCCGGCTTAACATAACCTCTGCTGGGACTATGTAGATAGTTTTAATTGGGGATTTTATTTGGTTTTAGCGCAGGACTAATTATTTAATAGGTTTTTAAATTTTTGTATTTTTGTATGTTGTATGTATTTTAAACTCCTGTGCGCCGCCCTGAGTCCTTTTGGAGAAGGGCGGGATATAAATCAAATAAATATAATATAAATATAATGTTTCTATGAAGTCACCACAATCTGAATATGACTTGAAGGAAACTTTACAGAGGATTATCATGTATACTGCTCTTAAGTGAAGCCTGAGACCTGTTGCATAACACTTTGCCAACTCTAATCTAGTTACAGCATGTGGGAATTTGCTTAGGTCAGGAGACAGGCGTCTTAAACTTTATCAACTAGTACACCTTTTCCCCACTTGTCTTTCCAATCAGTTTACAGATTTCCCCAGCCAAGAGAACATCCTGCTGGTTAAAAAGTCTGGGAGTTGTCATCCTTACTTACTTACCTACTTTTCAATAGATCTGAAAGGGGTAAGTAAATAATTGCTGCACAAATGTGGATAATGCCACTTTGGGAAGCTTAACTTCCCAGCAGCAAACACAAGTACTTCTGAATTTGCTGAAGTCATATAATTGTATAAGGAACCCTGCTATGATAGTTGTCATTTTATGAGCTTGCTGGGCCTGTCCTGCTAAAGTGGTTACTTCCATGCATTGAGAGGACACAGCTGTCTTTTGCTTCCCTCATCACTGCTGATCTTTGTTAAACACACTTAATACAATTTTCTGTTCTGGGCAATTCCAAAAGGCACAGAAATAATCTGAGACACCTCTACTGGACTGGAGTAGAAACTATCATTGTTTCAATCTTATGTTTCAGTTCATATAATAACATACGGGGCCTAGCTACCTTCGAGACCATCTTCTACCCCATACATCCCTTCGACTGACTCGCTCCCAGGGAGAGGGTCTTCTCCGGGTGCCGTCGACCGGACAATGCCAGTTGGCAGCTCCCAGGGGAAGGGCCTTCTCTGTGGTGGGCCCTACCCTCTGGAATGGCCTACCTTTCGACCTCTGTTCCATCACAGACCTCCGCTTGTTTCGCCGGCACCTAAAAACTTATTATTTTCATCTGGCCGGCCTAGCATGATCTACTCCACACCCATTATTTTATAACAAATCAAAATTGTAATTTGGGTTTTAAATTTAAACTTATTTTAAGCAGGGTATTGAATTAATTTAGTTATTATTTAATAATATTTTGTATTTATGTATAATTGATTTTAAATCTCTGTTCGCCGCCCCGAGTCCCTTTGTGGTGAGATGGGTGCGGGTTATAAATGTGAAAAATAAAATAAATAAATAAAATAAAATTATGCTACAGGACACTCAGGCTAATCATGTTTAGCCAGCATGTTGCATGGAGCCAGGCCACTTGATGTTTATGATATAGTATATTGTGCAAATCTAGAAATTGAAGTAAACTCATTCATTTAACCATGGATGAACAACAGAGGTGGGTTTCTGCCAGTTTGCCCCGGATTGGACGAACCAGTAGTGGCAGTGGTGGGAGGCTCCACCTACCTGTCCAGACATTCCTGAGCATGAGCAGAAGCATTGCACAAGTGGGCACCTGAGCAAACTGGTAGTAAAATAAATTGAAACCCACCACTGAGGAGCAAATTGTGTAAAACAATTGTCTTATTTATTTTATTATTTTATTTTATTAAATTTATACCCCACCCTTCTCCTTGTTAGGACCCAGGGCGGCGCACAGGCATTATTAAAACCACAAAATATAATATCAATTAAAATATATTAAATTACTAGACCCGTGCTAAAAACCCATGTTAAAACCATACCAAATTGATTTATTTTTAAAAAGTCAGAAGTAGGGGCTATCCTAGGTCGGCTTGTTGGAATAGATACATCTTAAGACGTTGGCGGAAGAGGCGGAGGTCCGAGATAGTGCGAAGGTCGGGAGATAGGTCGTTCCAGAGGGCCGGGCCCACCACAGAGAAGGCCCTTCCCCTGGGTGTCGCCAACCGGCATTGCCCCGCTGACGGCACCCGGAGAAGACCCTCTCTGTGGGAGCGGATCGGACGAAGGGATGTATGGGGCAGGAGGCGGTCTCGTACATAGCTAGGCCCCGAGCCATGGAGCGATTTAAAGATGGTCGTCAGCACCTTGAAGCGCACTCGAAAGGCCACAGGCAGCCAGTGCAGCTCGTGCAGGAGAGGTGTTACGTGGGTTTGCCTTGAGGCATCCATAATCACCCGCGCGGCCGCATTCTGTACTAACTGTAGCTTTCGAGTGCACCTCAAGGGGAGCCCCATGTAGAGAGCGTTACAGTAATCCAGCCGGGATGTCACAAGCGCTTGAGTGACTGTGCGAAGGGCTCCCCGGTCCAGTAAGGGGCCCAACTGGCATATCAGGCGTACCTGATAGAACGCCCCCCTGGCCACGGCCATCACATGGTCCTCCATGGACAGCCGGGAATCCAGGAGGACGCCCAAGTTGCGCGCCCTCTCCACGGGGGCCAGTTGTTCGCCCCCAATGGCCAGTGTTGGAGTTATCTGGCTGAACCGGGGTGCCGGAAACCACAGCCACTCGGTCTTGGAGGGGTTGAGTTTGAGTTTGTTACTACCCATCCAGATCTGTACGGCCTCCAGACACCGGGACAGCACCTCGACGGCACCTTATCACAAAGGTGAATTCATAGCAGGCTTGGTGGAAGCTGATGTTCATTGTACAGTCAAGTTCCATCCACATGTGATTTCCCAGGTACTGCCTACATTGTTTTCAAATCTCTTTGTGTGAAAGACGGAATCCTTTGAGGCTAATGCTGAATTGCTCTATTTAATGATGTTTACCTGCATTATTTCTGACCAAGATTGAGTTCCTTGAAAAAGACAATATAGTTTTGTTTAATTTGGAGTTTAAATTCACAGGCATCTGATGCTTCCTTGGGTTACAGAAAATCCTGGTACAGAATAAGTGTCTTTATGTAACTTCACAACCCTGCTTTGTTGCTGGCATTAAACCACAGTGACAGAGTTTACTCAGCACTGAATCAAACCAGGCTACCTAATGGCTTTCCAGAATGTGTGAACCCAGCCCCACATGCTTGTTTCTGATTGTACTTTTAACTATACACAGAATTATATTCTTAATTCCTAACATTAACATTCTGGGAGGGGCAGGGGGGAGAAGGAAAGCAGGGAGAGAAAATTCCTAAGTTTTTCCAGTGTTGACTCTAAAAAGAAACCAAAAGAAATGAGAGAGGATGACCCTTTTGCAAACTTCTGACAAGCAAAGTCAATGGGGAAGCCAGATTCACTCAACAACTGTTAATAACTTAACAACTGCACTGATTCACTTAACAACCTATTTTAAGAAAAGTCATAAAATGGGGAAAAATCAATAAACAAATGTCTCAATTAGCAACAGAAATTGTGGGCTCAATTGTGGTCGTAAGTCAAGGATTACCTTGTGTGCTAGTTATGGAAGCAGTGAACCTGAAGAGTAAGCATTCTTCATTTGGTTACCAATTTTGTTTTTTAAAAGAAATGTTCTGTAGTCCAGATTTTCTTGTCTAAGGCTAATGCTTTCCACTCCTTGTTCAAATCAGTAGCAGACTAATATCAAATGCAGCATTATGACATTTATTTCTTTTATTTCTACCACCTAAATAATATTGCCAGCAATATAATTATAATTTTCCTTCCTTGGATATTAACTTTTCTCATCAAGAAGACAGCATAATTTTAAATGGATTCATGAATGTGAAACTGAACATACAATTTAAAAGAGGGAGATTTATTATCCCATTGTTCATCTACTTCCTTAACTTCACTAGACGTTTTTAAAATTAGCATTTTTCCACTGGAATTGAACTAGCATATTCTCATGACAATCAGGTAAAATAGATGGAGGCATGGGAATTGGAGTATGAGAGAGATAACATGAGTCTGTGGACACATCTAGATTTAGGCTTCTGGGCTGAACTGTAAGAATTTGAGTGTGGGATGATTCTGACAAGGGGTAGGTCTTGTATTGTTTTATGGACATGGAGAGGAATCTAGGAATCTTAGTGGACAACCATTTAAATATGAGCCAGCAGTGTGCAGCAGCTGCCAAAAAAAGCCAACACAGTTCTAGGCTACATAAACAGAGGGATAGAATCTAGATCACGTCAAGTGTTAATGCCACTGTATAGTGCCTTGGTAAGGCCACACTTGGAATACTGCATACAGTTTTGGTCGCCACGATGTAGAAAAGACGTGGAGACTCTGGAAAGAGTGCAGAGAAGAGCAACCAAGATGATTAGGGAACTGGAGACTAAAACATATGAAGAACGGTTGCAGGAGCTGGGTATGTCTAGTTTGATGAAGAGAAGGACCAGGGGAGACATGATAGCAGTGTTCCGATATCTCAGAGGGTGCCACAAAGAAGAGGGAGTCAAACTATTCTCCAAGGCACCTGGGGGCAGGACAAGAAGCAATGGGTGGAAACTAATCAAGGAGAGAAGCAACTTAGAACTAAGGAGAAATTTCCTGACAGTTAGAACAATTAACCTCTGGAACAGCTTGCCTCCAGAAGTTGTGAATGCCCCAACCCTGGAAGTCTTTAAAAAGATGTTAGATAGCCATTTGTCTGAAATGGTATAAGGTTCCTGCCCACGCAGGGGGTTGGACTAGAAGACCTACAAGGTCCCTTCCAACTCTGCTATTGTATTGTATTATTGTATTATCTTTTTCCATCTTCTTTTTTTTCCCATCTGGTTTTGTAATACTGCAAACAGCAAGTGTTCTGGGAGGGAGAACACTGCGATTTCAGCTTGTGCAATTCTGCTACCAGCCCAGCCCTTGGGATGGGTTAAGCCTGTAAATCTAAATATTTCAAAAAAAAAAACAGTGGATATAGTTTACTGTAAGGGATTTTTCATAAAAGAAATGCAGATATGCCATATAAAATGGCTGGGGGAAGAGAGAGGTCACACCACCTAGAAAGTTTTCCAGCCCTGGAACAGCTATCTCAATTTATCTCTGAGGTATATAACAATGGGTATTTCAGTGTGGAACCTATTAAGGGCATGGTGATGATTTTCCAGTGCGTATGCCAGCAGATAAGAGGGAAATATCCTCTACTACTTTTTCCTAAAAACATTTTTTTGTGACTTCAAAAAGTAACCCTTGTTTATATTTTCAAAGGAGAGAACCACGTTTTTCTAATTTAAGCATATTTCCAATCCGTTTCGTTCTCCAATCTGTTCTGAACCGGGTGCAGATTTTCTTGTAACAATGTCTACAATGTCTATGTCGACTTATGACCATAATTGAGCCCAATTAAGGTTAAGCAAGACAGTTGCTAAGTGAGTTGTGCCCCATTTTATGACCTTTTTGCCACAGTTGTTAAGTGAATCATTCAGTTATTAAGTGAATCTGGCTTTCCCCATTGACTTTGCTTGTCAGAAGCCAGCTGGGAAGGTTACAAATGGGAATCACATGACCCTGGGACATAAATACATGCCCAGTTGCCAAAAACCTGAATTTTGATCACATGACCATGGGGATAGTGCAATGGCACCAGATTGGTGAATACTCATTTAGCCACTACTTCACTCTGGTTTTTTTGATTTAGCAAAAGAAGGAGGTTGTGTGATCATAACAACCACTCTTTTTACAAGGTTTATTAATATACAGTCCTTTTATACATTATGGTACCAGTTATCATTATGGTAGTTCTCTGTTGGGACAGTGTAAAGACTTTATATAGTAGATGTGAAGAAGAAAAGAACGCAATATATTTTACTGGTTTAGAGTCTTGCTAGCCTACATTCTACATTGAATTTAAAATGTATTGTTTTGCTGCCTTTGAAACAGTTATTTCAGCAAACTATAAAATAAATAATATTGTCAAGATAGTGTTAGTCACTAGCAATGCTATCTACATTTTCATGCTTACCTTTGCAGTTCACCTACTTTTTAGCTTTAGTTCCCCATAAAATGAAATCACATTATCTTTCAGTTAAGAACTTTTATTATGATTATTATCAAACGTGTGATTTATGGATTCAGCTAATTTTTAAAATCTTCCTGCTGGTGAAAAAGTGAATTATTAATCTGTGTAGGCACAAGAAAACACTTTCTTCCCCTAATTTTCAGTTGATAATTGATAATTGTAGATGTAGTGGCATGTAGAAAATGTAGGTTTTTTCACATGCACACAAATATTTGTGGAAGACAGTTGACCTAATGTTTAATATTTAGAATCAAAAGCAAAAACTTAACTTAACTTAAGCCCATTAAGTTAAATGAATTTGGTTTATTAGAAAATAAGTAAGCATTTTAATGGCTTCTGCTTAGAAAAATGCACAATTTATGCTTTGTTGATTTATTGCATAGATTGCAAAAATCTATGAATGCAGCATAATTCATTTTAATATTATAAAATATTAGTTTCCTGAAACCTCATGGTTTACAACTGGACTTTCCATTATATACATTCAGTCTTTTTAACTTTTGGCGTATATGTTCCTAATCTTATGACTACAGTTTTAGAATGTGGACCAACTTGTTTGGAAATACTAAACATAAACTTATCTATAATCAAGAAGAGTGGTCTTTAAACGCCACATGACTGGAAATTTGGAGATATAATCCCAATTTACCCCACCTGGAGGCACACCTGGTATACCTTACTTTATCTCAGAAAAGCTAAGTCTAGGCAAATATGATTCGTATTTGGATGGCAGACACTGGAAAATACCTGTAGTTAAACATAGAGTGAAAAAATAGTAGTATTTCCTTACTACTATTGAAAAAACATACATGAATAGTCAGGGAAGTCACCAGAAGTTGAACAAGACTTTAGTTCTAACTTTTCTGGAGTATACCAGAGAGTGAACAGATAATAGATTTCTCCTGCAGGTACCAAGCTATAGGTTATACATATAAGTATTATCAGGTACCATTAACTGAGTATGAGATTCATGCCTGGATCTATTAATCATGCACACATGTCTTTGTACCTAGTTGGGTTTTTTTATTACGTGTGTGTGTGTGTGTGTGTGTGTGTGTGTGTGTGTGTGTGTCTGACTGGATCACTTTTGAGACTGGGAATAGTTTCTAGGAATGGTAGTTTCTGGGAGGATAGACTGAGAACTGTTCTCAGTGGGAGGGATTAGGTATAAAGAGGTTGCAGTGCTGAGGTATTGAAGTATATTGGAGTGTTTTGTCTTATCAAGAACAATCACATAGATTGAAGTATATTTGGGGAAATCTGTCTCCTATTTACCAAGTCCCTTATTATTATTTTTAAAAAAGAACTATTTTCTAATATCAGCTGCATATCTTTATCATAAGGTAAAGGTAAAAGTTCTCCTCGCACCTATATGCTAGCCATTCCTGACTCTAGGGGGCGGTGCTCATCTCCGTTTCAAAGCCGAAGAGCCAGCACTGTCCAAAGACATCTCCGTGGTCATGTGGCTGGCATGACTAAACGGTGAAGGCACACGGAACGCTTTTACCTTCCCACCAAAGTGGTCCCTATTTTTCTACTTGCATTTTTTACATGCTTTGGAACTGCTAGGGTGACAGAAGCGTTACTTATCTCATTACTTGGGACAAATAATGGGAGCTCACTTTGTTACGCAGCTCTAGGGATTCGAACCGCCAAACTGCTGACCTCTCTGATCGACAAGCTCAGTGTCTTAGCCACTGAGCCACCCCATCCCTATATCTTTATCATAAAGATAACTTTAAAGTAAAGTCTGGTTTGAATCCTTTAATTCTCTTCTTCCTCATAGAATTTTCAATTGTGTTTTGTTGATGGCAAAAAAAGTTATTACGTATTTCAAAAGGAAACTGGACTTCCAGTTTCCTTTTGACAAAGAACCCCTTTGGGACCCTTTCTCCACATCAATAGTAGGAATATGTGTACAAACAGTATCTTTCTGTTTCCCCCCATCCTTTTTTGAACACGAGATTCCATACATCCAACGAAGTGGATTAGAGTCCATAAAAGCCTGTGGAATAGCAAACCTCTTAAACTTTAATAGGCTACACAGCTCCCTGCTGCTGCTGCTGCTCCTAGAGACTAACATGACTCTTTATTTAAAAAATAATTCTAAGTATTTTTTATATTTTCAGTGATGTGCTTGCACTGCCATTCTTTAAACAAGAAGAGCCTCAGCTTTCCCCTGAGAATGATACAAAACTCCCTCCGTTTCAATATGTGCTCTGTGCAGCGACTTCTCCTGCTATAAAGCTTCACGAAGAGACTCTGACTTATCTCAACCAAGGTAGGACCAAAACAAAATTGAATGGATTCTGATTCTTTGAATGGATCTTTGGTGGTTTGAAGACTAAACATAGCAGGCCCTAATTTGGTCTGAAGGCTGCTTGTGCATGTCTGGGGGACCAACATCATTTAAGGCAGGGGTCCCCAACCTTTGCAACTTTAAGTCTGAAGGACTTCAGCTCCCAGAATTCTCCAGCCAGCTGGCTGGAGAATTCTGGGAGCTGAAGTCCTTCAGACTTAAAGTTGCAAAGGTTGGGGACCCCTGATTTAAGGTATTGTGCCTGGAATGTGCCATGGTGGAGTAAAATTATGCCTATTTAGGAAGTTTATATTTTCACTGCTTCTGGGTTAGGGGCGTATTTGACTAATGAAAAATGTTGTGATTGCCAGTTGCAGTGTTCTCATTTAACCTTAATTCTTCTATTAAGGTAGAAAAAACAGAACTTTACTGAATGGTGAGAGATTGTAGATTTTGCTTTGTTTTCTGCTTAAGACAATGCTATCTGGTTACCAAATCTAGGAATCAAGGTGGAATAGAAAAATGCAAAATGTACACCACGCAGTATAGAGATTCTGATACAAAATACTGGACAGTATATACCAGTCTTTCCCAGCTAGTTCCCTCTAGATGTTTAAGATTTATATCTTTAGAATTCCCATACAGCATAGCCACCATTTGGCCAGGATTTATGAGAGCTGTCAGCCAACACATCTGGAAGACATTTGTGCTTGATGTGTGTATTGTATCAGTTGGGGAATGTTGTGTATGATTCTGGGCTTCTTCGATAAAAGATGCAACACATCAATGAATACTGAGGTTTGATTAGTGATTGATTTGTGGGAAAAGTACCATACGTTTTGCACTATAAGATATACTTTCCCCTACCAAAAAGTGGGTGGAAATGCCACCACCACTTATCACCGTCGCTGCCTATCGCTGACACTCGCTGCTGCTGCTTGCTGCTGATCCCCACCACCTGGAAGAGCTGATTGGCTGTATTCTGGGAGGCCAATCCAATCGCGGAGGTGAATGGCGGTGGTGAGTAGTGGTGATAGGTGGTGGTGGTGGTGATAGCCAGGGAATGCTGATGAAGGCTCCAGCGTTCCCTGGCGAAGGCAGCAGGCACAGAGGAGGAAGCAATAGTGCTGTTTCTGGTTGGACAGCCCGCTAATTGGTGGGGCTATGGGAGGCTGGGATCTAGCTGTTGCTCAGCTTACTGATGGTGGGTGCAATGGAGCAGAGTGCTGATTTTTTGTTTTCTCCCTAAAAGCTAGGTGCGTCTTATAGTCCAGAGTGTCATATAGTGCTGTACAGTCCACAGTCATTAGGTTGAGCTTCCATGTTATTGGTAGCTTATTGCATAAACTCAGTGAGTTGTGCTTTAAGCTATTTTAGGAGGTTTCACTTTCCTTAATAAATGTGGGGATATTTCTCACATATTTGTGTATGTATATCTGCATTAAGTATTTGCTAGAAGCCACGCATCACAAAAACTAAGGTTGACAACATTTAAAATAAGATACTCCATTTTGTAATGAGCCATGATGGTGCAGTGGTTAGAATGCAATATTGCAGGTTGACTCTACCCACTGCCAGGAGTTTGATCCTGATTGGCTCAAGGTTGACTCAGTCTCCCATCCCTCCAAGGTCGGTAAAATGAGGACCCAGATTGTTGTGGGCAATATGCTGATTCTGTAAACCGCTTAGAGAGTGCTGTAAAGCACTGTGAAGTGGCATGTCTAAGTGCTATTTCTATTTCTAACATCAATACTAATAATTTTCTCTGTAGTAAACACAGAAATATATTTCCCCCTTCCTTCTTCTACTACAAATAACAAAAGTGTTTTTTTTTAAATTGCATTTATTCACATTTATTTGGTCTGAAATTACAAAATTTCCTGTGAAAAGGAACAGTTTTATTAATTAGTAGAATGAAAATATTATTTTCAGTTCTCTTTGATTAATATTGATGACAATGCTTCCATAAGGTTGTTTGGGGGCAAAAAAATATTTGTAAATAAAAATATTCTGTTTTCAAGATGTTCTGTTATTGCTTTTAAAATATTGTATATTATTTATATTTGCTCTTTGGTCTTGTTAATATCAGTTTGGTATAAAATCATGTCAACTGTAGAATCCAACTTCAATTGGATATTGAAATAAATTCATTCTTTATTCCTGAAACTAAATTATTTTTAGTAGTAGTATCCAAATAGAACCTCAGTGATTCAACACACATAGAGTTTAATGCTCTACATGGCTTTTCAACATTACGTCTGTTGGATTCAGTAGGCTTTACACCCAGTTAAGGAGTATAATCTTTCAAATAATTCTCTCTCTAGAAATCCACAAATGCCAAAATCAGTTCTGCACTCTTTTTGATCTGATACTGGGGACAAGCACTCAGATTGGTCACCTCCTGGTCAATTCTATAATCACTATTTAGATGAAATACATTCTATTTAATAGGAACCAGTTATTTAACAACAGCAGTTGGAATTGTTTTTGGAAATATATAACTATACTACAGATCCCAAACCCTCCCATGTTTACAAAGCTCTTGTGTGATGAAAACTGACAGCAACATAGGAATGCACTGTAGGAACTAACAGTGCCGTAAGGATTTACCAACAACAATATTAGTAGTGCTACAATACTATTTTGGATATAAGGATAAGTAGGCATTATGATTTAAAAAAAAAGAAATAACCTTTTTTTTACTGGATTAAGGCCAATGCAGTCCATTCTGTTTCCTCATCACCCACCCCCAAATTTTACTGGAAATTAACCCCAGAGGTAAATGTCCACCTCATAACTCCCAGTCCTGTTGAACTATTATACAAAGTATTATCTTTTTTAAAAAAATACTTTTTAAAAGACATAAAAGCTAAAGAATCATACTAGATGCATTTGGTAGTGGTAAAATCGCGTTTATTATTTTCATTTCCCCTAAACTTAGTGCTGACCTGATATCACTGCCTATTTTAAAATATAGCACTAAAAATAGAGAAGAAATGATCCATTCTCTCTCCATAGCATTAATACTGGTAACTTTGTACCTATCCATACCAGCATCTAAGTTCAGTTATATTTAGCCAGATATTAATATGCCATTATCATTTTATTTACCATATCCTAAACTTTTTTCTAGTCTCTGAAATGCTCTTTCTGAATTCAAGGAAAGGAAAAAGTGGGAAGTTTGAACTCTGAGTCCCAAAGGGGCTTTTTTCAAAAGCCAAATGGATTGTCTTGGGTTTTTTTCTTTGAAAACATTTTGCTTCTCATCAGGTCAGTACTGAAGAAGCTTCCTGGATGAGAAGCGAAAACATTTTCAAAGCAAAAAACTCAAGAAAGCCCAGTTGCCTTTTGGAAAAAGCACCTTTGGGACACCCATGACCTGGGTGATTGAAAATCTCCACAGACCTTTGAAGTCTTGAGTGCCAGAAGGGTAAAAAATAATCCCAATAAAGGGAATAGGGCAGCCATAGTAAGAATAAACATAGCCTGGCTCTCTTCCATCACCCAGGACTGAAGCCACTTTCTTCTCCTACTAGAAAGAACCTACATCTCCAATTCTTGTTGACTTGCAGGGCAGGAATCCTTTGGAAAACTGGATCCTTTATCTCCCACTAAAATCATCATGGCAAATAAAAAGCCAAATTAATATTATATCACTGGCAAAACTACTGCTGATGCAGTTCTTGGTTTTTTTCTTTCTCTGCCTTCCCTTTCTGTATCATGCCAATTTAAATGAGCCTCTGGACAGCAATTTGTCTTTGTAACATCAATAGATTTCCAAGAAAATTGTAGGCTTCATAATAGCTTTGTACTGTTGAATGTATTGTCTGTGTCAACTCCTGCATTGTGATCAAAAGAAGGGAGATATTATAATCATAAATCATCCTTACAGGCTTTGCCATATTGTACTAGATATATCAGCCAACACATGCGCTCTTTAAAGCGGAAGACTTTTTCATTCAGTTCAAAGGATCATTTGTTCTAGGAACTCTCAGTTATTTCTTTGACATGGTTAATTCATAGAGCATAATTTAGACATTTTTCAAAAGAAACGGACTGTCTTAAAATTGGCTTTTCAAAGAAATGGCAGGAAAATTATTATCATTAAATAATATAACATTTCATACAAAGTTAGGGAAGCTCCTTAGGTAAAAAGAGAGTTCTATCATTACAATCACGTATCTTCTGACAGTAAAGTAATCAATCTATTTTGCATTGAATACCAAGGATGAAACATCAGTGAGGTTTTCAGAAAAAGTAAAGAGTTTTTAATTTCCCTCTAATGAATATTTTTACTATGTGTTACTCAGAGAAGTTCAGTGAAAAAGAACCTTAAAAAATTGGGAGTTCTTAGTTAGTCAGCTGGGTATCAGTAACACAATATATTTTGACTGCAGTTGAACAAGATTTCCATTGAATTGTGTTTTATGCTGGAGTGTGTGTTTGTTCTTTGACATGGGTGGAATGTAGGGATTGAACTTTCGTGATCTGAGAAATATGCATTTTTCTTACTGTTATATTAGAATCCAGGTGATTATTAACTTGGCCTTATTAAATAGATATAGCTTAGGTATGTCAACTCCTGGAACTGGTTTTTCTTCAATTTGCTTCTGTAAAGATGAACAGTTCCGCTAATTCCTAATATTTGTAGATTTTTGGAAAAATTCTCTTCTGTAGGCTATATAAGGAGAACCAGTGTGAACCAAATGAAAGATCCTGGCTCTAAAAAAACCCAAAAACCACACAAAACTCAAATTTTGAGAAGGAAAAATGAAATTCATATTTTAAGAAAGGTATAGGAAATCTATCTATCTATCTATCTATCTATCTATCTATCTATCTATCTATCTATCTATCTATCTATCTATCTATCTATCTATCTATCTATCTATCTATCTAAAAAGATGTTTAAAAAGAAGGATTTTTAAAAATCTTTATATAGATTCATGCAGACATAGAATGACTTAGATGAATTCAAAAAGCTTAAGTGGTTTTTTCCTGTTTGTTATGAATATAGTCTTTACTGACACTGCTTAGAAATGTACAGTAAGTGATCAGAACCATAAATTGATTAAAATTATGTGTAAAATAAAACTAAAGGTTAGCACCTGCCAGGAATAACTGGTATCTAAGTATGTAGGGTTTGAAGACCATGATGATATATGTCACATGATTTGCAGAATCAAATCACTAATTTATAGATGACACTAAGCTGGTGGGAATACTCAATACTCCAGAATATAGGTTCAAGATACAAAATGATCTCAACAGATTTATTGGGTATGTTTAATTTAATGAAAAGAAGAACTAAGGATGACATTATAGCAGTATTCCAAGAGGCATACCAGAAAGAAGAGGGGAGGGGTGTCAATCTATTTTGCAGAGCACCTGAAGGCAGGAGAAGAAGCAACAGATGGAAACTAATCAAGGTGAGAATCAATCTAGAAATAAAGAGAAATTTCCTGAGAGTTAGAACAATTAATCGGTGAAATGGCTTGCCTTCAGAAGTTCTGGATATTCCAACACTGGAGGTTTTTAAAAAGAGATTGGACAACCATTTGCCTGAAATGGTAGAAGATCTTCTGCTTGAGGAGAAGGCTGGACTAGGAGATTCCAATTCCGTTATTCTGTTACTTTGCTTGTGCTATCATTGCACAATGCGGATAGAAAGAACATTCTGATTGAAGAACATAAGCTACAATTGAAGCATAATATGCCAGTGCAGAATGTGAAGTAGGCTAATACAGTATAGGTTGCTTCCAAAACTTTCAGCCAGTCTGAAGACTCATCAAGGACATGACATCCAACAGACCTGCAGACCACCAGGATGGGAAATTGTTCTGTTCATGGAAGTATCCAGAGTTTCAACTGGAAAAGGATTGAGACGATTAACCAATTGTTAGCTTCCAATCATCACATCAAATATTCTGGTTAATTTCCTATTTTGAAAAAAACAAAGATTCACACCAATTGTTATCAAAGTTAACTAATCAGGCCATTTAAGCGACACTGCATTTGTGATATAAGAATTTAAAAATACTCCCTGGCTTGAAGGCCTTAGCCCTGTTCATCTATTATAAATTTGAAATTTATTTTATTTTATTTATTTATTTAATTTGATTTCTAGACCGCTCCCCTCTCCCCGAAGGGACTCGGGGTGGTGTACGGGTAAAAATTAAAACTACTAAAATCAAAACAACACATACAAAGTTAAAATCGAATTAAATAATCCCCTGTACAAATTTATAAAAGTTAAAAACTAACCCCATAAAACCGAATAAAATCATTTAAAATCACAGACTGGGGTGAGCAGCATGAAATTAGGCCAAGCCGGCTAGATGGAACAAGTGCGTTTTGAGTTTCTGGCGGAAGGAGCGGAGGTCCATAGTCATTCTGATATAAGGGGGAAGGTCATTCCAAAGGGTCGGGCCCATCACAGAGAAGGCCCTTCCCCTGGGCGTCACCCGCTGGCATTGCCTAGTGGACAGCACCCGGAGAAGTCCCTCTCTGTGAGAGCGAATCGGCCGAAGGGATGTATGGGGCAGGATACGATCCCACAAATAACCCACATCCCCTCACTAACATTTCTCCACTGCAATTTCTGCTTTCAGACATTTTGAAGGCGAGGAGATTCCTCAAGTTTAGTTGCATTATAAGACTAATACGAAAGTCAACATGCACACATTTCTACATCAGTTGGCTTTTGTCTTGTAGGCGTGCAAGTCAATATGCAAACCACTCCAGGAGAAAGATGTCACTGGAGCAATCTTGGCATATGTATGTTAATTGTCAAGAGCAGTCCCACGGAATGAGTACTCCTAATTCCATAAGACATAAACAGTGTTGTTGTAGAATACAAGAAAGAATAAATGCAATCTGACACCCACTGATAATTTATTGATTATTGAAGCCATACCATAACATTTGGTTTACACTTTGCATTAAGATTTGATGCAATTTGTTTAGCTGATCAGGCCATTCCTCATTTTAAAACATAATTGGTTACTTGCTTTTTGATTAAAATGTTTTTCTAGCATCTAAGCTTCCAAACAATCTAAGCTTAAAGTCAACAAATAAATCATGAATGGAAAAACATGTCTTTCTTTTTTTTTGCCTTGTTTCTGGTTGGTTCAGCATATTATAATTCAGACAAATCCAAGTCTCAGTGCTTTTATTTCTAATTCATATTATCTTAAAGGAGTTGCTTGGGGGGGGATTTGATCCTGGAGGGGCAAAAAATAATAAATATTCTTTTCTGCCTTTCTACATCTCGTTAGCAAAACAGATATTAACTTTCCTCTGAGCCTTGAAATTGGAATAAGGGAAGATTGGACACTCATTCATTAAACCATCCTCCCCAATCCTATAATTCCAAGTTTATGAGGAAACTTAAAATTCTGTCATACTTGGCAATGAATTTGTCAAACAAGAAAGAAAAAATCCCACAGATTTTGTTGTTGTTGCTGTCTGTATATCACCTTCAAACGTTTTATTTTTATTGTATATTGATAGTAGGCTGCTTTTTTGCCCTAAGTGCCCAAATGTACTGCTGTTTTATTTATGAGATTTTTAATTGCAGGCAAAAATGGTGTTACTTGATGCAGAGCTCATAAAAATTCTTTTGAAGACAGGTGGAAATTCTGCATATAATACAATTCAGGAACATTGTGAACCTTACTGTTTTTTTAATTATTATTGTGGAACCACACCGAATATATATGTATTATTGCCTGCTTAGTAGAACCCTATAAAGAAACCTTTTTGTCTTGAACTGCTGTCAGGCCTTTCTCAGCTGACAAGATAAAATATTGCAAGAATATATTTCCCAGGGCACAAAGGCACAGATAAAGCCGATTTATTGTGGCAAGACTTTGACCCATTACAAAAGACATCTAGTCATTGCAGTGTATCCAATGCGAGTTCTATTTATACTACAGTCAATATTCAGTTCCTTGTGCCTTTTCCCCACTCATTCCACATAAAGACATTCTCTTGTGAACCTATGATACAATATCCATTTGTACTTTGTTCTGGAAACGGCTTAATAGCAGGTGGTTTTACTTTTGGTTGGCTCAGCTTGTGGGAAACCACAGTTAGAAAAGATGGACTATAAATACAGGTAGTCTTTGTTTAGCAACTGCCTCATTTAACGATGATTGTGGTGTAGGGTTTCGTGCCAAAGCAGGAGTTGGACTAGAAGACCTCCAAGTTCCCTTCCGACTCTGTTATTCTATTCTATTCCATTCCATTCCATTCCATTCCATTCCATTCTTTGTTTGCTTAAAACATTTTTATAGCCACCCTTCTTCGACCAAACTCTGGGCAGCTCCCAATCAAGAATTAAGGTTACATGAAAAACTACAGGTCGTCCTCGACTTACAACAGTTTGTTTAGTGACCGTTCAAAGTTATAACTGCACTGAAAAAAGTGAGTCATGACCGTTTTTCACACTTACAACTATTGTGGCATCCCTAGGGTCACACGATCAAAATTCAGACACAACTGACTCATATTTATGACGGTTGCAGTGGCCCAGGGAGTCATGTGATTACTTTTTGTGACCATCTGATGAGCAAAGTCAATGGGGAAGCCAGATGTACTTAACAACCATGTTACTAATTTCACAATTTCAGGGATTCATTTAACAACTGTGGCAAGAAAGGTTGTAAAATGGGCAAAATTCACGTAATGAATATCTCTCTTAGCAACGTAAACTTTGGGCTCAATTGTGGCCATAAGTTGAGGACTACCTGCATGAAAACCCTACTAAAACCATAAACAAACCATAACAAAAAAGAACTGGTGCCAAGTCAAGCTTCCAACATGCAGTCAGCTCATCCTATCCCAGCACGATCAAGCCAAGACTTCAGTGACCATGGCTAAAGCGTTCTGGAGGGGATTTCTTGTTATTCTTGATAATCTTAATAAAGTGTATGGAGTTCTAAACACAGCTTTATGTAGAAGAACTGTTTTTTTTCTTTTTCTTTACTTTTTCTCTATATTTGTTTCCTTTATTTCCAGAAGAGCTATAGTAATGATTATACTTTGGGGTTTTTTGCTTTTTTTCAGAGAGTTTTGTCTTATTCTTGAACTCTTATTCAGCCATAGATAATTCCATAATTCTCATGGTCCATATCACTAGAAATGCTGTAAAGTACTTAAAGTATTTGGGTAACAAACACCCCCCCCCCCTATTATTTCTAGCCAAATTCCAGAAATGTAACATTTTTTCCTTTTCTCAGCATAAGGAAAAGATTATTATTTTTTAAAGAAAAAGATCAACTTCACTGGTCAAACCAGAAGTCATGCTGATTATCATTTTAGATTGTTATACACCGAACCGCATTCTTGTACAAGGAGGGGAAGTGATTAGAAGAAGAACTTGAAAAGCCAGTTTCTCTGTGTCTACTTCTTGTTTTATTGTATTTATAATTTTGCTCTTGTTCCCAACATTTGGTTACCAAACAAGCAGTATTATATCCAAAATAAATACGTTTATATTTCTGATTAGGCTTATGTACATGGAAATACACACCAAATTCTTACCTTGACGATAGAAGAGCAGATTTAATTCCCAGGTGGTCTTGTATTGCACTGAGCTCTTTTGGTAAATTGTATAGTTTTATACCATTTTGAAAGACAATTGGCCATATTTCTAATAGCAATGTGTGATAAGCTTAATACAAAATAAATGTTCAAAGCTATTTCTAACATAAATGAAAAGTCATTGCTATTTACTAAAAACATACCTGTTCATTTCATGCGGAGGGTTTCTGTGATACAGTTATATTTTTAGGAGCCATTTAAAGTTCTGATCTTGTCCGTGGGTGCTCATCCATATGATCCTCAGAAAGCTAGTAAATAGCGTAAAAAGAGAAGAAACAGACCATCATTTTACCTGCTCGTTAATTAAAGTAATGGTAGGAAGACCAGTTTTATTTCATTGCTTGAATGCTCTGGAGTGCTTAGTATTTACCATTCATCTATGTGCAGTTAGCTTTTGGAAAACAGCAATAGTACAAATTTATGCTTGATTATTCAAAAGTGCCCAGTGGGGCTTATTCCCTTATTTTAGGATTAGATTCAGGGGCTATAGTAGTAACCTCTCCTGATAATTCCAGAAGCAAAGATCCATTAGTCAAATTCTATGGATTTAAATGGTAGAACATCTCACTCTGATGGTACAACGCAATAACAAAACACATATGGCTAAAACAATTATAGAAAATATTCAAGAAAACTTGCATATTCTTGGAGCTGCAGCTGGTTTGAAAGATGTAGCTATTTAAGAAGACTTCTTACAGATGATTACATGACAAATAGACCGTGTAATAGGCTTCAAGTTGTCTTGGAAGGAATTAGAAGGTTCTAAATTCTTGGAATATCCACATCATTGATATAACAAAAGAAAATACAATATTTATGAAGCATAAGTTTCAATAATGTCTGACATTTTATTAGGAGAAAATTGTCAAAAACAACAACAACCCCAAAGCATCTCTCCCAAACATGATTGATGCCGTTGCAACTGTCTCTTGCTATTCTTGCTGCAACATGCTTAAACAACTTGGAAATGTTTCCTTGAACTCCTAGGTCAGTCATATGAAATCCGTCTCCTTGAGAATAGGAAATTGGGAGAGTTTCAAGATTTAAACACAAAATATATAAAGGTAAGGATATTTTCTTCCTGCTGCCACACATAAGAGCTACTGGATATAGATTATGCTGCTGGAAAATACTTTAAAGGCTACATGAGCCATAAGTGGTTGCTCTGTTTCCTGATTAATAATAATGTAATGTAGTAATAATGGGAATTCCAGGGCTTTGAGTACATTAAATATTTTCTAAATTCCCCGACAACCATGAACAATTTCTTCATAAATTATTTGTATTTAATCTGTGCCTTTCTGCCAGATTCCCTTTGCATGTTGGAATGTTCCACAGTCAATTCTAGATGCAGTGTTTGTACATTGTACATTGTCTGCCAAGTGTAGAACTTGAATGGATCCAGGATTCTTTCATATTTTACATTACTATTCATGATACATAAATCATTTTTTAAGGAAACTTGAATACTTGAACACCCATGGTCCTTTTTCAGGAATCCCCAATGTTTGAGGAATCTCAAAGAATAAACACTGTTTGAGAACTACTGATGTACACCTTTGGTCTTCTGGTCACAAAGTTAGACATATTTTGGACTGAAACAGGATTTACATTTCTTGACAGCATCCTTATTTGCAACAGTGCAACATCTATTAAAGATCAAATCAAGGGGTACTAATTTTTTTATTGCAGGTATATACAAATCACGACTAGGTAAGGCTACCTTTGCACCACTGCTGCCATTCATAATATTGATCTATAAAGGGTAGTTTTTGACAACATCTAGCATTTGCCACATTTGCCCCAGTGTATGATAACAGAAATTTGTTGACTATTTGGTCAGGACAGCAGACTTGTAAATTTATGACTTGAGAATTTATTACTATAAGTTGGGAGTTTAACTACCAGTTAAGAATTCAGTGTTTGTTTATATATTATGCTTTAGAATAAAAAACAAAATAATATCACGTAATAAAATGACTACATATTTCCATTCTGTCTAAGGAAATGTACATAAACTTCATGAATTGCACTGGAATTTTAACAGGCCACTTTGCAGAGGCACAACCTACAAAATGCCATTGGATCCTCAATGCATCTAGTTCAGGAGTGTCAAACTCAATTTCATTGTATATAAATTATTAGGGGTGTGTTTGACCTCGGGGGCCACCAGGGTGCATGTGGCCAGCTTGATGTCACTCGTGTTGAGGGCACTTGTGGTGGCCAGAGTGCTCTGCCTGTGAAAATGGGCTCCCGAGCTCTGTTTTCCGCTGTGACTGCCTCCTGCAACCCTCTGCCAGCGAAAAAGGAGCTTGGCAGAGTCACTGTGGGCTGGTCCTTCTTTGTTTCCATGGCAGTCCTGCAGGCCAGATCTAAGCACCTTGCAGGCCGAATCCCGCCTGTGGGCCTTAAGTTTGACACCCCCAATCTAGTTCAAAACACACCCACAAGCCTACAATTCATAACATGGAAATCAATATCTAAAATACAGATTATTTTGGATTTCTATTGGACTCTTCATTTGGTTATAAAAGTTCTAAGATCTTCTCCCTTAATAAATGGTCTGATTAAATAAAGACAAATGATTACTATCCTATATTATAAAAGCTACTCACTTTTATCTTTTGACATGTAGCTCTTGGAGATTTTGGAGTATTAATCTCCATTCTATTACTCAATCTTTCTCTTGATGTTTAGTTCTTTCAAGAATTTGTTAAAAACAAGTAGTGACAGTAAGATATGATTTACAAAGTGGGATGTATCTTGCTATTTACAATGGATATCACATGACAAGGTAGCACTAAACCAGTGGTAGTCAACCTGGTCCCTACCGCCCACTAGTGGGAGTTCCGGCTTTCATGGTGGGCGGTAGGAGTTTTGTCCGATACTGAAGCACTTTCCTTTTTTTAATTTAATTGACTTCCCTACTTTATAATTCACCATTACTGTGGAACCGGTGGGCGGTTAGAAAATTTTACTACTAACAGAGATGCAAAAGTGGGTGGTAGGTATAAAAAGGTTGACTACCCCTGCACTAAACAATACCATTTTCCAGATTGCAGATTGTTGTCAGTATATTCTGAATATAATTTTTTTTAAATTAAAATATTCTTCTTTATGGTGATGGGTGATTTCTGCACATCCACTTAAATAAAATACACATTGCAAGTCTTTGTCCTAGAAGTGGAAAGTATAATTTCTTTAAAATACTTGCATCTAGCTTCTTTTATTATTTCATCCATTTTTCTCCTCACAGAGCATTATTCGGGTAGTTTTTCATGATCGCCGTTTGCAATATACTGAGCACCAACAGTTGGAAGGCTGGAGATGGAGTCGGCCTGGAGACCGCATCCTTGACATAGGTGAGAACTTTTCATTACGATATCCATTGCTTCTTTCTTGAATGTACAGTGTGACTTGCCTGTAAAATGCAACAGGTATAAAAACACTTTGTTCTTTATACCTGTTGCAATATTTATGAATCTGAAAATACTTGGTGCCTTGAAATAACCAGCAAAGTTTTGCTTTTGTTACATTTCATTCCAATATCAATGAAATGGTTCTTCCTTTTTTTTTTTGCATTAATGTATTTATTTCTCACCTTTTAGGTAAAAGCTGTTAGAAAAGTGGCTTTTCTATAACCATATCCATTTTTGCTGATAGTACTATAAGCAAACTCTTTACCTGTGCTATGAAAGCCAGAAGAGATATACATAGGGTAGGATAACTTTAGTTTCCCAGGATTGTGAAATACAACTCCAGGAATCTGTTTCAGATGGAAAAGCTCAGACCAGGTTTCTTACTCTACAGCTAGTTGTGTCAGGCTGGTCTTTCAAATACGTCTGGTGTTTATATTGCAATGTTTCTGCTCTTCAATTTTTAATTTTTTTAATATTTTAGGGGTTTTCTTCTACAGATATCCCACTGTCAGTTGGTATCTTAGACCCCAGAGCAAGTCCTACCCAGCTGAATACAGTTGAATTTCTATGGGATCCATCTAAGAGAGCATCTGCATTTGTTCAGGTAAGGAAAGAAAATACCCCTAAGTGGGATATGTTTTATCTCAAGCCATTAGAGGGCATCATTCTTTCATGTTCTTTGGGATGCATTTGATCGAGACTATATGGGACTGAGAATCTGAGAATTTTATTTCAGCCTCCCTTTAACTTTAATTGATATTCCTTTCGGTATTGCCCAGAAATAAGACCAAAGCAAAAGAAACAATTCCATATAATTTAAAATGAAGTTGGACTCTTTATGGTGAGGATGAATTGTGAGAAGACAGTAAAAATAGGATTATACAGTGCATTTAACAGTGACATCCAACCCCTAGAGTCTTGTATGCATCTTTTGGAATTTGAAGAATGACTGCTATAAAAATGAGATTGTTCATAAAATAACACTTCTAAGGACAGGATTGTTTTCTAAATGGGCAGGACAGAACACCCTTATGTTTGAAAATCAATTCTTTTCAAATCTGCTTTTTTTCGCTTTACAGTAAGTGTATTTTTTAAAAATTAGGGCTCCAAATTTCTGAGCATGTATCCCCTTATGGGACTATATATTATATTTATCAGCTGAGCATCCAGAGGGTGGCACCTTGATTGACCCTGCCAGGATGGAGGATAGAAGAAGTATTCCAATTATTGAAGATGACATAATTTTCATTTTCTTCAAGAAGAGGAGTAAAATACTTTAAAAAAACATTGAGGGTTAAAGATATCTCTGAATATGTATACTTTTGCAGTATTGAAAGAGGCCTTACCATCTGAGCATAACAATAGTAACAATATTGAAGTATGGTCCAAACTACCAGTGAACTTTTAATCAATAATACTTTTGGCATTATCTGGCCACCAGACAGATGATAGGACAAATCCCATTATTTAATGTTTGGTAGAAAGAAATAGCTGTTTTAGGGAAGAGCTGATAAAAAGGAGACTGTAACTTGGGTAGTAGAAATAGCACCTATATATGCCCCCTATATACTTTACAGCACTCTCTGGGTGGTTTACAATGTCAAAGCATTACCTTGCTCCCATCTGGGTCCTCATTTTACCGACCTTGGAAGGATGGAAGGCTGAATCAACCTTGAGCCCCATCAGGATCGAACTGCAGGCTGTCGGCAGAGTTTCCCTGCAATACTGCATTCTAACCACTGCGTCATGAGGATTCAGTGGGTACCTTAATTTGGGTAATAATGATTCCTTTCCCATAGCTAAGCAGTAGGTTACATTATTAGTTCAGCTTCCCCACATACGACTTGTCAAATACTTCTATTAAGAAAAAACGACAATCCAAAACCCAAATCTCAAACAGTGTGATTTGGGACTGGAGCGCTAAGCACGTCTCTTTTGGTTAGGTGCACTGTATTAGTACGGAATTTACTCCAAGGAAACATGGAGGGGAGAAAGGGGTACCGTTCCGAATACAAATGGATACATTTAAGCAGAATGAAAATGGGGAGTATACAGAACACTTGCATTCTGCAAGCTGCCAGATCAAAGTATTTAAGGTAGGTGGCTAATTTCTTCTATTAATTTTGTGCCGTAAGGAGATGCTACAAATGACATTTCTTCCCCTCCCCACACTTTACTTCATTGTTCTTGAAAAGAGGATAGTTGGACAGATATGAGGGGATCTGTAGGCTCTCAGAAAAGAAGGGTGTGTGCAGTTTAAATTGGCACTCTTGGGGGTGGTGAAAGATTGTTCTGTGAAAATTACAGATAACCACATATTAAAATTTGGATTTTTCGTTATGTTTTGACATCTCTTTACTTACTCTTGGTGATCATTCCCCCCTTTTTTGTCAGGTATTCAATTTCCTTTCTATGGCCTTTTCACCTCTTAGTTCATTGAAAAGCTCCCTGTACATCCAGAACCAATTCCTAATCTCTTTCCATTTTTTTCTCATTAGAATGGGATGTAATTGTACTTCTAATATCTTATTCCCAACTTGCACTCCATTTGACGTAAGGATCTCTATTCATGGGATCCTCCCTAGTACTTCTCAAGTTCTGGGAAAATTTGTTCTCCCGAAGGCTGAATGAATGACTACTTCGGTTTCTATTTTTATGTAACTTGAGCATGGCCACCTTCTCATTGCTTTTACCTTTTTGGTAACCACTCTCAAATGTTTAGGATCAGATCTAACAAAGCCCGTCTCTTATTTTTCTTGTCTGGAAAATGGAAGTCTGCAAACCCAACTCTGAAGAACTTGCAGTACTGACTTTGTTTGTTTCCAACTGTATTCCGGAAGGTTGAATTCTTCTATTATCACCATGTTTCAGCTCTCTGCAAGTTCTTTAAGATATTTAAGAACGATTATCCACTTCTGTCTGGCTTGCCAGTCTATAGCACACTATCACCATACTATTTTCATGATTTTCCCTTCCTTGTATTCTTACAAAGTGCTTCCAAATAGACTCACTCTAAAATTCCTGTCTATCAGCACATGTGTGGACTTCCCAGGTATGAAGCTACTCTTCTTCCCCTTTTGTCTGGCATATTCCTGTTGAGTACGTTATATCATTCAGTCCCTACATTTCACTCATAAATTTCATCCTACCAGATGTTGTAATGTTGACTATATCATATTTGCATTTAGACTCCTAGTTCTTTCTGTTTGTTCCCTATAATTTGTGCATTTATATAAATTCTTGACTCGTGTGACTTGGCCTGTTTCTTCCTGCGTATATGTGTTCATTATTGTGTGATTCTAAGTCCTGCATCCCACTTCAGTTTATTCCAGGAATAACACATGCTAAAAAAAAGTGCTATAAAAACCTAATAAATAAATAAAAAGTAGAAACAAAATTGAATTCTAACTATTACCGAACAAATTGGAATATTAGCCAATATGATTAACATAATAGATTATATCCATCTGAATGTAGGCGGATATGTCTCTGTATATATTTATGACATTTGGAAAGGAGAGTATGATACAGATACTTTATTGGGATATTGTTTTATATGCAATAAAGTTAAAATTATAAAAGGCAGTTGTCCAATAAAAATCCTCTCTGCCATGAAACTCACTTGATGAATAATCGCTTTAATAATTCCTGTATCTGTGAGCCTTCTAAGTTTGTTGAGTAGCTAAATTCCCAGGTTTGCAGAAGAAAAGCAGGAATTGTCCTGCTTACCATGGTCTTATCCACTGACGCCATTGCTAATGGGAAGTATTCTTCAGGAAGGGTGGAGAAACTTCAGCACCTTCTATATATTGTTGAACTACCAGCATTTTTCACCAGAGCCATGTTGGGCAAGATTTAGAGTTCAACAACACCTGGAACAGATCATCCATACCAGTTTTAGAAAAATAAATTTCTATCCTATATCCCATGGCACATATACCCAAGGGAAGAATGTCCATTAAATCATGCCTCAATGTCACTTTTATCGTCTATCAATAAAAACTTTTGCACTTTCTGTTTAACAATCCTTTGCTTAAGACAAACTAAATTTATATGTGCTTTTATAGCCTAAAGGAGCAGATAGGAAACAGAAAACAGACAGAGAGAAAATGGAGAAGAAAACCAATCAAGAAAGGGAGAAATATCAGCCTTCCTATGATACAACCATTCTCACTGAGGTACCACTGTCCTAGAGTTGCAGTGTTATATGGTTATTACTTGCAAAAGACTGCATATTTTATATGTATAGAAGGCAGTATTGTGGAGTGTTCAATTTTGAAGCAAAATGACACAATGGGTAAAGTCTAAAACAGGACACAGTTGCATTTTTAGATTTGATGGTGCTCAGTATGACCGGCTTGACCTGTATTTCAAACTAATATATCCTAAAATTGATGCTTCCTAAACTTCCAAAGAGTTGAAAAGGATGTTCTGTTGGATTTTGAAATTCAGGTTATCAAATAATAACTTTCTAAGCCAATTGGAATCAGTTACTAAAAGTGTCCCCACTTGGATACTAAGGTAATTTTCTAAAATCCCTATCTTTAGATGCAGTTTTGGCAATTAATTGAGGTAAAGCTCCCACCCATTCCCCTTCCAACCTGCCACTGGAATAATAAATAATAATCATTGTTTTGCACCTCAGGCTGCATGTATAATTATATTGTAACCTCAAAATGTATAATTCTGCAGACCTCCTCAAAATGATACTCACAATGTGCCAGGCTGGGTGTACAGAAGGAGAATGGTTGTGCTGTTGTGCTGGGGAAATAACACGTGAGAAGGAACCACAATTCTCTTGATGAGTACCTCCACTAAAGGAGAGGGATTGCTAGTTGAAACAGAGCCTTAACAATGGGACATCCAGATTATAGACTGACTTCCCTAGAGAGATTTACTGATGTATACTGTATATTCTTTCAGCACACAGTGAAGGTCTTCTGATGATCTCAGTTTTTTAAAATCTTTAAAAATAATTATTTAATCTTATTGTATTATCCTCTGCTTACTTCTATCTTCAAGGTATTCCCCCCCCCCCCCTTCAATTCTTCTAATTCATTTTAGATTTTGTGTTTTATTTGTGCAGTTCATTTCATTTCATTATTGGGAGATCTAAAAAACAGATCAATAGGCAGATATTTTCTCTGTCTGCAGGGAAGTTTTGGTCTCATTCTTCTTTTGAGACTTAATCGGATTTTGACATTTTAGTTTTAAAGTTCACATTGCTGCAAGACCCAGATTAAACAAACATTGAGAAAGTAGGGTAAAGTTAAATGTTTAAAGAAGAGCTGAAACAAATTTGCTGTTTCATTCATAGAACCTTTTATATCTGTCTGTCATTTAGCCAGCACGTTATGGGTCCTAATGCTTGAGGGCAGTGAGTCCTCTGCCTGGATAGTGACCTAATTTTAAAGAACTACTAGATTGAGGTGGCCTGCTGTTGATGAAAATGACCTTTAGCACCTTAGAGCAGGAAGTCATATAGTCCGTGTTCCAAAAAAGTTAAATATTTAGTAATGTTTGTATTTACTGTGAAGAGAAATCTTAAGTTAACGCACAGGTTGCCTGTTATATCACTGAAAATGAATGGCAAAATCCTTTCAGCTGTCTCAGTTGTGGCACCCCCTTACAGCCACTAGCAAATCCACAGTGTGGATAATTGATAATATGGGAATTTCTTAAGCATATTTTGGCTGTAGGGAAGTGGGGTTGGAGGAGAAGCAGGAAACCTCCAGCTGCACAAACACCTACTCTTACAACATTAGATTCTGCTAAGAATTTAGTTACACAACAATATATAATAATTTACGCATAGATTTAAAATTATTTCTGTGTAAAAAGTGAGTGGGTAGGCTTGTGTTAGCTTTCTTGTAAGCCCACTCTGCATATATTAAATATAACATGGTTATATGTAGTAAAGAGGGCTTGAAATGTATTATATTCTGTATTTATAGATTAGCAGCCCCTTTCCCCACTGAATATACAATTGAAGTAGGGCTTTTTATTTGTTCCACCATGTACAAATCTACAGTGCTAGGAAACTAATTGTAGGTTATTTCCCTGCTTATTTCCTTGGTTATGCTTAACTTTTGAGTAGCTGCTTGAATTCTAGTGAATATACAATCATTGTTGGAAATCAGATAATTTCAGAGTTGGAGTGTGCATGTAGGCGATAATAAATATATTTTTGCTATTGATGATCCAACAAAAGCTAGTTTTAAAATAGAATGAGATTGCATTTTTGGATTTTCTTTCTCAACACCTTGGTTTTGTTTACAGTGCTCCCCATGGCCAGATGTGCCTTATCAAGTGAACAACGCTCCATCTCCAAATTACAACAGCTCTCCAAACAGTTTCAGCCTTGGAGAAGGGTACGTGATGAATATTTTTGTCTTTTCTGCTGACAGAGGCAACCCAGTTTTGAGATTTTATGGTTGTGTGTTCTAAACACTTCCGAATATAAAAGATTAGGAAGCTTAACCTGGCTTTCAGGCCCAGCTTAATGTTGATGGACTGAGATTGTAAGATCCATTTCTGTGCAACTGAACTCTTGCACAACTTTGCCTTATTTGAAAGCTATTTACATAATAGAATAGATGCAAGAGAGCTTTTAGATGACCTCCCCCTTAGCTAGAGAAAAAGGTAATGTTTTAATTTATTTTAAATAATATAATATTCAACCTATTCCCTCCATTTTAGCTTTGTAACAAAAAGATGTGTTGGACTAAGGCAGGGGTCTGCAAAGTTGGCTTTTTAAGACTGGTGGACTACAACTCCCAGAGTTCCCCAGCCTCTGGGAGTTGAAGTCCACCAGTCTTAAAAGAGCCAACTTTGCAGACCCCTGGACTAAGGGATGGTGGTTTGTTTAGTTCTGTAGCAAGCTTTAAGGCTAAATGATGATCTGGACATGATTTCCCTCAGTCTGATCTATAAAGCACCTCTGGATTGCAAGATCTTGCCAACATAAGTTAATATGGGCCACTTCAAACCTTGTTAGAATAGTACCCTACAATAATAATGATCTTATATTGATATGTTTATTTTTAAAATATGACCACCTATTTTATGAAGCATAGCTCTCAATAATACTAAAACTCCAGAAATAGTAACAGAACCTGATATTCTCCAATATATATTGCCAAAATACAGTATGTGCCGTGGCTCTATGCTTGTTGGGAAAAACAGCTGTTTAGAACTTTCTGGAAATCAAAAAAGAGTGAAGGTCTGCCAAATCCCATTGGAAAGGTGTTCCACAGGCTAGAGGCATTTCAATGAAAAAGGCATACTTCATAGGACCTGCTAGATGACAACCTTTGAGGGAAGAGACCTAATTCATGGCAAAGCTTTTTCTACCACTTGAATGAGATTTATGCCAATTTGATTTTAAAAATCAAGATGTAGTTTAGATGCTTGATATTTTATTTTAAAACTGCATTGTAGTCATTAATCAGCACAAATGCTTGATAAGACTCAAGCAGCTCTTGTTCAAACCAGGAAAAGGTGTCTTTGCATTGGCCCAAATTTAGATGATGATAATGATAATGATAATAATACAAAAATTCATTTTAGATATTTTACTGTATCACCTAGGCTGTAATGTGGTGGGAGGGGTGGGGAATGGCCAAGATGATTAAATGAGAGATTTAAAAATGCTTTCTTTTTTTCTCGACTCTGTATGTTTTTTTAGCAACAGTTCTCCAACTCATCAGGTGGAGCTCCTGCCTTCCAACAATGATGTAAGTATCTGGGATCGTGTTAATGTGGTGCTTTTCTTTTTTAGGACACTGATGAACAGTTCATTACAAGACCTTCTTATTCTTTTTGCAATGTAGCATCTCCTTCCCTCTGCTTCTATTCAAGATGCTCAGCAGTGGCTTCATCGAAATAGGTTTTCTCAGTTCTGTAGACTATTTTCAAGTTTCTCAGGTATGTGTATTAAATGTACGCTTAAAAGGGGTACACCTCTACTTTGCATAGGTCATGTGTTGACATTTCTGCGGAATAGTTTAACTATGCATATTTGTATACACCGGCCTTCTGATGACTACGGGCAAAACTCTCCTTTTCTCCCCTTCCCCCATTTTCTAATTAGCATGTGTGGTCAGCCAGCATCTGTCATAAAACATCTATGAAAGGTGGGTCTGTGTTCTTGGATATATGTTTTTGGAAAGAAAAAGAAAATCACCTGTGCTTGAAATGTATAGGTGCTGACTTACTGAAGATGTCCAAAGAAGACTTTGTTCAGATTTGTGGCCCAGCTGATGGCATTCGACTTTTTAATGCCATTAAAGGAAGGTTTGTTATAGTTCTTGTTCTTATACCAGTTATTGAGGATTGAAATATGTGAATATTGTGGAAGACAGAGGCTCAAATTTAATACTATAACTTTGCATCATCAGTGATCACTACTGCTGCTTGTAAAAAAAAATCACAGTTGTCCTCCACCATTCTGTATGCACATAACTGTTTGATTGCAGAATACAGAAACAAATTTATTGATACAGAATACAGAATAACAGTGTTGGAAGGGACCTTGGAGATCTTCTAGTCCAACCCCTTGCTTAAGCAGAAGTCATACTGATTGTATCCTTGGGGCAGTCATGTTAAAGCTGTTGATTAAGATTAGAAAAGCGTACTTTTGCCTACGATGCCAAAACTGAACAGAAAACTTTGTCTTGCCTTTAGGAATGTAAGGCCTAAGATGACCATTTATGTCTGTCAAGAACCTGAGCAAAATCGGACTCATCATCATCAAAAACGAGAGAATGGAGATGGTACCCTTTGTAGTAAGTGTCATTTGGGCAGAATCTGAGCTATTTGAGAGCTTTTATGATTCATTTAACAGAATTTAAGAAATTATAAAAATGGTTAACTGGAGTTTCTCCAGAATGGACCAGATGTAGAACTGGAGCTACCCTGAAATATTGTATAGTGATTCCATAGCATAGACAGTCTTTTTATAAAAATTATATACAAGGTGGAATGATGGGAATTGTAATTTTTAAGTGACAGCTTTAGGTTCTAAAGCAAGTAGTTTTATCAGAATTTTCTAATTAAGGTGTTTAACGTAGAAGGATGTTAAAACAATATAATAAAATATTTTTTATTCACTATTCAGTGTTTCTGTCCTTGCCACCTTCTGCTTCACATTTATTATCTTCCTTCTGCCCTATTGCATTTTCCATGACCAAATTTTAAACATAAAAAAGAAAGGATTTTTTTCCACTATTGATCCATTTTCCTATAGTATCTAAATTTGTTAGAATTTTATCTATGTCATGGCCATGATATATGCCAAGACCAAATAATGGTGCCCAGTCTCAAAGGAATCCAAATTATCCCTATTGAACCTTCAAATTTGAAGACTTGTCATCTACAAAAATAGTTATAGTCATGATTTTTAAACTTTGGGAGACTTGATATGCATGCAAAAGAAACAAATATGCTTTAAAATTCTGCTAAGAAACTAAGAAAGCTCAAAAAATTCTAAGCATATCTAACTGTCATCCGTAGTGATGCGAAATTTGTCAAACTTCATTTCTTCATCAGGATATAATGTTAATGTCAGGGTTAATGTCTATAATGTTAATGTCAGGGTTCCAAAAAACACCCCCAATGAAATAAAACTCCAAGGCTTGTGTTTCCTCAAAGTTATAATTTATTAGAGATGTCATGTTGTCACATCTGGGAAAATTTGAATCTGAAAGCTTCCAGGTTTTCCCACCCAGCTGAAAGTTCAAGATCCTGCCTCAATACCAGTGGTGGGTTTCAAAATTTTTTAGAACCTCTTCGGTAGGTGTGGCCTGCTTTGTGGGAGTGGCTTGTCAGCCATGTGACCTGGTGGGAGTGGCTTGCCGACCATGTGACTGGGTGGGAGTGGCTTTGAAGTCATGTGACTGGGTGGGCATGGCCAACTTGTAAAATGTGGTGAAACTCACTTAACAACGCTCTTGTTTAGCAACCAGAATGTTGACTCAGAAACTTTGGCATTTGAAGCACGCACGCCTTAAAGCTATCAAGTTACAAGACCTTTGCACCTCTAAACATTTAGAGAACAAAACCCCAGGGGTGTTCAAACTTGACAGCTTTAAGACTTGTGGACTTCAACCCCCAGAATTCTTCCTCTTGCTCTTCATCTTGATGATGTGCAGATGGGTGGGGGGAGGGAGCTGGAACCGGTTCTAAACGGCACTGTAGATTTGTGGAACTTCTTCTATAGAAGAGGTTAGAACTGGCAGGAACCCACCCCTGCTCGACACCCATAAGTTCATCATATGGTCTAATCTTTCACTGCCACGAAGACAGAGTCCACCCATCCAGTTTTGGCCAGACAAAGATGACCTTGACTTTCTAAGAAGAATGTTATTATGGCTACATATCACCCAATTCTATATAACCCCCCTCCCATTTTCCCACAGTAGAAAGTGTGGCTGGTCTGAAGTCCAAAAGAAAAGATGGCTTTCATTTAATTCATTTCTGAAATGAATCAAATGGTCTCCAAAACAATATGGCAAATCATCAAAATGAGGTCTGAATTAAGTATTGTGGTTGAGGCATTTTCATGATTTTACGCCTATTCATGTGTAACAACAATAAGGCTCCATAATGTCCTCTCCTTCTCCTGATAACAGGATTTTTCTCATGTCCCAGTCTCCTTGCAAAATAGATGAGTTGGTTTTAAGGTTTAAACCAGGGCTGTCAAACTCCTGGCCCATGGGGCAGATGCATCATGTGCTGGTCACAGCCACGCCTGATTTAGTGAAGGGGAAAAAAGTCCCGATACATCACGTGATGCTGCAATGATGATGTGAGCTTGACACAGTCCAAAGGTCAAGCAGTTATTGCATCTAATGGTTTATGTGCAAGATTGATATAGGAGTCAATAATTGACCATATCCACCCGATCTCTTTCCAAGGGCTAGACATGGATTTGCAACCCTGAAGTTACCTTTTGAATCAGACAGTGGTCTTGGGAAACTTACTTTTAAAAGATGATCTTGGCTTTCACTAGAAGACATGCAACATCAAAAGATTTCTTGCCCGCCTCCTGCAAAACCTTTGATAAGATGTGTATCAACCAGCATGATGTCTGTGAGGTGGCAAGAAAGCGATCCAAACTGTATTATACAGTATATATGTAAGAATGTGTATAGATATTAATGATGAATAGATAAATGTTAAATAGCATTTATAAGAATGTATATCAATGAATGATTTTGAAATGGGGAAAATAAAAAAACTATTCTTCCAATTAAAATAAATAAATAAAACATCCATGTGCTTTGGTTCCCTTATACCATAAAAAAGCATGCCATCTCAAAAACAAAAAGCAAACAAACAAACCCCAGCATGATGTCTGATTTTCAACACTCTTCGTCAAGTTTTGGATGAATAAAATATAGGAGAGGGTACTTTGCATCATATGAAATGCAAATAGTATGTCCCTCAAGACACAATTCAATATTTATAGGCTGATCTTGTGCAAGTAATGTGTTGACTTGTGGCAGTTTACGGCATTAGCTAGGATTATTTTTATCCCATCTTTATTATTTTTATAAATCACTCAAGGTGGGGAAGATGCCTAATACTTATCTTAGTTTCCTTATAACCACAACAACCTTGTGAGGTGGGTTGGGCTGAAAGAGAGTGACTAACACAAAAGAGGGCCCAACATAATCACACGTCACCTGCAACTTGCTAGTATGTTCACTCCTGAAAGTTATTCTTTCTCCAATACTATTGCAGTATACCATGCTATCTTCTTAGAAGAGTTAACTACACTGGAGTTGATGGAGAAGATTGCAAACTTGTACAGTATTTCCCCACAGCAGATAAACCGGATCTATCGACAGGGACCTACAGGGATCCATGTATTAGTGAGCAATGAGGTAAGAGTTTTAATTAGAATATTTTCCACCTGATGTCCAAGGCAGGGGTCCCCAACCTTTGCAACTTTAAGTTTGAAGGACTTCAGCTGACTGGAGAATTCTGGGAGCTGAAGTCCTTCAGACTTAAAGTTGCAAAGGTTGGGGACCCCTGGTCCAAGGCATAACGTTATTTTATTTGTTCATTCTGAATTATATTCCTTTCAAACGACTTAGCTTCATAATATTAAAATGTCTTAATCACTCTTTACTGCTTTTTTAAAATAAGTTAATCAATTTAAGATGCCTTGATCCTTGAAATATTTAAAATCAGAAATTTCTGGTAGAATGTATATGGTGCTAAAGTGAATAGAATTAACAGATTAAAGTTCATTTAGGTTTTTTTTAATAATTCCAATTCAATTTATTTAATATTTTACTTTCTATTTCCCAATGTGGTTTTTTTTATCATATTTTTAATCATATTTTCAGCCTTGATTACAGACTTGGAGAAGAGTATACTACTCAGAGATTGTAGATCAGAGCAGGCTATAAGCCCTCCAAATAAATAGGCAGACAAAACAATATTCCAAAACTGCCTGATTTTTCTCTTGCCTACAAAAGGCTAGTACTGAAAGATAATTAAGACGTGGATGGAGAAACATGGTAACAGGATGATTTGTCTAGTAACAAATTTTGACTTTCAATTGTTTAAGAGTATAGCAGAAGGTCAACCCCCCCCTTCTCCAGTTAAGTGATGAAAGTTTTGAGATAAACAAGAGTGCATTACATAAATTGGTTTAAATATAGTTAATTTTGAGTAAAAATAAGGGTAGTCAGACAATCTCAATTTACATTTTAAAAAGTGATTTCAACTAAAAAAATCTATGGCTTTGTTTCATTTTGATTAATCTTCTAATAGGCAGAGGGTAAGGAAAAAGACACAGATGTTCCTAGGTAGCATTATATGAAGACTGAAATATATAAAGATATTTTGGTAAAAGTAACTGATATCAGCCCTAATAACTATGAAGTGTCTTGCTTTGGGGCAAACGGGAAGGGAATTTACCTTCTTTCTTGTAACTACTTCTAAATATATCTCACTTAATTATACCCTGTATTTACCTGCCAAATATTACAGCTTTTTCTGAGCAGCCTGTTGCATGCTTCAGAATCACTTAAGAAGTTTCATTGTATTTGACCTCTGGACGGAGTTATAGCTAAGCACAAAATTCCCATGCTGTTATGGATCAAGCCTGTAATGTTTGCTTTGAAAAGTTGCTCTACTGTTTCACCCTGATGATTCAGAAACTTGTAACGTTTGAATAGTCATGAAATGCTTTAAGGCAGCCTTTGGAAAGTGGAATGGCCTTGATTAACTTTGGTGCGAAAAGACTTTCATTAAATATTTGGGTTACTGATTAACAACTGCTATTGCCTTATTTTTTGTCTTCTACTGGTAGGGCAGCAGCAGGGATGTAAAGGATAGGCAGAACTTGGTTGCACCTCATGCTTGGTTTATACATGCATGCTAGTAGCCGCGACTTTAATTTTGGTGAATATTTCTACATTTGGAAAGTGGGTGAGAGAGAAGAAACCTTAAATGCTTGTAAGAATTAAAAGAGGGAGATGGATCCTAGAGTCACCCATGAACATCATAGCACCTTGCAATCTGAACAAATGGCTAGAGAGGTTAAGTGCTAAATGTACTGATGTCTGTAAATATTTACAATCAACTTGTGCATGTGTGTGTGTGTGTATGTGTATAAGTATAGGGGGAGTGTAGTAGTAGTGGTAGTTATGTTATGTTGTTTTTAGAACCCAGAAATTCCTACAATGGAAATGGCAACTTGTTTTCTCCTACATGGGTGTTTTCTTGTATGATAAAATAAATGGTGGGGGGAAACCAAACTCTTTCCCCCCCTCAAATTCCAATGGGAATCCTCCTTTTTTCATGGTTGGCTTTGCTAGTACTAAGAGACAGTATCTACACGATTTTCTTTTAAAAATAACAGCACTTTATTTAGAGCCACTGACCTCTGGAAGAAACATTGGGTAGTGTAAAAATATACTCCTTTTTGCCATCCGGAGATCATTGGGAGTTTGTAGCTCATGCTTGATCAGTGTTTTCTTGTTGAATAAAGATTAATAGAAAAATGTATCATGAAAGAAATGAAAACATCTTCCATTTTTCTCTTCATCCAGATGGTACAAAACTTTCAAGATGAATCTTGTTTCCTCATCTCTACATTGAAAGGTATGTGTGCTTACATTTCCTGCCATAATGTAGTAGTGAGAAGTGCAAGAAACAACCTATAAGCATTTTTCAAAAGTTCTTTGGTTAACATTCAACTATAAATATGAAGGTATAGCCAGATGGCATCCATGGATCCCTCTTCTAAAAGCAATAATTATGTTATTCCAGTTGCTTCTCCAAGTAGGTCAAGAGGTCCTCCTGATAATTGTTAGAACACTTTGAATGGGAATTTGACAAAACGCAGCCCTAGGAGCCAAATCAGTAAAAAAGGCTGCTTACCATTGTGCAGGTGTTCTGAGAGGGAAACTGCATAAGTCTGCGTTGGAATTAGACTGATCTTTCTTTTTTATTTTTTTACGGCTGATACTCAGGGTGAGAGAAAGGATAAGTCATCTCTCGCCTCACAATCAGGAGGTTGTGAGTTCAATCCTAGGTAGAGGCAGATGTAAGATCTCCTGCTTGGGCAGGGGGTTTGACCTGCAAGGTCCCTTCCAACTCTTGTTAATCTGTTCTACCTACAGTATTTTTCAGAGTATAAGACACACCTTTTCCCCTCAAAAAAGAGGGTGAAAATCTGGGTGTGCCTTATACACTGAATACAGCATTTTTGTCTTACCGAAATCCTGTCCCCTTTGCAAAATGGATGTGCAGAAGGTTTGGGAGGCTTGCAAAATGCTCCTGAGGGGCTGGGGAGGGCAAAAAAGGGCAAAAAATTGGGCTGTTTTGCCCCCCAGCTCCTAGGATCACTCTACAAGACTCCCAAAGCTCTGCATGCCCCCTCCCACCCTTTTTTTGTGTGTGCAAAAAACGAGACGTGCAGAGGGTTTGGGAGGCCTGAAGAGTGCAAACACTTTTTTTTAAAAAAAAGTACCTCTTCAAAATCATGGTGTGTCTTATACTCAGGTGCACCTTATAGTCCGAAAATATGGTACTTGTAGATAGCTTGTCTCCCACTGAAAAAAAGTTATATTTTCTTGCAAAAATATCCCATAATTTAACACTAATATGCCTTCCCAATACATTCAAAATGATTTTGCAGAATGGCATTTTTACAGTCTCCTATTGTACAACCAGAATCCAAGCACAGTATAGACCGTAGAATTGTAGATATTTATATAGGATTAAAAACATAAATATTTCAATGAATTCCTGATGGGTTTTTTTCACCCTTATCTTACAGCTGAAAGTAATGATGGTTACCATATTATTCTGAAATGACCCACTTCTCTGTATATTTGGACTTGGATCAGCTGCACAGCACGGCATCTCATTCTCCTTCCTGCAACTCAAGTCTGTAAAGATAGAAAATCCATTGGATACAATACTCTTATTAACCAAACTCCCTAACAAGAAGATTAAAGTGTGTATTAGACATGAGGACTACATAATGCCTTTGCTTTGTTCCTGATCTAGTGATATTTTGATTCAAGTGCCTTGTTCAGAAAGTATTGAAATGAGCAGATGAAATAAGCTGGTACAATAAACCACCAGTTTTTGGAATTCATCTTGAATGTGAATTTGAAATTGACTGGGCTTATTCTATTGTCTCTTCTCTTTCCAGACAGTTAGAGGAAGTTAATTGCAGGTTTTTATAACTGATTTGTAGTAAAGCAGTATTTTTTAATACTGCTTTGGCAACTTGAAGATATGTGGGCTTCGGCTGTCAGAATTCCCCATGCCATCAAATTGCCAAAGTTCACAAACACTACTTCAGAGCAAAGAAATTTTGTTCTAAGCTCATTGTGAGAAAAAGTTTCTGCACTCTGTTCATATTAATAAAGGTTTTCTTTTCCCCCTTTTTTCTGATCTTTTATACCTCCATTTTCCATTTTTAAACTTTTAATTAATTTCTTTTGTACGGGCTTCAGACTTCCAACTAAAACCAGGACAAATAGGATCAGATCTTGCAACTGAATAATGCCCCTTGTTGTAGCTAGCCTATGTTACATCATACAACTTGATCATCATAAACTTCGGGTTTATTGCATAGATGAAGAGGGGCTGACTCTTGAGTGGGAAAATGGGAGATTGCAAATTTGGCTTTCCCACCTTTATAGCTAAGAGAACTACAAAACCCTCATGGAGGGAGATTTGACTTTGAAAGACACTAAAAATGATTGCATGTGTACATAGCCTGTTGTTAAAAAAAACTCTAGCTGCACTCAAGGCTGCACATTAAGCTTTACTTTTAAGCCAGTGATATGTTCAAGAATAATGTATTTTTTTTGCAAAGAAGTAAAATGGCTCAATTCACTGCATAGGTAGAAATCTATAAGCATAATCAGTAATATCTGATGTTTGTGCCTTGGACTTATAGAATGCGTGAAAAACCTCTTATTTCTGTGGTTATTTCATAGCTCTGGTGGTGATTCCATGCCTTCATCTCAAAAATTTAAAGAGACTGTTGTTGGATTTGCCACTTCTGTTTTTTTCATGCTTTCTAATGTGGAAGTGTAACCTACAGGAATGTACGTGCTTTATATGTTAAAGTTTCTTCCACAAGTAGCGTGGACTTTCACATCTCGAACTTTTAGAGTGAGGAGAAGCAGATCTTACATTGCTCCCATTTCTCTTATATGTTGCATAGAGATGCACAGAGATCACATTAAACTGAATAGACACATGTCTAATATATGCTTTATATGCATTTAAGACAGACCCTTTCAACCTGATCAATCGAATGGGGAAGGTGTGCAGAAGTACCTTTTGTACAAAATTGCCTGTTGGATTAGAAAGATACATAAAGAAAGCTAATGTACATCTATCTCCCACATGATTGTATGATAGGCCATGGATTTTGCACACAAAGGTAGACAGCACTGGTTGAGGTGGTAAATTATATGCAGCTGCATCATGCAACATTGATTGACATCTGTTGAGTGAGTGCTCGTGGCCAGCATCTTCATATGTGTAGAGTTAACTTCTTAAACCAGAATCTTGTTTTATATATATATTTGCCTTCATCTTGAAATAAAGCAAAATATTGGACTATTACACTCCCCAAACAGTTCTGATGGAAACATATCATGGCACAATACAGTTTTGGTTCAAAATTGCCTTTAGCGCATTCCTAACTCTGTGTTGCATTTCACAGAAGTATAAATTCTATGCTCTTGATAATTGTCTTTTTTAACTTCATGAAATGAACAGCCTTCATAGCAGGTTATAGCTATCCATCCCCCCTTCAAAAAAAAAAGGATGGAGAAAGCTTGTTATTTCAGATTAAAAAGTGTAAACCATTTGAGTCAGTAGCAGCATGTTCTTCTGCCTTAAGTGCTGCATGTTAATTCTTGTAATCCAATAAGGAAGCTGATTGAGGTTTATAAAATAGCGCTGATCCTTGACTGCTTCAAAATACCTCCAGACTAGAGGGGCCCAGTCCTTTTGAGCTGAGGACATGTTTGGAAGACTGAGAGTCCTTCACCAAATGAACATGCTCCCATTCACAAGTAAATACCTCTTGCAATCCGTATGTCCAGTTCTGGGTAGTCTGGATGCACTTTACTGTGGAAATAAAGAAACTGCTGGAAATGGTTAAGCTGCATGCCAACTTTCCATTTAAAATTTAAATCTGTAAACAAATTTTGGGATGGCAGGGATCAAGGGATAGGATTTTGAGAAATTACTGCCAGAAGATTGTATTATCTTGCTGTATCTACAGCTATGAGACCTTACTTGTCTGTTTTCTTTTGTACTGACCCTGACATCTGAGAGAAAATTTTTGGGTAATGAAAATGTTTGGTGATAAAAAGGATATTAGACGTCATGATACCTTTTAATAGTGCTAGTCTCTCAGGAAGAACAGCTTTAAATCAATGCCTGACTTTTAAAAAATGTATGCTGAATGTTCGCGCTTATGCCCTTTGTTTTTATCCCTATATTTGGTCTTATTGTGAAGCCTCATTGATCTTAATCTCGCTAAATGTTTGGTATCTTCTGATGATTGGATTAGGGTATTTGTGTCTTTCAGAAGGGGTATGGAAGTTTTCTTGTTTTTACTGTGTAACGTAAGGACAATTTTAATTGTGATTTAAATGAAGGGAGAATGGACTTCTGAGTGAAAGTGTCAGAATGTTTGTTTATCGATTTTTAAAAAATACATATTTTGCACTGGCCATTCTGCTGTTGTACAGAAAAAAAGATTTGCTGTCATTCAACTTTGTGCTCTGGTAAAACTATAAATAAACTTGTTTATAAAAAACAATTCTGGTTTTGATGTATATGTGTTTTCTATTTCTGGTGTTTTTGATTATTTTAGTTTCTTCTGCTTGATTTAATTTCATTCAGTGTCTTGAGAGTGACTTTTTGCCACTTAAATATTACTTTCACAGCCAAGACTCTAGAGAAAGGATTACAAGTAGCAGTGGTGGGTTTCAGCCAGTTCGCACCTATTCGGGAGAACCGGTTATTAACTTTCGAAGCAGTTCGGAGAACCGGTTGTTGGAAGAAATCTCATTTTGTCCCCCCCCCCCCCCCCACACACTTTGCAGGGCTAATCCTGTAAGGGAGGCAGGAAAGAACATTCTGGTGTTGTTTTTAGCCTCATCTTTATTGCCCTGATTACAGAAACTGCCTCTCTGGTTAACCCTTATTACATTGTAACAGCTAAGGTGAAGCACCCATTGATGTGAGTGACATTAAATTGGCCACATCCACTCAAGTCACATGATCACCAAGCCATGCCTACCTAGCTGGTCATTAGGGCAGAGAACCGGTTCTTAAATTATTTGAATCCCACCACTGACAAGTAGGATGACAATTCTGCTGAGGTGGCTTAATTTGTTGTCTTCCCAGATTCTGCTACTGTGGAACAATGGAATTAAAATGTAAAAACAGCAAAGCAAACTGAAGTCTTCAAGTTTGTCTTCAAGACTCCACTACAAGTCTTCAAGAAGATGTTGGATAGTCATTTGTCTGAAATGGTATTGGGTTTCCTGCCTAGGCAGGGAGTTGGACTAGATGACCTCCAAGGTCCCTTCCAACTCTGCTATTGTATTATAGTATTATTATTGAAATTATTTTATGTCATTATGAATTGAAAAACAGCAGAGCAACTAAATGGCACTCATAATTTTTAGTAAAATTGATAATGCAATTTATTGTGAACAGAAGACTATGATATCCAGCATACATGCAATCATATTGTACTTGACCTAGTCTTAAAGGGAGAGTAACTAAATTGAGGAAATTAGACTGTGGATCTGAAATTATTCAGACTCCATGCAGTTTTCTTGACAAGAGTTTTCAGAAGTGGGTTGCCATTGCCTCCTTCCTAGGGCTGAGAGAAAGTAACTAGCCAAGGTCACCCAGCTGACTCCGTTCCTAAAGCAGGACTAAAATTCACGGTCTCCTGGTTTCTAGTCTGATATCTTAAGTATTACACAATAAACTGGCTGTCAATGATTATATGCCTACCTTAATATTTTTCCAAGCAAGGGCAATGCTCTTAAGATTTATGAGAGATTAGGGACATGTTCCTTCCCTGTGTCTCTTGAAATTGTGATCCAGCAACTACCAGTGAATTGAGATGCCTTGAATCTCCCCCGTTGAATTGTTTTGTCATTTACAAATTGTGAATTGCCCCATTTCTGAAATGCTTCTTCTATAATTAGGAATCTATTTTCAGTGGTAGCCCTGGGCATAATTTTCATGAAGCTACCATGTTTCCCTGAAAATATGACCTACCCCAAAAGTAAGTCCTAGCTTGATTTTTTTACACATGCACCCAATATAAGCCCTACCCCCAAATAAGCCCTAATTAAGACCCCGCACATTCCAGAGTGCATAGGTAAAAAATAAGCTATGGTGGTGGAGCTGCCCTACTACTTAACTTCAAACATTTGTAGCTAGGCCTCACACACCCTGACACCTGCCTTGCTGGCCCATTCTGCCTGCAAGGCTTTCTTGAAGGCCTTCAGACGATAACAGAGCTCCACACCAATCCAGAGCTTCGTTATTGGCTACAGAGGCCTTCAGGAAAGCCTTGCTGGCCTTTCTGGCAGCAGCAGAAGTTCCTGAAGACCCCTGACAGCGAAAAAGAGGCTGGGGGTAATGTCAGTGAATGACATTCCTCCCCAAATATAAGATCTGGTGCTTTTTTTGGTGGCAAAAATATAATACCTCGTCTTATTTCTGGGAAAACATGGGTAGTTGCTAAGAATAGTGTGTGTGTGATATGAAGATGCATGAGAAAGTGTAATTGTTGGATGTCAAAGTCCAATATTGAGCAATGTTTGGATGTGGTCTCTTATCTGAGCACTCTAAGAAAAATAAAGGAAGAGAACCAACTCTTGAGACAAAGAATTAAATTAAGAAAAGTATATATATATGTGTGTGTGTGTGTGTGTGTGTGTGTGTGTGACAACACCCTGGTATGCCCCAATTAAGGGAGGAAGCATACTTCTTTCCTTTTCTGCCTTTCGGCTCATCACCAGAGACCATTTAGACAGAAAGCTATAAGTTTCGTTGTGTATTTTTTTACATGTGTGTTAGATTTTTGAGCTGATAAATAAATAAATAAGGGAGACGAGGATAGATCTATTTCGAGCTGCCAGTACGGGTATGGCTAGCTGATGAGAGCTAAAAAGCTTGAAATAGATCTATCCTAGTCTCCCTTATTTATTTATTTATCAGCTCAACCCCCCCCCCACACACACAATGTATTTTCTTATTCTAATTAAAAAAACCTATCCCCTAATTGTTAATAAGCTCACTGTTTATTGAGTGCTGGGTAAAAATAGCTGTAATAGGTTCTGAAACCCAGTGTTTTGCTGAAAAATTAATACTTTTTTTCCCTTCTAGTTTTAGTAAGATGTAGCACGTAAATTTGATGTCCATGTTTGTAGATTGCAGAACTACCAGAAGCCAGAAACGGTCAGCTTTTAAGCTTTGCAGGAAGTAAAATGTTTTAGAGAAAAACCGATTTTCTGCTTCTTCATAAAACAACAAAGGTTTTAACATAGAACGAACAGTGCAATAATGTTTTTAAAAAGCAAAAATAATTGCTGGCAAGCTATAATGGGGCTAATCAAAGGATACAAAAGAGCGAATTGAGAATTTCAACGTATTTTATCAAGAAGATTTATATTATGTTGGCTTGTGGACCACTTAATGTTTGCAGTCATTGTTTTGTATCAGTGGCTGAGCTCATTGCATTTAAGATTGTCCATTTCCCACTCCTGCTGTCTAGGCAAGTCCAGCATTCTCCATTTTGACAAGACATTTGCTCTCGCCATATGCATGCTGTTACCCGAGTCACCTACTCCTGGTTTACCTAGGAATTCCTATTAAATTCACAGGGCTTATTTGGGAGAAGAGAGAGAAATCACACCTGGGTTTTTTTTAGACACGTGTAACTGCTTTGGAGTTCAATATGGACAGAGAATTACCAGCTGAACCACAATGTAAAGTGTTTAATCACAACTCTGCTTCCCATATCTTGTCTCCTTCCTGCCCTCTGCAGCATAACAACTTAAATGCTTTTATACTGTCTCTCAAAATATTTTGATTTTGTTTATAAAAATGTTTTTGAAAATATTGAGATGTATCAGAAATTTGTGCTCGCTTCGGCAGCACATATACTAAAATTGGAACGATACAGAGAAGATTAGCATGGCCCCTGCGCAAGGATGACACGCAAATTCGTGAAGCATTCCATAATTAAATAAACAGAAAAAATATATAAAAAATAAATTTAAAAAAAAGAAATTTGGGAAGATTCTTTAATGAGGGGAAAAAACCTGATAGCAATGATAGCTTATCTACCGCTATTGCTCTTTTAATCTTGTCGCCAATGAAATATTTCATGTTTTTGAGGTCTTTTCATCAACCATTCAATTCAAATGATCACTTCAAAAGTAATATTGAATGGTATTTAGTAATTACTAATTAATAGCAAGAACACTTAGACTTATATACTGCTTCACAGTCTTTTACAGCCCTCTAAGCGGTTTACAGAGTCAGCATTACCCCCAACAATCTGGGTCCTCATTTTACCCACCTCGGAAGGGTGAAAGACTGAGTCAACCTTGAGCCGGTCAGGATCGAACTGCTGGCAGCAGTCAATCAGCAGAAGTAGCCTGCATTACTGCATCCTTAACCACTGCGCCACCACGACTCATGCACTAAAATAGCTGTAAATGATAGTAGACTCCATTTCTAAATTGCTATTAGACATGTTCCCACATGTAAAACTTTTTAAAATTGTGTTCAATTCTTGGAGGCTGCCTATAAAAGTCCCTGTGGTTTTTGTGGCAAGGTTTTTCAGAAATGGCTTGTTATTGCCTCTTTCCTAGGAGTGAGAGAAAATCATAGCCTCACAGTTTCTAGTCTGATGCCTTAAAATCACCAAACTGGCTTTCTCACACAAACTACTCACAAAAAGGTACTAATTCATACCTTCCTCTTTTCCCTCTTCCTTAAGTGGAAAGGAAGGAAGGAAAGAAAGGAAGGCTAAGAAAAGTAAAGGAGGATTGCCTTCCTTAGGCATTACAAAACAGGTTAAAATTCGATAGGCAAGCAGCTTTTGTCTTCCCTGATTACCTCACATGGTCCCTCAAGATAGAGGTGGTCAATAAATTTTATAACTACCATATTTTTGGAGTATAAGACGCGCTGGAGTATAAGTCGCACCCAGGTTTTGAAGAGGCAAATTAAAAAAAAAGGTAGATAGAGGGATAGAGAGGGAGAGAAAGAGAGAGAAATACAGTAGGTAGGTAGGTAGGGAGACAGAGTGTGTAGTTAGGTAGGTAGGTAGATAAAGGGATAGGGAGAGAGAGAGAGAAATACAGTAGGTAGGTAAGTAGGGAGAGAGACAGTGGTGGGCTTCTGCAGGCTCGCACCTACTCGCGAGAGCCGGTTGGTGAAATTTAGAGAACCGGTGAGAGGGGGTTCCACCGGCGTACCTGGAAGTAAATCTGGCCCGCCGCTGCCAGTGACCCAACGGGAAGGAAAGAAAAGGAAAGGAAAGGAAGGAAGGAAGGAAGAAAGGAAAGAAAGAAAGGAAAGAAAGAAAGAAAGAAAGAAAGAAAGAAAGAAAGAAAGAAAGAAAAAGAAAGAAAGAATTTATCATCACAATTGAGTCCAAAATTTTGGTTGCTAAGCAAGAGCGTTGGTAAATGAGTTTCACCACATTTTAAAAGGTGGCCACTCCCACCCTGTCACATGACTGCCAAGCCACGCCCACAAAATAGGCCACACCTACAGAGTAGGTTCTAAAAAATTTGAAACCCACCACTGGAGAGAGAGTGTGTGTAGATAGATAAGTAGGTAGAGGGATAGAGAGAGAGAAATAGAGAGAGAGAGAAAAATACAGTAGATAGGTAGGGAGAGAGAGAGAGAGAGAGAGAGAGTAGGTAGGTAAATAGGTAGGTGTTTCCAGGTGTATTTACCCATGTGCTGGAGAAGGAAATCACTGACCACCTTTGGAACAAATCTTTGTTTCTGCAAACACAGTACTTGACCAACATAATTCTCATCAATCACTCTAACTAAACAGCTTTCCAAAAGGGAAAAAAACCCTTTTTGCAGTGTGCAAACCTCCCCCAAACGGCCTGTTTTTCGCGAGAATGGGCACTTTTTTTCAAATAAAAGGCATGAATAGTGTTGGGGGGGGCTTGCAGAGTGCTCCTGCGGGGGTGGGTGGGCCAAAAACGAGGAAAAATGGGCCGTATTTGGTCAAAAAATAGCATGCATAGCCTTATGAAAGCTTATAGAGTGCTGCTGGGGGCTGGGTGTGTGTGTAAAAGTGCCCTGTTTTTTACTCATTTCTGCGATCCCCAGCCCCCAGGAGCTCTCTGGAAGCCTCCCTAAGGATATGCACGTGGCCATTTTGGTGAAGGGGCGGGGTTTCAGGAGGCAAAAAATGCTGTATTTGATGTATAAGACGCACCCAGATTTTCAGTCTCTTTTTAGAGGAAAAAAGGTGCATCTTATACTCCGAAAAACACGGTAAATAAATAAATATCAACCATAGGCTTCACCTTCCACTTGTTTTCTAACCTGCTCCCTTCTACTTACCTCTTCACAGTTAAGGGAGGAGGTGAGGAATTGTCTTCTCATCAGTATTACCCAACCAACATCAGTACAATGCACAATACCAAGGGGAAAAGTTCATACAATCTCCATTTAAGAAAAACAACCAACTAAAAATAAGTTCTGATGCAAAACAAGAAGATGCTTACATATAAGGTATAGATGGCAGAATCCTTTAAATTATGCTTTAGAAATAAATAAATATGACTGATGAAATATCCTGAAGTGGACTGTCTGATGGATTTTGCATAACACTGCACACTTTTTTTGGCTCTCTGCAGTTTCACACAAGAGTCAAATTCAGGTCAGGCTGAAGAAATTCCAGATAAATATTAAGCAATGGCTACAGTCTGAGAAAGCAGGCGGCCTGAAGACAAATATATACTAGCACAATGAGAATGCCCTACTTAGGGGTGGTTGGATTTTATTCTTCTGATGTACGCATTGTACCCACATTCAGTTTTCATGTAAATTGCTGGGACATAGTAGTAAGAACCTCAAACTTAATCTCATGGATTTGTGGATTATGTGTATAGATTAGAAAAATAAAAAGTGGAACAAAAAGAAGTCTCAATCTATCACGTTCATAATTTATTAAATCCTGTGCTTTCAAAACAACCTGACACATATAAATTTAATTGCAAAACTTTTCTTGACAATATTACAGTTGATAGATTTCAGCTGCTGAACTTCTGCATGTCAGTGCAATGAATGGCGTGACTTGTGGCTTTGATGGTTCCTCCTGAGTCCAGATGAAGTTCAGTAAAGACAACAAGAAGACAGCATTGGAAGGTCTTTAAAGAACTGGGCTGCTACACTAAACAAGATCTTGAATCTATATAAATAAAAATTTAAAATAGTTTGTGCAAAATTGCTAATCTCAGAAAGTACTGCACCGATCGGCACCAAATTTTCACACAATGTTGCTAAGAAAAGGAGTAACAATCATACGTACATTTTGTGTGGCTGGCACACGTGTGTCATGTGCAAGCAGCACAAACATAAAAAGTACGCACGTCTCAGTTATTTTTCTCCCTTAAGCTCCTCCCACCCAGCTGCTTCTTATGATGCATCATGCACACGCCCCTCACATTTCCAATGGTCGTTTCCTCAGCAACCGAATAAGCCTCCAACGTTCCCTTACACATAGAGAGAGAGAGAGGGAAAAATACAGTAGGTAGGTAGGTAGGTAGAGGGAGAGAGGAAGAAATACAGTAGGTAGGTAGGTTTGGGGTTATACGGTAGTTGTGTATACGTGTTTGTGTGTACAGGTGTACATCTACATACAGATTGGTTAGCCATTTAACCAGACTGGGCCACAGCACCGCGTGGCTGGGAACGGCTAGTTATGAATATTTTTGAAGTAAACTATCTTCAAGATGTTGCTCTCTAGGAAAGATGCTTAGAAGGTATATCAAAAATATTTGCTTTTGTTTAATGAATTCTCTGTGTATTTTAAAAGAAGAATGTAATGAACAATAAATGCATTAGACTGGAAAAAGAAAGGCCATTTAAAGTTACTAATAGTAATTGTGGCCTTCTAAAAAAACATTCCTGTCCTTATTTGCAAGAAACCATTGACCAAGTAGCACAAACCTTTTAGCAAAATAAAACATCTGTGCTGAAAGTAATATATGTTTGCAACCATTTTAACAGATTAACAGAGTTGGAAGGGACCTTGCAGGTCATCTAGTCCAACCCCCTGCCCAAGCAGGAGACCCCACATGTACCTCTACCTATGATCGAACTCACAACCTCCTGCTGGTGAGACTTGATCTTGTAGAAAATATATCAATTTTAAGTCTCTTTATAATGTACCTTTTGTAGCTTAACAAAAAGGTGATACTGCAATAATAATTGTAAAGAATGCCATCTCAGATGCTGCCTGACCTACTATCGTTTAAAAAAAAAAAGTGATTACCGTACTTTTCTGAGTATAAGACGCACCACGGTTTTGAAGAGGCAGAAAAAAAAAGTTTTTGCACTCTGCAAACCTCTCCAAAACAGGCCCATTTTTTTTTCAAAAAAGGGGCATGAATAGCCTTTACGAGGCTTGTAGAGTGCTCCCGGGGGGGTGGGGGTGGGGCACAAAATCGAGCAAAAAAATGGCCCATTTTTTGTGAAAATGGGCCTGTTTCTTGTCAAAAAATGGGCATGGATAGCCTTTAGGAGGCTTATGGAGTGGTCCTGGGGGCGGGGGGGGGGAAGGCAAAATTAAGCAAAAAATGGCCCATTTTTCGTTCATTTTTGCCTTCCCCAGCCCCCAGGAGCTCTCTCTGAAAGCCTCCTAGAGGCTCTGCACAACCATTTTGGTGAAGGGGGCGGGATTTCAGCAGAAAATGCTGTATTCAGTGTATAAGACGCACCCAGAGGGAAAAGGGTGCTTGTTATACTCCAAAAAATATGGATAAACTAAGAAAAAGTCTGTTATTTACTATGGTACTTCTAAAAGTTGGTGAATTCAGTTTTCTAAATCTTCCATCTTTGCAATTGGCAATCTTGGCAAATTCCAGTTCTAGTATTCCACCTAGTATGGCCATAACTAAGAATTATGGGAATTCCAGTACACACAATTTGGAAGTTTTCAAAGTTGAAAAATGCTAATCTGACTGTTGAGATGACATTTTTCACTTGCAAGGTTTACCTTGATTACAGAATGCCTGGATCTTCTGTCATCTGTAGTCAATACATCAAAAATAGACTAATCTGCACATCTTCATTGTTTCTGGACTACATTCTCAGCCTGCCTCCCCACAGGCCATACTTCCAGGATGTTGAGAATGGTAATTCATCATTACAGGTAGTCCCTGACTTACAACAGTTCATTTAGTGACCATTCAAAGTTACAATGGCACTGAAAAAAATGACTTACAACCATTTTCATTCTTGTGACCATTGCAACATCCTCATGGTCACATGATCAAAATTCAGATGCTTCGGTTACACTTATAATAAAGAGAATATATATTTAATTATTCATGTATTAACAGCAGCTAGAATTGTATTTGCACAACATTGGAAAAGCGAAGAGATTCCTACTGACGAGAAGTTGATTAGGAAAATACTTGAATGTGCAGAAGTGAATAGATTAACATTAGCAATTAAGGGAAAAGAACAAACTGATAGGGATATGATATGGGAAGTGTTTTACCAATAGAGAATAAAAAAGGAAAATGGAAATAAAAGGAAAGGGAGGGGGGAAAGAAGGTTAAGAAGAAGAATAGAAAAAATATTAAGATAGAAATGAGAATAAAATGATAATTGTTAGTATTACCATGATGAGAATAACTAGGTTTAATGTTACTATGATATTTTTATTGGAAAATATGTTAATGAGGGAAAGGAAGAGCATTACAATGTTTAATTGTTCAATGTATTATAATTTGTGGAAGGATGTTGCACAGAAATATTTGTACTCAGATGACACACTGCTTAAGGCAAGATGGAATGTTTATATTTAAAATTTGGAAAATAAATTATTATTTTTTAAAAAAAACATCAAATGCTTGGCAACTGGCTTGTTTTTATGATGGCCATGGAATCATCTTTTGTCAAGCCAAGTCAACGAGGAAGCCAGATTCGGTTAACAATCCTATTATTAACTTAACAACTGCAGTGATTCACTTAACAACTGTGGCAAGAAAGGTGGTAAAATGGGGCAAAACTCACTTAACCAATGTCTCACTTAGCAACAGAAATTTTGGGCTCAGTTGTGGTCATAAATCGAGGACTACCTGTTTCTAGAAAGCCACAATTGGTCTCTGCCCCAAACGATTTACTGCTAGAAACAAAATCCAGAATCATATGAATTAGTGGTTTCAACAGGAGTGCAATTGAAAAGTGTAATAATGTTTCTTAAGGTCAACTAGTCCAGTAATTCTCTATTTTGCAAGATGTGCTTGGGAACATAGTTTTAATAGTTGAAATATACAGTATAATCACTTGCATTTTCCGTGTGGATTTGGTTTTTTTTTCCAGATTCACAGAAATCTTTATCCTGTCTCCATTCCAAAAAGAATGAAAGAGATAGGGAAAAGTAAAATTCTACAAATGATTTGAATCCATTGAGGCAGATGGAAGACTTCTCATCACTGCACAATGGTCATAGTGCCTTAATTTTAAAATAATGAATAACCTTGTTTTAAGTGATATCCTAGATCAGTGATGACTAACCCTTTTGCCCTCGCATGTTGTAAACTGGTGCATGGGCCCACACCCATAATGCAATGTGAGCATGACACCTCCCCCGCATGCGCCACCCCTACACATGTGCAAGGAACACCCCCCCCCCATTCCCCACGCATGCACGCATGAGACACCCCCTCCCGTGCCTTGGTTTGAGCCTAGCAGGCCTCCCTGAAGCCACTTGGGACCAAAAATGGGTCTGGAGGGGCGCGCCACTCTCCCCCATCCCCTGCACATGTGCACTTGACTAAGGTGACCAGATTTTTAAATTTGTAAAGCGGGACACCATTGAGCGGGGGGGGGGAGGCTACCTGCAGTTCCGCGGGGACGCTGTGCTGAGCCTGCAGAGCAAATGAAGCGGCGTGTGGGGGGCCTGTCTTGGGGGCGGTGGGGCTGCTGGAGGCTGATGCCCCCAAAGGCGTGGACCAGGCTATCTTCCATAGTGGCGGAGTGGTGGCAGCAGCTGCAGCCTCCTCATCTCCAGCGCTGCGTGACTTGAGGCGGGCAGCGCCGCCCAGCTCTGCTCCGCCCTTGTTTCCCTGGAGCAGAGTGCAGGGCTGCGCCAAAGGAATGGTAAAGCGGGACTTTTTAAAACCGCCGCGGGACGCAGGACAATTTCTTCCAAATCGGGACTGTCCCACCAAAAGCGGGATGTCTGGTAACCTTACACTTGACCCTCTTCCCCTCCATGCATATGTGCATGTCTCCCGCATGCAGAGACCTGAAAATTAGCTAGCTGGCAGAAGGCACGTGCTCATTCACGGTGGAGCTGAGCTGGGGTAATGGCTCGTGTGCCCACAGAGAGGGCTCCCCATGCCTTCTGTGACACACATGCCATAGATTCACCATCAGGTCCTAGATGTTTCCTGAAAACTAGTTTCTAAACAAATCTTCTGTAGCTTGTAATTTGAAAGACCACTGAAAGAGTTTCCTTTATCTAAGTTCCCTGTTAACTGCTCCCACTTTAAATATAATGAATTTCCCATTCTTCTTTCGGCCTTGATGCTTAGTGGGAAATTACAGTGCTAGGCATTTGTTTTCTTGGCAAGCAAAGCCTGATTTAATTCACTGTTCACCTGAGATAGTGGAGCAGGACAGAACACAAGTTGCCTAAGGTACATTTTTTTTGGCTTGCTGAGTTATTTCATCTGTACATTTCGTTCCCACAGCTCTCCGAATGTCAGTTGTCTCTCTGTCTTCCTTAAACGCAGCTGACCTCGTGTCTTGACCTGGCGAGTGCCTGGCATACTCTGTTTACTAGTTTTACAAGCTCGTGTTTGAAAAGGGATATTTTTGGACAGGGCAATGAAGACATTTTTTGTGACATAAACCCCTAGGGAGTCCTGAAATGTAGCAACCCCACCACATAATTTGTGCTGACTTGAGGAAGTTTTGCATAGCCCTTTGTGGGACGTGCCATTGGTGTTCATGAAATTATTTCTATTTCCTTGCTAGCTGCTTTGTTGATAAACATATGAAGTTGCATACATTTTTAAAAAAATCTAATCCATGACTTTTTAAAAAATAAAATGGCTTTTCCCATCCAGACTCGCACGGCCTCCAGACACCGGGACATTACTTCCAGGGAGGGAGGAAGATAATGACAAGGAGGAAGGAAGTTTGATTAATAGAATATTTTTATTAGATTGGAAATTGTTTGTGGATATTTATAATTCAACTTTTTAGAGAGATGGAATGGTTGATACTTTTAAGTCTCTGATATGAAGCCTGAAATTATTGTTGTTCGTCTAAACCAGTGGTAGTCAACCTGGTCCCTACCGCCCACTAATGGGCGTTCCAGCTTTCATGGTGGGCGGTCGGGGTTTTGTCCGATACTGAAGCACTTTCCTTTTTTAAATTTAATTGACTTCCCTACTTTATAAATCACCGTTACTGTGGAACCGGTGGGCGGTTAGAAAATTTTACTACTAACAGAGATACAACAGTGGGCGGTAGGTCTAAAAAGGTTGACTACCCAGATCTAAATTGATTTTCTTTATAGTTGGTTTCAGTATATATTTATATTCATTCCATGCAGAAAGTAATGCATTTGGGCGGTGGGGGGGAGGCAGAAGTTGGCCCCTACTATATGAAAATTCCAACCTGGCTGAAATGTTTCATTGATAAACTGTTTTTTCCTCCTGGAACCTGATAAATCTTCCTACTGGTTGAATAAAGAAAAGCAGCTCCCAGCTAAATCAAGAAAGGCAAGCTAGTCAGAAGGAATCGCTTTATCTTTCCTGGACAAGTAAAAGATTTTCCTGGTTATGAAATGAGTTGTTTGTCTAGATGCCAGGCTCCAAGTGTGTTTCCTTTACTATATTTTGGCAACTTGTAATATCCACTTATCAGATGCTGAAGAATGTCCAAAAGCAAGCAGGCCTGCCTACAAGAAAGTGCCAGCCGCCAGCTGGGGCCAGGGCGATCTTTTATTGCCATACTTCCTTCATTCTCACTGACAACGGGTTTAGCAAGAACATTCATTTAGAAAGGTCAACACGTGGAGAATTGCTACATAGCTTTCTTCTTGGAATCTTAATATGTTCTGCTCCTTCAGCAGGTCCTTCAGGACAAGTTCTAAAAAGATAAAAGGCACCCTCAAGTTGTGCCCAACTCCTGTTGACTACTCATGCCAATTTCTTGGCAAGTTACAAAGTGATTTACCATAGCCACCTTCTAGGATTTTTTTTTTAACTTCCCATTCTGGTAGACAGAGAAGTCCTTTCTGCCTCCAAAATACTAGCCAGATTCTATCCTACTTGGATTCTAATTAGTCAAGGTTAGCCAGATACTGAGATGCTGAGGCCAGAACAAGATAATGGGAAAGCAATCTACCTGGATTTAGTGGGCATGATGCTACATCAAAAGGATAAGTTGGAGAGACCCAACATATTTTGGGAACTGAGATGAAGGATTCCCCACAATGTGGGGAGAATGGATAGAAGCAATCTAGATTGGCAGATGAATAACACAATGAGAGATCTCCAGGTGCTATAGATACTTAAGATGGTAGCCCAGGGCTAGGATGTGTCAGGCGTGCCTCATTCAGTATCCAAGAAAGAAAACCCCCAACTCCATTTAAGAAGAGATAAGGTACTTTTACTGGACATGAAATGAAAACAGCCAAAGTGAAGCAAGAGCTGAAGCAAAAAAGTGCAAACTTGTACATATCAAACGTTTGCCCAAGACCCTCCCCCCCAGTTACCCCAACCCAATGTCCAATCCGCAACTCCCAAAGGTGTCATGTGGGGTGCATCTTCAAGTGGCCTCATTCAGCAGGTATGCCCAGACGGTTGACCTTGACCAAGCCCAAACACGAGCCATCGACATGCTTAGAAGATGGTGAGAACAAAACTCCCTTCAACTCCCTCCAGTACCTAGTACTTCCCCCCAAATATCCCGAGCACCCACCCTCCCCATTACTATGGCAGCCGGTAGCAAGCAAGCAAAATAGAGGCTGACAGGATGACTCTTGCTCTGTGAGCTGAGAAGGTTAGGCAAGGATGAGGGAAGACAAGAAGGTTGAGCTTGAGGCAAATTGTTGGTCAATTGTTGGAAAGTGCACAAGAAGCCAGGTTTTTCTAGCAACAAGGTGGCACGGGGATTGTAAAGGAAGCCTCAGAACTCCTTCTGGCTTGTGAAGGTTATGAGGCAAGGGGTGGGATCCTTTTTCAGCCTTTAGGCTTGCATTCCTTGCATCACTAATCTTCTATGAGTTACATGCCAATGTTAGGCATGTGATGGAGGCAAGCTTATGGGTGAGATAAAGAGGCTTGACAGTCTAGAAAAGGTGAGCAGTTTTTCTCCAAAATGCAAATCTGAAGCCTAACTCCCCCCCCCCCCAATAAATGTGCAGGATTTAGAAGAAGGGGGCAGTTAAGAATATAGTAGTTCAGTTTCTTTGCATTCCTGGTGATCATCTGTTTATTGTCAAAGAGAAGGCATGTATGAATCCTAAAGTGGTTGAGCTCCATGTATTAGGGGAGCAATTTGGTCCTCAATTCTAAAGTTCATATAAACAGACAGGCATTCTTGGTAGGAAGGATGCTCTGAGCTTTCAGATTATGAGCCACAAAGATTTTGTGGGAGACATTGAATGAATTGGGGCAGTGTGGAGTTTCTTGGTCTCAAGGACAGGTTGACAGAACTCTTGCTAGGGAAGTGTTTGGCCAGGAATTCAGGCCTGGGTTTATGGTATTTCACCATGACACAAAAACATCTCCCTGCTGCTACTTGTTTCCAAGCTCTTTGATATACCGTTCCTTGGTTACTAGAGGTATGTGGTGGTTTGGTTTTTTTTAATGTGACTTTAGTTCTTGCCATGCTATGTTGGAACTCCATGCTTGAGAAAAGTAATATTTTTACAGGGAGATTTTGCACATTTTGCATGGCACAGTTTTACTTTGTACCTGTCTATTGTTGGTGGTATATTTTTTTTCTTTGTATCTCTCCCTCTCTAACATTTTTCTAGACTATTTTTACCTTAGTCTTCAATTCTTCTTCTTGGGATTCACATTTTTTAAATACTTGCCTATATAGCTGCTGCATATAAGTCTCCTCACCTGAAGCATGTTTAACAGATTAACAAGAGTTGGAAGGGACCTTGCAGGTCATCTAGTCCAACCCCCTGCCCAAGCAGGAGATCTTACATCTGCCTCTACCTAGGATTGAACTCACAACCTCCTGATTGTGAGGCGAGAGATCCACCTCTAGGCCACAGCAGCAGGTTTATAGATTCTCTTCTGTTTGTATTACTATTATGAATTCACACACACACGTCATAACAAGGAACATAACAGAAACAAAGCCTCCCCCATCACCTTCAATTTTAATAGGGTTGTGCCCTTTTCAATCTGGATTTGAAGTGGAAACTATGATCCTAAAAGCCTGGGAATGCTCATCTTGTGCCCAGGAGCAAATCAGGAGCTGTATCTTTTCTTGGGTTTGCATGGCTGATGTTGCACAATCCAGGAAAAGAAAAGATTGGTTTAAAGAGATGGTGGCAGATGCGATAGACCTGCCTATGCACCTGCCTATGAAATAATCTTTTCCTGATCAAAAACAGCTCCTTGAAATAAGCTGAAGGGGAGAAGGGAAAAAGAAATAGCAATGGTGTACGGTGGAAGTACCCATATACTATTGGTATTTCTTCTCCCCTTCAGTTTATTTCGTACCAAAGCTTTCCGATCTAATCCTTATTAAGTTAGACATTGCTACATTAAATCAGTGGTAGTCAGTCTGGTCCCTACCGCCCACTAGTGGGCGTTCCAGCTTTCATGGTGGGCGATAGGGTTTTGTCCGATACTGAAGCACTTTCCTTTTTTAAATTTAATTGACGTCCTTACTTTATAAATCACCATTACTGTGGAACCGGTGGGCGGTTAGAAAATTTTACTACTAACAGAGATGCAAAAGTGGGCGGTAGGTATAAAAAGGTTGACTACCCCTGCATTAGATCATTGATTTAGACCTTCAAGGTCTCGCAGATAAGAGGCACAACCATGAGCAACAACTTTATTGTAAGATTGCAGTGGAAGAATCTTGCAAGTCTGGAAGTACCCCTCCCACCCTTTACTTTTACTCTCTTGAAAACTTGGGAGGGTCCCTTCTGAGATGCCTTCTCACTTGACACAGCCACACCTGGCCCAGCCCTTACAAACACATGTAACAATTTAATTTTTTTTAAAATTAAAGATGTTCTTCTGAACACTGATATCCCCCAAACTCCGCTGAAGTTGTTACCTAGCCTGGTAGTGAAACATTCAGAAATTACGGGCTCAGAGAGTTACAGATATTTGCCAATATTGCATGCTTTCTCCCCTTCCCTTTCAGACTCAAATGTTGTTTGCCATCCTGTTATCTAGGCTCTTCCTCCTATCTCACACCATTACATCTTGTTTGCACTAGTAGAAATGATGGAAGTATTTGCAGGGAAATCCCCAGTTATTTCCTATTAGGAAGACGCAGTAGACAGAACAAGCAGACTACCAGCTGGAGCTTAGCTCTTAGCCACAATGGCTGGTTACAAGTGAGAATGCATTCCTGGCCACAATTTCGGGGGCAGCGATAATGATGAAGCACTTTTGCTGTAATGTTGTTACATCTTCTAGCACCTATCTGGCAGGATTTTCAAGAGTTATTACCTTTTTAATAAAATGAATACAAACACAGGTTTTATAGCAAAACCTCATCTCTGTGTGTAAACAATTAGAAATTAAAAAACATGTGTGGACATAAAAGCAATGCTAGAACTGAGCAGGGGAATTAGATGTGCTCCATCTATCCATTTTGCTCTTGTTGCTTTTCATCACACATGGGCTGAATTAAAAAAATCCCAAGAGGGAGCCATAACAGGGATTATTAAATGCACCTTTACTTACTTTACTTTTATTAAATTTATATACCGCTCCCTTTCCCAGAAGGGACTCGGGGCAGTGCACAGGAAATTTAAAAAACATATATAAACATAACAATATACAAAATTTAAAAACCAGATTAAATTAGTATCCCTGTGCTAAAAAATGTAAATAAGTTAAAACTGTGTCCCTAAAAAACCAATTTCACCTCTTGAAAAAGTTACTTGAATAGGGATTGATTCATTCCTATTCTTTCTATATAGAGTGGGCAGATGCAAAGGAATTGAGTGTCTTGTAAAATGATATTTTTTTTTAAAAAAAAGGGAATGTCAGCAGGAATAGTGTGAAATACAACTTGGAGCTGCTAATTTTTCTTTTTTCAGTGCGGCTGAGCCTTAAGTGTTACCTAGCAATAGAAACTCATTGCCCAACTTTGTTGCTATCTCAAATACCAATCAGCTTCTCAAGGTAATGTTGCAAAGGCAAAATAGATGCATTGCCTTCACTACTTTGTATATGGACTTGTGACACAACCATCCTCATAACAAAACAAAGCTTATCTTCATTCCTAATAGAGTAACATTATATAACTCTATTCAATATTTGAAAATGCAGGATATTTCTCCTTTATATTTAGCCAGGGGTGGGCTGCTATGGGTTTGCCTGGGTTCGGGAGAACCTGTAGCTAACCTTATGGCCGGTTAGGAGAACCTCCACTCTTGGCTGGCCCTGCTCATCACGACCCTTCCCTGCCACCCCTCCACGTCCCTCCCAGGAGTCTCCATGCAGCCCATTTTGGATGCGAGGTAAGTGCTTTTAGGGAGCATGAGGTAAGAGAGGGGGAACAATGGGCTTCCCGGAAGGCCTTAGGAGCCTGGGGGAGGCAGTTTTCACCCTTCCAGAGGCTCAAGGAAAGCCTCCAGAGCCTGGGGAAGGTGAAAACACCTCCTCCTGTGGTGCAGGAGGCTGACTAGGCCATGCCCACCATGGCCACGCCCACCCAGAAACCAAGCGGAGAACCCGTTGATGACATTTTTGAAGCCCACCCCTGTATTTAGTCCTCTTACCTTTGTGTATAAGGCAGTGGTGGGTTTCTGCAGGCTCGCACCTACTCGCAAGAGCTGGATGGTGAAATTTAGAGAACCGGTGGGAGGGGGTTCCACCGGCGGACCGAGAAGTAAGTCTGGCCTGCTGCTGCCGGTAACCCAATGGGAAGGAAAGGAAGGCAGAAAGAAAGAAAGTAAGTAAGTAAGTAAGTAAGTAAGTAAGTAAGTAAGTAAAGAAAGAAAGAAAGAAAGAAAGAAAGAAAGAAAGAAAGAAAGAAAGAAAGAAAGAAAGAAAGAAAGAAAGAAAATTTATCATCACAATTGAGCCCAAAATTTTGGTTGCTAAGCAAGAGCGTTATTAAATGAGTTTCACCACATTTTACAAGTTGGCCACTCCCACCCTGTCACATGACTGCTAAGCCATGCCCACAAAATAGGCCACACCTAGAGAGTAGGTTCTAAAAAATTTTGAAACCCACCACTGGTATAAGGGCTTCGTAAGGCTTTGTATATAATTCTGAAAAGACCATTTAGGGTATTTAGGGAGCATGAGGTTACCACTTGTCTGCAACTCTTCAAGCAGTTGTGTGAGCTCAGGAAAGGGGCGGCTCTTTTAAAGTGTTTCAGACAAGTGTTAGCTTTGTACCTCTGTGCACTGAAAACACAATTTTGGAATGGAATCTGAAAGTCGCACAATGTTAATATCCACTGACACTATTGGTTCTATGTGTATATATATTTTCTTCTTCTTCTGTTCAATCGTGTCCAATTCTCTGAGACTGCTTGGGCAAATTCCTGCACTTTTCTTGGCAAGGTTTTTCACCAGAGGTTTGCCATAACCTCCCTGGGGCTGAGAGGAATTGACTAGCTCAAGGTCACCCAGCTGGCATTGTGCCTAAGAAAGGACTAAAATTCACTGGTTTTTTTTAAAAAAAATTACCTGCCATGTAAATTACAACAACCTGTAGGTTCTAATTGAAATCAGTGGGAACACCAAGCTTTGGGGCACAGAGGTTTTTCCATGTTAAATCCTATCTTTTCACTCACCCTTTTATAACAGGGTCCATGGAAGCCCCAGCAATTCGTTTTTATCTCTTGCCATAAAAGTAAATGAACCTTAGCAATTATTCTATTTTAACACATTGGCAGCTATTTCATGGAAGGGCCCATGGAGATAGGCATGGTCCAGACATAGTGAACAAGTCACCCTGGAGGAGCATTTGAAGATGGAGAACAAGGTTATTTAGAAGTAATTTCTACTTATTGTCACTCTTTAGAGAACTGGAAAGCACTACATAATTTTCATAGCTTGCCTAGAATGATTTTTTTTTTCAAGGATCATTTCCTTCCAACTTAACCTGCAGAAGTCTGATGGCTCTGATTTAAAAGTTGTTCTTTAACCAGCTTCAGCTGGATGGAACCTGTTCCTTTACAAATATAATGACTAATTTGAAAACATGGTATGTTCTTGTAGGAAACTGGGCTGGGGGAAGGGTAAACAGGCAAGGAGAAAGGTAGGGACATGGGAGAAATATACAAAGATAGCAGTGGTCCAATATCTAAGGGATTGCCATAAAGAAGAAGGAGTCAACCTATATTCCAAAGCATTGGAAGGCAGGACAAGAAGCAATAGATGGACACTAATCAAGGAGAGAAGCAATCTAGAACTAAGTAGAAATCTTCTGACAGTTAGAACAATTAACAGATTGTTCTCCAGAAGTTGTGGGTGCCACCACATTGAAAGATTTTACGAAGAGATAGGACAACCATTTGCCTGAAATGGTATAGGGCTTGCTGCCTCAGCAGGTGGTTGGATGAGAAGACCTTCAAGGACCCTTCCAACTCTGTTATTCTGTTATTCTCTTAAAGAGTGGCATTTGTAAGTAGGCATTACCTGAATTAAACCAGTAAAGACTGACCAGTAAAGTGCTCTCTCTGGTGAAGTGCTCTGTCTCAGATTGCAGACATATGATTAAACATTTGATTCTCTCCCTCCCTCCCTCCCTCCCCCCTCACACACACAGAGCAAATCAGGGTTTAAGCATTAGCCTACAGCCCAGCAACAAATTATGTCATATTCACATAAGTTATGTGTAGGTATGAGCATGTTGATGACCAAGGCTAGGGTTTTCTTTCTAGACTGTAAGTAAAACATCTGCTATAGTATTTCATGTGAAGAACGATTGCATGAACTGGGTATGTCTAGTTTAATGAAAAGAAGAACTAGGGGAGACATGATAGCAGTCTTCCGATATCTCAGGGGTTGACACAAAGAAACTATTCTCCAAGGCACCTGAGGGCAGAACAAGAAGCAATGGGTAGAAACTAATGAAGGAGAGAAACAACTTAGAACTGAGGAGAAATTTCCTGACAGTTAGGACAATTAATCAGTGGAACAGCTTGTCTCCAGAAGTTGTGAATGCCCCAACACTGCAAGTCTTTAAGAAGATGTTGGATAGCCATCTGTTTGAAGTGGTGTAGGGTTTCCTGCCTAGGCAGGGGGTTGGACTAGAAGATCTCCAAAGTCCCTTCCAACTGTGCTATTCCATTCTATTCCATTCCAAAAGAGAAAAGCCCTAACTGATTATTGGGAAATTACCTTAGACTTTTTGTGTTGCATTGTTCCAACTACTTTAATACTATTTGATAAGTCAGGCATGGAGAAGCTATAATCTGTGGGCCAAATATGACTTATAAGTGGAGGCTCTCTTTTGTCACAGCATCAGCATCAGTTTGTTCTCTGGATGGTGTTTCAGTTCTTTCTAAAGGAGTGTGGGAAGCTACCCCACCCCCCTAGAAGAATGAAATATTTTGAGACATATTTTTAAAAGGCAAGATAAAATATTTCCCCTAAAAGAGAAATAAAAATCTTAAGGGAGACAGAATCTCAGAGCCCCAGCTTCCTTTACCACCTCCCCCTCCCAAGCAGATACTGAGCTGGGGCATCTTTAGAAATGCAGATTTGGTAATCCATTACTCCCTGCAGCAAGGTCTGAACAAAGGTAGGAGCACCATAATGAAATGGTACCTGGTGCTCCCAGCAGGCACCGGTATGCCCGTACCAGGGCATACCGGTTGTATCCCACCACTGTCATGGGGGCAGTAATGGGGTTCAAAAAAGTCAGAAAGCAGAGGCAGCCTTGTGATGCAAGCCCCATCACTTTTGTACCTGCATTGTAGGCAGTTCACTTCTGCCATCTTGCCTTTGGGATCTGCCTCTGTAGATGCTGGTGGTCCATTCAGCCACAAAGGCAATGTGGAACTGTATAGTATGTTCCCATTCATGCCAGTTTGATGACCAGGGGAAAAGAGCCAGTGTGTGCTTGTAGGATTCAGATCAAACGCAGTTAAGGGAACCAGGTAGGGGTGGCATTAGGATATTCACCAGCTGGTTGATCCACTTTCTTACCTAGAAAATAGGAGTGTAAATGTTCCAGGTCAAATGGTTATTTAAAATATAATCAAAATAATTCCAGTCAGGATCTATGTTTCTCCTTAGTGCATGGCAACAACAACAACAACAACAACAACAGCAGCAGCAGCAACAATTCAATTGCAGAAGGTGGCTTTACTTGGAACTGCTTCCATCTTGCAATGATGTCTATAACACCATCGAACATCCAGATTTGCCTATTCCAGGTCCTTGGTAAGGACTCGATAGGTAGACAAAAATGCCAAACCCAGACTGAACATCTGGATGATTGTGCAATGAGTTACAACAACAACAACAACACCATCATTTTAGAACTATTCCTCATGGTTTTCAACATGTTGATAATGAGTTCCATCCCCTCACCTCTCCCAGACCTTCCAGGTGGCTTCAGAAATGGCTTGTTCCTAAGCTTCCATTAGGCCTCTGGACAAGGAGGATGTGATGAGTGAGGATATGATGGAGGAAGCTATTTTTCCCAGTAGCATGACTCCAAGTATGTTAGAGGTGTTAAAAGAAGTAACCAACATTTCATATTTTGCCTGGAAATAAAAGGAACACCATCCTTTTATCTCTAGGGTCAATGCTTTTGCTACACCATTCAATCTTGTAAATGGTATGTGAGAATGACCTTGGGAGACAGGGAGAACGGCCACAGAGTAGGCAACAGGAAGACAAGTGTCAGTTGAATCCACAGAAGGAACAGGGGTGTGGCAAATGCTTCAGAAGGGACCAGTGGTGGGTTTCAATTTTTTTTAGAACCTCTTCTGTAGGTGTGGCCTGCTTTGTGGGAGTGGCTTGCCAGCCATGTGACTGGGTGGGAGTGGCTTGTTGGCCATGTGACGGGGTGGGAGTGGCTTGTGACTGGATTTTGTGGACTTTAACTCCCAGAATTCCTCCTCTCGCTCTTCATCTTGATGATGGGCAGATGGGCGGGTGGAGGGAGCTGGATCCGGTTCTAAACAGCACTGTAGATTTGTGGAACCTCTTCTATAGAAGAGCTTAGAACTGGCAGGAACCCACCCCTGGAAGGGACCCTCTCTAGTTTCTTGGACTGTAAAGAGGGAGGGGCAAGAGATGTACTTTCAGACTTGTAACGTTCTGTTATTGTCACTTTACAATAAAGTTAAAGCTGGAATGTCTGTGTGTGCTTCTTGTTTGGACTACTGCATGAGGCTGACAGGTCCCTACCTGTTTCTATGTCTACATGGTGTCTGCCCTGCTGGGTAACCACACCAGCACAGACTCCCACGTTGTAATCAGTCCTGACTTTTGCAGATTTTATAGTTGCATCTTAATTTTAAAAATAGCAATAGCTATTATTGGGCAGTTTGCCTGCCCCCCAAATATGAATCTGAACGTATTCTCCCTGAGAAAATGCCCTGAGGGATTGCAGAGTCTGTGCTCTTTCTCCCCACTTGACAAAGAGAGTCACTCGCCCGGTTTGCCGGTTAGCTCATTAAATAGTTCCTGTTAAGAATTTTAAGGTCACCTATTTAAGGGCATCGCCTTGCAAGTGGCCCGTCGCAAAACTGCTTTATGAATGCTCAGTGAACACTATGAAATAAAAGTTCAGTGAAGTAAATGTTTCCAAGGGGGAATGTAAAAAAATGGATTTATTGGTGCACACAGAGACACGTCCCGATCGGGACTTTGCTTTTGAGAACAACATAGACAAGATCCCCATTCACTCTCCATTTTCCAAAACATGTGGGAATGAGAGGCTGTGCGTAGATTATTTTTTAAAACAATAACAACAACAACAACAACAACAACAACATCCTGACTCTTATCTTTCTGGTTTGGTTAGATTTAAGCCAACCTAAGAAATAAGAACGCACATAAAAATGCAAGCAGAAAAATAGGAACTACCATTTGTGGGAAGGTAACAGCTTTCTGTGTGCCTTCGTGTTTAGTCATGGTAGCCATATAACCACCAAGACGTCTTCGGACAGCGCTGGCTCTTTGGCTTTGAAACGGAGATGAGCACCGACCCCTAGAGCCGGAAACGACTAGCACTTATGTGCAAGGGAGACCTTTATCTTTAAGAAATAAGAAAACATTGCTTCTCTAGGTGACATTGATCGGCATAAATATTTAAAGCACGTACTATTTGTTTGGATTGCTTTGCATTTATGATTTGAAAGAAACTTACACACAGTTCTCCAGAAATAAGTCATAATATTTGTTTATTTGTTCCAATGTTGACATACTGCCTTTCAGAACAAAGTCCTCCCTAGATTCTGTGAAATAGGACAGAGAAATTGGGGCTGTGTGGGACTGTGTTACTTTCCTTTATGAACCACAGCCACCTCAACTCTCTATGATGGAGTGAAGCAGTGCCACGTCATGGAAAAGCAAGGTACCCCGCCCTCCCACCTTATTTATTTATTTATTTATTTATGCATCAAATTTTTTAATAGCTCATCTCTCTAACGGTGTGTGTGTGTGTGTGAATTTATATCACTGAAGCTGTAATATACTGTACATCATGGGTATGGCAACGTCTTGAACATGTGAAGCAGTGATCCCCAAACTTTCCAGCTTGGCGGTCTGGCCCAGCGGAAGGTGTGTGTGTGTCCATCCTCTACTCACACGAATGGAGCTTTGTGTGTGAGCAGAGAGTGCTTGTGAAGCTCCACTCGCACAAGCGGAGTGTGCTCGTGCACGAAACTTCATTCACACAAATGGAGCTTTGTACACGAGTGCAAGCACCCTCCACTCGCTCGAGTGGAGCATTGTGTGCGTGCTTGCCCACCATTCATGTGAGTGGACACAAATGACACAAACGATGGAAAAAATCTGTGCAATGTCTTCAGTTCATCTGATTTTGTTCAAATCGAATATGCTATCCTCCTAACTTAGTCCTAACCTAACTGAAAGAAGAGTGCATATGTGCCTAGTAGTGAAACAGGCCAAGTTCCAGGAAGTAAATGTTTCCCTGAATCTTTACAGATCAGTGTTTCTAGACACAGAACAAATACTATGAAAATTATCGTCCAAAGGATTTGTTTGAAACTTTATTTATATTGGATTTTGATTGCCAAGGTTCGTGTGGTCTATTGCCTTGTAAAACAGTGTTCTTGAACATTCTCTTCTAAATCCAAACCCATAAAAACAATTATCAGTCATTCTTAATCTGTTTAGGGAACATGCAAACGTTTACTCGAGAATGACTGCCTTTTCTGAGAATTTAAAGCAGCTTTAACCATTTTTATATAAGTGCACTGAGGCAGGTGATTTATATTTGCACCTGCGTAACCTATGTCTACAGTTTAGCAAATTCTCCTATAAAAAAGTAAGTTATGCCCCATTGTACCAGCCACCTTGGTGTGTAGCTGCCCTTGGCCCTTGCGAGCGTGAATGATCACTTTTTGATTCCCTTACAACTCTTTATGTTAGAGAGGTCTTGTAATGATTTAAATTATGATTTGATAAAAGTTCCATAAGGAGGAGAAGGATATAAAAGAAAGAAGTAAGTGTTAGACTTTTTAGATTGTACAGAAAAAAAGATGAATGCCTGATCATTACATACATACATACATACATACATACATACATACATACATACATACATACATACATACATACATATTGTGAATTGTCCTAAA